>ONZH01025936.1:0-600000 GCA_900303285.1 Rhinella marina
GGGGCATGGTGTATCTGGGACATGAGGGGGCAGATCTGGGGGGCTTATGGGTGAAATCTGTGAGGGGGGGATGTGGTGTTTTGTGTGGGAACAAAGGTCAGTGGGGACTACGGTGTGTATGACCCATGCAGATCAAACAAGGGGTGCTGTCTGTGGGAGAGGGGTGGCATAACGAGTGGTCCTGGCAATGTGGGGGTCAGTGGGGTATGTGTGGGTGTATGTGACCCTTGCAGGGTACTTGTCCTGCTGTCTGCTAGAGTGGGGTGACATTAGGAGTGGTCCTAGGATATTTTAGTGTAGTCTATAAAGTCAGGGGGCGTCCATTGTAGTATGTATATGGGGTATAGGAACTACACCGTCTGGAGGAAGGGGTGTTGCAGTTACAGGGAGGTGTACGGCATGTGTGTCTGGAGTGTGGCTCCTAGGTTTGGGCTTCATGTGGTGGTTTGGAGTTTAATGCCTCATCTTACATTTTCTACTTATGTGGCTGTGGTGACATGTTTGTGTTTTCACACCCCATAGATCTTATTCCTGGGAGCTGAATGGCACAAAGGTGGAATACAGAGTGGGCTCAGCTTAGCATGTGGAACCTGCATTCCCTGGGGTTAAGACGTTATCATCTGTGCCTTATGTTTCAGGTTTTTAGGCTGGATGCTGCACTATACGTAACCTTTCCTATTATTGAAGAGACTCTTTTTCTGTTTTCTTAGGACTTTCCTGCTGCACAAATGACGCCTGTTTTGCAGAGATTCGATTCAGTACAAACGCCATGCAAGCTGCTGCAGACTGAGGAAAATACGATTTCAAACTTTGTCGTCTTGGAGAAAAAAAAACATGCCTTTCTTTTGCATAGTTTTATTTGACTTGAACCCGCATTTACGTATTTCTCCAGTGATCAATAAGCAGCCCAGTCTAAGCGCTGCATGCACATGAGAGCTGTGCACTAACAGCCTAGACCAGCAGGACCGCCGATCCCAACTGTTTAACATCTTACATGGCGCTTACCACATGTAAGCGGTTACAGAGGGAGTTGACTCCCTCTGTTTCCCATTGGACCCTGCAAATGAGTGCTGATGTGTGTACAGTATATGCAGGCCAGGACCTAGTATAGACCCCAAGCCAACCTTGAGTGTTCCCCAGCAGGCTGCGCCTCTCTGTATAGTACTGACATTAAAATGCAATGCACTATAGGAATAGTGGGGGAGATTTATCAATCTGCTATAAAATAGAACTGGCTTAGTTGGCCATTGCAAAGGAGCTGTGAAAAATGAAAGGTTGAATCTGATTGCTTGCTATGGGCAACTGAGCCAGTTCTGCTTTACACCAGTTTGATAACTCCACACAGAAAAGATTGCCCATAAGGGGGGGGGGGGACTGTAACAGATTGCATTTTGTGAAATATGGGAATCCTCTGGATAGATCATCAGCCTCTGATCGGCGGCGGTCCGACACCCGGGATCCCCGCCGATCAGCTGATCCAATTCTAATCTGTATTCAAGGTCAGTCAAGACCGTCTTGATAACTTCTGTCTCAGCTCTACAGAGTTTGCCACGAAGACAACTTACAGGTCTCACTTTTCAATCATCTTTCCCATCATGTGCCTGCTGTACTCACCAATACCCCCAAATACCGTACTTTTCTCTCTATAAGACCAAGATGGAGGGGGGAAATGTCATTGTGTCTTGTGGGGCGAATATTAATGAGCACTTCCATTATGGAAGCGCTCATTAGTACAGGAGGACCAGAGAGCAGTGAATACAGCACTCCCTGTGTGGGCTCTGTACTCACCACTCCCTGACCTGCGCACAGTGTGAAAACATCTATGCCCTCTGTGTCCTCATGCTGTGTGTTGTCGGGTCACAGCACCGCGCAGTAGGAACAGCATAGGATCTCAGGAGCAGTGAGCGTCAGGAGAGTTACGTTTTTTTTTCTTCTCTCAGAACTGAGGTCTGATTAACATAGGATCTTATAAATATTGGGGGTTTGAATAGGGGTCTTATTAACATTATCCAACTTTATTTCCGTTCTGAGGGCAGTGATAGAGTTGAATTCATGGGGGAAAGCTGTGGCCTCTGGCCAGGCACATAAGTACCAGATGCTCCCAGTGTTAATGCTGGGAGGGTCAGGTCATTGTGTATCTGTCCATCTGCCATGATAAGAGCTTGGGTGGCCCAAGGAATCTTACCAAATGGGCCCATGGTGAGTCTGCACTTGACTTCCTACAACTGTATAAACCTAAAGCATGTCTTCCATATCCCCCCTCCTTAGAACTGTGGTAATTACAGTTCTATGAACACATTTGTCATTTACAAAACATATTGCGAGAGTGGCAACATTGTACCCGCCTCATTGTAAAATCTATGTGACTGTGCCAGGTTTAAGCCTTCCACACTGCCATTCAATTTTAATTTCTATTACAAATACATGTAATAGTTTACCTAAGAATAACGTGAGTGTAAGATTTCACCTCAAAAATAGGACACATTCCATTCTAGCCAGCTCAGGTTATATTATGGACTCCAGAAAGAGGACCTTATTCTACCCACTGCTCAGGATATATTAATGCCTCCAGAAAGAGGACCTTATTCTACCCACTGCTCAGGATATATTAATGCCTCCAGAAAGAGGACCTTATTCTACCCACTGCTCAGGATATATTAATGCCTCCAGAAAGAGGACCTTATTCTAGCCACTGAACAAGGTAGATTACAAATAACTTTTGCAGTTAGGAAATCGAAGGTCCGCAATACTGATACCGTCCATGTTTAATCTGCATTTTTTTTCTGACCTGTTGACTTTAATAGGTCCGTGGTTCACAAGTATAGGACATGTTCTATCTTTTGCAGAACAGAAATATGGATATTTAAAGGACGCAGATTATCCATGTGCTTTCTGCATCTGTATATCTGTTCTGCAAAAAGTTAAAATATGTCTGCAAAATGCACTGTCAATGAGAAGGCAAAAAAAATTTGGACGCCACACAGACGTCAAAATGCAGACCATGAACCCATCAAAGTCAATGGATCTGCAAAAAAAATGCGTATGGTTCACATACATATTTTAAGGTTCCGCACTTTGTGGACCGCAAAGGTTGTATGCATGAGGCCTAACCACTGAACAGGTTTGGTTACTTTTTCCCACTCCATTCTAGTCTTCTCTACACAGACTACATTAGAGAAGAGGGTAGAAAATGGAAACACAAAAATCGGCCAGGTTATAAAGGGTTAAATATATCAATATTTTTTAAAATATTTATTAAAATCCCTGTATATCATATCTTATAATAAAATTCACAGCAAATACAGGAGGGCTTCCTTTTGCCCACTCTATTTTAGCTGATTCTATAGTGAACAGGCTAGATTACTGACTCCAGGAGGAGGACCTCATTCTAACAACTCTGCAGGTTACATTTCTGAGTATACAGGAGGAGGACCTCTTTCTAACAACTCCATTCTACTTGATTCTATAGTGAATAGGCTACATTACTGACTCCAGGAGGAGAACCTCCTTCTAACAACTGTGCAGTTTATATTACTGATAATAGAGGAGGACCTCCTTCTAACAACTCCATTCCAGCTGATTCTATAGTGAACAGGCTAGATTACTGACTCCAGGAGGAGGACCTGCTAACAACTCTACAGTTTATATTATGGACTCCAGGAGGAGGACCTCCTTCTAACATCTCCATTCTAGCTGATTCTATAGTGAACAGGCTAGATTACTGACTCCAGGAGGAGGACCTCCTTCTAACAACTCCATTCTAGTTGATTCTATAGTGAACAGGCTAGATTGCTGATTCCAAGAGGTGGACCTCTTTCTAACAACTCCATTCTAGTTGATTCTATAGTGAATAGACTAGTTCACTGACTCCAGGAGGAGGACCTCCTTCTAACAACTGCGCAGTTTATATTACTGATAATAGAGGAGGACCTCCTTCTAACATCTCCATTCTAGCTGATTCTATAGTGAACAGGCTAGATTACTGACTCCAGGAGGAGAACCTCCTTCTAACAACTCTTCAGCTAATATTGCTGATAATAGAGAAGGACCTCCTGCTAACAACTCCATTCTACTATATTACTGACTACACAGTGTGGACCACCTCCTAACAACTGCATGTTAGGGCCCATGCACATAAACATATGCCTTCCGAGACATAGCGTCCTTGAGCAAGCCATATCTCCCAGAGCAGCAGCAATCGTGTCCCATGATCATACAAGTCCAGGACAATACTTGACGCGAACTGCATTATAGTAAACTATGAAGCTGTGCGCTCTGGGACATATGCCCAGCTCATGGACTGTATGTCTCGGAAGGCATATGTTCATGTGCGTGGACCCTTATTAGAATAGCGAGTGAAAGGAGGACCTCCTTCTGGAGTCAGTAATATAAGCTGCAGAGGTGTTAGAGGGAGGTCCTCCTCCTGGAGTCAGTAATCTAGCCTGTTCACTACAGAATCAGCTAGAATGGAGTTGTTAGAAGGAGGTCCTCCTTCTGGAGTCAGTAATCTAGTCTGTTCACTATAGAATCAGCTAGAATGGAGTTGTTAGAAGGAGGTCCTCCTCCTTGAGTCAGTAATATAAACTGAAGAGTTGTTAGAAGGAGGTCCTCCTCCTGGAGTCATTATTCTAGCCTGTTCAGTGTAAAGTAGGCTAGAATGGAGTTGTTAGGAGGAGGTCCTCCTGGAGTCTGTAATATAGTAGAATGGAGTTGTTAGCAAGAGGTTGTCCTTCTGGAGTCTGTAATCTAATCTGTTCACTATAGAATTGGCTAGAATGGAGTTGTTAGGAGGAGGTCCTCTGTATGTAGTTGTTAGGAGGAGGTCCTCTGTCTGCAGTCAGTAATATAGTAGAATGGAGTTGTTAGCAGGAGGTCCTCCTTCTGGAGTCCGTATTCTAGCCTGTTCAGTGTAAAGTAGGCTAGAATGGAGTTGTTAGGAGGAGGTCCTCTGTCTGCAGACAGTAATATAGTAGAATGGAGTTGTTAGCAGGAGGTCCTCCTTCTGGAGTCAGTATTCTAGCCTGTTCAGTGTAAATTAGGCTAGAATGGAGTTGTTAGGAGGAGGTCCTCTGTATGGAGTTGTTAGGAGGAGGTCCTCTGTCTGCAGTCAATAGTATAGTAGAATGGAGTTGTTAGCAGGAGGTCCTCCTTCTGGAGTCAGTATTCTAGCCTGTTCAGTGTAAAGTAGGCTAGAATGGGGTTGTTAGGAGGTCCTCTGTCTGCAGTAATGTAGTAGAATAGAGATGTTAGGATGCAAAACCGCAAGGCTGTTAATAAAATTGTTAAAATCTATACAGTTTTGCTGCAAAATAGCCACACATTGCTCATATATTGAAAGATTTTATTTCTCTTATTATCCATGTGTGAAAACAACCGGGATTGAACTTTTTTGATAGTATAGATAAAAATTAGAGATGAGCGAATCATTCCAAAAATTATTCGCTGAACATTCGCCGAAGTTTTCCTAAGATTCGTATATTCGACTAATAGATTTGTTGTATTTGCGTATAAAATATACGTTATTATGTACTATTAGCGAACATTCGCGCACTAATAACAAACGTTCATTTAAAAAATGTACGCAACTTCTTAGAAGACGTATGCAAATAGCGTACGAATACTCAGTGTACTATTGTCTACGAGATTACGTAATACGCAGGCACGCACGATGAGAGGCCGCGGCGTGCACTCCTCAGAGGCAGAGCGAATATTCGAAAATGGCATCCAGGCGATCCTCATCATTTAGCTCTGAAGAGCTGAAATTCCTGATCTGGCTGATGGACAGAGAGGATTACGATGGCACACACCGCCATCCAAACCAGCATAAGAAGGAGGTGATCCAGTAGGTGATCCAAGGCCTGCACCATCGTTTCCACACCGTGCGGACCCTGGACCAGATCCAGCGGAAATGGTCCGATCTGAAATTCAAATGCCCAGAGCGGGCAGAGATACGGCAGGGTGAGTAACAAAATATTTGATAAATTATTAAAAACATGTAAAAAAAATAGTGTACTGTATTGTATATATACCAGCAGTCACTGCGAATAATGAAAAAAAGTATAGAAGGACAACGTGGTCGTGTGTAGTGTGCTGCAGTAATTTTATTTCATGCTAGGCAATGCCTCTAACTCTCGACCCAAACAACTTAAGTGAAGGTATTCTAGTCATTATTGTTAATGGTGCTGGCCGTTCTCCCGTTCGTGTCATGCAAATGCACTAGTTCGAAAGAAAGTACCCTTATATGCCCCTTCATAGTTAGCGCTTCCTCCTCCTACACACAGACTCAAAGATGTGCCCATGCTGCAGCTACTGTCAGTGGGCGATATCCAAAGTATTCCTACCGCCCACTTCCAGCTGCCGTGGAGTCAGCCAGTGCGCTATTTGCTGCATTATGTAATGGAGCAAGCGCTGGCCTGTGTGGCTGCTACTGCCAAGACAAACTAAGTCTAACACTGCATGGCAGCGTTTCACCTGACACATGTGATATGAAGGAGTGGGGGTAACTCGCTGCCCTGACGCTCCAGCAGGCGGACTGCCCGTGGAGGTGGAAGTGGATAGTTGTTGGGTGGTCTGCTGCAATCCTGGCTGGAAAGCACGTGGAGGTGCCAACAGCAATTGACTGGGTTGCTGGGGGGTTCCTGCCTCGCTGCCACTAAATACATTCAGCCAGTAGGCAGTAAAGGACATGTATTGCCCCTGGCCGTAAGCACTGCTCCAGGTGTCCACAGTGACGTGCACGGTGCTGCAGAGAGACAGCTGCAGGGAGCGTCCAATATTGTCAGCCACGTGGGAGTAAAGGGCGGGGATAGATTTGTTTGAAAAGTAATGCCGGCTAGGGACCTGCCAGCGTGGCTGAGCCCAAGCCATTAGCTCCCTAAAAGCTGGGCAGTCAACTAGCTGGTACGGCAGAGACTGCGCAGCCAGCAACTTTGTCAGGTGACCATTCAGTTTGCGCACTGTCGGATTACTTGTGGCGTAAAACTGCTTCCTGGCCACGCACTTGGCAATGGACAGCTGCCGAATGAGAGGAGGTGGAGAAATGCACACACTGGCCGACGATGAGGTGGATGTACTGGTTACACACCGGGATGCAGGCTGAGCTATGGCCCTGGATGTGGCCTGCCTGACAGAAGGGACCCCGGGAGAAGTAACCAGCTCTTTAGTATTATTGGGCTGCTCTAAATTGCCGGCATGACGCCGCTTCAAATGGTTCCACAGAGCAGTGGTCCCAACATTTGTGGCTTTCCCACGGCTCAATTTCTGTTTACACAAATTACACATGGCCATACTGCTATCCCCCGGCAGAGTGGTAAAATACTTCCACACACCCGACGTGCGCCCTCCACAGCTGGCCAAGCTTGTAGCCCTTGCACGCTTACACCCTGGTGCCGGCCCCACTATATTTGGGGTCTCGCTAGTTCCCAGGGAAGCACTAGCCCTGGGCCTAACTCGCCTCTGCCCTCTGTTGCTGCCACTACTACTACCACCCTCCTCCTCTAAAATCAAATCCTCCTCACCAGCCCAATCCGCTTCCCAGGTCCTCCGGTTTAACACATCAAATTCATCATCAGACTCCTCCACAACACATTTTTGGGAATGCAAATTAGGCTTTTCCCCACCAACCGACAATTCCGGGCAGTCCAAACTCTGACTGCCCTCTAAGAAATCCTCAGGAAGGCTGTCCTCTATAACCGCCGGATTATAAGGTGGGCTTCGGTGGCTTCTTTTTTTAGAAATTGCAGAAGGGACACCACTAGGAGGGAGCACTGAAGCCCGAGAGGTGGCAGAAAATGAAGGGGTTTGCTTGAGTGGAATGGTGGAGCAGGACGAGTCTGACCCCTGGCTGCATATGGATACTGTATCAGCAGATGACAGCAGATCATCCGGCTGAGACTGAGATGAGCGTGCCATCTACTCCACTACCTCATCTACTTTCTCCTCCACTACAATTTTGCACCTCGGTGGGTTAGCCTGGTGGAACAACGGCCAAGTATTGCGAATACTACTAGCAGATGCTCCGGCTACAGGTCTTTTGGCACTGCTGCCCTGTCCCACCTTCTCCTTTTTTTTAAAGCTCAAAGTCTGGCTGGAACTGGACCCCTTTTGCTTATCCATTCCAGACATTTTTCAATTCACTATGTGGCCCTGCAGCTGGTCTTTGTCCCTGTATCTCACTGTCTCTCCTTGTCTCTCTCTCCCTGCTTGATTAAATACTAGCTCTGAACTGGCCCTGTATTTGCCCTGCAGTATCCCTGATATGTGTAATATGGATTCCCAGAGCAATTACACCCCAATTTTCACAAAACAGGTCTCAGAGTCTCAGAACTTTACACACAATCTTCTGCTCGTCGCAGCAGAAGTGATGCGTCACTGGCTTACCGAGCCTGAGCCAATCAGAGCAAGCCCTGCCCATTAGGTCAGGTGACCGCTTTCCTCCGTGGCCCCATAGAAATGAATGAATGGAGGGCGGCTGCGCATGCGCAGTGCGCCCTCATTCAGTTCGGGGGCTCCGTTCTGGATATAGGTGCGGGTCCCAGCGGTGGGACCCGCACCTATAAGACAATGGGGGCATATCCTAGTGATATGTCCCCATTGTCTAAAATGAGAATAACCCTTTAAGGACCTCGAACCCACCCATCTCCTCTGGGTCATAATGTCCCTCCGATTGTTGTATGCACTGCAAGCAGCTCCCTCTGCTGGCCAGGAGGTGAGACTGCGGCATTACACTACAACTGATTCAATGTAAGAGGCTGAGAGCCTGGGATATGCTGGGAGCTGTAGTTCTCCTGCTTGTTGGGAGGGAGCGGTTATTTGCCTAGGGAGGGGAGTGATGTTATCTACATGGGAATGTATGATGGAGGGAGGGAATGATGTTATTCACATAGACTTTATATTGGAGGAGGCTGTATTTAGAGAGCGATGTACCATAATTTACATGGGACTGTACATTGGAATAATCTCTAGATAGATAGTGATGTTATGTACATGGACTGCAGGTTAGAGGGGCTGAAAGGAGGGGAGCGATGTTATTTAGCCTATAGATAACGCGGAGCAAACTACTGTTTTCAAGTTTGGTGTACAAGGTTCGGGTTATCTAAGAATTCAGTTATAGATTCCGTTACAACTGACTGTAATGTATGATCCTTGGTAGTGGATACTTAGATAACCCGAACCTTGTACACCGAACTTGAAAACAGAAGTTCACTCATCAGTACCTATATGCAAATGGACATGAAAAATGGAGGTGTGAGGGCAGTTTAAGTAACAGTCGACACATGGCCATTTTTATAGCCAATTAAAGTCTATGAGGCTGGTCACACGGCTGTTTCTTTAACGGCCAAAGAATAGTGGTTGTCAGAAAGTAGGACATGTCAGGGGGTTGGGTGTTTAGTTATTTTTGGGTGGAGTTAGAGGCGTGGCCTAGTGCACAAAAATTTTCAGCAGCGCGCTTTGCGATGGACATGTGGCAGGACTCTCTGTGCCATGGGCTTGTGGCAAGGCTCTCTGTGCCATGGGCTTGTGGCAAGGCTCTCTGTGCCATGGACATGTGGCAGGACTCTCTGTGCCATGGGCTTGTGGCAAGGCTCTTTGTGCCATTGCCATGTGGCAGGGCTCTCTGTGCCATGGACATGTGGCAGGGCTCTCTGTGCCATGGGCACTGTGTGTAACAGCATCAGGTGAACACTGTGTATGGCAGAATCAGGTGGGCACAATGTGTGGCAACGTCAGGTGGGCACTGTGTGGCAGCATCAGGTGGGCACTGTGTATGGCAGAATCAGGTGGGACTGTTTGTGACATCATCAAGTGGGCACTGTGTGTGGCAGCGTTAGGTGAGCACTGTGTATGACAGCATTAGGTGGGCACTGTGTATGGCAGCGTCAGGTGGGCACTGTGTGTGGCAACATCAGGTGGGCACTGTGTATGGCAGCATCAGGTGGGCACTGTTTGTGGCAGCATCAAGTGGGCACTGTGTGTGGCAGCGTCAGGTGGCACTGTGTATATCTAGCTCTGTTATGGCGGCAGTGGTTTTATGTATATGATATTGGATGAATGTAAAATTGTCTACATTTGCTATTTCTGCATGGAAGACATTATAGAGGAGACTGGTAATGGTTTCCCTGCAGAAACAGCAGTGTCATAACATTATGTAGGACTACGTATTAACTATATGAATTACTGCAAAATTCCTACTCCTCCTCGAATAAAAATACTCCTCAAAATTGGTAAGAGGAGTATTTTTACTCTTCTAGAAAAAATGTAGCGCAACCTCTGGCTGATGGTGTGTGGCAGTGTGTTTGGTGCTAGTATGACCATATGTCGCTCCCCATTGGGAGATTATGGGCCCCATAGATGACATGACTGCACACAGCTCCCGGGTCACATCCTAGGACATTACACCCAGATTCCTGCACACAGATCACTGACAGTCCCTGCTCTGACGCCGGGGAGTCTCCATGACAACTCTCCGCCCGGTTATCATAGCAACAAGTGGCTCCCTGCACGCTGGATCCGCCTGTTCTAACCACAGGAACATCCCTTTCATCTCAGTGTCCTATATTTTCCCAAAGAACCGGAAGATCAAATACGGGAACCAAACATTATATGTATACAGGCATATACTGGAGATAAACAGCCTAATGCAAGTGCGCCACCTGCAGGCAGAAATAGCTATGTTTACTATATTTTGTGACCCATAAAGCTCCCCCTGCTGTTAACCCTTTCAGTCCCGGAGGTTTTTCGGTTATGCATTTTCTTTTGCGCTCCCTGCCTTCAAACAGCCATAACTGTTTTATTTTTCTGTTCACATAGCTGTATGAGGGCTTGTTTTTTGCGGGACAAGTTGTACTTTCCAACGCCACCATTTAATATTGCATATGGTCTGGTGGGAAGCAGGAAAAAAATTCCAAATCGGGTGAAATTGCAAAAAAACGCTATTCCGCTACAGTTCTACGGGTTTCTTATTTACAGCGTTCGATGTTCATTAAAACTGACCAGTTACTTTCATTCTACTGGTCAGTACGAATCCGGCAATACCTAATATGTATAGTTTTTCCTGCGTTTTGATAGTGATAAAATAATTAGAAAGTTGCCCTTTTTTTTTTTTTCTTGTCATATCTTTTTTTTTTATTTTTTTGTGCTTATTTTAAAGCTCAAACATGATCTGATATATTGTGTTTTTTTTTTTTCTTTATGAGCAATCAGGGATTTACTAGCTTGAGATAAATCCAAGAATTGCTCATTTCTTATCCTGGCCTGCCATCTAGTGGCCAGAAAAAGAATTGCACTTTGAAAGCTGTAAATCTCGTCAGTTTAAGGGTTAAAGGGCATCTGTCAGCAAATCTAACTAAGTCAAGCCAGTCCAGGGCTACATAGTGCTGCCTAACACAATGCAAAACATACCTGTCTTATCATTCTGTGTGTTTCTGAAGTGCAGAAAATTAACTTTTATTCCTATGCAAATGTGGTCTCAAGGTGCCCAGCAAGTGTATAACTGTTATAGGAGCTCAGGCCCTCCTCTTCACATGTTCTCGGGACCTCCCCTTGTTCCATCCAGCCGGCCCCTCCACTGCGACGTCACGATCCTCCTTCAGCTCCTATATTCTATCGAACCACCTCCTGTTTGCCCATACATTCTAGTAAACCACCTCCAGTTAGCCATCTCCCTTTTGCCCATACATTCTAGTATGCCCATACATTCTAGTAAACCAAGGGGAGATACCAAGAACATGTGAAGATTAGGGCTTGGGCTCCGACAGAAGGCGTGACTGTTTCTACACTTCAGAAACACACAGAATACTAAGACAGGTATGTTTTGCATTGTGTTAGGCAGCACTATGTGACCCTGGACTGGGTTACATATAGTTAGATTTGCTGACAGAGTTCCTTTAAAGGGCATCTGTCAGCAGATTTGCACCTATGACACTGGCGGACCTGTTACATGTGCACTTGGCAGACATCTGTGTTGGTCCCATGTTCATATGTGCCCACATTGCTGAGAAAAATTATGTTTTATTATATGCAAATGAGCGTCTAGGAGCAACAGGGGCGTTGCTATTACATCTAGAAACTCTTCTCTCTGTGTAGCTTCTGCACCCCCTTCACTTTTGCTGACAAGATCGGGTGTGATATTTACACTGCTTGTCCCTGTCAATCAAAGTGCAGAGGAGGCAGCGGTTGCATCACCCCAATCCAGCTACAGACCCTCCGTGTATTTGGTCCCAGCTTTTTTTTTAAACATCAGAAATAAGACGCACAGGACATTTATTTGCTGCAAATTTATTTGGAAATTATTTCAGGAGTACAAGGAGATAGAGCTAAAACTAGATTTTTTTTTTAGATTTTAGATTTTATTTTTGATGAAAGAGTTGATTTAAGATTGTAGATTTTCTTTGCATCCTGCACGATGCCTGTGGGGGAAAAAAAATCATGTTCATCATCTTACTTGGTCCTTCTATATGTTGCATTTTTCTGCCTCAGCAACCTTTGGAAAATTATAGATGGGCTTAGCAATATGGACATTGCCTTCCACCTCATGATGTCTATGGATTTACAGACACACAGACTACCAGAAGATGCAGGACAGTAAAAATGCTTGGTCAGTATTTGGTCACTGATTTCCATCAGTTATTGTGAGCCAATACCAGAAGCATAGCCTACATAGAGATAAAGTGTAATGGAAAGATTTGCACCTATGTTTCTGACCTGTACCTGGTTTTGGATCACAATGTGTGTGAAATCTACCTAACAGATGGCTCAGTGATGGGGAAAACAGAGGGTAGTTATTAATGGAACATTCTTAGATCGGGTCTCTCTAACTAGTAAGGTACCAAAGGGGTGAAGCCAGTGATATAGCTATAGGGGTTGAAGCAGTCACAATTGTGACCCGGCCCCTTTGCAAGGTGAACCTTAAGACCTCACAAAATGATGACTGTCCCCGTAGTCATTGAACAGAACACTCCTGAATTGTTCTTCCTGACCATAGAGAACTATGCAGCCATACTGTTACAGCTGCACAGTTTGCCCTAGTCTCTATGATCAGTGAAAGGAGGAAAACAGGAAATTACAGCCTGGATAACACTGGAGAGTTGAGTAACTAGCATTAATCCTTCCACTACTGTCTACAAAGGATCCTCAGATAAACCTGTCCACTAGGGATCCTTGCATTATTTCTTCAGTCTCCTATATCACCCTGTGTACTGACGTTAACACCTTTTGTTGTCCTAGACCATCACGTATATTATTATCGCCCCCCCACTGTCCAAAACCTCCAGGTTTGCTGACATAATCTTTTCACTGCAATAGACCACAGCGTTTCTGACATTAACCACATCACTGCTCTAGACCACCAGGGATTCTGATATTAATCTTTTCACTGCCCTAGACCACCACAAATACCTACATTAACCCACTCACTGTCCTAGACCACCAGGCTACACTGAAATTAAACCCCTCTCTACCCTAGACTTGGATGTTGTTTAATGCTATTAGTCTGTCAGCTGGGGTTTTGCCTTCTACTCTATCAACATTATAGGATTATATTATATATAGATGGACCTGTGTCTTTTTTAACGTATCAGAGATGTACAGCAACAATTTCATTCAATACATACATTTCTTTATAATTTTCTTCTATTACACACTGAGAACCGCATGCACCACTTTTTTCTGATTAAAAAGAAAAGAAAAATATATTCCCATTAAGAAGTATAAGAGAAAAATTAGCATCATTTTGTATAACTGCATGTAACATTATATAGTATATTATTGTATGACAGTTCTTTTAGTGATATTTTATATAATGTATTCAGTAATATGGGTGGTGTTGCATGAAAGCAGTTGTCCAAGTTAAGGAAAAAAGCTGGGACAGAATAGAAGTTGTACTCCACATTTCATATCCCTTCTGCTCCACCATCACTGTCCTCAATGTATAATTCAGCCCTGGCATTTGAAAGCATACAGGCCCACCCCAAGATGAAGACTTCACAGAAACACACGTCGGGATTGGCACCATCCCTGTAGAGTGGGTCACTCAGAACACCGGCCCATCGGACATTTGTCTGAATTGCCAGATGGGCAGTCTGGCCCTGACAGTATGAGATCACTTAGGCCAGTGATTGGCTGCAGCAGTCATGTGTGGTACAGTATATACGAGCACATCACTTCTGCAGTCATGTATATACAAAACCCATCCAGGAATATCAGAGCAGTGGTGCTGGAGCAGAGGGGGTTTGAATCATTAAAGGGATATTCCATTGTGGGAAGTGATCCTCTGTCCACAGGATAGAGGATAGCTATTAGATCAGTGGGGGACCTACAGCCAAGTACAGCACTCCACTATTTCCAGAACTTCCATAGAAAAGAGTGTGCATGTCTAACCTGTCTGTTCTGTTGGGGGGCCCCGCAGGGCACTGGGTCCCCATTTCTTGTGATTGATGGGGATCCCAGCGCTAGAACCTGCACATATCTGGTAGTTATCCACTGTCCTGTGGATAAGAGATCCCCTGCCACAGCGGAATACCTCTTTAAGTGTATTTCTTTTATTGTTTTAGCACTATCCATCTATCCAGGGGTGTTGCTAGGCTAAAACATTCAGGGCCTGGGTCCCTGATGTTTCCTCCCAGGCCCGGAATGTCCTGCCTGCCAGCTAGATACAATTGTATTTCCATCCTCAGGACTCAATGCAATCGAATCTAAAGAACTGCAAGAGGTGAAGGACCTGTGGTGACATCACAGGTCATGTGATCGGTGCAGTACCTGAGAAGGACCTGCGATGATGTCACTGGTCACATGTCACATGGGGAAGAATCTCTGCTGAGGTCTGCTATAAGGAGAGGTAAGTGAAGGGAGAGGCAGAGTAATGCTGGGAGTTGTAGTTATTTAATTGGAACTGTATGTTAGGGCTGAAGAGAGGGATGTTATTTACATGGGACTGAATGTTCAGGGGGTGATGCTATTTACATGGGACTGTGATGGAGGGGGCTGCGGGAGGGAGGGAGTTTTTTTTTTACATGAGACTGTATGTTGGAGGGGCTGAAGGGAAGGGGTGATGTTATTTAGGGCTCGTTCACATTACCGTTAGGGATTCCGTTCAGTCTTTCCGTTATAATGATGTTATAAGAAACGGAATCCCTAGGACGGACATCAAAACGGACACCTTTAAGAGGCATTCCGTTTTGATCCGTCATAATAGAAGCCTATGGGAAAGCATAACGGATCCGTCTGGTTGCCGTTATGCTGGACGGAAAACAAAGTCCTGTCAAAGTCCTGTAGAGAGCTTTATTACCACTGGGGTAACAATGGGAGGCTTTATTTCTACTGGGGGCTCTGTAAGGGCATTATTAATACTGGAGGGCTCTTCTACTAATGGAGGCACTCAATAACTGTTGGGGACACAGTAGAGGTCAGTATTACTAATGAGGGCATTCTACAAGTGAATTACTATTGGTGGGACTATGAGGAGCACTATTACTATGGGGGGCACTGATATTTCTTCAGGATAGTATTTGGGGTATTGGGGAGCACAGCAAGCAGCAGGATAACATGTGGGAACTCCAGGTTGAGGGATAATGGAATGGGAGGAATCTGCCTAACTACATCTCAAGTCAAATAAATATTCTAAAAAATAAGTTTAAATGATACATGAAGCCTGTGCAAGAATTCTACAAATGCTTAATTTTACCGCTCCACAGAACAGGTTGCTGAAAATCTTTTTCACTTTTGGATCATCCTGGAAGGAAGAAAATACAAAAATTTATTTTAATCCTAATGAATATGTGAAAAAAAAAGCTTGTATCACAGTAGTGGTCCATGTCCAACACCGCTTTACTCTTATTTGTCTGTCCCATGTATTGACGTTTGCCTGACTTCTTGATTTAACACTTGACTTCCTGACCTGATCCCTGTACTGACCCAGAGCTCCCTGCCTTAACCCTCAGACTGTTTTTATATTGCACAGACTCTGCCTGCCCTGACTGCAGTTTTGCCTGATCCCTCTGTGTTTCACACCAGTGTCTCTTGGCCATTGTAGCTCAGCAGTCTACTGAACAGAGTCTACCCCAACAGCGGTCTGGTAGTTCCCCTGCAGCGGAATCGAGATCTAGTCTAGGGGTTAAAAGATGAAGACCAGGGGAGCCACTTAGATTACAACCTTGGTAGTAGCCTAAAACCAAATATGTCCAAGTGACACAGCAGATCCACATCAGCTTAATAACAGCTAGTTGATGCAAATGAAATACAGAAATACAACTATAAATTTTCTTGAATTTTGTGAAGGATTGCAATTTCTCACAATACAAATTTGACACAATATTGTAATGTCCTAGCAAAATCCTCCATAGGCTGCAATGCACCTCGCAACCACTGGGTGGCCAAACACAGACAGAGGTATAATATGCATCTCCCAACAGAGTACTGTGAATCACATTTCTTTTCAAAGCTGGTTATTTCATGCCACACATCAGGATATGCCAAGAGGAGAGGTGAGGAGAGACCATGTATCATGCTAGCTGTGCACAGGCAATGCCTTTCTTTTTACTGTAGTTTGTCGCTTTTCTTCAATTCCTAAACCACTGACTGCTAACCAGACTGATGGCAGTGAGAACATTTAGTTGTAGTTCATATTCAATAGGAAATGTTTTAAATTAAGGCTAAGAATATGTAAGGTGAAGTAGAATGTAATTACCACACATTTCTGGAGTGTATCAATCACAGTTTGTTGGAATAGCTTCTGAACGGGTTCAGACAATGGTTCATTCTGGAGAATAACATCATGATACAAGTCACTCCTCTGATAGAAAAGGTAACATTTACAGATTTAGGGCTCATTCACAAGACCATAGTTTTGGCACCATTCATTTTAATGGGGTTACAAAAATTGCGGACAGCAAATATTTTTTCATTCCGCGAGCCAGGAAAAAAAAAAAAGAACATGTCCTATACTTGTCCGTTTTGCAATTGTAACAGAGGGCAACATGTGCTGATTCACAAAATGCATAACGCAGACGTAGGATTCGCAATTTGTGGACCACAGCAACGGCTACAGCTGTAAGCACTTAAAATGAGAAAATGATATCAATGTCAGAAGTGCATGAGCATTGCTGCTCTTCAAAACGGGAATCTCTTTCATTATACTGTTGTTTTAAAGGGAATCTGTCACCAGGTACCTGAACCTAAAACTAGTCGCATGCTCAGATGTGCGCTTGTCAACCCAGTGCAATGTTATATCTCCCATCCGTATATGTGCCTCCAGTTCTGAGAAGTAATGCATTTTGTTTCATGCTAATTAGTAGCAGTCCTGCCATCTTTGTGCTGTCCCCCTCCCCCCATATCTTTCAGTTCCTCGTTCCTCCTGGATTGAGTTTGATTAAAATAATCTTAACACCCCATACACATACAGCCTTATAAGAACATCAACAGGCTATAGAACAAAGCTATCAATGGCACAGGACATGGGGAGGGTTCTAGAACAAACTTGCCAAAATAATAATGAAAGTATTTTACCAGGTGTAAAGTCTGTAACACCTTAGGAACAGGACATTTTAGTTGAATCTTAAAGTCAAAAGAAGCACAGATTTTAGTACATGTCTTACATACAGGCAACTTGTGATCGTATAAGACTAAAAAGTATAGAAAAATTCATTTAGCTAACTTGAGCGTTAAAAGGTATATTTAAAACAATACTATAAAACTACAATTCTATATTACACCATAAAAGAATACTGTAATACTGCATGCTATAAAACTATAATACTTTATAATACTATAATAATTTATACTATAATACTGTAAAACTATTATAATATGAACTATAACCCTATAAAACGCAATACTACATACTACATTAATACTATAAAACTATAATACTATAAAACTGTTATACTATATGTCAGGGATGCTCAACCTGTGCCCCACCAGCTGTTGCAAAACTAGACCAGACAGTCCCCAGCTATTAGCTCTATCAGCCTACAGCAGGCAGGGTGCACCACCAATGAGGCCAGGTGAGGCGATCGCCTCAGGCAGCACCAAGTAGAGGCAAGAGGGGGGCAGTGAAAGGGCCATGAGCAATGAGTGCTTTCATTGTGGCAAAGGGGTTAGGTTAAGAAATTGGCATGGGGGAGGATGTGCCATTTCAGTTTTCACCTCAGGCAGCAGAAAGGCTAGGTGCAACCCTGACAGCATGGCATGGTGGGAGTTGTAGTTTTACAACAGATGGAGGGCCGCAGGTTGAGGAACCCTGCTATATGCTATACGATGAAACTAAAATACTATATACTATAATACTATAAAACTACATTACTATATGATATAATGCTATACACTATGATACTATACAATATAATACTATATTACTATACTGTTATATGTGTATGCTGTAATACTACAAAACTACATTACTATATGCTATAATATCCAAAAACAATAATACTATAAAACTGTATTAATATATGAATGTAAATCTTACGAAAATATTTTTGACAGCGTCCAGTGTGAATTCCTGTAACCCAAAAAATGCATTTTATTACTTCAATTTTGAAACACAATTGTGACAACTTAAATGAAGTGGAAAATTAATTTTTGGTCTGCCTAATCTGCATACTATTTTAACCAACCTAAATTAATCTCGATTGACAGTTTTTGTCAAATGTAGTGATAATACTGTTAATCTTTAGACTGTGGCGCACTCCCCCTAGCAGCAGACCACTCCACAACTCCTCCTGCCTTTTTCTGCAGCCACTAGGGGGAGCTCAGTGCAAAGGGATTTTCTAACCTACCATTGTTAAGCTTGCTATGGATACAATATCTATGTGTGCCCCTGTCTGTAGAACATAACTAATGGCACTAGTCAGCCCCTCTCACTTCTTCTGGAGAACAGCAGGTAGAGGCTAGTGCTAACATGACACTTTTTAGAGGATAGTGATGTATCAATGGACTTGCTCATAACTTTCAACTAATGAATTTGCCAACGTGAAGAATACATTTGGTTCTTTACCTGACACGGGCATTTTTCCGGTGCAGATGTTAAACGCTGAAAGAGATAATGGACGTATTAGTCAATTAGTCTGAAAGTCAAAAAAGTATATTATTCCAAGTTGCAAGTTTATTTTTAGTTTTTGTTTTGTACAGTAACCAGCACCGAGAAATGTGTGAACAATCAAATACAGCTCACGACTGGTATCATAAGTCAATGTATCTCTGATTCCATCTCGAGACATAGGGAAAGCCCGCTTTTCCCATATATGGTGATCCACCTCAGCTGGTGATTGGTTAAGCGGGCATTTTCTGCCATTTCCTGTGTGCCAAGACTGGACCAGGAAGTGGAGACCAACAGAGACCCATTAAGTGTTGAACGAACTACTACTACCATCATTGCTACAGCCTGTATGCAACTATCGGGAGACATCTGCTCTGTAATATACTTTTGAATTATGTCTTTTGCTGCTGTATCAACTACTACTCCCATTATCTATTCAGTAAAGGGAGACTTTGGGGGTCAGTTATTAAGAACGGCGTTTTAATATTCCCTATAGCTGTTGGTGGATCGCCAAAGTTATGTAGAGGCGCCGGCTTCTGCATATCTTCGGCAGATCCACCACAGCTTCTAAATGTAAGACAGCTTCCTTGCTATATTACATTTAGACCATTTTCTACGCCTAAACCCCTGCCACATTACGCCCCCTTATTTAGACATGGCGTGAGCGGGGAAAAGTCAGAGATTGCGACACAAATCTGCACCAGAAATACGCCCAATGCAGGCATATTTCTGGATAGTAAATGACCCCTTTTATGTTTTGCAAATAAACTGGGCTTGGTCATTATTTCTTAATGTACTCAAGGGCTTCCCAACTGTCACAGCCTGGAGGGTGGCACATGGAAGATTGCCACCATGAACTTTCAGTACTACTACCACTATCAGGGTCACCACCACCACTACCATCCTGACGTCATGCATTGTGGACTTGACATTTTGGCCTGTGCCGTCAAGCGCAGAATTGTGGAAGCATCTGAATGAACTGGCTGAGATTCACTGCAGTACATTGTTATAGAAAACTGTAAGAGCAGACGTGTTAATGGTGAATATTTACCTTTAAGAGTTCACCGGCATATCCTCTCCGTGAGTAGATCATTCCCACAGCTCTTAGGCTACTTTCACATATGCTGCAGAGAATCTCAAAATTGAGCCAAAATGGTTCAGTTTTGTCCCCATGCATTCTGAATGGAAAGAGATCTGTTCATGATATATCAGGATGCCTTCTGTCAGTCAATCTTGACTGAGACGAATTTTTTAGGATCAGATTTGTTCTGTTTCAATTTCACACAACCACATTCTGATGAATCCTGATGTGTAATCAAAACAGAATCTTCTTAGTCAGGTTTTGAGATCTTCTGCCGGATCTCAAAACCTGAAACCCAAACGAATATGTGAAAGTAGCCCTTATTCTGGTATCTGGTCATTATCTCCTCTTTCTGAACCAATCTCTTCAGTTATCATCCTTCGCTTCCTCTCTTCCCTACTGAACCAACTCCCCTTATACTAATATGCGGCTTAGGCGGAGTGCAGAATCTCATTAAATAGACCAGTCCTGTATGGAGACTTAAAGGGGTTGTCTCACTTCAGTAAGTTGCATTTATCACGTAGAGAAAGTTAATACAAGGCACTTACTAATGTATTGTGATTCTCCATATTGCTTCCTTTGTTGGCTGGATTCATTTTTCCATCACATTATACACTGCTCATTTCCATGGTTACGACCACTCTGTAATCCATCATTGGTGGTCGTGCTTGTACACTATAGAAAAAAACATCAGCCTCTCTGGCGGCCAGGAGGGTGTGAGCTCGCATAGCCTGGTGCTCTTTTCTATAGTGTGCAAGCACGACCACCACTGATGGATTGCAGGGTGGTCTATAACCATGGAAACGAGCAGTGTATGATGTGATGGAAAAATGAATCCAGCCAGCAAAGGAAGCAATATGGAGAATCACAATACATTAGTAAGTGCTTTGCATTAACTTTCTCTACATGATAAATGCCACTTACTGAAGTGAGACATCCCCTTTAAAGGGGTTATCCAGAATTTAACTACTGATAACCTATCCTTCTCATGTCTATGGTCACCAGCCCCATAGAAATGAATGGAGGGCGGCTGCGCATGCGCAGTGCGTCCTCCTTCACTTTGGGGGCTCCGTTCTTGATATAGCTGCGGGTCCCAGTGGTGGGACCCGCAACTATAAGACAATGGGGGCATATCCTAGCGATATGCCTCCATTGTCTAAGATGGGAATGACCCTTTAATGACCAGCCACTTTTTCCAGTGTTCGCCTTTCCATGTTTAAGCAGCCTGAACCTTTTTGGTTATCCATTGATATGGCTGCATAAGGAGTAGTTTTGTGCAAGAGAAATAGCAATGTTTTGGTGCTGTTTGAGGGTGAATATAAATTACTTCGCACTGTATATACATTTTTTGCATTGCAAATATAGTAAAGGTGTTTTTTTGAGAATTGCTTTTTTACCTTTATTGTTTAACGCTTAGGATACTGGAGTTTTTTTGTTTTTGCATTTTCGTTTTTCTTCCCTATCTTCCTTGAGCCTTAACTTTTTCATTTTTCCGTTCCTAAAGCCATGTGAGGTCTTATTTTTTGGTGGGTAAGTTGTACTTTCTAATGCCACCTTTTAATATGGTATGTCATACAATGTAGTGCGAAGCGGGAAATGTAATTCCTCCATCGTTTTAGGGGGTTTGTCCTTATGGCGTTCCCTTTGTGGCAAAACTGAGCCATGCCTTTTCATGCCCATTCTTTATGTCTAAATGTAAAAATTGATTTAAACTTTGCAATTTATTTTTTATATCGCTATATTTTGACCACCCAAAACATTTTCTTAGAGTTATGTCTACTGTGGGGGCTCACTTTGCGGGACAATCTGTAGTTTTTATTGGTAAGATTATGGAGTGTGTATGACTTTTATGGTTTTGTAGCTCATGTTTGAGGCTAGAAAAGAGTGTATTTTTTTTAATTCTGTACCATTACGTTTATTAAATATCCATGTTGGTACAGAATTGCTCATTTCTCATGTTGACCTGCCACCTGCTGGCCAAAATAAGAATTGCAACTTCAATACCCTGGGTCCCTTAATCAATTAACGGCATGTTCATTGGCCGCAGAACATACCGGTAAGAAGCCAGGAACCGCAAGTTTCCTAGTTTTTCACCCTTTAGATGCTGTGATCTCACTTGATCGCGGCATCTACAGGCCTTAATGACCGCGATTGGAATTATTTTTGGTTGTGGTCATTAGCCACGGGACTCTGCTGTTTAAAAAGTGGAGACCAACCAGCCATGGAGCCTGCTGCATTTGTCATCACTCCAGCGCCGCACATGCACCGCACTGGTAGAAAAAGTGTTATGCCCCTTTCACACGTGCGGGAGACTCGCACGTCTCCCGCAACGCATCTACAGGGCTGGACTCGGCACTGACAGGGATCGCATATAATGCTATGCGATCCCTGTCAGTGCCGAGTCCAGTCCTGTAGATGCGTTGCAGGAGACGTGCGAGTCTCCCGCACGTGTGAAAGGGGCATTAAGCTGTACATATTTCACAATGGAAGGATTCACAACCTGTTAAATGAGGTTCATGTTATTTCGGTCTTGTTTGTGGATACCTAATATTTTTTTTCTTGCTTTTATGTAAAGTATATGTAATAAAGGTATTTAATGATAAAAATACATTATTTTATTTTTGTGAGCTTTTTTTTTTTCAAATTTTTACATTGCATTAATGCATTATGCTTGTTGTTTCCATTGCACAGACTATGGTTCAGATCATTGGGGGACCCAATCATAGGGAGTAATACCCTTTGATCATGCTTAAATCACAGACTGCAGCAATCAAAGGGTTACCAGTTGGGATTAGAGACTCTGATCCTGGCTGTAGAACCAAAGAAAAACTGCTAGAGCTCTTAATTACAGTTTGTTTGTAGAGCAGGAGCACAGCCTGCTCCCTCTAAAACAGTGATGACAAAATACAGTGGATGGTCCTTAAAAGGGTTTTCCAAGATAATTTTTATCTTCTGGACACGTCATCCGTATCTGATCGGTGGGGGTCTGATACCCAGGACCCCTGCTGCTCAGCTGTTTTGAGAAGGCAGCGGCACTCCTGTGAGCGCCACCGCCTTCTCGCAGTTCACCAAGCACAGCGCTGTACATTGTATAGTGGCTGTGCTTGGTATCACACTCGCCCCATTCACTTGAATAGGGCAGAGCTGCTCCTAGGCCATGTGATTGTCATTGAACTAAGAAAAAGCAGAGAGAAGGCCGTAGTGCTCATAGGACTACTGGGCCTGCTCTAACTGTTGATCAGTGGGGGTCCCGGTGTCGGACCCCCAAAGGAATCCTGGAAAACCACTTAAAGCGCTTTAGAAAAAAGGATGTGACTGCTAATTTTAGAATGCCGGCACATTATTAAAAGGAATGTGCATGTGTTATTAGAAGTTTTTACATTAAACATGTTTTTTTATGATATTTAAAATGTTGTATTTATTTTAACTATATTTTGAAAATCGTTCATAAAATCTACAGGTTTCTATAGCATATTTCTGAAGTTAAAAGCTGCTCAGGCAAGATGGCTTCCCCCACAATCATGTGCAGAATATAATATAAAAAATAAAAGTACAATCAAAAAATGAAATCAGATTAAAAAAGACTTTTTCACTATTTGGTTGTAATTATTAAAAAAATATATATGTAGGTGATACATTTCCTTTAAGTATGTTGTGAATTACTGATAAATCACATTTTCTAGGATAATACATCAAGCATTACAGATGAGCGAAGTTTTCTAAAATTCGATTTGGTTGCTTCGCCAAATTTTACAAAAAAATTTGCTTCATGACGAATTATTTTGTCACGAATCACATTTTTTTGTAAGTATCTGTTGCAATGACAGAGAGCTGCGATAGCGCCGCTTCCATCTTTGTGCCCCTCAGATGCCGCGTTCATACGTGATCATGGCATCTGAGTGTAAAAACAGTAAAATTAACATTATAAAAATTAAATCAAACTTCATAATTATAGCCGCCGCCATCTTACTTGAGGATCAGGTGCAAAATCTCATGCGGCCTGAGATGACGTCATCACGCCGGCCAGCGTGGTGACGTCATACCTCACTGCGCATGGGATTTCTTCTTCGGCCGAGATCTGTAATCAAGATGGTGGCGGCCGGCCCCTCGCAAGCAAATGAATGAGGCAAGTATGATTTTTTTTGTTGTTGTTTTTTTTACACTAATTCAGGTTAAATCGATTCGCTACCACAAAGCACAAGGAAATTTGGCTTCGCAGCAAATCAAATTTAACCTGACATTCGGATCGAATTCGACTTTGGTGGACTCGATTTGCTCATCTCTATCAAGTATAACATGGTTGAATACACACCACGTAATTACAGAATGATGATATTGCAATAGTAAAATGATATTGGTTTTATAAAAAATAATTATTAGTATTTGTTCCTACCGTGGTGATTGCTCGTGTCAAACACACTGATTGTGTAATGGCGTCTGCCTGTAAAGCAAAAAGAAATACATTTGAATGATTCATTCAGTAAGGAAGAAGAGGCCACGTCCAAAGTTTATGTTCACTTTAACCCCTTAAAAGGGGCTGTCCAGGAATACATAATTTGTAACAAACCCTGGACCAAAAGATGGAGACACAGGAGCCAGAACTGGAGTGACGGGGAGCAGGCTGAACCTTTCATTTGGGGAGGTAGGATGACGGCACCTGCTAGAAATTATATATTCACAGACAACTGAGTAAAATGTATCTGTATACCTCCACTTATTTTCTGATTTCTTTGTCCTTCTCACAGAAAAAGACCGCACATGCTCAGCTTCATCTTTCGACTTCCTCCTGAGCTGTGATAAGGAGAGAGCTGCAGCAGAAAAGATACGCCCCCTGAGCTGCAGCAGAAAAGACATGCCCCCTGAGCTGCAGCAGAAAAGACACGCCCCCTGAGCTGCAGCAGAAAAGAAACGCCCCCTGAGCTGCAGCAGAAAATACACGCCCCCTGAGCTGCAGCAGAAAGGACACGCCCCCTGAGCTTTCAGCTTGATATAAATCAGACCAATGAATGGGGAGATCTCTGGATCCATGTGAGGTACAGGGCTGGTTCTAGTTTTGTTAGAAACATATTGACATGTCCTATATGACGTCTGATTTTCATTGTTTATATTAGTCATGGAATAACCCCTTCAAGAACATGCTGATTTTCTTTTCAACTGTGCATTACATAAGCCATACCTTTTTTGTTTTTGCCTTCAAAAAAGCCATAAGGGATAAAAGAAATCTGATTATTCTATTGTTTGCAAGCAGAAAAAGGAGAGGTGTGCTTTTGCTAAATTATTTTTCCTAACATGCCACCTTTGCTCATATGGTAGCATTGCTGTGTGTTTGTGATTTATATCAGGCTGGCAGCTCAAGAGGAGTGTCATTTCTGCTGTGGCTCAGGGTGTGTGTCCCTTCTGCTGCAGCTCTCTCCTTATCACAGCTCAGGAGGCAGTTGAAGGAAGAATTGAGCATGTGCGGCCTTCTCAGTGAGCAGGACAAAGAAATAAGAAAAAACAAACAGCAGGTGGCTCTATACAGATACATTTTAAGGAATTTTTAATTATAAGGAATTACAAAAGTATTCAGATCCAAGTGATGGTTTGGAAACTGTAGAATATTTTTGTGGGACATCCCTTTAAGCTGCCCATAATCTAATGTTAAAGGGGCCACTTAGTATTAGACAAACATGGCTGCTTCTATCCAAAATCAGTGACACTCATGTCTAGAGGTTGTATGGGGTATTGCTGCTCAGTCCTATTCACTGAGACAACCCATGGACAGGTGTGACCCGGTTTTTGTTATTGGACCAAGTCATGAACGGCGGGTTCACTGTGGAGAACTGCTATTTCATGGTTCTTCTAAACATAAATTATTTTATAATATATTATATTAGTACTTGTGAACTGCTTCGATTCTGCAAATCATTCTAACACTTCATTCCCACAGAAGTCTATTGTATTGAGGAGCACGATGTGGGCATAAAACAGGACGATTTAAGGAAATGTATTGAATAGTGAACTTACTATGGTGCACGCCGCATCCAGGACGTCTTTGGTCAGTGTTAGTTTATCCTAGAGATATGGAAGATACAAGTTATTCATCAATAAGTCATTGCAAAGTCAGGAGGCAGACTGCGGCTTACTGAAAACTAAAACTTCTTTCTATCAGTTTTTAGAACATGATTCATTATTTGGTGTCACCAGGGATCTCAAAACTTTGAATACAAAATGTGTATATACAGTATAGGAAATCATAAAGATACATAAATACATCATTTGGCGACATGTTCTAATTGTATCAAAATAACAATCTATTATTAAAGGTCGTTTTCCATCTGGACAACTTTTTTTCAGATGAGCAGATTTGTCATCACCCAGCTGATGGTAACGGACACAGCTTATAAACTGAATGGGTGTCTAATTTCCATTGCCCACCA
The DNA here is from genome assembly GCA_900303285.1 of Rhinella marina. Classification (NCBI taxonomy): domain Eukaryota; kingdom Metazoa; phylum Chordata; class Amphibia; order Anura; family Bufonidae; genus Rhinella; species Rhinella marina. The sequence continues at coordinate 26,531 of ONZH01025936.1, forward strand.
GTCCGTATCTGAGAACTATGCTGGCTTCAGATCTTGGTTCCATCAAAAGTGCAGGATCGAAGCTGGGGGATCCCCTCTTTCAGGTTAAAGGGGTCACTGAGCTTTTGTAGAACTTTTCATATGTCATAGCGAAATATCAAAGGCTTTCATTGGTGGTGGTCTGAGTACTGAGACCCCCACCAATCTCTAGAACCAGGATGGAGATGCTCTCACATAGCCTGTTCTCTGTCTTCGCTGCAGGAGAAGGAAGTGATACTGGCCCCTAGACTTCTATTGAGCCCATCTCCTACATCAAGTGAGTGCCTCTCTCCTCTAGTTGTAGCAATCAGTGGGGGTCTTGGCGCTCTGACCCCCACTGATCAAAACCTTAGATATGTTACTATGAAATAACAAAAGTTATGTAAAAGCTCATTTGTCCAAGATGATTTAAAATGTCAGACAAGCCCTAGTATTGCTTAAAATACTAAGTCATGCACAGTGACGTGGACATAGTCATACACTGTCCTCACTGTTGGACCACTGAGGACAGTGATTGGATGCAGTGGTCACAGGGCCGCAGAGAACAGACCTGGTGAAAGGGGTGAGGATTTCCTGATTTTTATTTTAAGCTTTTGTAGGGGTTGTCAGAGATTTTTTAGTTATTGTGGACAACCCCCTTTTAACACACAGTAATTGAGAATTTAGGAAGTAAGGGAATGTCTGAGCATTTATATCAAATAGATGGAAATGATTTAGGCTGTACAATAATATTAACCCCGACATATCTGCATTTATGTAATAAAGTAGCTTCATACAAGTGGTAAACACAACTTACCAAAGTTGGCCACAATATGGCCACAATTTCATCTGCTGTTTGAGCAGCTCCATCGACTGTATCCTCCTGAAAGAGAAAGAGAGCAAGAAAGAAAGAGAGACAGAAAAAGAAAGAAAGAGAGAAAGAAAGAAAGAGAGAGAGAAAGAAAACTGTTATTACAAAAAAGGGAATAGTACACGTATTATTTTTGAGTTGAGTTTATAATATTACAAATTATATTAAAGGGACCGTGTCACACTGAGCATGGAGTCCTATCTGCTGGCAGTATGTTACACAGCAGGAGGAGCAGAGCCGATTGATATATAATTTTTTTGGGACAATATATAGCAGACACCATTTTCAATGAGACGGGTTACCTATAAGTTCACAAGTGGGACAAACTCTTTGGGTGCTTAAGGATCCCTTTAAGAAGAATGTTTTTTTAAGAGATTTTAATGGGGGGGGGAGCAATTCAGCCATATATTACACGGTTGTCCATTCACTTGAATGTACAGTAATATCACATTTCCCCTCTGGCAGGGAATGAGCTGCATTTGCCGTTGTATTTGGAAACAGATTATTTTGGTGGAAAAATCTATTTAAAGGGTTATTCCCATCTCGAACAATGGGGGCATATTGCTAGGATCCGCACCTATATCGAGAAAGGGCACCTATATCGAGGAGGGCGCACCGCGCATGTGCGGCCGCCCTCCATTCATTTGTATGTGGCCAAAGAAAATAGCCGAGCGCTGGCTCGGCTATTTCCGTCGGCTCTATACAAATGAATGGGAGCTGGGCCGCGCATGCGTGGTGCGCTCCCATTCATTTCTATGGAGCCAACGGAAATAGCCAAGCCGGTGCTTGGCTATTGTGACTTTCGGGGCCCCGTTCTCGATATAGGTGCGGGTCCCAGCGGTGGGACTCGCACCTATAGGACAATGGGGGCATATCCTAGCGATATGCCCCCATTGTCCGAGATGGGAATAACCCTTTAATATCATTGGTCACTGGACCATTCTATAATGTATATGTCCAACTATCCAGTTATATGGAAAGAAACCATTTACTTTTCATAAAGATAAAAAAGCTCATTTTAATTCTTTGTAGAATTATTTTCCATCTGTGATGAAGGAACAGTGAGACTTACAAATCGAATTCCAAGTAGCTTGATCTCTTCTTCGGTGCAGCTACTTTCCTGTAAAATAAAGAAATTCATTGCATTTAAGCAATTTGTTATAAAGTCTAAAAAAATAAAACAAATTAAAGGCCTGTTTCTCAGTTATGTTTTTTTAGATCTTCTGCATTCCGGCACTGCCAGATGCAAACGCATCAACGTCAAGCCCCATTTAATGGGGACCAACAGAAATTCTGCCATAACCTGCCAAATATGCGCAGTGGTCGTCATTGTCCAGCAGCTTCTCTGCATGTTGCCGGGTTGCAGCCGGATCACTGCTGGTCCCTATTACAGTGAATGGAGCTGGTGGATATGCGCTTGCATTCCGCAGTGCCAGGTCCAGACATCTACCGGTGATCCATACAACCTGACAGAGATGAACTTGCAACTGTGAAACAATCATGTACATAATTTGCAGTTAAACAGAAAGACACATTAGTTTCACCCCATTAACTGTAGTAAATCATAAGTAGGCTTGAGCGAATCGAGCTTCGGATCATATTTTAATGTTGTTTCCGTACAGCATTAAAATGTGTGGACTCCGTGTAGGGAAACTTTATCTCGGCTGAAGTTGCGTGAGGCTTCGGTGAATGAGTATGGTATTTCTATCTGTGTTTTTAAAACATTTTAAAATAGGAATCCAAGGTGGTCTTTGGAAACAAGGTACCAGCCACTACCCACTTCGGATTCCTATTTTAAAATGTTTTTAAATTCGCAGACAGAAATACTGTACTCATTCACCGAAGTCTCACACAACTTAGGCGTACGTGAAGTTTGCTTACATGGAGCCCATACCTTTTAATGCTGAACAAAAACAGCATTAACAATGAAGTTCTTTAACAAAGGGACTTCTGATCTGTGATCCGAAGCTCGATTTTCTCAAGCCTAATCATAAGTTATGATAATTTATTGCAAAGCTTCTTTGGGCTTTGCAGAAAAACATGGAATCTTCTGACCCTCTTGAGGCCGCCTACGTTTAGACCAGTGGAGGACTCTCCGACTCAGGCAGGGAAGTACATAGAGAAGTAAGGGCCCAATAGCAAGGATCAAACCAGGCCCCACACACAGGACAGAAGGGTTTTCCGCCTAAACCCCTTTCAATGACTCTAGGGCCATTTTTCCACTGCCTTGTTTTTAAAAGTTGTTTCTTTAGAGGGTAGAGTCCTGACTAAGTTTTCACCTACAGTATAGCAGTCGCATGGTATGCCACTATGATAGTTACACCACTGTGCTTTGGCCCTACCTTTATGTCTCCCGATTCAAGCTGCATATACTGTATACAACTGTCTCTATATACTGTAGAACAGCTTCTCCCCATCTCAAAACATTCACAATAGTGAGTGCTTACTGCTCACTGTCATGTATCTACCAGCAGCTCGTTAGTTATTCACTGTGCCGGGGGATACAGCAGGATCATTCATTACAGCGCTCATCATTCTGATTTGTGTCAAACTAGTAGGGATGTCAGAAGGAATATTTCTAATATAAATGTACAACTTCACAAACTATATTAGAAACATGATCCCTATCACTGTCCCTACACATTAGAAGGGAATCTGTAACCCCAATGATTAGTACTGCAGATGAGGAGTCCAGATCACTCATTTTTATTTTACTACTCCCCTCCCCCATTCCTTCCGTCAACACTCAGAGCTGCATTGAAATCTATTGTCAGGACTGCTGGGCACAGGAGTCCTCTCCATTATGTTAGCACAGCAGTCCTGACAATGTATTTCAGTGCAGCTTTGAATGAAGGAGGGGGCAATAGAAACATAAAAAAGTGATCTGTGCTCCTTATCTGCAGTACTCATGTAATAAAGAGGATAATAGTAAAAAATTGGGTGACATATTCTCTTTAAAGCATCCAACCCCTTTGAAAAAGGCAAGTAGAAGATGGAGTTAAAAACGGCTTGTGACCATTTCTCAGCGCCGAATGTGGCTCTCGGTACAACAGGTTGGGGACCAGCTTTTGAAGTCATATGTCTGTGATATTTTCTTGTGTCTTGTGGACATCCAAACTCAGGTGTAACCAAATACAATAGGGTATGTATAGTTTATTAGAAAGAATGGCTTTGAAAAGTATAAGTACAACCTTTTAGAAGAATATTCTGCCAATTTTCCATGAACGGCGAGAGCTGTCATAGGGGAGGTAACCTGGGTGAGGAGCAGTAACTGCCACATATTAATACCCATGGCCCTGCTCAGTGGTAAGCACCTATGTGTATCCTCTGAGCTTCCCAGCATGTACTGCACTAAAACCTACTGCATTACGTGTTTACTGGGTGAGTTATTATGATGTAGCATCATCCTGTATGTTTTTTTACACATCATCTAAAAATATTTCTTACCAAAAAATCTTTCACTGCTGAGACAAATGCCTTCAACATTTCAGCATTTTCTGTAGACTGTGATAATAAGAATAAAAGGATGGTTATAGTTAGACTCTTGTTATTGTAATTATTGAGCAATAATCGTGTACATTGTAATTGTTCATTCTCAGAATTATATTGCAGGACCCAATAATGTGCGGCACATTGGTCGTCTAATGTAACGTCCACACAGAGTATTTTCTAGTAGATACAATAAAACACAGAGAGGATTTCAAAACCTTAGTACAAAGGAAGCAAAATATGTGTTTAGTTGCCATATAGACTTTAGTATTGATGATGATGAGCCAATTTAATACAAAAATGTACAATATATTCTGACTAATCTGATAGATTTGTGATTGTACCAGGAGTGTTAGGACACAGGAGCTCATAAGCCTTTCATTTGTGAATGTAGCTGTAAGGACACATTCAGATTCAGTATTTTTCAAGGGCATATATCTAATTTATAGGGACCCATAGAAGTGCTCAGATTGGGCTCTCTTCTCTATGTCAAGTGTTCCTCACTCCATTTTAGGTGAATATTTAAGTGATGATTCATTTCATAATATATTTATTTACGGAAGATCTGAGTCTCTCACCTAATAGTAGATTTACGGCAGCATGCAGCCACCACTAGGGGGCACTAATGGTCTACAAACTGATACATAGCCTAAATATCAATGGGGACTGTTCAGGTGAGGAGGCTACTGTTCTCATTGAAGAGACACAGTGGATGTATTCAGACTTATATAATAGATACAATATATAACATATATATAATATATACAGATGTAATATGCAATGAGTTACCTTTCCCTTGGCATACATGCAGAACATATCTTTGATTTGTATAAGCAGGTCATGTGACTTCTGTTACAAGATAAAAGTAATAAAGATTAGTATAAGACTTTTCAATTATCTCTATATGCAATAATGTTAAATCAGTATATATAGTTAGATGTTCCTTCAATGCCCAGAAGAAATACTGTAAATATGCATTTAAAGAAGACCTCTAACTAGTGTTGTGCGAGCACCTCTGTGCTCGTATGCTCCAGTGCTCTGGCCGAGCACTAGGGGTTGCTCGAGTGCTCGGCAACCCCTAGTCAATGGGACTAAACCAGGCACCCCCGCTCGGAAGAGGGGAGGGTGTCTGGTTAATAGAAAGAGTTCAGAATCGCGACTTCTCCTCTTTTACTCCTTTCACTCGTAAAAGTATGCTAATTAACTGAATTTGTACGCGTTAGCATCCAAATTCGTACGCATTAGAATAGAAATTCGTACGCATTAGCGTACAAATCAACAGTGTGGGGAAGAGACTCGAGCATTGCGCTCGAGTACACTCAGTATTCGGCCCCAGCGAGTTTGGCCGAGCATGCTCACTCAACACTACCTCTAACCTCTCCTGACATGTTTTAGTAATTACCTGCATTTCCTGTGTAATAACACTTCTGGAGCATCTTATGGCTCTGTGTTGTGCTATTTCTTTATTATCTCTGCTACAAGTTATGAATGAGTTACTAGCAGTTTTCAATATAGATCCAGATGGGTGTTACCAGTTGGGGGGGTGTCCCTATACAATCTTACATTGGCAGTACTGATTGGATAGTGTCAGACTGAGCAAGGACACCCCCCCACACACACTCACACCTGACTGGTTACACCCAGCTGGACCTCCGTGGCAAACTGCTAGTAATTAATTCATTATTTGTATCAGGAATAATAAAGAAATGACACAACATCAAGTCAAAGGATTAGATATTAGATATTCCAGAATTGTTATTACATGAGGGATACAAGTAGTTACTAAAAGAAAACATGTCTTGAGAGGGGACAGGTCATTTCTAAGTATTAATTTTGTTTTAGCTAAAGGTCATGCCAGTGTTAATTTGAAGTCTCAACCAAGGCATCTAGGGCTCTGTTCACACTGTGGGAGAGGCTTTTCTTGTATTGTGTAGGCATAGAGTGGCATATGTCATAAAATAGGATACCACTGTAAAAGAATGCATTAACGGTGGTATATCTAGGTGGTATATATGTTTCAGAAGGTGGCATAGACTCCCTCCGTCCCCCGTATCTAGCATTAGAAGGAAAGACCTGAGAAGCACCGGAACAGGAATGGCGGGGGATCAGTAAGGTGAATATGACTTGTTTTGTTATTACATTACATCACAAGCGTTTTTCATGGTTGGAACCCCTTTAAGAACATATTACATATAGAATATGAAAAATATTTACATGTAAGCATAGTATGATTGATCAATATATAAGCAGCTGCACATGTGGGGCCACGATAAGCTGTCAGTATCACAGAGATTTTACAGAGGTTTCAATAAATCAGCTGAGAAACAAATGTGGAAATGATTTTTCATTCCATCCAGTTCATTAATTACTAATTAATTAGACTGAAAACAAAACATACGTCAACGGCCTTAACCACACATTCAGCAATGGGTTGAAGGGTTCCGTCATAATCGCAGTTTCCTGAAAAATTATAATTTTAAACAATGTTATATGAGCGCTAAGTCAAGCAAGAAAACAGTGTACGCTGCCTTGTTACATGTATCACTTTCACATTTTTGTATATAAGCTATTATATGAATGGACCAGCGACCTCATCATCTTATGAGGAAGAAGAAAGAGGTACTATACCTAGCTTGGCCAAAGGGGCGGATTGACTATAGACCTTACAGGGATATTTCCCGGCAGGCTGATGCCTAGGGGGCCGCCTGAGCCCTACTCACGGCCGGCCAGTGGAAGTTTTTGGGAATGTATTTTGTGCTGCCGACGACAGTATTTTGTGATGGACTGTGGCATTTGGCTCTGTTGGGGTGGTATAATGTGCCACAATATAGTATTCCTGACCTCGCCTACTTGTGTTTGTCCCACCTTCCATCAATTTGAACCCGACTACAAAATGACGCCACTTTTAGTATTTTTTCCAGGGCCACTTTAAGTTCCCAGTCCGCCCCTGCTTGGTGCTAATGGATATGAGCTCGAAATCAACTACCCTCTGTCCCTCAATAGCTGTTGAATCTTTGGCGATATTAATTAGGCAGAAAACTGAATATATTTGTCTGCACTTTTGCCATTAGCTCCACTGCCTCTAGATATTCTTAAAATTCCTTTTGTAAGTAAATTTTAATATCTAGGTATCTATATCTCTGCTTGACTGCAAGAGTTAAACCTAATACCAACTATAATCCGCAGTGAACAAAAAATACTGAAAATGGTATTGATGTGTCAGATTCTTTATATTTTGCATAATTCACCAATTTGGATTCCCACTAAGTAGTTTTGTACAATAAAGACTCTTTTTCGGTACTTGATTTGGATAAAGTTACATGCCATATTGCGGATGGAAACACTTGAACGCAGTAAAGTTGATGGGGTACGCGCTATTCCAAAGCCATTGATATTATTTTTTGCTGCGCAGTTACAACAGTTAAAGGGACAGTAAGTATGTGGCAGCTCCTGTCCTGACCTCCCAGCACTATATATTTATATTGCTATGTAACCCTTTAGAGTTCTGGAATGTATTGGATAACACTGACGTAATGCTGTCACTGTTATCCAGCACATTCCAGAACTGTAAGGGTTACATAGCATCATAAATCAGTATAATGCTATGTGACCGCGGCTGTGCTGGGAGGTCAGGGCAGGAGCTGCCGCATACTTACGCTGTGAGTGCGATGCGTGGAAGTCGCTAGTTTGAAAGGGGCCATTACTGAATTTCAAAAGTTAGCTAAATTAGTGGGACCATAGACCAAGTTATGTCTGGGGATTCTATTAAAATGTTTGACAATATACGAGATGAGTATCAGCTTCCAAGACATGTCTTTTCAATATCTTTTATTGAGACACGCTATATTGCAACAGAGGTTAACTAACTATTATCTATTTAAAGGGGTTGTCTCATTTCAGTAAGTGGCATTTATCATGTAGAGAAAGTTAATACAAGGCACTTACTAATGTATTGTGATTCTCCATATTGCTTCCTTTGCTGGCTGGATTCATTTTTCCATCACATTATACACTGCACGTTTCCATGGTTACAGACCACCCTGCAATACATCAGCGGTGGTCGTGCTTGCACAATATAGGAAAAAGCACTAGCCTATGTGTGCTCCCATAGTCCTGGCCACCAGGGAGTCTGGCATTTTTTCTTATAGTGCGCAAGCACGACCACCACTGGTGGATTGCAGGGTGGTCTGTAACCATGGAAACGTGCAGTGTATAATGTGATGGAAAAATGAATCCAGACAGCAAAGGAAGCAATATGGATAATAACAATACATTAGTAAGTGCCTTGTATTAACTTTCTCTACATGATAAATGCCATTTACTGAAGTGAGACAACCCCTTTAACAGAGGTCCAGTCCAGTCTATGGAAGTCCAGTCTATGGAAGATGTGCAGAAGTTACAAGCTGACTTGGACACACTGAGTGTTTGGGCATCCTCTTGGCAGATGAGGTTCAATGTGGATAAATGTAAAGTTATGCATCTGGGTACTAACAACTTGCATGCCTCCTATGTCCTAGGGGGAGTAACACTGGGACAGTCACTTGTAGAGAAGGATCTGGGTGTCCTTGTAGACCATAGACTGCAGAATAGCATGCAATGTCAATCGGCTGCTTCTAAGGCCAGCAGAATATTGTCATGTATTAAAAGAGGCATGGACTCGCGGGACAGGGATGTCATATTACCACTGTATAAAGCATTAGTACGGCCTCATCTGGAATATGCTGTTCAGTTCTGGGCTCCGGTTTATAGGAAGGATGTCCTGGAGCTGGAAAGGGTGCAGAAACGGGCAACTAAACTGATAAGGGGCATAGAGCATCTTAGCTATGAAGAAAGATTGAAAGAGTTAAACTTGTTTAGTATTGAGAAGAGACGTATAAGGGGGGACATGATCAACCTGTATAAGTATGTAAATGGCCCATACAAAAATATGGTGAAAAACTGTTCCAGGTAAAATCCCCTCAAAAGACAAGGGGGCACTGCCTCCACCTGGAGAAGCAAAGGTTCAGACTACAGGGGCGACAAGCCTTCTTTACTATAAGAACTGTGAATCTGTGGAACAGTCTACCGCAGGAGCTGGTCACAGCAAAGACAGCTGAGGGCTTCAAAACAGGCTTAGATAAATTCTTAGAGAAAAAGAAGGTCACCACATATTAAGAAATGTAGAGTCATGTCTTAAGGTTACCCGTCCCCCTCCCCTTCATCACTCCTACCCCTACCCTTGGTTGAACTTGATGGACATGTGTCTTTTTTCAACCGTATTAACTATGTTACTATGTAACAATATAACTTTGAATTGTTTTGTCTCATCCTCTGATAGAAAGGGCTACATAGATTTTGTGTATTCAACACTGTTGCGTTGATGCCATGACAACTTTCCATTATATATTAACCACTTCCGGTACATCTGGTCCATTTGACCCCGGCTGTGCTGGGAGGTCAGGACAGGAGCTGCCGCATACTTACGCTGTGAGTCCGATGCGAGGAAGTTGCTCGTTTGAAAGGGACCATACTGAACATACAATATACGAGATGAGTATCAGCTTCCAAGACATGTCTTTTCAATATCCTTTATTGAGACACGCTATATTGCAACAGAAGTTAACTAACTATTAACTATTTAACCCAATATAACTTTGCATAGTCTTGTCTCATCCTCTGATAGAAAGGGCTACATAGCTTTTGTGTATTCAACACTGTTGCGTTGATGCCATGACAACTTTCCATTATATATTAAGGAAAGATGGGAGACAGATGTTGGCCCTTTTGCTCTGATATCTTGCTTCCAGAATCTGTAAATGATCCCAGTTGTATCTTGTTCATAGGGTTTATAGAACCCCAGTTTTTTTTAATAAGATCAGGAAGCGATCTGACAAAAGGGTTCCAAAATGTGGGTATAAGATTTGGGAATGTGATAGGCTTCAGGGGTATTGGTATCTTGGGTATTAATTAACGGACATATAGGGTCACTATACCCATGTGTCCCAAAGACCGCATTTTGGTTTTAGCTACAGATTTAAAATCTGGGAGTATAATGGGAGTCCAGAAATTGTAAATACAAGCCAGGATCCAGGATACTCCACCTTCTTGTTTATCGGACAAATATAATAGTAAGATTACAAAAGGGAATGTATCGGAAAAGAGGCAGATTAGGTACATTCTATACAATCTGAAGACCTTGGCTACATAGGTGAGACCCATTGACTGGATGTAGATCAAAGGCTAGGTTGAGAGAGGGTGGTCCCTGAGAACCCATGAACTATTGGTATATAATACATAGATGGCTCACAGTCTGAATTGATCCCGATTTCCATTGATGGCATGGAAAAGAACCCTAGGAGATGGGTGGGGTGGATAAGATGTTGGCATTGGTATGCATTTCAAATCTTCAATTGTATGCATGTATGTTTTGTGTATACAATTTATAATAAAAATTATTTGAAAAAAGGAGAAATCAACCAGACAATAATAAAGTAAATAATAACTAGCAGTCTAAAGATAGAAACCAACAAATAACTTTCCAGACCATGCACCTTCAGTTATTAATCTTGTGTATGATATACTGTATCATGAGATATTCAGTAGTAGTAGATAATAAGGTATCTTACCATTATGGAAAAGGCTGAGACCAACCAGCAAAAAGATAGCAATGCTCTTCATTGTGCAGATTGGGAGTTCACCTGAAGCTACTGATGACAACTGCCCACGGCTCCTGTTTTATACAGTTTGAGGGGCTGAGGTCACTCAAAGTGGAAGATGGAGATAATGAGACTGTCCAGTGCCAAAACCGCAATGTCCTTTCACATTTAAAAATTTAACAAAATCACTGACATTACTTAAAACAAAACATGTACGCTCCAGGCAAATTTCCATTTTATGACTTGAGTTCAAGGGATTAAAATTATACTGTTATTTTAACCACTAATCCCTTTAGTAGATATTTATGTTGGGTAGCCAGTTCCAATGTAATAAAGAAATTGACTTGTCTCTAGTGTTCCCTCTGAGCCTGTGTAGCTCAGGGGTGGGATAGTTTAGGATCTGGATGCTACTTCCGGACAATACAGTATGGAATCAACTACAAATGTGTGGACTGCACCCTAATAATTAGGTATAAAGCTGTCAGATATACAGGGCCATATGGCATCCAGGTAAATGTTATTAAACAGCGATTGTGTCTAGTGAATGTTGTTGTATACATCCTTGGTGGTCTAGGGCACTGAAGGGTTTAACCTTCTGTATCACTGAAAGTATAGGGCATTAAAGGGGTTAAAGGTATTTTCTGATTCTTTCTAACTAATGATCTATCCTCTAGATAGCCTATCAGTATCTGAACAGTGGGGGTAAGACACCTCGGACCCCCGACGATCAGATGTTTGAGAAGGCACTGGCTATCCTGCACAGGGCAGTACATTGCATAGCGGCTGTGCCTGGTATCACAGCTAAGCCCTATTCACTCGACCGGGACTGAGCTGCACCTAAGCCACATGACCGATGATCATGACATCACTGGTTTTGAGCAATGAACGTGTACAGTGAGGTCTATGTTGCTGAGGGGGTTAATTACAGTATCAGTGGTCTAGGGCAGTCAGATAAATGGTTAAGTTTAAGATTTCTAGTGGATGACAGTGCTTACTTAGGATTCGGTGGTTACTCTCCTCTCCAGACTTCAGCATTTTTCAGGCTGCAACAGGAGGCTGAAAACTGATAGTTTAGCTTCCTATAAGTGCATGAAGGGGAGAGAGAACCATGCAGTGCTCCTAAATCGCTCTGCCCAATCAATAGGGGGAAAGCTCAGGGATTTGCTGTGGGGGCAGCTTCTGAGTTACAAGGCCACATTGCTCTACAGCTAAGTGATTGTAACTGTTGTATAATAAAGATCACACGGTCCTCAGAAACATGGCACACCCCAGTTATTTTATGGTTAGTTACTGAAAAATATCTTCACAAATTTCTTAAAGTGATTTTCACCAATAGATCTCAGTTGGGGCCCTATTCTATAGAAGAAAAATGCCTCTCAGGTGTAGGAATGTCGAGTGGTATATTTGTGGCCTAAAATGTCTCTTTATGGTGTCACGGTGCTCCTACCTGGATAAGACTGGACCCCAGGCTTTGGCTCCAAAGCAATAAATAGGGGGAATAATTGAAGGATGAAGGAATAAACAAGTCGAGACCTTGAGGTGAAAGCCAACACAGCTTTACTTAGGTAGACTTGCACTTTTCTCCTTGGTTGGACTTAGGTTGGGCCAGATAACTACCTCCTGTATTCTAATGCTCTATAGTTCTGCCATGCTGGCTAGCAGAGCTAAAGGTGCTCTGGCTGGCATGGGCACGTCCAGCAGAGACGTGCCCTGCACACTTTCCACTAGTAGGGGGTATTGCTAAACTGGTTCTAACTAGATCTCCACCCTTTCTGCAGGAAATGGGACTCAATCACCTCTCCAGAAGCAGGGCAGAATGGCATGGAAAGGTTCATTCTTAGTAACTACAGCTCTGCCTTGCTTGCTGCCACCTGCTGGTACACCAGACACATTACATATTCTAAACAGTTACATAACATTATTAGGTATACACAATGTGTTTTATTAAATAAAATAAGATGACAGATGGATACAAGCAGGGTGCAGTAGTGGTAACACCGCTCTGGGGTGTTACACGTTCTATGTTATATAAAGGCTAACAGCAATAGTATAATTTACTTAATAAAAATTAGTCAGAGAAAATTCTTTCACTGACTACAGTTAAGCCTGCGGCGTAACTGGTAAGATTTCTGCCTTCCATACATAAGAGTCCAGGGTACAAGACTTGGCAATGACAAACACTGAAAAACATGGTGGTAAAAGTAAAATATTCAGGGGTGTCCTAAAGGCTCTTTCAGCCTTCATGTCAGAGTGCTGTGACTAGAAAAGAACAAGGACCCCTTCAGTGTTCCTGTGGCCCCATAGCAACAAGTCGGCCTGCATCCATGGACAGTATGACACTGCATCTCAGAAATTGTTCAGGTCTAAATAAAGACTTGTGGCTGCCATAGGTAACAGAAATCTGATTTCTGTCCCTTGGGACCTACATGTGAACTGTTTTGCGTGGAATTTCATCTCACACTCTTCATTATACTGAATTTCTAAAATTCTTTTTGAAATTACGGAATCTTCTTCTAAAAAAGGTTTTATTCACACGAGCAATATGGAGTGAGTCAGAGTATGTTCTGGGAAAACTGATAGTTTTGAAAGTTTAATAATTTTTTTCTGCACGTATGCAATGTGATTTTGATGCATTTTTCACATACATGAAGAAACACTGAGGAATAACACTCATGACACATCTAGCAACCGTCAGTGAAAGATTCAATGCATCCGGATTGTATCCACATGTATGTCTTCCATTTTTCATGAGTCCCATTCATTTCTATGTATGGGACCAGGGCTGCATAAAAATTGCACAATATAGAACATGCTGCAATTTTTCCTGAGGGCAAAGATGATCGGTGATAAAGAGTGCTCATGTGCGCATGTTGAAAAGAATGACCATGGCCGCCAAAGCACCCACTAGGTCCCGGCTGCCAGTTCTCCAGCAGCTCCCCAGCGTATGTACCTTAGACCTCCCCAGCCAATGCCTGCCCACATTAGGGTACCTTAGCAATGGGTTCTAGTTAGCTCTTTTCCTACAAAGGTAATTGTCTTTTTTCTCTGCCTGTATATGGAACCCTACCTGTTTCCAGATTAGACGCAATGCTTCCCACTAGAGATGAGCGAATCTATTCGCCGCTTCGTGGATTCATTACAAATCCTCCATTTTTCCTACTCCAAAGCGAATCCAGATTTTTTAGATTCGCTTCGGATTATTCGAAAATGTTCTTAAAATGTTGAACGCTAACACTACGTACGCTATGTATGCATTCTTCTTGTCCGCCCCATCCCCCAGAAGTGGGAAAAAACAGCCAGGCCCTCCAGGAACTAACTATTTGCATGTACAGGGAGTGAAGACTCTTCCCTCATTACTCCGCCCACCTCTTCAGTTCAAGCCAGCAGTGAACAAGACACCACAACATGGCGAAACAACTGCGACCAAAGTGGGGAGAGATGGTGTTTGGTAGGGAGTTACCCGAACCACCGTCCAGTTCAGAGGACATCAGAGTGTCAATACTGGCCAAGAGAATCCCACCAGGTCCTGACTCGATGTTTGCCATGCCGGCTGGTGTGGCGGAGGCGGCTGGAGCATCCTCTCCGCTGTCCAGGAGGAGAACAACAACACCTTCCATGCGGCAGAATCCAATTGTGCCTGCATCAGTGACGGCCCACACCCAGACTCTATGGGACTACAAGAATGCGGTGGAGGACTGGTTCATCCAAGTACTGGACCATCCGAGGTGGGAGACCCTACACTGGACTGGCGTAAGGGAACCATCCTATGGTTTTTAGTGGAGTGAGGCTTCCTTGCGGACGTTGAGGATGGCAAGGAGTACTTTGTGGACCGCAGGTCAGAGAAACGGCTGTACCTGTCCCAACCCCGTCACAGCCTATACGTGGGGGATCAGGTGCAATATACCTCCATGGCATCCCTGAAAGGCCCCTTTGCTGCCGGGGCTACCTTATTGTCTAAGCCCCTGGTCCCTACAACACCACCAGAAGTTTGGCCGGAGGAACCAGCAGGCGCAGGATGCATGCGCTGCCTACAGGAGTTATCAGATGGCACCCTCCGTTTCAGGGAGAAGCCACAGCTGGAGCCTCTGATCCCTGGATTGCCACCACCATCACCACCACAGTCCGTTCAGCTGGGTCAGCTGACAACATCATCCTTTACTTTCCAGTCCACCGTGATCCAGTAGCAACTACCCTGGAAAATGAAGTCAGCAGCAGCCGGGGAAGCTGGTGGTTCTTCCCTGGGTGCAACCTTGCCTCAACCTCTGCAGCCAGAAGTCCTTACCTCTGCTGTCCTGGCAGGAGTATCCAGAAAAGTGAAGGCGCAAGTGTCTGCAGCGCTCATCAGTGTGACCACCCAGACAAGTCTGACTTCTGGCAGAAGAGGGCAGTGGAGCTCAACCACGGCAGCCAGCTTGGCATACAAGAGGCAGGAGCGTCCTCTGATGTCATTCAGCAGCAGTTCCAGTGTCTTATGCCAGTAGGAGGCGCTTCTTCCGTGGAGCAGTAGCTCTCGTTACAGTAGCGCCCGCACTCCCTGTTCTCTTCCACTTATAGCGGCACCAGTTTGAAAAAGGCTACAACAGGCCGAAACATCACACATGATATGTTTGGCCGCATACCAAATAAACCTTTATTTGCATATATCCTCATTGCACTGGAGTACTTCATTACAGTAACCATGGGGTGGGAACCCAACTCCCAGCAGTGTTTTATGCCAAGCAGCCATGAGGAGAGACTCAAACGTATATCTGACTTTTACTATGACATTTACTATGCTTGCAAATGTGAAATTAATTGCACTAAAATGTTTGAATAATTAGGGCTTTGCTGTATTTTAGCATAGCAATAATGTTTTTATAGGTTCAACAATGTTCAAGCACTTTTGCCCATAGTGTGTATTCTTTTTCAGGTACTGCAATGTGTCCTATTATGCACTTATTGTATGGTGTTTTTAGTAAATTATGCACTTAGCCAGATAGCTAACAGTGAGCATCTTACTTTTCTACCTCATATGGACTGTCTCTGAGGACTGTACGCTGCGGCCTAGCCTCGTGCGTGTGTATGACGCAATCGCGAGTCAATAGTACTCTAAGGATTCGTATGCACTTTTTACGCTAATGCTTACGCATTCAGTTCAGTAGCCTACTTTTAACAATGCTTAGACTGTATGTTCGTAATTTGTGTAGTAGTGTTCGAAAACAACAATTATTTTTAGCGCAAATTCGACCAAATAAATTCGTATTCAGAACGAATCTTGTCATAAATTTGTCGATTATTCGCTGAAGCGAATTTTTGATGATTCACTCATCTCTACTTCCCACCCTGATCTTTGGACTGTTTAATAGATTGCTCCTATGAAGGCTGCCTTGACCTAAGCTTCCTGACCCCTTAGTGTTCTGCAAGTCAGCAGCCTCTGACACATTTCTCCAGGAAGTAGTGGCCGGGTGCTTCTCCTGCAGCGGAGTTAAGATTCCTTTATAGGTTTTAAAGGTTGACAACAAGGGGGCTACCAGAATATTGCCCTTAGGAGTAGCCTCAAACCAAATCAGTACAGTGACATAATTGAACACACCTATCTTTTTCACAGTGACATATCAACAGGTAAGATGGGGGTCATGGGATCCACATTTTGGACATAAGAGCAGGCCTTGAGATCTGATTTTTTTCAATCATTTATTGTAAATCCCGTGTCACTACATGTCTGACTACTGATATCCAGTTAATATCAGAACTAATTATTCTCAGTTTAGACTTAAAGTGGCTGTCTCATCATAGACAATTGGAGAATATAGCTAGGATATGCCCCAATGGGCTTTTGGGTGCGGGTCCCAGCGGTGCAAGGTGGTAGCCAGACTGAAGCACGACTGGCTACCGCTCCCATTCACTTCTATGGGCTCGACATAAATGACTGAGCCAGCGCTTGGCTATTTTTGGCGGCCTGTAGAAAATGAATGGAGAGTGGCTGCACATGTGCAGTGCGCCCTCCTTCACTTTCGGGGCTCTGTTCTTGATATAGGTACGGGTCCCAGTGTTGTATAGGCAGCAACAATGGTAGTAGTTTTAGTACTCCTTGACTCTCTCTCTAAGAACACTTTGCAGTCTCTCCAAAGTAACCGCAGGCATGCAATCAGGTTCAACATGGATCTCCAGTCTGTCTCAAAGTATGGTAAGTGCCTGAGGCAATAATCCTTCCCACAGCAGCAAAGTCTCTTACTCCATAAACCAGTGAATACCTTGTTGTCTGAAGCTTGCATGGCCTGATTGGTTCTAGACCTTCTTATCTCTTTCTCTTGGTGTACTCTGGTACTGAAATTGCTTCCTAGGCAGCTAAAGCCTTAGTGAGATTCCTTCGGCTTGGGCATGGTCTGGTCTCTCATACATGTCCTTACTTTAGCTTTCTTTAGACTAGACTCCTCAATTAACAAGCCAGGGTACACCTGGTCCATCACCCTGGTAACGCAAACAGTCTGCCAATTTGTTAATCATTTGGTTGCCTATACATTGCTATTAAAGGGGTTCTCCGAGTTATATATATTGATGACCTATCCTCAGGTGTCGGACCCCCGCCGATCAGCTGTTTGAAGAGGAGGCGCGCGCCGTATCAGCACTGCCTCCTCTTCATTGTTTACATGCTGGCCGACACGGGGGTAGTGGTGAGTATGTGTAATTACACCTCAACGCCCCATTCATTTCTATGGGAAGAATCGCTTCCATAGACTTGTATGGGAGCGATTCTTCCCATTGAAATGAATGGGGTAGTTAGGTGCCCCATCTGATAGGTAGAATGGGGTAGTTAGGTGCGCCGATCGATCTGATATTGATGACCTATCCTGAGGATAGGTCATCAATATATATATAAGTCGGAGAACCCCTTTAAGTTCAAATAAAAACAACAAATCACAGCATTTAAATCAAACACATTGAATTAACTCTGTTAGCAGTAATTATCTGTTTGCAGTAGTCCTCTGGGGTACTTCACCCAATGTCTACAAACATTGAATTGCAGAAATAGTAGTACTATACAGATACTGTAGTCTCACGATAGTGCCCTGACAGCAATAGTGTTACTCAAACACAATTGACAAGCTCATGGTGCCTCTGCCAGTGAAAATGCCAAAGTAGGGCTTCCAAAAATAATTATGCAAAGCAGAGTGCGCTTTACAGTTATAGTGCTCACACAGTGCCAAAATAATGTATGCAGTGCCTTCAACACTAATAGTGCTCAACTAAAGTGCCCCAAAAATCTACCAATCAGAATGCCCTTAATAGTGCTTCCCCATAGTGTCCTCCAGAGTGATCCTGTTAATGGTAGGTTGTGTGTGTGTTCAGGTGGTGGAGTTGTGCTGTTGTAGGGAGATCTATAAAATAGTGTATTTTCTCCCTAAGACGCACCTGCCCATAAGATGCATATACATTTTAGAGGAGGAAAATACCAAAAAAAAAATTTTTTCATCAGACCTCACATCAAACCCCTAATCAGACCTCAGCTTAGAGCCCAAATGAAACCCCCAATGTTAATCAGACCTCAGCGCAGACCCCAATGTCAATAAGACTCCCAATGAGACCTCAGCTCAGACCTCCAATGTGAATGACCTCCAATCAGACCTCAGATCAGACCCCCATGTTAATTAGATCACAGAGCAGATTAAAAAAACCAAATCAACTTATCTTTCCATTCTGTCCACCGCCCCCTTTCCTGAGATCCAGGCCCTCTTGATCTTCCTGCTGCGTTGTACTGTGACCCGACGTCGCACAGCATGAAGGCACAGAGCTTACCGACCAGGAAGCCATGAGTACAGAGGCTGCACTGTCCTTCTGTACTAATGAGCGCTTCTGTAATTTATATTAGCCCCATGAGACGCACTGACATTTTCCACCCTAAAGTGCGTCTTATAACGCAAAAAAGACAGTAATGCTTTCACTGTTTTTTTTTTTTTTTTTTTGTAAATTAAAGAAATTTAATTTAATGGACTGCTCACATATCCATTGTGTATTCACACATTAGTAGTTTTCCATGGGCCAGGGGTCCATGGTCACACTACGGAAGCATGGCCTATTTTTGTCCATAATTACGGATCCCTCAGGCACATTATAGACTATGGGTCTGGGAAAACCACAGACACAACACAGATGCATCCATGTGTTGTCAGGGATTTTCATGGACCATAGGAGATGCTATGGAAATTAATTTGCAGCCTAGCCGTGTCTGTGGAATGGAGATGACACATTGAGGGCAAAAAATGGACACACAGACTAAAGACGGATCCTTCATTGATGAACCACTGAGAAGCTTGTCTACAGGTCGTGTGTGGTATTACAGCTCTGACCCATTCACTTAACGGATGTATGGTGGAAGTCATCTATTTAAACATGGCACCGCTCATGAGCACAGCAGGCGCCATAGTCGCCAGGTCCCAGGCTAATATATGCAGTCAGCAATAACGCCAAGTGCAGACATTTAACTCCTCAGATGCTGTGGTTAAAAATCTAAAAAATAAAACATATAAAAATGCAAATCGCCCCCATCCAAAAAATTGTAATTAAAAAAAATAAAAAACATAGGCATTGCCACACCCAAAATGGCCTATAATATTGAAAATAAAAACATTTATCCCATATGGTGAATGGCGTAACAAAACAAAAATCAAAGTGAATAAAAAGTCATAGACGCTCCAGAATGGTATCAATAAAAACAGATTGCACTACAAAAAATAGCCCTCACACAGCAATTCAGATATAAATATAAAATGTTATGGAAGTCAGAAAGTTTTATTTTTTATTTCAGTATGAAAGTACAAGAAAAACTATATAGATGTGGAATTGTTGTAATTGCACTGAACTGGAGAGTAAAGATAGCAAGCCAGTTTTACTGCCTAAGGAATACTGTAAACACAAAACCCATAAAACTGTGGTGAAATTGTGTTTTTGTTTCCAATTTCACCTAATTTTGACATTGTATGCAATTTGTAGAAAGAACAACTTGTCCCATAAAAATCAAATCAACTTGTCCCTCATACGGCTATGTGAATGGAAAAATAAAAAATGTATGGCTCTGGAAAGGCAGACAAAAAATCCTCTGGGGCTCAAGGGTTCAATGGAGCTGGACGGCAATACTAGGCACAACCCATGGACAGATATTTTTGGAATAAAGCAGCCATGTTTTTTTTTAAATCCTTGACAGTAAAAATAGGGGGCCTGGTGTGCACGATACTCCCCACATAGTATGGGACATGGCTGTGAACACACTGTTAATTGATTGCTCATCGTGCCAAATTTGGCATGAAAACAATTTTTTTAATGACTCCCATTGTTACATTAATCACTGTAAATGTCATATTTATACAGCATGGGCATTTCAGATCAAATTTTTAAGGTGTATTTATTCAAGAGATAAAACGTTCCCATCATAGGAAGATTACTGTCATTGTAGAAATGCAGGACAAAGAATGGAAGTCTTCTGCTGTTATCTTATGTTCATAGGACATAACCCCTTGATATGACAGGCTGCATCCGCCTGGACAGTCATGAGGTTTTATTTGCGTAACACGATGATGCCTTGTATTAGGAAATAAAGTTGTCGTTTGTGACACCGTTTTTGGGGTACATGTACAGTGCAGACCAAAAGTTTGGACACACCTTCTCATTCAAAGAGTTTTCTGTATTTTCATGACTATGAAAATTGTAGATTCACACTGAAGGCATCAAAACTATGAATTAACACATGTGGAATTATATACTTAACAAAAAAAGTGTGAAACAACTGAAAATATGTCTTATATTCTAGGTTCTTCAAAGCCACCTTTTGCTTTGATTACTGCTTTGCACATGCAAATTCTTTTGGCATTCTCTTGATGAGCTTAAAGAGGTAGTCACCTGAAATGGTTTTCACTTCACAGGTGTGCCCTGTCAGGTTTAATAAGTGGGATTTCTTGCCTTATAAATGGGGTTGGGACCATGAGTTGTGTTGGGCAGAAGTCAGGTGGATACACATCTGATAGTCCTACTGAATAGACTGTTAGAATTTGTATTATGGCAAGAAAAAAGCAGCTAAGTAAAGAAAAACGAGTGGCCATCATTACTTTAAGAAATGAAGGTCAGTCAGTCCGAAAAATTGGGAAAACTTTGAAAGTGACCCCAAGTGCAGTCGCAAAAACCATCAAGCGCTACAAAGAAACTGGCTCACATGAGGACCGCCCCAGGAAAGGAAGACCAAGAGTCTGCTGTGGAGGATAAGTTCATCCAAGTCACCAGCCTCAGAAATCGCAGGTTAACAGCAGTTCAGATTAGAGACCAGGTCAATGCCACACAGAGTTCTAGCAGCAGACACATCTCTACAACAACTGTTAAGAGGAGACTGTGTGCAGCAGGCCTTCATGGTAAAATAGCTGCTAGGAAACCACTGCTAAGGACAGGCAACAAGCAGAAGAGACTTGTTTGGGTTAAAGAACACAAGGAATGGACATTAGACCAGTAGAAATCTATGCTTTGGTCTGATGAGTCTAAATTTGAGATCTTTGGTTCCAACCACCCTGTCTTTGTGCGACGCAGAAAAGGTGAACGGATGGACCCTACATGCCTGGTTCCCACCGTGAAGCATGGAGGAGGAGGTGTGATGGTGTAGGGGTTCTTTGCTGGTGATACTGTTGGGGCTTTATTCAAAATTGAAGGCATACTGAACCAGCATGGCTACCACAGCATCTTGCAGCGGCATGCTATTCCATCTGGTTTGCGTTTAGTTGGACCATCATTTATTTATCAACAGGACAATGACTCCAAACACACCTCCAGGCTGTGTAAGGGCTATTTGACCAAGAAGAAGAGTGGTGGGGTGCTACGCCAGATGACCTGGCCTCCACAGTCACCAGACCTGAACCCAATCGAGATGGTTTGGGGTGAGCTGGACCGCAGTTGGACTGTTGGAATACCATTTCAGGCAACTACCTCTTGAAGCTCATCAAGAGAATGCCAAGAGTGTGCAAAGCAGTAATCAAAGCAAAAGGTGGCTACTTTGAAGAACCTGGAATATAAGACATATTTTCAGTTGTTTCACACTTTTTTGTTAAGTATGTAATCCCACATGTGTTAATTCATAGTTTTGATGCCTTCAGTGTGAATCTACAATTTTCATAGTCATGAAAATACAGAAAACTCTTTGAATAAGAAGGTGTGTCCAAACTTTTGGTCTGTACTGTACATGAAAAATTATTGGGGGTTTTCAGGTTAATGATATTGAAGGCCAATGAGATTGATGGATGCCCAACACACGGCATTCAGGTGAATTGAAGCTGAGACGTAGTAGCTCGGCACGTCCACTACACTTTGAATGGAGTGTTTTCTGCTCCGTTCAAAGGGCTAGTTCCGGTGCAGGGAATGCAAGGAATGGCTATTCAGTGGGGAGCTGGGTGTCGGGCCACCATTGATCCGATATTGATGACCTATCCCCAAAACAGGTCATCAATATCATAAAAGTAAATGGACAAACTCTGTGCATCTTCTACATGCCCATTACAGCTCCTGTAAGGTGCTGCACGAGGAAAGCTTTGTTGGCTCTGCCTCCATGTCCAAACAAGAAAAAAAAAAGGATCCTCGGTATCCAAACAATAAAATCAGTGATTATTTATTTTGTCTAATGCGTTTCAGATTAAACAGTTCACCGTTAGTCATGGCATCAATATCAATAACCCGGGAAAGCCCATTTAATATATGTTAATTTTTATTTAGCAATATACAAAAAAAATGTATTTCCTATTGTTACAACGTTCACTTCCTAAAGAATATTCAATGTATTGTTCAAGTGACCACCAAAGATGTGTATTGGCTGGAATGTGATACTATATACTATAAACTTTCTTCATGTTTATTGTGGTTTATTTCATACGTTTTTTATTAACCCTTTAAGGAATTAAACTTTTTAAATAACAACAATGCACGTCCCACAGCATCATGAAAACCAAGGAACACACCAGACAGGTCAGGGATAAAGTTGTGGAGAAGTGTAGTGCGGGGTTATTATTAAAAAATATATCCCAGGCTCTGAAAATCTCATGGAGAACTGTTCAATCCATCATCTGAAAATGGAAGGAGTATGGCACAACTGCAAACCTGCCAAAACATGGCCATCCACCTAAACTGACAGCGCAGGCAAGGAGAGCACAAATCAGAGAAGCAGCCAAGAAGCCCATGGTCACTCTGGAGGAGCTACAGAGATTCGCATCAAAGGTGTGTATTCCGCAAATCTGGCCTTTATGGAAGAGTGGCAAGAAGAAAGCCATTTTTGAATGCAAGCCATATGAAATTCCATATGCAGTTTTCCACAAGTGATGTAGGGGACACAACAAACATGTGGAAGAAGGTACTCTGGTCAGATGAGACCAAAGTTGAACTTTTTGGCCTAAATGTTAAATGCTATGTGTTACGGAAAAATAACACTGCACATCACCCTGAACACACCATCGCACCATTGTGGTGGCAGCATCATGCTGTGGGGAGGCTTTTCTTCATCAGGGAGAGGGAGGCTGGTCAGAGTTGATAGGAAGATGGATGAAGCTAAATACAGGGCAATCCTGAAGGAAAACCTAGTAGAGGCTTTGGAGTGTGGAAGGAAACCGGAGAACCTGGAGGAATCCCACACAAACACGAGGAGAACATACAAACTCCATGCAG
Organism: Rhinella marina; assembly: GCA_900303285.1. Taxonomy (NCBI): domain Eukaryota; kingdom Metazoa; phylum Chordata; class Amphibia; order Anura; family Bufonidae; genus Rhinella; species Rhinella marina. The sequence continues at coordinate 50,186 of ONZH01025936.1, forward strand.
ATGTTGTCCTTGGTCAGATTTGAACCCCAGCGCTGCAAGGAAACAGTTCTAACCACTGAGCCACCATGCTGCCCACACATACTTGCTACTTGGTGTTGGTCTATCACATAAAATCCCAATAAAATACATTTAAGTTTATGGGTGTAATGCGAAAAAATGTGGAAAAGTTCAAGGCACTTTATGTAAACTCATAAAGGGAAGGCTGACAATCACTAAGAAGGATGGCCCACTGGACTCTTAAGGACAGAATGGGCAGATATTTAATTGAATAAATGACGAGTTTTGGAATTTTTGTAACAAAACTATATTTCTATCTGTTCTGTGCCCACTGCTCTACAACATGCTGCCTGCAGATTGCACTACATTTTTATGGTAACAGGTTCACTTTAAACTGCAGAAGAAGAATATTAGAATAAGCCCAAAATTGGTTACAAAAGTGCACATAATAACTAAGGTTTATTTTGCAAAATATGTAAAATGCTGTTAGGAGGCATGTTTGACCCCCATACACCTTTATACGGCGGTCACTAAGAGGCCTTAGGCTGGGCTGCTTTTTCATGGCGACCCAGTCTAAGCGCTGCACAGCTCCTCCGTGTAGCGGGGAGTGGGGACCCAGCTCTCATATGAGAACCACAGTCCTGCTCTAACGATCCGTCCTGTTAAACGCTTTACATGCCGTGGGCAAGAGCTGACAGAGGGAGCGGACTCCCTCTGTCTGCCATCGGCACCACACAAATGCGATCGCAGGGTGCCAATGTGTTTAAAGGCAGGCTGGGGTCTTATGTAGGCCCCAAGCCTGCCCTGAGTAGTTTCCAGCAGGCTGTGCCTATCTGGCGCAGCCTGCTGGTCAATGTCAGTGTAGCACTGACATTAAAGAGGACCTTTCACCACTCCTGACATGCCTGTTTTAATAGCTTCATGCATTCCCCCATGTAATACCAATTCTGGAGCATCTATTCTTATGTCTGCATGTTGTGCCATTCCTTTATTATTTGCACTACAAGTTATGAATGAATTGCTATTTGCCTTCAGTAAGGGAACAGAGAGGAAGTAACAAGTTGGAGGTGTGTACCTGCACAGTCTGAACATGGCAGCACTGACTGGCTAGAGTCAGTCTGTGCAGGTACGTCAGGAGTGGTGAAAGGTCCTCTTTAAAAGGTCCTCTTTATTTTCTATTATAGTCTTTTTGTGGCCGTATTAAGTGGTTAAAAAAGGTTAAAAAAAAACATTTATTAAATTAAAAAATTCCATTAAAAAATATGCCCCATATTGTATTGCCGCATCTGTAATGACCTGGACTACATAAATATCATGTAAATTATCCCCTTTGGTGAACAACGTAAAAAAAATAAAAATAAAAAAAATCACAGAATTTCTAATTTATTCTTTGTTGCCACCAAAAAAACTTAATAACAAGTGATCAAAAAGCATAATTTACGGCAGATCTGTAGAAAGCAATTCATTTTGGCATCTTCCATGACTTCTTTTTTATTTAATCCCATACTCTCAGCAGGTATGCTTTCTTCTTTTTGTAAACTGGGGTTTTCCAATAAATTGTTCCATCTTGCTGATATAACTGACCACAGAAATTTGCGACTCTTACCTTTCGACACTCTCAAATCTACCTTCCAGCTTCCAAAATCCACTAGATATCAGTATTTACAGATTCAACATTTCCTTCATAGTGTGTTTAAATCACCACAAGTCTCTATTCCAACCTCATTTGAGAAATTGTGCAAACCTTCGGACTAAACTAAGGGACTCATTTCCGAGATTTACATTATCCTTTCCATTCCTCCTTCCTCCACTCCTGTCCTCCACTCCTATATGACCAAATGGGAAACCATTTTAGATTGTGCAATCTCCCCTGGGGAGTGGACACCGATTTGGAGGAGAGCCGCCTTAACTTCTACTTGTATTTCCCACAGGAAAAATATGTACAAGATACTGATGTTCTAGTATCCTACTCCACAACTGTTGAGGCATCTCAACCACAATATATTGGATAGGTGCTGGAGATGTGGGACGGGACTGGGATCCCTTATACATATTTTCTGGGAATGTCCATTGATTTGTCCCTTTTGGAGAATGGTTCAGAATGTTCTTTACCAAGTTCTTGATCTCTGGTTCCCCCTAGACCCTTACTTTTACATATTAACATGCCCCTACACCTCAAAGAAAGCATATTTTAGAGTTGATAATGCATATATTGACAGCTGCTAGATGTTTGATCACTGGCTTTTGGAAGAAGAATGTGGCACCCACACAAATTGACCTCATCTCACCAAGATTGTGGACATTACGAGACTGGAACACTTTATGGCTGATATTAATAAACAGGTCAACCAGTTTGATCGCGTCTGGCATATATGGGACCTTTATTCTTACACAAACCTTTAGGTCTCTACACTCCCCCCCCCCTTTTACCTCTTCCTCCTTTTGTGTCGTGTCTTGTTATAGTCCTTATCGGTCTGCTTGCTATTCTTGTGTTTTAGTTGAGCGTCCATCAGCTCTCTATATGTACTACAAAAATCCCCACAGGTTTGGGTTCACAGTTGTGATTTGGCTGTAGCTTCAACCTGGCTGTTGACTTATTGTTTTGTTTGATGAATCATATCATCTCTTGACTATGTTGTTACTTCAGTCTTTTACTTGATACTGAGATCTCTTTGTTATTGATTGCATGCTTTATAGGTATTTCTATCCTTATCACCATTTGTATATTGTATTTTCTGAAAAAAAATTTAAGAAAACTATTTCAATAAAAATACAATTAAACAAAAAAAAGCGTAATTTATTCCAAGATTATACTAATGAAAAATACAAGCTGTCCAGCAAAAACTAAGCCCACACACAACTCCATAGAAAGAAAAATAAAAAAAAGTTATGGGTTTTGGGAAGCGGCAATGTAAAAACATTTTTTATTGCAAAAAAGTTGTAAAAGGTAAAAAACATATATATGTATTTGGTATCACTGTAATCGTATTGACCCAGAGAATAAATATTTTATGTGATTTGTACTGAAAAATGAATGCCGTAAAATTTTAAATGGAAAAACGCAGTGGCAGTATTGCTGTTTTTCCCATCTCTCTCCCAGAAAGAGTTAATAAAAGTTAATCAGAAAGTTATGTGTACCCCAAAATTGCGTCATTAAAAACTACAACTTTTCCTTTAAAAAACAAGCCCTCATACAGGTATATAGATGGAAAAATAAAAAAAAGTTATAGCTCTTGGAAGGCAAAGATGAAAAAAGGAAGAAAAACGCTTGGTCAGTAAGGCCCAAAACAGGCTGGTCACTAAAGGGGTTACAAGCAGTTAAAAACAAGAAAAAGAGAGAATGTAAAAATCATGAGAAGTCACAATATTCATTTCTGTTCATTTCTTCTAGCATGGACAGATGAGGAGTCCAATCAAAGAAACCTCCTTTAAAATCTCATTTAAAAGCACTAGCGCAGTAATATCTGTTCATGCATTCAGGACTGGACAGCGCATCCTGCCAGTAACAGAATGCTGGGGAATTTTTGGTTTAGTTATTACTGCTTTAGTTAAAGCAAAATGATGTCAAACTCATAAAGTCAATTACTTGGGTTTCCTTCTACAGTAATTGGATCTCGAGCATTTTTGGGGTCTGATTTAATTGATGTTTGCTTTGGAATAAGGGTTATTAGTTCAGTGGAAAATGTTTTGCAAATCGATCATTTGATTTTTAAAGCGATAATACTCCTGAAGAGGTGCAATAAAAATTTGCCCTGACTGAAAATATACAGTAACAACACAGTAGTATTTTGCAGACCAATAAAATGGATGTGGAAGCACTACGGAAGCAGTACAGAATAAAATACAGACACAAGGATCTGTGATTTGCTGACCGAAAAAATGGCAATGGTCTTGTGAATGAATCTTTAGATGGACTTGTTGGTTTAGTTCATAGCTGTGGAATCTTATAGCAACAAGGGTAATATATGTATTTAAATTATCTGGTTAAATTATGGCTTAGGCGGGTGGCTGAATTGAAATTAAGAAATTGAAAATACCTAAATATTACTTTATTATAAATATATTCCCAAATACCTTTCATTAGTTATTATGACTCGTTTTGTCTGGGAAGCAATCATTAGAAGAATTAAAACGGCCACAGTCCTATAAGTACATACAAAACCTGTCCTAATTAGAGAGATTTTTCAAAAATTCGATTAGGTTTGTTTGCCGAATTTTCCAAACTGATTCGATCCGAATAAACCTGTGGCGAATCGCGTTAAAAAACGCCTACTTCCTGGCTGCAGATCAATGTTTCCCACTTCAGCACACAACTAATATGTTTTTTTCCACCACTAATAAACGACAGAAGGTTTGACAAGATTTAACTTCGGCACTGTACGCCAAATCAAACTTTTTTTTTGCCACTAAAACACGCTGCAAAGGGCTGTAATTATGCCACTCCACCACACATCGGCTAATAAGTTTTTCCACCACTAATAAATGACAGAAGGTTTGACAAGATTTAATTTTGGCGCTGTACGCCAAATAAAACTTTTTTTGCCACGAATACACGCTACAAAGGACTATAGTTTTCCCACTTCAGCACACAATGGCTAATACATTTGTTTACACCACTAATAAACGAAAGAAGGTTTGACAAAGTTTAACTTTGGCGCTGTACGTCAAATAAACTTTTTTTGCGCCTAGTACATGCTACAAAGAGATGTAGTTTTGCCACTACTCCACACAACGGCTAATAAGTCTTTTGCCACCACTAATAAACAACAGAAGTTTTGACAAAATTTAACTTTGGCGCTTTACGCCAAATAATTTTTTTTTTGCCACTAATACAAGCTACAAAGGGATGTAATTTTCCCACTTCATCACACAACAGCTAATATGTTTTTTCCACCACTAATAAACGACAGAAGGTTTGACACGATTCAACTTCGGTGCTGTACGCCAAATAAAACTTTATTTTGCCACTAATGCACGCTACAAAGGGCTGTAATTTTCCCACTTCAGTACACAACGGCTTATGCGTTTTTTCCACCACTAATAAACGACAGAAGGTTTGACAAGATTTAACTTCGGCGCTGTATGCCAAATAAACTTCTTTTTTGCCACTAATACACACTACAAAGGGCTGTAATTATCCCACTTCACCATACAACAGTTAATAACCCCTTTCTGTTTTCCAACACTAAAACAGCAAAAAAAGGTATTTACTTAATGTAACTACAGCGCACAAGGGTTAATAAGACCACAATAATCGGAATTACAGAGGTATGATCTATTGCAAACCTGAAATGAGCAGCTGTATTATGGCAATTTTGAACCCCAGTCACTGCACCAAGGTGTAATATTATTTTTCCTATTACCCTGTCTCTAAACATCCCTATTAAACCCTGTTCTGCTTCAATACTTCCCTTCTTATCCTTTCCCTACACTTGTATTGAGCAATAAATACGTTTGATAAGTTTTTCTACCACTTTCCCAGGCGCCTGCTAACGTCTCTCCTTGCACTAAGTTCACTAGAGATTGGCAGAATCCAAGATGGCTGAGGTTATTTATAGGGCTGTGACATCACAGGGCTGGCTGGCTGCTGATTGGCTGCATGCATGGCATTGTGTCTGATCCCTCGTTCCCACAGTTCCTTGCCCCGTGTCCTAACACATGCAGCCGCGATTTTAGGGGAAAAAAAGCAATTCGTTACCATGAATCGTCAGGAAATTCTAAATCGGTGCAAAATGAATAATTCCTGAAATTCGGATCGAATTCCACTTCATCAGCTTCGATTCGCTCATCTCTAGTCCTAATCACACAGCAGAACAAGTTACTTCATAACACTGAGCTAAAGATCTGCCTCATCCTCCTCTCTGCTCTGCTTGTCAGGGATTATGATCCTAAATACAGCTGATAGGATCCTCAGCTTAATCTCTGTGGAAATGGAGCTCATGATGAGACATGAAGTACAGAGAGGATGGACAGAACAGTCTGTTGTAATCGAGACTGCATACAAGTGCTGCTGCTCATTAGTCACATCCCCACCTCTTCTCTGCACTTCATGTCTCTTCATGAACACCATTCCTACAGAGATTAAGCTAAAAATCTTATCAGCTGTATTCAGGACCATAATCCCTGACAAGTAGAGCAGAGAGGAGGCTGAGGTAGCTCTTTAGCTCAGTGCTCTGAAGTAACTTGTCTTCCTGTATGATTAGAACAGGTTTTGTGTGTACTAATAGGACAGAGGCCACTTTATTTTGTGTAATGATTTCTCCCTACACAAAACAAGCCATTATAATGAAAGATATTTGGGAATATTTTTTTTTTTAAAAGTAACATTTAAAGGGGTTGTCCCACGAAAAATATTCTACAGTTCTCAAGACAACTCCTGGATATGAATACTTTTGTAATTGCATATAACTAAAAATTTAGCTTAGCCAGTGAGTTATTCAATGAAATGTAACTGTACAGTGCCACCTGCTGTTTGTTTTTTTTCTTATTTCTTTGTCCTGCTCAATGAGATGGCCGCACATGCTCATTTTCATCCTTCAACTGCCTCCTGAGCTGTGATAGGGAGAGCATGGACACTCCCCCTGAGCTGCAGCAGAAAAGACACCCCCCTTGAGCTGTCAGCTTGATATAAATCTAGCAGAGCAATGAATGAGGAGATCTCTGGATCCATGTGAGGTACAGGGCTGGTTCTAGCTTTGTTAGAAAGAGATTGTCATGTACTGTATGGTGTCTGATTGTCATTTTTGACATTATTCATCGGATAACCCCTTTAAGTATTTAAAGAGACCAGTCCTATATAGAGACTTACTGGAAGTACTCCAGGATATGGAGACTTATTGGCAATGCTCCATTTGGAAGGCATACGCAAAGCTGTGTCTCCCAACGAAGAGAACCATCAAGTCAGATTTTGACTGCTGGGGAGCTACTTCCACAAGGTGGCACTAGCGAGATTGGTCTTTTCCTTGGGAGATACCACTTTGCATAATGGTTAAATTATAGTATTATTGCAATATTATAGGATTGAGCAAGACTAGAAACCCATGCTGCACCTATACAGTGGTGCCACTTTGCAGATACTGTACCTCAATGGAAGTCTCCATACAGTTGTGTAGGTCAATAATAATAATGCCAAGAAAGTAGTAACATGCACTCCTAATTTCTAAAAATATTGTGCCCACCACATACCATGTATTATGAAATAATCACAATGTGTTGATTACAGTGTACTGTAGTTACTGTGACAATTGCCCCAATCATGTGCCCCTACAGTAACTGGGCCGTACAAAAAAAATATAGTGAAGAGCTGTTCTATGTAAAAGATAAGGGGGCACTACCTCCGTCTACATAAGAAAAAGTTCAGTCTCCAGAGGCGTCAATGCTTTATTACTGCAAGAAAATTATATTAAGGCCTCATGCACACAAATGTATGCCGGCCTGGCCCGGACAGCAAATTGTGGTCCACAATGCACATGGACTGACTGTGTCTGCGGACATAGACCCATTCACTTGTTGCATTCGACAGTCCGCACCGCAAAAAAGGAGTGATTTGGAGGCATGGGCAGAAAACCCACGGATGCACTCTGGGCTTCTGATCTGTGCCTCCATCCTGCACCATAGCTCCCGGATTGCAGACCCAGTCAAGTGAATAGGTCTACATCCGTGATACAGTTTGCACAAAGCCGGTGCCCGTACATTACGGACCGCTTTTTGCAGGCCGCAATATAGGCATCGCCGGGCAATGGGCGTGTGCATGAGATCGAATCCTTGATTTAACTTGATGGACCAATGTTTTTTTTCAACTGTATTAACTATGTAACTATGTAATTTATGTACTGCTTATGAGGTTTGAGTATGTCTTGTTAAAATGAATGTCTCAGGCTGAAGAAATACTTTTAGCTTGAAGCAATGTTGAGTTTAAACTACTGAATCTATCACAAAATATTTCCAGATTTTATCATACTGTATGGTAGAGTAACTTCAGCTGAAACTCTCTCTATACATTAATGTATTATGTGTATTATATATATATTAGTAACATTATTAACAATCAGAGTTTTAGTCTCAGCTTTCTCCTTGAATAATTTAGATATAAGAAGTTTATCCTGAGATGCAGACTCTTTTGCATCAATGACAAGGCATTCATGGTGCAAGGCTGGAGCAGAGGATGCATTTGCACCAGATCCAAAAAGTTTTGCCTGTAGCAAAGAAAAACAAAGAACCAGTTTAACATTAAACCTGGATGTACTGCCAGATTACACATTTGTTTAAGGTCATCATTTTATTATGTATTTATTTTATAATATATGCATACTTCATGAGGCAAGCTTTCAATACTGTCATCGTCTTAAGACTACAATGGGCCCATTTAGAACACTTTGTATCTCGTCCTTTCGAGACATTAAATATTATTGGGTCAGTGTTCATGTACCAGTGTTATTGCTACGTTAATTCCTATTTTACGTCACATATATACATGTAAATTGGGATCCTCGTCATTGAGGCTTTTCTAAATTGCTCCACTGTTAAAGGTTTTGGCTGGTTTCCTATATTCAATTCAGACCCCAGTTACCGCTCCCTTTAAAAAATAAATTAAGAAAGACGATTATTTGGAAAAATCTTGCACCTTTTTATTTTACTGTATAACTAGAGGTACAATTCGCTTTAGGTTAAGGCTGCAAAACAAGGAAAGCTCACTGAAAAATTATTTGGCTGATTGACGCTACAGAGGCAGAAAGCGTTAAAAAGTAACTTTTATTCAAATATCCTAAAACTGAAGAATTAATATACAATACTGAGATCTGTCACCCCAAGTAAATCAAACAGAATCAGGTGATCATATCTACAAGGGGATAACAATAATGAATGATGATGGTCCCGTCATGAAGTGTACAAGTGACAGAGCATTCAAAAAGTCACCCCAAATAATAAGGACATGTTCCCTTGACTACAGATAGTGTGTGGACAAACCATGAAAAGCTATTGAGCTAAACAATCACCTAGTGAAACTCAATTTGTCCACTCAAAACCCTGAATAAATCAAAATGGGCAGCTACAGGTAGTAATAGGCACAGGCTGCTCGTTCTCATGCCTAAATTGTGTATTGGCAAATAAAACAGGCTTATTTTGTCTTATTTTGATATATTATGTCTAACAATATATCAACCAATAACTAACCACTTAACTGGTACACTAAACGAATTACAGTGTGTAATAAAGTGGTGTTGTGTCCTCAGGGTCATTAAGGGCTTTTCAGGATTAGGCATGAGGACAGGGGCCACCTAGCACACAGGTGTTCCTCTGGGCATAGCTGAGTATAGGGATCTAATAGGGTCAGATCCTGAATGAATTCCCTTGCATAGCCCTATTGCACCTATTTTGATAATTTTTGAGCAGCAGAATTATTAAATACATGTGCACTGCTGATTGTGGTTGTTTGAACTGAGAATATTAAGTTTTAAATAGACATATGCCCCTTTAATGATTACTAGCAGTGAAGAATAGCAGCTGCAGCAGTGGTGGCAGCAGCAGTCATATGTTACATGTTGGTAGGCAATAAGCAGCAGTGACATGATGGTGGAAGTGGCATGATGGTGGCAGCAGCTGTACGGAACATGATGGTAGGCAGGCAACAGCATGGTAAGCAGGAAGTCAAGCGAGCAGACAGCAACAGTGGCAAGCTGGGGCACTGTCAGCAATAACAGATCTATTCATTAGCCTCAAGCTGGAGGAGTGTGAAAATCCTCACAAATCTAGGCTTGGTTAATTTTGACAAAAGTAATTTTTTGGACACTTGGAGGAGGAGAACTGGGTCCGTTTGGCTGTCACCAGCCCCCCTGCGGTGCTGAAAACCCTCTTCGAGATGACACTGGAGGCCGGGCAAGAAAGAAGACAGAGTATACTGGGGCAGTTCAGGGCACTGTTCTAGTCTGCCTGCTCAGAAGTCCATTGGGTCAGGGAACAGATTATGCGCTGGAGACAGGCCAGAGTGTAGGTAGGCTTGAACCTGGGCATTGAGGCGGGAGGTGTCTGCTTGCTGATTTGCCTCAGCCTAATGCGGCACATGAAAAAATTGCTCCATCATGTTGAGGAGACTGAGCTGGCTGTTGTGTTGCTACTGCAGCTTCTGGTAGTTGTAGAAGTGGGTGACTCTGGAGAAGGGCAGAGTGGGGCAAGCTGCGTACACAGCATTTCCTGGGAATAATGTAATTTGGTCTCTCTTTCGGAGAGAGGAAAACATTCCCCCATGTTGATTTGACAGCGCGGGTCTAAAAGCATGGCTATCCAGTAATCATCAGACTGCTTGATGTCAATGATATGCCTGTCACTACATAAGAAAAGAAAGCATACAGGTCAACATTATGGCAAGTGTGCCCAAAGAGCCAGGTCTTTCCGGCTCCTCCCCCACTGAGACAATTGGGTGCTGTGACTGATGTTATCATCATCCTACTCCTCCAGTGGAATCTTATCATCTTCTTTATCCTCCTTCACAGGAGTTTCTCTTTGTGGGTTCCCAACCACTATAGCAGGGCTGGCCAACCTGCGGCTCTCCAGCTGTTGCAAAACTACAACTCCCAGCATGCCCAGTCTGCCTACAGCTATCATCCTACAGCAGGGCATGGTGGGAGTTGTAGTTTTACAACAGCTGGAGAGCCTCAGGTTGGCCAGCCCTGCACTATAGGATGGACAGCAAGATGCATTTTCCGGAGTTGTCCCCTGCTGCATGAGCTTCAGCATTTCTTCTAAGATAAATAGGAGGAGAATAAAATTGTTCATGCCACAATTGCCCCTACTGACAATTTTTGTGGCTTCAGCACCTGACAAGCGTCTCGGATGAGCTGTGACTGCCTGACCTTGAAACAACACATGCTCCCTGCTTGAGGTGGTTTGGTGCATAACAAAATACTTCATGTTTTTGGCTACTTGTTGTGATGCTTTTGCATGTTCAATGTTGAATTCCAGCGAGTTGGAACTTTGTGGATTAAACAGTGTAGCTGCCAACTGCTCTGTTGCTGCAAGTACAGGAGAGCGTTCCTCACCATGTAAGAATGGTTAAAATGCTTAGACAGTCTCCTGGACATTGCCAGCACCATGTGCAAGCCATTGTACGTTTTTAAAAAGTGTTACACGAATAGATTTCCCTAAGGTTTAGCACAGCCACTATGTTTTTGCCATTGTTACTGACCACCTTGTCCAGTTGGATTTGGCAGAGTGACAGCTAGTGGGATGTTTGCCACCAGTGTGGCTGCTTTTGCCTAGGCCGATCAGCTCCAACACCGCATAGCAACACTTGACACATATGATAGGAAGGAGGGGGAGTGGGAGTGACACTGTGTCCTCTTGCTGTTGGGGATGGGGCATGTCCATGGAGGAGGTAAATATGTGCCTGGTGTGGGAGCTAGCCCAATGTAAAGATGGAGGGGGTCAAAAGGACCTGGCCTTGTTGCTGAGGTGCCGCCTTGCCGCAAAAAACAAATAACCCAGTGGTCCCGGAAATATGTGCACTGTCCCTGTCCAAACCGACTTCTCCGGGTTCTGACCATGGAGTGAACTTATACAGAGACAATTTTAGGAACAGTCCATATTCTCTGCCATATGAGAGATGGCAAGGCAGAGATGGCTTTTAGGGAGAAATAATGTCAGTTACTGTAGGTATCTTTCAGTGAGGCTATTGCATGACATCAGCATACTCTACTAAATGCTATTGCACTGCCAGCAACATGTCCAAGTGGGAAGTAAGCTTGTGCAAGTTGCTGAGGACATAAAGTTGTTTCCTCGCCATGCATTCTGTTTTCAAAGGCTGAAGATGGAATGGAGTAGGAGTAGAAGGAGTCTTAGTGGGAGAGGGAGAAAGTGATGATGATTATGTGAAAGACACCTTACTGCCCGTGGATGCAGCCTGGCTGCCTCACAGGAGACCAGGACGAGGAGGATAATCTTGCAGTAGCTGGAGGCCACCTCTGTTTGCCCATGGGATGGGGTGTGCTGCTTCATGTGGTTCAATAGAGCTGTGGTGACAATTTTTGTATTTGACTGCCCATGGCTTATCTTACTCTTGCATACCTTGCAGAAGAGAATTCTTCTGTCTTCCGGTAGCGTGAAGAAAAACTGGCAGTCGGGAGATACAAAGTATTGAATGGCTTGCAAGTCTATTTTCTGGAACTTTAATACAAGCAAAATACAATGTTCTTCCCTTTCTGCAAACACACAGAAGACACTGCTACTAACAATTTACTTTGGAAATAATCCAGTAGGCGCCACTAACAGATTTGGGCCTTATGTCTTATGTATGCAGATTCTGTAAAAAGATATCTGTAGTGTAAAACATAAATTGTCAACCTACTATGAGATTAATCTTCCCTCAACAACACCAACACTTGAACTGTCTGGAGATGCCCTTGTACAGATTTCAGCCTACTGTTTACAATGTTTTGACTTAGAGATTAAAAACTCTACCCCATGTATTGTAAAACATGTGTTGCACACTTACATAGCTATTTCCACAAAAAACAACTGCTTGATCTAGAGATCACCTGTAAAATAGTTTGGCCTACTATTTATGGTGGGAGATATCAGAAAATTGTAGAAAAAGAAGGCACTCACCGCAAGAGGAAGCAAGTTTCCTGGAGACGTTAGAACCAGACAGTGAGTCCATAAAGGATGATAATTTTGTTATTAATCTCACGGGTCTTGAATTGACACCGGACTGCACCTCAGTCCTTAATAAGGGACTGGGGTTCAGTCTAGTGGAGCAATTCGACCCAGTTACCTTTGAGGTTGATCTGTTTAAGTCTATCCGCAAATTGAATTTATGTAGGTTGTATGGCACAGGACCCAGGGAAGATAGAGTACGTAAAGAAGGGGAGATTCCAACTACTATTGGCCCTTTAGGTTTTAGTAACTCAGCCAATTTTAATGACACTGAATTGTCATGCCTTGAATTATTGATGCAGGAGGATGTCCCCCAAGATAGAAATCAGGTGGATGATATATGCACTGTACAAGAATTTACTGGAGGAGTTAGGTCCATCCTTGCCCGCCGGCAGTAGCCTTGAGCTTTTCCAGCACCAGGTATTGAAAGAAATGAAGGCTCTTATTTATCAGACCTTACCCTCGAACCAGAGGCGTAGCTAGAGGTTCAGCACAGGGGGGGGCGAAACATACTTGAGTGGGCCCCCCACTTGGCTTCCCAAACGCACGTTTCCAACTTCACAGGCACATACTACTAGTTGTAGTTATAATATTGTATTAGAAAGATGACTGTATAAACTGCTAGATCATCTATGCTGTTAAGTACAGTACAATAGACTTTCTACCTACCCTACTCTAAATACTCTACCATATAATGCAGTAAAATATAGGAGTAATAGGATTAAAAAACAACGGGACTCCTATGTTAAAGGAAACCTGTCCCCAGTTTTTACATCACTAAACTAACAGTCCCCTTCCCCCATCAGACCTCAGATCATCAGAATGTGCCCCCATCAGACCTCAGATCAGTGTATTGTGCCCCATCAGACCTCAGATCAGCGTACTGTGCCCCATCAGACCTCAGTTCAGCGTATTGTGCCCCATCAGACCTCAGATCAGCAGAATATGCCCCATCAGACCTCACATCAGCCTACTGTGCCCCCATCAGACCTCAGATCAGCGTATTGTGCCCCATCAGACCCCAGATTGTGCCCCCATCAGACCTCAGATCAACAGACTGTGCCCCATCAGACCTCAGATCAGCGTATTGTGCCCCATCAGACCTCAGATCAGCGTATTGTGCCCCCATCAGACCTCAGATCAACAGAATGTGCCCCCATCAGACCTCAGATCAGCGTATTGTGCCCCATCAGACCTCAGATCAGCATATTGTGCCCCCATCAGACCTCAGATCAGCAGAATGTGCCCCATCAGACCTCAGATCAGCGTATTGTGCCCCATCAGACCTCAGATCAGCGTACTGTGCCCCCATCAGACCTCAGATCAGCGTACTGTGCCCCCATCAGACCTCAGATCAGCGTACTGTGCCCCCATCAGACCTCAGATCAGCTTATTGTGCCCCATCAGACCTCAGATCAGCATATTGTGCCCCCATCAGACCTCACATCAGCCTACTGTGCCCCCATCAGACCTCAGATCAGCGTATTGTACCCTCCACCAGACCTCAGATCAGCGTATTGTGCCCCCATCAGACCTCAGACCAGCTTATTGTGCCCCATCAGACCTCAGACCAGCGTATTGTGCCCCCATCAGACCTCAGATCAGCGTATTGTGCCCCCATCAGATCTCAGATCAGCGTATTGTGCCCCCATCAGACCTCACATCAGCCTACTGTGCCCCCATCAGACCTCACATCAGCCTACTGTGCCCCCATCAGACCTCACATCAGCCTACTGTGCCCCCATCAGACCTCACATCAGCCTACTGTGCCCCCATCAGACCTCAGATCAGCGTTTTGTGCCCCCTTCAGACCTCAGATCAGCGTTTTGTGCCCCCATCAGACCTCAGATCAGCGTACTGTGTCTCCATCAGACCTCAGATCAGCGTATTGAGCCCCCATCAGACCACTGTGTCCCCATCAGACCTCACATCAGCCTACTTTGCCCCCATCAGACCTCACATCAGACTACTGTGCCCCCATCAGACCTCACATCAGCCTACTGTGCCCCCATCAGACCTCACATCAGCCTACTGTGCCCCATCAGACCTCACATCAGCGTATTGTGCCCCCATCAGACCTCAGATCAGCTTAATGTGCTCCCATCAGACCTCAGATCAGCGTATTGTGCCTCCATCAGACCTCAGATCAGCGTATTGTGCCCCCATCAGACCTCAGATCAGCAGACTGTGCCCCCATCAGACCTCATATCAGCAGAATGTGCCCCCATCAGACCTCATATCAGCAGACTGTGCCCCCATCAGACCTCATATCAGCCTACTGTGCCCCCATCAGACCTCACATCAGCCTACTGTGCCCCCATCAGACCTCACATCAGCGTATTGTGCCCCCATCAGACCTCAGATCAGCTTAATGTGCTCCCATCAGACCTCAGATCAGCGTATTGTGCCTCCATCAGACCTCAGATCACCGTATTGTGCCCCCATCAGACCTGAGATCAGCAGACTGTGCCCCCATCAGACCTCATATCAGCAGAATGTGCCCCCATCAGACCTCATATCAGCAGAATGTGCCCCCATCAGACCTCATATCAGCAGACTGTGCCCCCATCAGACCTCATATCAGCCTACTGTGCCCCTATCAGACCTCAGATCAGCGTATTGTGCCCCCATCAGACCTCAGATCAGCCCACCCAGCCACATAGTGCGCGCCGCCAGGGAAGAGAGCAGAGCGCGGACCGGAGGGCAGCCGCAGCGCGGAACAGGTAAGTAAAGTTTTTTTATTTTAATCCTATGTGGCTGGGTGGGCTGATCTGAGGTCTGATGGGGGTCCCTAAATACAAGTGAGCACTTCCATAATGGAAGCGCTCACTTGTATTCGCCTGATAGTAGGCAATATCATCCTTTCTGGGTCCCCCTGAGTCACTGGGCCCGGAGCCGTCGCCCCCCCTGCCCCCCCGGTAGCTACGCCTCTGCCTCGAACTTAACTTTAGGTGAGCGAAAGGCTCTGGATTGGCTAAGATCCTGTAAGGATGTTATTGTGAAACCGGCAGACAAGGGTGGAAATGTGGTACTTATGACAAGGGAATATTATGTATCGGAGGCGAATAGACAGTTAGAGGATATCAGTTTATGAAAAATTGAGTTGTGATCCCACTAATAGAATTTGTTCTCATTTACAGAGCTTATTATGGAGGTATGTAGAATTGGATGTTCTATCCAAGAAAATGGCGGAGAGATTGCTACCGGTGTCCCCATCAAAGCCATCTTGGTCTTTTTTGCCAAAAGTACATAAAAATATGGAATTTCCTCCAGGACGCCCCATTGTGGCTGGCATTGGCTCTGCCACTGAGCCCCTTTCTGAGTATTTGGATTGGCTGTTAAGACCTCTATTGTAAGATGTACCGTCCTATCTGAAGGACACAAATGACTTCCTTCTGTCTCTGAAATCTTTTCATTGGCAGAAGGGATATCATTTGGTTTCTTTAGATGTAGAGAGTCTGTACACTCGTATTCCACACAATATTGGTGTGGCTTCCATTAGGGAAGTATAAATTAGGAAGCAAAAAAAAGTTATGATTTCATCAACTTTGTGGAGGAGGCCTTGAGTTTTATCTTAACCAACAATACTTTCAGATTTGGGGATCAGTGGTTTAGACAAAAACATGGCTCGGCAATGGGAACACCGGTAGCATGTACTTTCGCTAATATTTTTCTAGCTTGTTTTGAGGACAAATATATTTATTTCTTGGAGAACCCATTCCTACGATACATCCAATTATTTTTACACTATATAGATGACGTGTTCATTATGTGGTGAGGTACAGAATCCCAGTTCAGTGATTTTGTGTCACATTTGAATGAGCATAATGGGATGAATATGAAGTTCACCTATAAGTTTGGGGGACAGGAATTGGAGTTTTTGGATGTGGCTGTTGTGGTGCAGGATGATTGTGTGGTCACCAGGGGTTACAGGAAGCCCACGGCGACCAACTCTCTCCTGCACTACGACAGCTTCCATCCTCAACATGTAAAAATGGCAGTTCCATTTGGCCAATTTACCCGTCTTAAGAGAATTAACAGTTGTCAGGAAGACTATATGATTCAGGCTATGGAACTAAAAAAACGTCTGATAAGAAGAGGGTATCCGGTTGAGATACTGCATCAAGCAATGATGAAGGCAGCACATTTGACCCAAAATGATTTACTTTCAAAAAAATAAAGGTCACGTAAATTGAAAAAGAAGCAGAATAGGTTTGTCTTCTCCTTCAAATTTAGTCCCATGGCTGACACTATACGCAGGACTATATTCAAAAATTGGGAGATGTTGAACAGAGATGTATCCCTGGGTGATATTGTATGCCATAAACCTATTATTGCTTTCAGACGCAGCCACACGTTGAAGGATAAATTAGTAAGAAGTAGATACTGTGAAAAAAGGTCAGATATGTGGATAAAAGATCTTGTCCCACAAGGGAATCACAAATGTAGTAATTGTTCTTTTTGCAGATATAATATGCAATATAGTATGCTGAAGTTTGGTGGTCTACAATATAGAGTAAACCAACTTATAACATGTAGGAGTAAATATGTTGTATACCTGCTCATGTGCCCCTGCGGTCGCTTCTATATTGGTAAAACAATAAGACCTCTTTTTGAGAGAATAAGGGAGCATTTTAATTCCATAACATCTGGTAAAGGCTGTCCTCGTGTGATTAAACACATTAGAGATTCACACACAGGCGACCCCAGGGTTTTAACATTTGCAGGTATAGAGATAGTACCACCCCCATCTAGAGGGAGCGATAGACATGCAGTACTTTTAAAAAAAGAAGCCAGCTGGATTATTAAGACAAATGTCATGGGCCCATTAGGCCTAAATGAAAAAAATGAGCTAAGTACTTTTCTGTAAGCATCCTCATTGTTGGTGAGATTGATGTTACATGTTTTTAATATATTATGTATAATAACAGCGACGGGCTGCATCTGCGCATGTCAGCCAGGTCGTGCTGTGGAGCATAAGAGTGACGCGATTGCGTCATGATGCTGAGAGGCCTGAGGAAGCGTACCTACGCGAAACGGCCGTCGCCGCTTGTTTGGTGCCTGTATGGCGCTCTGCACCCCTGCCATTTGATGTTGTACATTCACAATAAAGTGAGTATTGGACACTACCGGTGAGTGCTGTCTTTTTCTACAATTTTCTGATACTGATGACATCATTATGAACTGAGCACCACCGGGTCCTACATTTGTAGACTGGGCTACCGCTGTTTGATGTATATATTGCACATGATAGAGGAGCAGTGCCATCCCATCTATATCCTTTTTTGAATCTACTATTTATGGTGTTTTCACTCAGTGATTTAAAATACTACCCTCTGTATTATAAAATATGTGTTTCACATGTGTATTGCCATTTTTACAAAACAAAAAAATTCTTGAATTGTCTGGAGATTCCCTGTCACAGATTTCTGCCTACTATTTATGATGTTTTCACTCAGAGATTTAAAATGCTACCGTCTGTATAGTAAAACACACGTTGAACACTAGTATACCTGTGTACTATTTTTCAAAAGAAAAAATACACTTTTATTGCTATTTTTGCTAAAAAAAAAATGATGCCCTGTCACAGATTTCAGACTACTATTTGCAGTGTTTTCAGAGATGTTTTACATGTTTTGCAATAGAAAAAATATTGTTTCAACAGAGTTAAAACACTACCCTCATTGTACACTTGTATTGCTATTTTCCGAAAACTGAGAAACCCTTTAACTGTGTGGAGATGTCCTCTCCTATCATTTTTTTTGTAAACTTTTAACAAGATTACATTATTTAAAAAATATATATTTGAAGATATGCAGCAGTAAAACAAACACTACAAAATTGCTGTGTGAAGATATTTTAATGCAGAAAATGCTGACAATGTAGAGTGATTTACAACTCGAACATACAGAGATTTAATCACAACATTTTATGGAGGTCTCTATACTAAAGATTTTGTGCAACTGTTTTTGTAACCTTTATTATTCATATTTGTATATATGCCAGTAATCACTTTATAGAAGGCATCACTGCAAAGTAGATATGACCACTTCAGGATTTCTAAAAAGGAGAACACATGTTGATTATATTATTATAATTATAATTATTATTATTATGATTATTATTATTATTATTATTTCACTACTAATTAGCTGAAAAAATATAACTTTTTTTCAATGAGTTAAGATAATTCTGAACACCTAAAAAAAAATACAATATGACTTTGTTCTGGTTTAACCCCTTCCCAGCACTTTAAAGATGGCACCTGCTCGCCTCTAGCTCGGTGGGCACCATAGCTGCCAGTTGCTTGCTGTTTCATACAGCAGACACCCATGGATAATGTCCTCTACCAATCGTAATGCCGGTCATGGACTTTTAACCCTCCAGATGCCGTGGTCAAATGTGACCATGGCATCTGAACGTGCTAAAACTTGGAAGTGTGCGCTTCTGGGTGTGCACCGGCTTCCCCTGGCGAAAGTCAGGGGAGCCAGATCTAGTGTGTGGCAGCCCCTGTCCTCCTGTGTGACAGGAGGCTGCTACATATTAGTTCCTATGACTGTGGCAGGGCTCCACAGGAACAAAGTATAATCCCCATAGACTCTAATGTTAACAACTCTAATGAAACAATCTAATGATTGCTTGTTATACAGTGTAGTTCCCTATTAGAACTATTAAAAAAAATGTAAAAAAAAATGGAATTATTGTATTTACTGTGTTATTTGTGTTTGCAGAGTGCTGTTGCATTGTGTTTGTTTTTGCTTTTGTGCTTCCAGCCATGGCGACTTGCACCTACACATTGGGATGTGCTAATTAACCCCCTTTTTTTTTTCTTTGCAGTCTGCATTGGAGATGTGGCTGACTCCATTGGTTGTGCACTGCTAACTAAGGCCTTGCGTTTGCAGGATCCGTTTGTGAGATCCCTCCAGGCTCTCACAAACGGATCCGTCATGATAATACAACCGTCTGCATCCGTCCTGAACGGATCCGTTTGTATTATGTTTTATATAGCAAAGACGGATCCGTCTTGAACTCTATTGAAAGTCAATGGGGGACGGATCCGTTTTCTATTGTGTCAGACAAAACGGATCCGTCCCCATTGACTTACATTGTCATAACGTTTGCATCAGTTTCTTCATGCAGACACCAAAACGCAGCAAGCAGCGTTTTAGTGTCCGCCTCCAAAACAGAATGGAGACTAAACTGAAGCAAAACTGATGCATTCTGAATGGATCTTTTTCCATTCAGAATGCATTAGGACAAAACTGATCAGTTCAGGACCATTTATGAGAGCCTGGACAGATCTCACAAACGGATCCTGCAAACGCAAGTGTGAAAGTAGCCTAACCTGTCTGTCCCACAGGCTGATTTTAATTAGTGCAAGTATAAAGCGTAGCCTGTTCTCCCTGCATTTATTGAAGGCCATTTGGCACCAGGAGAGGTAAAATACAGAATTAGTGCAAGAATAAAGCTGTAGCCTGAATTCCCTGAATTTAATGGAGGCCAGTATGGCACCAGAGGAGGTAGTATTTGGTGTAGGCTCCTGTCCTAAAGAGATCACCATGTCGTTGGCGGACAGGCACAAATAATTTTGTACAAAATGTATTTGCCAATAATCCCACAATTATAATGTAGTATTAGCACTAGTACATTTTCTATACTCAGTATGGTACTAGTATATTTAATGTCTTATTTGTGTTTGCAAAGTGCTGTTGCATTGTGTTTGTTTTTGCTTTTGAATCAGAATAACTCCCTGGAACTTTCTCATGAAGCCCTGTTCCTTTAACTAAGCCGCGTCCCCTTGTTTTGCATGTAGTGAAATGTGTATAAACCCTACATGCACCAAATTGTGCAACTTTTAGGACAGAAGTTTGATGCAGATACATTAGTAATTCTGGGCTAATGGGTACAAACAAGTGAGAATTTAAAACATAAACTGGTGCCAAACTTCAGGTTCAAAAGTCCAACCTGAAGGGGGGCATCTGTACTATGAAAGCAAGAAAGAAAATAAATAAGTAAATAAATACGAGGAGCATGAGATATTTTGCAACATAAAGATTAATAGATATTAGCCAATGAATAAGCAAATGGTTGGATACTGTACATGGATGTGCAAGAATTGTTTTGAAATTGCAGTACAAATGCATCCTGTGTGGCTTAATGATCTTCATTAAAACCTATATAAAATAAGATTTTTCTGCTAAAGAAATATACCGTATGCGCCTAAAAATAAGAACTAACCTGAATATCAAAGGGACATATACAGAATTTGATGGGGTATTGTATAAGCAATAAAGAATTCAGAACTTGGCCACAAAATGTCACTGGTGACAAATTATCATCATGTGAGATCCCCTATCTTTGTGAGGCAGTGTTTATAAATATGAGCCAATGGATGTTTATAAACAAGAAAGAAAAACAAATCAAGAAACAAAAATCAGTTGTGAATGTGTGAATGAGCTCCATTCATACAATAATATACTAGATGTGCTTACAGTAGTTGTCCAGCCAGCATTAGAAAAACGTGGCCGCTTTCTTAAAAAAAAACAGCACCACCCCTGTCCACAGGGTGAATATGGTATTGCAGATCTGCTTCATTGAGCTGAGGTGCTGTTTTTGGAAGAAAGCGGTCATGTGTTTTTTTAATGTTGGACAACCCCAAAAACTGTCTGAAAGGGATATTAAGAATCCATTTCTTGTCATGAAAACAGGAGAACTACAAATAACTTTTATTGTCAGTGGATTTGAAACAGATGGCTGTAGTACTATTTCATTTTTGGGGCGGTTCAATGATATCTAGCCATCCAATCTGAGTCCTGTTTTTAGAGAAATGAATACCTTAATTGGTGAAATTGAGGTAAGAACAGAAATCTAAGTCTGCATCCTCTGCCTTTCCTGAAGAAAACCTGAGTCAGACTATGCTATGATACTGATTTTCATTAGACCAGATGTACTCCCTTTTTAAAAGGCCACATGTGAATAAATCTAACATAGTAACATCTAAAATATAAAGCTGAGTGTATGTGTGTGTCCGCTAAAGGAATCCGCACCGCTGCAGCTACAATCTCAAAATTTGACAAACATGTACATCAGGTGTCCGGAAAGGTTTTAGAACAGTTTTCAACTCTCCAGGACGTACCGTTCCTGAGATATTCCCAAAAAATGCATTAGCCAATAGTAGCCTGGTCACATGACCCTTATCAGCCAATAGAAGCTCACAGGCACACATCAGGTTTCTATGACAACCTAGCCAGTTCACTGCTTTAGGTCTGCATTAAAGAGGCAGAGCACTGTGGATGACAATGGTAAATGGGTATTCCCGGTTACCATAACTATAACTTATGTTTTAGACTAACTCATCATCAATCATTACCTCATATAATGTAAATTTTACATATTTACTGTTCAGTAGTAATAAAAGATGTTTTCTTCCACTGCTACCCACCTTCCTCCTAAATCAGGCATCGACCTGTAATTCCGGTCACCGTCAAAAGAAGGACTTAAAAACACCACCCCCAGATCCCACTAAGTCACGCCCCTGACTCAGTCAGGCCACGCCCCTTCCGTGCTGCATTTGACCGGGATTAAAAATATTGGTAAAAATCACCTTCTGTCAGCTGCAGGGGTGGGGGGAGGGTGACTTTCTCCCTGCAGCTCATTGCTCAGACTACACAGTGCTGCTGCTGAGAGTGCTGCTGCTGTGTCCATCCAGGCCCTGCGCATGACAGAGGACAGGGAGTCTGAAAGCCAGACTGTCCAGCCTAAAACAAGACCTCTGGCCACCCTAGGGGCAGGCTGATGTTAGGGTGGCCAGATATCCGGCTTTAGGCTGGACAGTCCAGTTTTCTGGCTACCTGTTCTCCGTCCGACGCAGTGCCTGGACAGACACAGTGATGTCCACCCTTTCAGTAGCTCACGCTCAGACAGCTTCTCCTCCATGTCTTCAAGGAGCCAGGGGGGCGTGGCCTCCTGTTTAGTGATGTGTCTTCATGGGAACTGGGGGCACTGTTTCACGTTTGGCAGAATGGCCGGTGAGGTCTGGCTTTCTGGGGTAAAGACAGTGGCCACTCTAGCTGCTGCGGAGGTCACAGTTAAAGGGGCGGGCTGCTGTAGAGGTCACTGTTAAAGGGGCGGGCTGCTGTAGAGGTCACTGTTAAAGGGGCGGGCAGCTGTAGAGGTCACTGTTAAAGGGGCGGGCAGCTGTAGAGGTCACTGTTAAAGGGGCGGGCAGCTGTAGAGGTCACTGTTAAAGGGGCGGGCAGCTGTAGAGGTCACTGTTAAAGGGGCGGGCTGCTGTAGAGGTCACTGTTAAAGGGGCGGCCTGCTGTTAAGGTCACTGTTAAAGGGACGGGCTGCTGTAGAGGTCACTGGTAAAGGGGCGGGCAGCTGTAGAGGTCACTGTTAAAGGGGCGGACAGCTGTAGAGGTCACTGTTAAAGGGGCGGGCTGCTGTAGAGGTCACTGTTAAAGGGGTGGCCTGCTGTAAAGGTCACTGTTAAAGGGACGGGCTGCTGTAGAGGTCACTGTTAAAGGGACGGGCTGCTGTAGAGGTCACTGTTAAAGGGGCGGGCTGCTGTAGAGGTCACTGTTAAAGGGGCGGGTTGCTGTAGAGGTCACTCTCGATATCTTTTAACGACACACACACAAACAGTAAATTAAATAAATTAAATATACCCGGGCGAAGCCGGGTCCTTCAGCTAGTAGTTTATAAAGCCGAAAAAAGACATCTGTCCATCCAGTTCGGCCTGCTTTCCTACAAGTTGATCCAGAGGAAGGCAAAAAAACCCTGTGAGGTAGAAGCCAATTTTCCCCACTTTAGGGGAAAAAATTCCTTCCCGACGTCAATCAGCCAATCAGAATAACTCCCTGGATCAACAACCCCTCTCTAGTAACTATAACCTGTAATATTATTACCCTCCAGAAATACATCCAGGCCCCTCTTGAACTCCTTAAGTGAACTTACCATCACCACCTCCTCAGGCAGAGAGTTTCATAGTCTTACTGCTCTTACCGTAAAGAATCCTCTTCTATGTTTGTGTACAAACCTTCTTTCCTCCAGGCGCAGAGGCGCAGAGGTCTCCCCGTCACAGTAACAGTCCTGGGGATAAATAGATCATGGGAGAGATCTCTGTACTGACCTCTGATATATTTATACATAGTTATTAGATCTCCCCTCAGTCGTCTTTTTTCTAAAGTGAATAACCCTAATTTTGATAATCTTTCTGGGTACTGTAGTCCACCCATTCCAGTTATTACTTTAGTTGCCCTCCTCTGAACCCTCTCCAGCTCTGCTATGTCTGCCTTGTTCACAGGAGCCCAGAACTGTACACAGTACTCCATGTGTGGTCTGACTAGTGATTTGTAAAGTGGCAGGACTATGTTCTCATCACGGGCATCTATGCCCCTTTTGATGCAACCCATTATCTTATTGGCCTTGGCAGCAGCTGTCTGACTCTGGTTTCTACAGCTTAGTTTGCCGTTCACAAAAATTCCTAGGTCCTTTTCCATGTCAGAGTTACCCAATATTTTACCATTTAGTATGTACTGGTGACTTGCATTATTCCTTCCTATATGCATAACCTTACATTTGTCAGTGTTAAACCTCATCTGACACTTCTCTGCCCAAGCCTCCAGTCTATCCAGATCCCTCTGTAGAAGTGTACTGTCCACTTCAGTGTTAATTACTTTACACAGTTTAGTGTCATCTGCAAAAATTGATATTTTACTGTGCAAGCCTTCTACAAGATCATTAATAAATATATTGAAGAGAATAGGGCCCAATACTGACCCCTGTGGTACCCCACTAGTGACAGTGACTCAATCTGAGTATGTACCATTAATAACCACCCTCTGTTTTCTATCACTGAGCCAGTTACTTACCCACATACAGACATTTTTTCCCAGGCCAAGCATTCTCATTTTATATACTAACCTTTTATGTGGTACAGTGTCAAATGCTTTGGAGAAGTCTAGATATACGACATCCATTGATTCGCCGCGGTCAAGTCTAGAACTTACCTCCTCATAGAAACTGATTAAATTGGTTTGACATGACCGATCCCTCATGAAGCCATGCTGATATGGAGTTATTTGCTTATTTTCATTGAGGTACTCCAAGATAGCATCTCTTAGAAAACCCTCAAACAGTTTCAAACCCTCAAAAAAATCAGTTCTTTTAAATGTTCCATCAAAATTACACATTATAAAACAAATAATTAATAATAATAACAATACTACTACCACTAATAATAATTATTATTTTTAATTATTATTTGCTTTCATAAAACATAATTTAGCACTGAAATATTTATGTGAGCATAGCTAAATTGTTCAATACATTGAATATATTATAAAAAATACTTACAGGGACACCTTCCTGAAGGGAGCTTACTGTAAATATAATTCTGTACAATCAACGCAGCTGTTTTAATGTCAAGGTCTTCCCAATTTAAATCCTAGATAATAGAAGAAAAACATGTTTATGCATAATATCATTTTATTGATTCTGTGTGTATGACTATTTGAGCTCTTATTTATTTTCTTGGGGAAGAGAAGCTACGAAAAAGTGGGGAATCACGATTTAGATTTTTCTTTTCTGTTATGGCATTCACTGTACAGGATAAATACTTTTATATTTTATAACATGGACATTTTGGGATGCGTATGTGTAAATGATATTTTTTTATTGTTTATTTTTATTATGAGGAAGGGTGGTGTTTGAATTTTTATATTTTTGAAAACATTTTTTTTTACACTTCGGCGACTTGAACATGCAATTCTTAAATTGCTTAATCGATAGACTGAAATGCAATGGAACAGAGTGCAATGAATAACCACTGATGCCTATGGGACATTCAATTCTGTCCTGTGGTAGCCCAGGATCCTTCAGAGGGACCTAGTCTACCACAAGGAATGAATGGCTCCCCTGATCGCTGTGAGAATTGTTTCTTCAGGCCCTGGGAGTGCTGGGCTCCTGGGGAAAGTCACCTCTGATGTCATGGTCACAATTGACCATGGCACACTAATCACAGAGAGTAGCCCAGATGTCTTCTGCTGTTTAAAATGGCAGAAAGCCGGCAGCTATGGCGCCCTCTGCTCTCTCAAACAGGCATCATTTAAAAAAACAAACTTCAAGAGATTAAGAAGGATTTTCAGCATAAAGAAGAACAAATGGTCCTGGAAGTAATGATATGGACCCTGAAGAGCCTTGATCTCAACATTATCATCTGTCTGGGATTACACAAACAGACAGAAGGATTAGAGCAAGCCTACATCCACAGAAGATCTGTGGTTGGTTCTTCAAGATGTTTGGAGCAACCTCTCTGCTGAGGTCCTGCATGCAGAACTGATACTACAGGTGGTCACACCAATCATTGATTTCTCTTTTGTTCATTCACTTTGCTTTTTGTTAATTGATAAAAATAAACTATTAACATTTTTAATTTTGAAACCACGTTGCAGCATTTTTTCCACACCTGCCTAAAACTTTTGCACAGAACTGTATATTTAGCTTAGCACATGAATTTTACATGGGGTATACATGAAATACAGTTTAATAACCAGGGGGGGACATACCGCGTGTGCAGCCGGTTTAGCTGCACAGGGGACCAGCGTGGGAAGGGGCCCATTCCAGTGCTCCAGGTGGCGATCAATATTGTCGCCAATACGACCAATAAAATTGCAAATGGCGAGAAAACGTTTTAGCCCTGTTGCCATTTGCAAATAGACCCGTCGCTACGCTACAGTTGACTTCTGTGCCAGGGCAACAGAGCCAACAGTTCCTTGCCCCACCAATCACCCTCATAGGCCTCAGGTTTAGTAGACCTGAAGCCTATGAGGTAGTAAATGCTGGTGTGCATGATGACATCATTGCACCTGGTGCAGGTGTGTGTGGTAACATCATTGCATCGGCCTCTGCCGGAGAAGTGATGCGCTTGCCCACCTGCATCCCACCATCCCAGGCCGTACACCAGGAGAGGTTGGGGCCTGCATTGTGAATGCCAGTGATGAGTATTAGTTTTAGTTTTTGACTTTAGTTTTTGATTAGTTTATTTTCTGTGCCCACTTGGGGACATAATGCTGAACGGGCACGTTGGGTGACATTATGCAAGAGGGGGATGAGCACTATGAAGGACATTACTGGGGGCCAATGTGGGGGATATTACTTAGGAGAGAGAAGTACTGTGAGGTTTATTACTGGAGGGGCACTGTACTTTACTACTGTGTGGCAGTGAGGGGGACATTGCAACTGGGGGGCACTGTTCATTACTACTGTGGGGCAGTGAGGGGGACATTACTGCTGTAGGGGCACTTTGAGGGATACTACTGCTTTAGGGACACTGTGGAGGACATTGCTATTGGGTGGCACTGTGGGGGACCTTACTACAGTGGGGCATTGTGGGTGACATTAGGGGACACTGTAGGGACACTGTGGATGACATTGCTATTGGGTGGCACTGTGGGGGACCTTACTACAGTGGGGCATTGTGGGTGACATTACTACTGTGGGGCATTGTGGGTGACATTACTACTGTGGGGGACATTGTTATCGGGCGGCACTGTGGGGGACATTGCTACTGGAGGCACACTGTGGGAGACATAACTGGCTGCATTATTGGAGGCACTGGGGGCATTTTAGTACTAGGACATAACATTTTTTGTACAGGGTTATTACTACAGGGAGCACTATAGGAGACATTATTAATACTGCGAGCACTATAATGGCATTTTTACTGGGGTAAAATAGGAGATATTAATTCTGAAGGCATTGTATGGGCATTTCTATTACAGGGGCATATTACCAGACATTATTTTTGGGGACACTATACAGACATTTTTTTTCTGGGAGCACAAAGTAGGGTTTTATTATTACTTGGGGCATTGTAGCAAACATTATTATTACTGGGGGGCATGTTAGCGGACATTATTATTACTGGTGGGCATGTTAGCGGACATTATTATTACTGGGGGGCATTCTGGGGAGCATTATAATTGTTGAAGGCACTGTAGGGACATTATTTTTACTGGGGTCACTATTTTGTCAGCAGAATAGGACACCAGGATGGGGAGCCTGTATTGAAAATTTGAGGAGGTTGATGGAATATTTGAGAAATCTAACATGTCTGTGTTACACATTCTGCAGAGAGGAGAGACGGCTGAAAGAATTTGTCATGGCAAACTGGGTCAAACAGAGGAGATGAGGAAAGAGAACAACTTCATCAGAGGAGATATCAGTGGCTGTAAGAGCATACCTTCCAAATTTCAAAAAGAATGAAGAGGGATACAATGTGCGCCGTAGAAAATTTTTTCCACATTAGGCCATGTCTCTAACTCATGGCAAAAACATAATTATACACCTAATACCACCCAGTCCCCTAAATGCCCCCAAATAGTAGTTATTCCCCCTTTATGCCACCGCACAGTATTTATACCCACATTGTACCTTCTTCACAGTGTAATTATGCCCAGATACAGTATGTGCTGTGCCCCCAGTAATATGTTCAGTTATGTGTCCCCTCACAGAAAGTAAAAAAAAAAATAAACTCCACATACTCACCTTGTTCCTAGCAGCAGCAGGACATTGGCTGCTCTGGTCTGTGGAGGAGGAGTAGCCGAGGTTGACTGCTGGCTGACACCGCCCCCCGCACATAGACTTGAAACTAGGCTAGCATTTTTTACTATTTGTGAAAAAATGTGGCATCTATGGCCATGATGTACAGTGCCTTGCGAAAGTATTCGGCCCCCTGGAACTTTTCAACGTTTTGCCACATTTCAGGCTTCAAACAAAAAGATATAACATTTTTAATTTTTGGTGAAGAATCAACAACAAGTGGGTCACAATTGTGAAGTGGAACGAAATTTATTGGATCATTTAAACTTTTTTTGTAATAATAAAACTGAAAAGTGGGGCGTGCAAAATTATTCGGCCTATTTACTTTCAGTTCAGAAAACTCACTCCAGAAGTTCATTGAGGATCTCTGAATGATCCAATGTTGTCCTAAATGACTGATGAAGAGAAATAGAATCCACCTGTGTAATCAAGTCTCCGTATAAATGCACCTGCTCTGTGATAGTCTCGGGGAGACCAAGGAACACACCAGGCAGTTCTGTGATACTGTTGTGGAGAAGTTTAAAGCCGGATTTGGATACCAAAAGATTTCCCAAGCTTTAAACATCCCAAGAAGCACTGTGCAAGTGATCATATTGAAATGGAAGGAGTATCAGACCACTGCAAATCTACCAAGACCCGGCCGTCACTCTAAACTTTCATCTCAAACACGGAGAAGACTGATCAGAGATGCAGCCAAGAGGCCCATGATCACTCTGAATGAACTGCAGAGATCTACAGCTGAGGTGGGAGAGTCTGTCCATAGGACAACAATCAGTCAAACACTTCACAAATCTGGCCTCTATGGAAGAGTGGCAAGAAGAAAGCCATTTCTCAAAGATATCCATAAAAAGTCTCGTTTACAGTTTGCCACAAGCCACCTGGGAGACACCAAACATGTGGAAGAAGGTGCTCTGGTCAGATGAAACCAAAATCCAACTTTTTGGAAACAATGCAAAACGCTATGTTTGGCGTAAAAGCAACACAGCTCATCACCCTGAACACATCATCCCCACTGTCAAACATGGTGGTGGCAGCATCATGGTTTGGGCCTGCTTTTCATCAGCAGGGACAGGGAAGATGGTTAAAATTGATGAGAAGATGGATGGAGCCAAATACAGGATCATTCTGGATGAAAACCTGTTGGAGTCTGCAAAAGACCTGAGACTAGGACGGGGATTTATCTTCCAACAAGACAATGATCCCAAACATAAAGCAAAATCTACAATGGAATGGTTCAAAAATAAACGTATCCAGGTCTTAGAATCTTAGAATGGCCAAGTCAAAGTCCAAACCTGAATCCAATTGAGAATATGTGGAAAGAGCTGAAAACTGCTGTTCACAAACGCTCTCCATCCAACCTCAAAGAGCTCGAGCTGTTTTGCAAGGAAGAATGGGCAAGAATTTTAGTCTCTAGATGTGCAAAACTGATAAAGACATACCCCAAGAGACCGCAGCTGTAATCGCAGCAAAAGGTGGCGCAACAAAGTATTAATGCAAGGGGGCCGAATAATTTTGCACGCCCCACTTTTCAGTTTTATTATTACAAAAAAAGTTTAAATGATCCAATAAATTTTGTTCCACTTCACAATTGTGACCCACTTGTTGTTGATTCTTCACCAAAAATGTAAAATGTTATATCTTTTTGTTTGAAGCCTGAAATGTGGCAAAACGTTGAAAATTTCCAGGGGACCGAATACTTTCGCAAGGCACTGAATCAACGTGGAGGGAGAGTGCAGGGAGAGTGGAGGAGACTGCTGAACCACAGACTCCTTGTGTACATAACTGTGGAGTGCACTAAAATTCATCATAGCTAATCCATTCTGTTAGCTGTAGGGTTATTGTGACATCAGTATTACAGGCAGATCTAATGTAATACAGCGTACATAAGTGCGCAAGGCACCAATATTCATAGCTAATCTGTTAGCTGTAGAGTTACTGTGCGTAGGCTACTGTTACTTTTAGGCAGATTGGCCTGGGTATACCTAATATATAGTGATTTCTGACAAACTAATTTTTAACAAATCAAATTTCTTGTCAAACTGTTAAAGCTGCTGAATCGAATTTTTCAAAACTTTGCTCTAATTGTTAATATATTGGGTTTTTGTCAGCACGTATTGTGGCAATCAGGGACCCAGGGACCAGTGGGGAGTGGCGGCGGCAGGGGAGGGGAGATGAGCGCTTCCTTTGTGGAAGCACTCATCTCAATAGTCATCTGTATCGCCGTCCTCAGGACAGTGATACAGATGCCTGTGCTGCAGGGCAGGAGAGGGAGAGGCATCTCCCCTACCCATTCCTCTGATAGGCTACCAGCACTAGGCCTGCAGCCTATTAGAGGCCAGCTCAGACGTCATCTCGCCGCCTGAGCCGTACAGTGCAGGACACAGGCCGGAAGAGGCCTGCATCACACCGCTGCCAGCCTGATGGAGGTAAGTATAAGTGTTTATTTTTATTTGTACAATACAGGAGAGGGGCACTTCTTACTGGCACATGACATGGGGGGCACTTCTTATTGGTATATTATTGGGGGAATCTATGGGGGCACTTCTTATAGGTATATTATTGGGGGGCATATATGGGGCACTTCTTATTGGCATATTATTGGGGGCACTGTGGAGGCATCTATGGGGGCACTTCTTATTGTAATTTAATTGGGGGGTATCTATGGGGGCACTTCTTACTGGTACATTATTGGGGGACACTTCTTACTGGCACATTATTGGGGCCACTTCTTATTGGTACATTATTTGGGGGCATCTATGAGGGCACTTCTTACTGGTACATTATTGGGGGGCTCTGTGTGGGCATCTATGGGGCACTTCTTACTGGTACATTATTGGGGGGCACTTCTTATTGATACATTATTTGGGGGCATCTATGAGGGCACTTCTTACTGGTACATTATTGGGTGGCACTGTGTGGGCATCTATGGGGCACTTCTTACTGGTACATTATTGGGGGGCACTGTGTGGGCATCTATGGGGGCACTTCTTACTGGTATATTATTGGGGGGCACTTCTTATTGGTACATTATTTGGGGGCATCTATGAGGGCACTTCTTACTGGTATATTATTGGGGGGCACTGTGTGGGCATCTATGGGGGCATTTCTTACTGGTATATTATTGGGGGGCACTGTGTGGGCATCTACTGAGGCCATAAAGAAGGGGTGTTTTATAAGGGGGGCTCTGTATAGGGGCATTTTATGTTATATTTATATATTTTACTATGCACTTGCGTGAATCAGTCAGCGCCGACAGCACCCTGCCTCCCCGGGGAAATTGTCTAGCGAGAAACCAGTCCTTGGGGCACTACTGAAAGGTTATTCACCTTTGTTTTGCTACTGTATTTCTGAAATCATAAGTTAGGACTTGTTGTGAATCAAAGTAGAAGTGCAAATAAAAAGCTGACCTTGCTCTGAAATTACAAAAAACTCTTAAAGGGGTTGGCTCATCATAGACAATGGGGGCATATTGCTAAAATATGTCCCCATTGTCTGATACTATAGCTACTATAACTGTACCTATGTCGAGAACAAAGCGGGTAAAGCAGTGGCTGGAGGTTCAGCCACTGCCATGCTCTTTCCCCATATAAGTGAGTGGGAGCGCACCGTGCTTGCGTGGCCACAGCTCCCATTCATTTCTATTGAGCCAACGGAAATAGCCGAGAAAGTAATACATGTTATTTTCATGGTTTATGCATGTAACTATTGAACTTAAACTTACCAGAAGAGCAAAAATTGCATCAATGTCACAGGGAATGTCCTCCTGTCAAACAGAGTTTAAAATTCATGAAGCTCTATAAAGGATGAGGTGATGGTTTGATATATTAATGAACTATTAGGCTAGGACTACACGGCGACACTGGTTGTGCAACAATTGTTGCGTCCAGTATCACTGAGTAGTGGTGAGACCATAAATGGGATCGCCGCGACAGTCGCAAGAAAACCAGCTGTTTTGCGACCAGTGTCGACGTGTAGCCCTGGCCTTGTAACTATTTTTTTTATACATTTTTATTAAGCGCATCCTCTGGTAGTGCAGGTGGATTCCTATGTCTTGATAAGGCTACTTTCACACTAGCGTTTTAAAATTCCGGTATTGAGTTCCGTCATAGGGGCTCAATACCGGAATAAAACGCTTCAGTTTTGTCCCCATTCATTGTCAATGGGGACAAAACTGAACTGAAGACAACGGAATGCTCCTGAAAGCATTCCGTTCCGTCTTCAGACGGATCCGCACCAAGACGGATCCGGAATGACCCCCAATGCAAGTCAATGGGGGCGGATCCGTCTGGTGTGACCACAATGGTAACCGGATCCGCCCTCCATTGACTTTCAATGGAGTTCATGACGGATCCGTCACCACATACACACAATACACACATACAGACATAGACATACACATAAACATAAACATACACAGACATACAGTATATACATACAAATACACATACATACTTACATGCTCCCCAGCAGGTCTTCAGAGCGTCGGAGGGACAGGACAGTGCGCACAGATGACGATTCAACCAGGCGCCCAGCAGAGGGCACTGTGGGAAATCGTCACCTGTGCGAGCCGTCCCGCTCCTCCGTCGCTCTGAAGACCTGCTGGGAGCATGTAAGTATGTATGTGTATTTGTCTGTGTATATGTGTGTGTGTCTGTGTGTATGTATGTACTGTGTGACATGTGTGGGGCTGGAGCGCGGTTCCGGCTCCACGCATGTAGCTGCGGCAGTCCTGATTCGGCAGCACCCTTCACCTGCCGGATCAGGCCTGCCGCTAGTGTGAAAGTAGCCTAAATCACAACCAAAGCATATTAGGGGTTGTTCACATATCAGTTATTTGATCAGTTATTTCCATCAGTTATTTTGAGCCAAAACCAAAAGTGGAGCCTCCACAGAAATCAGGTATAATGAAAAGATCTGCACCTGTTCTGTGTTTTTGACTCACAATAACTGATGGAAATAACTGATCAAAAAACTGACGTGTGAACAAGCCCTTAGAAAGTTGGGTTTCATTTCCACAGTCAATGCTTCATTGTATTTATATAAAACATAAAAAACCCTTTCAATCATAGTTCTGTTGTATTCTCTGTGCTATCGTTTTGCATACCAGTGATACACATCATGTTCCTTTGTAATTTGTAATAATTATTCTTACCATTGCTTGATTTAAATCTGCAAAAAATGCTTCGTATACTGTAATATCTTCCTATAATGAAAAATACATAATAAAGGAAAAAAATCATTGCAGTTGTGCAAAAGTTGGCTGAAGCAGGTGTACTGACTCCCACACAGAGACTGCAGACATTGGCAGAAGGATGAAAGCAGAGCCATGATACTGTTAACAGAGATCAACTTTCACTCAACTGCGTTCAACTTCTCTGGAACTTCTCAGACAGGCAAAACTTAAAGGGTTGTCTCACTTCAGTAAGTTGCATTTATCATGTAGAGCAAGTTAATACAAGCCACCTACTAATGTATTGTGATTGCCCATGTTGCTTCCTTTGCTGGCTGGATTCATTTTTCTATCACATCATAAATGCTCGTTTCCATGGTTACAGACCACCCTGCAATCCATCAGTGGTGGTCGTGCTTGCACAGTATACGAAAAAGCATCAGCCTCATAGGCTAGTGCTTTTTCCTCTATTGTGCAAGCACAACCACCACTGATGGATTGCAGGCTGGTATGTAACCATGGAAACGAGCATTGTATGATGTGATAGAAAAATGAATCCAGCCAGCAAAGGAAGCAACATGGGCAATCACAATACATTAGTAAGTGCCTTGTATTAACTTTATCTACATGATAAATACCACTTACTGAAGTGAGACAACCCCTTTAACTTGAGAATTGCAAACAGGAGGCGGTGATAGTTGCAATTATTTGATTAGTGATGAGTGAATTGCTTGAAATTCAACTTTGATTTGATTCAGCCAATTTGATTTAGGCCGGTATAATTTTGACTCAAATAAAAAGTGCTCTATTTGCCCTCCTCCTTCATCTTTCATTTCTTTCAATCTGAAAAAATAGCACAAGCTATTTTGCGAAATTGGCCTGAATCGAATTGTCAAAAATTTGGATTTGGATCAATTTTGGGGGGAAATTTTTGGTCGAATTTGATCGGTTTAGAATCAATTCAGGCCCCTTTCACACGAGCGTGTCCGGATTTGATCCGGATGCGTTCAGGAAAATCCGCATGCATCCGCACCAAATCCGCACGCAATTGCAGTCAGTTTTGACTGCGATTGCGTATGTTCTTTCAGTTTTTTCTGCGCGGGTGCGAAGCGTTTTGATGCGTTTAGCACGCGCGTGCGAAAAAACTGAATGTTTACAAACAACATCTCTTAGCAACCATGCGTTAAAACCGCATTGCACCCGCACTTGTGTGCGGATGCAATGCGATTTTCACGCAGACCCATTCACTTCAATGGGGCCAGTTCTGCGTGAAAAACGCAGAATATAGAACATGCTGCGTTTTTCACGCAACGCAGAAGTGATGCGTGAAAAACATAGCTCATGTGAAAAGCCCCATTGAAATTAATGGGTCAGGATTCAGTGCGGGTGCAATGCGTTTGCATCACGCATTGCACCCGCGCGGAAACATCGCCCGTGTGAAAGGGGCCTCACTTATCTCTAGTCTTGATATCTGGCATTGGTTAGCAGAGATGACAAAATAGATTCTGCACAAATCGGATTCCATCTGAATTTTGTGGATCCGAAACTGAATTTTTGGTGATTCATATTGAGTGAATTTTGGGGAGGGAGAAAGGGGGGATGGATGAAGAAAGAGAAAGAGAGAAAAAAAAATATTTTTTTAGAATGTTAATTAAGAAAGAAAAAATAGATACCTAAGAGCGACATGAACACATTTTACACCAATTGGAGCACTTTCAATTTGGGTGGAATCCGTGACACAGTAGCTGCATAGAACAGGTACTACTGCAAAAGCTTCAAGGCTACATTATCCTTATATCAAGGTGAAGCTGCACTGAATCTCACTGCTTCAGGTCACACAATGACATGCATGTTTCAAGAGGTACAGTAAGGCTTGTTGCAGACAAGTGTGTTCAATTGGGATACATGCTCCATGTGTGAGCGACATTTCTTGGCCTGGACGCTGCTCCTGGGAAGTGAACTTGCAACAATATATTAATTCTAAGGGACTATTGGAGATAAAATTGTGAGAAATGTCTGGCGCAGCATCACTTGTGCTCTATGTTTTACTGTCATATTACTTTCTCTCTGGTGGGGGGGTTGTAACTCTGTTCCATTTTCAGTAGTTGGAGGAAAATGTTTGGGAGGGAGTCCAACTAATGAAATCTTTGTGTTGGGTCACCCATGTGTTCATAAAGCTTTGGTTTTGTATCAGTTTTTTATTCTGTTCTGGAATAACGTTTAACGACTCGATATGTTGTAGATTTATACATATATACATTTATAGATTTTTTACCTGTGGAAACTCATACCGTGACAGTAGGGCATAAAATTTCTGAAAATTAGTAGGGTCCTTTTAAGAGAATGGAAACAACAATGAGTAACATATATTTCGGGTGAGGGTCTGCTTCATTGTAGCATGGTAACATTCTGGATCTACTGTGAGGGTCTGCGTCAATGTATTCAGTATAAGCGGTCCTCTGTGAGCCACAGAGTGCGTGTTTCTAACCTTTCCTGAGTGTTTTCTATTATCTATAATTGTAGATAACATTTTGTTGCATTTCAGATAATCTATTCACATATGTTTTTTCAAGGTTCATTCACAGGGGACACAGCTGCCGATCTGCAGCAAAATCTGCACCAAATCCACTGCAAGATGTGCATGAATTTCAGTGGCTTTTTTTCTGGATTTCACCCTATGCATTGCAAGGCGTCAAATCCTCCATGTAAGGCCTCATGCCCACGAATGTATATATTATGCGGTCCGAAAAAAACGGATCCGCAAAAAAATCCGGATGACGTCTGTATGCATTCAGTATTTTGCATAACAGAACAGCTGGCCTCTAATAGAACAATGCGGACAATAATAGGACATTTTCTATTATTTTGCAGAACGGAAATACGGACATACGGAAACGGAATGCACACAGAGTAACTTCCGTTTCTTTTTGCGGATCCATTGAAATGAATTGTTCTGTATACGGTCCGCAAAAAAACGGAACGGACACGGAAAGAAAATACATTCGTGTGCATGAGCCCTAAATCCGCAGCATCAATTGACATACTGTGAATTTAACATCTGCACCGCAGGTCTATTCGCATGCAGAAAATCCACAGTGTATCAACCTATGTGGAATTAAGGTTACAACTAGTGTTGAGCTTCGTGGACATCGATCGGAATTTCAGGGAAAATTTGATTCACCGCAAAGCCGAATTTCCTCAATTTTCCCTGAATGGTAACAAACAAACAAACAAAAATACTAACCTCATCCGTTTGAGTCTGAAGAGCTGACCGCCGCCATCTTGAAGATCTCGCACAAATCCCATGCACGGTGACGTATGACATCACCACCTTGGCCGACGTGGCAACATCATCACAGGCCGAGCAAGATTTTGCGCTAGATCTTCAATCAAGATGGCGGCTGGTATGTATGATTTTTTTCTTCACTGTAATAGTAATGTCAGATGCCGCGATCAGCGATGAACACAGCATTTGAGGGTTAGAATGACGGGGAATGGTGGTATCGCCGCTCCCTGTCATTGCACCCGCTACTTACAAAGAAATGCATTTTGTGGTGAAGTAATTCGCAAAAAGTGGCTTTTTTAGTAAAATTCGGAGAAGCAGCCGAATCGAATTTTCCAATACTTTGCTCATCTCTAGTTACAACTGCACGGCGCGGTTGTGTGGCTTTTGGCATACGCCTGTGCTGCGATTTAGAACCACTTGGCCATATGGGCCGCACTGCTATAGTCGGTCTGCAATGTTAATGGCTGTAGTATTGCAGGGTCGTGCGGCCATTAACAATGCAGACAGGCTAACACAGTGCAGCATGGCAGCATCACAAACACAACAAGACTGCAACAAATGTTTGTACCCTTACCCACAAGGGCATGTTACGTTTTGGATTCTGATGCAGGTTTGCAGTTTACACTGCTATGAACCCCAATGCTGATTAGCCCCAATCCATATTTTTCACTTTACAAGCACTTCTTTTCCCCAAAAGTGGGGGGACATGTCAGTGCGTCTCATAAAGTGAATACTAGTGAGCGTCTGATATGGGGGTCTGATATCAGGGTCTGATCTGAGGTCAGATATTGGGGTTTGATATGGAGGTCTGATATGAGGTTTGATCTGAGATCATCTGATATGGGTCTGATATGGGGGGTCTGATCTGAGGTCTGATATGGGGGTTTGATATGGGTGGGGGGTCTGAGGCTGTGGCATACATAGCGAAGTAAGGGCCCCATAGCAAGGATCAAACCAGGCCTCCCCACACAGGACAGAAGGGTTTCTGCCGAAACCCCTTCCAATGACCCTTGGCCTGTTTTTCTACTGCCTCATCTGTTAAAAGTTGTTCCTTTAGAGGGTAGAGTTCTGACCAGGTTTTCACCGCCAGTAGAAGAGGAGATAATCCCAACTAAGACTGGGCCCCCTCTTGCCCTGGGCCCCATAGCAGTTGCATGGTCTGCCACTATGGTAGTTACGCCCCTGGTCTGGGGTCTGATGAAGATTTGGGGATCTGATTTGAGGTCTGACGAATAAATTTTTTTTTCCTGATTTTCCTCCTCTAAAACCTAAGTTATAATCCGGTGTATTTTATAAAGTTAAAAATATGGAAATATGGCTAATCAGCACTTATCTACCCACTGCCGTTTCTTATATGTGAATTCTTTTTTTCTGCAATATGGATTCATAATGAAAAATAATGGGAGACAGAATACGCTGGATTATGTGGATTTCGGCTCAGAATTCAGGAAGAAATCTGTACTGAAAATTAGCTGCCTGAACATGAAAAAAAGCAGATACAAACTTGTTTTTTTAAGGTGCTGTATTCCTTTAAAGGGACTATCTCACTAAACATAGACTAAAGACATAAAACTGTAACGTGTTGTGTTTCAATCTCGGGATGTAAACAATAATAGTTTGATTCATTGACGGCAAGCAGAGATATTAAATACAAAAAAGAACATATATTAAAGTAACATTTTCACATTTTAATATTAAAATTAATCACTTTTAGATTATGTTTCCATAATATGCTGTGGATTTTCTGCTATGGAAATGGGGAAGAAAATCCACAGCCTTTACAGTAGCAGCAAAGTCAATGATATTTTCTGAAACCAGCAGCATGTCGATTTCTGCTGTAGATTTCCAACACAAATTTTACACTTTGCAATGCAGCAAATGCATTTCGTTGTAGTTAAAGTGCCATGTGGACATACCCCTAAAGCTTTTATTAGTTGTCTTATATTGGTTGCAAAATTTGCACCACAACTGTGCAACGAATTTTAGCACAAGTAAAGCCTCATTCACATGTCAGTGTACGGTCAGTGATTTCTATCAGTGATTTTGAGCCAAAACCAGGTGCGGATCTAAACACAGAACAGGTGCAGATCTTTCCCTTATATCTTATGTCTGTGGAGGCTCCAATCCTGGTTTTGGCTCACAATCACTGATGGTAATAACTGACCAAAACACTGACGTGTAAATGAGGCTAAAGGCTAAGTTCACACTTCAGTTATTTGATCCATTATTGGGAGCCAAAACCAGGCGCGGGTCAAAAACACAATAATATTTCTGTGTAGGCTACTGGTTTTGGCTGAACTGATGGAAATAACTGTTCAAATAACTGAAGTGTGAGCTCAAATAAGGGCTTGTTCACACATCAGTTATTTGATCAGTTATTTCCATCAGTTATTGTGAGCCAAAACCAGGAGTGAAGGCTACATAGAGATCAGGTGTAATAAAAAGATCTGCACCTGTTCAGTGTTCTTGACCCGCTCCTGGTTTTGGCTCACAATAACTGATAGAAATAACTGATCAAATAACTGAAGTGTGAACAAGCCCTAAGGGCTCGTTCACATCCCTAGGACGGACATCAAAACGGACACCGACAGGACTTTGTTTTCCAACCAGACGGATCCGTTATGCAGGGCCATAGGCTTCTATTATGACGGATCAAAACGGAATGCCTCTTAAAGGTGTCCGTTTTGATGTCCGTCCTAGGGATTCCGTTTCTTTCCGTTATAACGATGTTATAACGGAAAGCCTGGACGGAATCCCTAACGGTGATGTGAACGAGCCCTTACTCATGCACACAAATGTATTGTTTTCCGTTCTGTTCCCGTTACAGGTTCGTATACGGAACCATTCACTTTAATGGGTCCGCAAAAAAAATAAAAAATGGAAATGACTCCATGTGCATTCCATTTCCGTATGTCCGCATATCCGTTCCTCAAAAAACAGAACATGTCTTAGGGCTGAAGCATACGACTGTATGTATTTTGTGGTCTGCAAAAAATACGGATAACGTCTGTGTGCATTCCATATTTTATGGAACGGAACAGCTGGCGCCTAGAAGAATAATACTATCCTTGTCTGTGATGTGGACAATAATAAGACATGTTCTATTTTTATTTTTATTTTTTTGGTGGAACGGACATACAGAAACAGAATACACACAGGGTATCTTCCATTTTTCCATTGAAATGAATGGTTCCACATAAGGTCCACAAAACAAACTACGTTTGTGTGCATAAGCCCTTATTTTGTTTGGGGAAAAGGACAGCATTGTTACAATGGATCTCCCAAAAAAAAGATGCAATACGGATGTCACACGAATGTCATCTGTTTTTTTTTGGGGGGGGATCCATGTTTTGCGAACCACAAAATACATATGGTCGTGTGCATGAGCCCTAAGAGGGGCTTTAATAGTATGGCTACACAGCAATATTGGATGCGACACATGTTGCATCCCCAAATATCACAACATAGCAGAATAGCCATAGGAATGAGTGGGATTGCAGCGTGACTCGCATGTTTGCTGCCACCATGACATGCAAATCGCAAACAATACAGCAGTGTTGGATTTTTTGCATAAGCGTTTTGCAGTCGCAGCAAATACAGATGCGTCTCTTACCTGATCTCCAAACTAGAAGTGGTGTAAATTTTGTCCTTACAGCAAAACAACACGATATCTCGAGCTTGTAACTAAACTCTAAATAACTGTAATACACATCACAACCACTGGGCGGTGAGTGCTCCACATTAAGCTTATTGCTCAGCTGCTTTTTCTTTTGTTTAGAGCAGCTGGCCTGAGATATGAGATATTTATCGAAAGATCCAGCTAAATTTGGTAAGATCTATTGAGAATATTAAGTGTGTGAAAGTCACACATGAGAATAAATGAACACTAAATTCAAAATTAGAGATGAGCGAATCTATTCGCCGCTTCGTAGATTCGTATCGAATCTTAGAAATTTTCTTCTCCGAAGCGAATCCGAATTTTATTCATAAACGTACGCAAAAATTTGACCGCTAACTATACGTAAGATACGTATGAAACGTAAGAAAATTTACGCATTCTACGTACGGCGGGAAAATTACGTTCCGCCCCCGTAAAAGTGGGAAAGTTTAGATATGCCCCCCTCAGAACTGGAAAAAAAACAAAAATACGCTAAGGATTCGCACGCACTTTTGTACGCTCATGCGTACGTGTTCACATAAGTTGCGTACCTTTAACAAGTGTACGTTCGTTATTAGTGTGCAAATGTTCGCAAAACACCACATAATAACGTATAATTTGTACGCAGCTTCGTCGAATAGATTTGTATTCGTTCGAATCTTGTGAAAACTTCGACGAATATTCGGCAAACCAAATTTTGAATGATTCATCTCTGAATAGAGAGCTACATATCTAATCCTATCCTGTGTGATAATGTCTGCTGAGTTCTGTATCTAATCCTATCCTGTGTGATAATGTCTGCTGAGTTCTGTATCTAATCCTATCCTGTGTGATACTGCCTGATGAGTTGTGTATTTAATGCTATCTGGTGTGATACTGTCTGCTGAGCTGTGTATCTAATCCTATCATGTGTGATACTGTCTGCTGGGTTCTGGATCTAATCCTATCCTGTGTAATACTGTTGGCTGAGTTGTATATCTAATCTTATAATGTGTGATACTGTCTGCTGAGCCGTGTATCTAATCCTATCCTGTGTGATACTGTCTGCTGTTCTGTATCTAATCCTATCATGTGTGATACTGTCTGCTGAGTTCTGTATCTAATCCTATCCTGTGTAATACTGTCTGCTGAGCCGTGTATCTAATCCTATCTGCCGATCTGTGTATCTAATCCTATGATTTGTGATACTGCCCTGTCAGCTGTGTATCTAATCCTATCCTGTGTGATACTATCTGCTGATTTGTGTAAGAGCAAAAATGTGATGAGCACTTCCTTCACTTGGTTATTGTATGGTTAAAATTACCAATGACATTTAGTAATTAGAGTATGGTAGTTGGAATTAAAAATAACATTTAATATAAATCCTTAAAATGCACAATATGACAATAAACACTTGGTAAGATATTCACTCTTGGTTAAATATACAAAATACCAGCGCTGGTGGAGATACTTCAAGAAGTGTTCAAATATAAAATATAAAGAATTTAAAAAATATATAAATATTCAACAAAATATCCAACAAAATCGTCCTGAAACAAAAAGTGCTGTAAAAAATGGAGTACAGTTGAGCAAGCAGGGTGATGTCAGGGTGATATTACCCTTAGGCTCCATTCACACGTCCGTAATTTTGCACATCCTGGAAAACGGTCAGTTTTTTGCGGATCCGTTGTTCCGCAAAAAACTCAGTTTTTCCAGGACATCCGTTCCGTTTTTCCGTAAAAAATGGAAAGGATGTATCCATATGTCATCTGTGTTTTGCGGATCCGCAAAAACGGAAGGATGAATAACATCTTTTTTTTTCACTCCTCCTGGAATGGAACCCGCAAATACGGATGACATGCGGATGCCTTTCCGCATGTCTTCCGCATTTACGGACGTCCCATTGACTTGTATTGGGCTATGGACCGCAAAATCGGAGGAAAAGTAGGACAGGAGGAT
The DNA here is from genome assembly GCA_900303285.1 of Rhinella marina. Taxonomy (NCBI): domain Eukaryota; kingdom Metazoa; phylum Chordata; class Amphibia; order Anura; family Bufonidae; genus Rhinella; species Rhinella marina. The sequence goes on from ONZH01025936.1 coordinate 92,489, forward strand.
TTCTGTTTGCGGAGGATTTCAGGAGAGGACTGTGCTGATCTTGTGAAGGTCACAGGATGGGAGTTACACAGTGGAAGGAGCAGTGTCCCCAGCAGCACAGATGATTTCAGAAGAGGAGAGTGCTGATCTTGAGGAGGTCACAGAATGAGAGTTAGTGGGATGCTCAGGGTCCCAGCAGCACTGAGTATTTCAGGAGAGGAGTGTGCTGAGCTGTGTATATAATCCTACCATGTGTGATACTGTCTGCTGAGCTGTGAATCTAATCCTACCTTGTGTCATACTGTCTATGAAGCTATTGTATGTATCTGTATAGAGTGTGATACAGATACAGAGATAAGGAGCTCTCCGTCATGTACATACAATGCTTAGATAAGAGAGGTGGGGGAGGTGCTGCTGTATGTTAGTCCTCCCATCACCCTTTTTAACAGAAGAGAGTTTGCTGTTTGGATGTAATGTGTGTAGTGAATAATAACAATAATAATAATAATAATATTTCTTTCTATGGCGCCACCATATTCCTCAGCACTTTACAATTCAGAAGGTTCATGTACAAAACAAAAGATATAAAGTTACCAGCTAATATAAAACTGAACCACTAGGAGTGAGGCCCCTGCTTACAAGAGCTTACAATCTATGAGGAAATGTGTGAATGCGCTACCTCCAGACTGACTCCTGACCATTCCTTCGAGTGCACGGTGTCATTGGTTACTATGACGCCATGCGCTTCGTGCCACCGCTACTGCACAGTAATACACTCGTATGATCTATACCAGTGTATTACTGTACAGCGGCAGCTCGAAGCACATGGCGTGCACTCGTACACTCAGCAGGACGGGTTTTCACGAACCGTAGTCCATGAAAATCCACGTATGTGTGAATTAGGATTAGCTATGTATTCATATCCAGATGCCGTCCATTTTTCTTGCAAGCCCATTCACTTCTATGGGGCCAGAGCAGCATGAAACACGCACAATATAGACAATGCTGCTATTTTCCTGAACGCAGAGATGATAAGTGACGATGATGAATACATGACATTAAAAAGAATGATCAGGAGTCAGTCTGGAGGTAACACATTAACGCATTTTTTGAGTCACCCCTACTTCCTCATAGATTGTAAGCTCTTGTGAGCAGGGGCCTCACTCCTAGTGGTTCAGTTGTATATTAGCTGGTAACTTTGTGATATCTTTTGTTTTGTACATTAACCCTCTGAAATTGTAAAGTGCTAAGGAATATGGTGGCGCTATAGAAAGAAATATTATTCACTACACATATCACATCCAGACAGAAAACTCTCTTCTGTTACAAAGGGTGATGGGGAACTGAAATACAGCAGCACCTCCCCCACCTCTCTTATCTCAGCTATGTATGTACATGAAGGAGAGCTCCCTTTTTCTGTATCTGTATCACACTCTATACAGACACATACAATAGCTTCATAGACAGTATCACACAAGGTAGGATTAGATACACAGCTCAGCACACTCCTCTCCTGAAATACTCTGTGCTGCTGGGACCCTGAGCATCCCACTAACTCTCATCCTCTGACCTCCACAAGATCAGCACTCTCCTCTTCTGAAATCCTCTGTGCTGCTGGGACCCTGTGCATCCCACTAACTCTCATCCTCTCACCTCCACAACATCAGCACAGTCCTCTCCTGAAATCTTCTGTGCTGCTGGGACTCTGCTCCTTCCACTTTGTAACTCTCATCCTGTGACCTTCACAGGATCAGCACACTCCTCTCCTGAAATCATCTGTGCTGCTGGGAGGACCCTGCTCTTTCCACTATGTAACTCTCATCCTGTGACCTCCACAAGATCAGCACAGTCCTCTCCTGAAATCCTCTGTGCTGCTGGGAGGACCCTGCGCTTTCCACTATGTAACTCTCATCCTGTGACCTCCACAAGAGCAGCACAGTCCTCTCCTGAAATCCTCTGTGCTGCTGGGACTCTGTGCATCCCACTAACTCTCATCCTCTGACCTCCACAAGATCAGCACAGTCCTCTCCTGAAATCCTCTGTGCTGCTGGGAGGACCCTGCGCTTTCCACTATGTAACTCTCATCCTGTGACCTCCACAAGATCAGCACAGTCCTCTCCTGAAATCCTCTGTGCTGCTGGGACTCTGTGCATCCCACTAACTCTCATCCTCTAACCTCCACAAGATCAGCACAGTCCTGTTCTGAAATCATCTGTGCTGCTCGGAGGACCATGCTCTTTCCACTATGTAACTCTCATCCTGTGACCTCCACAAGATCAGCACACTCCTCTCCTGAAATCCTCTGTGCTGCTGGGGACACTGCTCCTTCCACTATGTAACAGGATTAGATGCAGCAGCTCAGCAGACAGTATCACACATGGCAGAATTAGATACACAGCTCATCATGCAGTATCACACATGGTAGGATTAGATACAAAGCTCAAAGGACAATATCACACATGGCAGAATTAGATACATTGGCTCAGCAGACAGTATCATACATGTTAGTATTAGGTACACAGCTAAGAGGACAGTATCACATATGATTGGATTAGATACATAACTCCACTGGCAACCCAGCCAAATTTCACAGTTGTAATTAAAGGGTTATTCTCATTTTAGACAATGGGGGCATATCGCTAGGATATGCCCCCATTGTCTTATAGGTGCGGGTCCCACCGCTGGGACCCGCACCTATATCCAGAACGGAGCCTCCGAAATGAATGAGGGCGCACTGCGGCTCGGCTACTTCCGTCGGCTCCATAGAAATGAATGGGAGCGCACCGCGCATGCACGGCCCGGCTCCCATTCATTTCTATGAGCGGCGTGGGGAGCCGCGCCTGGTGGTGGCCGGACCCCAGGAAACCTGGGGTCCTCCAGTCGCAGCGCTCCCCGCTCCGTTCTGGAGATAGGTGCGGGTCCCAGCGGTGGGACCCGCACCTATAAGACAATGGGGGCATATCCTAGCGATATGCCCCCATTGTCTGAAATGAGAATACCCCTTTAAGTTCAGGTATTAGCTAGTAACACCATGCGCCACCTGGTGTCTGAACGTTGTATTGCAATTTATCCAATTTAGATATAACGTCATTTCGTGACACACATCACAGCACATGTTGAGATAAGTGATCAGTTAAGTGTGAACACATCTGTATGTGAGTCATGCTGCAATCCCATTCATTCCTAAAACTTCCCTGCTACACTGCCTTACTTGGGCGCACCCAAAATTGCCATGTAGCCACACCCTTACAAACACTTTTTACAAATGACATAAAACAGCTGGAGATTTTTGTAAATTTGTAACATACAGTATCTTATATGTGGTGATTTTGTTGTAATATACAATACCTCTAAGGCAGTAACCAAACATAGGTCATCACCATAACCTGCAAAAAGATGTAAGAATAATATAAATTACACATAACAGATATCAATCAGTGTAACAGCTTGTGGTGTGCATCTTTTTGGAAAGAAGGCAGGTCATCCTAACCACCTACTTACCTAGGTCTAGTATAGCGCAGAGGCTGAGCGTCAGCAGAGCTAGAAAGCCTGTCTTCATTGTGCACACTGGAGTGATTAGTACAGGGTATGTATGACAGTCAGGGATAGCCCCTGTTTTATACAGTGGATCGTCACATTGTGGTTATGAAATCAGTGGCGTTTTACCAATTCACTGACACAAGGGAAAGACAAACAAGTATATATCATATAGTCTAGACATCTACTAGACTTGGCATGTTCACATTTCCTTATATTTTCCTCCAGGCACTGATCCGAAAACTGAAAGAAACATAATAAGTTCTGCACAGAGCACTGCAAAAAGTCATTAACAGTCATTGCGGGGTTAATCAGAAACCATTATGCCCCTTTCACACGAGCGGGAGACTCGCATGTCTCCCGCAACGCATCTACAGGGCTGGACTCGGCACGGACAGGGATCGCATAGCATTATATGCGATCCCTGTCCGTGCCGAGTCCAGCCCTGTAGATGCGTTGCGGGAGACATGCAAGTCTCCCGCTCGTGTGAAAGGGGCATTAGGCCGCTTTCACACGAGCGTCGCGGATTTGTTCAGGATGTGTTGCGTTTTTAACGCACGGATTGCATGCGGATGCAATGCGTTGCATTGCGTTTTTAACGCACCCCCATTCATTTCTATGGAGCCAGGGCTGTGTGAAAAACGCAGAATATAGAACATGCTGCGTTTTTCACGCAACGCAGAAGTGATGCGTGAAAAAAAACGCTCATGTGAAAAGCCCCATTAAAATGAATGGGTCAGGATTCAGTGCAGGTGCAATGCATTCACGTCACGCATTGCACCCGCGCGGAAAACTCGCTCGTGTGAAAGGGGCCTTAGGGTCAGGCTTCTCTCCTTCAAAGGCATTTCCTAGCAATGATCTATGAAACACTGACAGAGCAAGGATGCCATCTGTGTTGTGTCCGTGTTTTTTCACAGACCCATAGATTGCAATGGGTATTAGGGATCCGAGAACGCAGACAAATGTAGGGTATGCTTCCATAAAGTAACTATGGCCCCACGGACAGGTATGTGAATGCACATCCCTTCAAGACATTGCCATTTTTCACGATAAGGACCAGGCCAAATTTTGGAAATCTGACATGTGTCACTTTCTGTGGTAATAACTTTGGAACGCTTTTACTTATCCAGGCCATTCTGAGATTGTTTTCTTGTGACACATTGTACTTCATGACAGTAGTAAATTTGAGTCAATATAAATCACCTTTATTTATTTAAAAAAATCTTAAATTTACAGAAAATTTAGAAAAATTAGTAAATTTGCAAAATTTGAATTTCTCTGCTTTTAAGGGGCCTTGCACATGACCGTATGCCCTCCGAGACATACATTCCATGAGCAGGCCATATGTCCTGGAGCGTCATTGATCGTGGGCACAGCATCATAGATTACAATGATGCTGTGCATGTCGGGCCGCCCGCGGGACTATTGTCCTGCGCTCATATGATCTTGTGAATACGGGACAATAGTCCCACATGTGGCCCGACATGCACAGCATAATCGTAATCTATGATGCTGTGCGCTCCCGTGCGCTCACGGACCATATGTCTCGGAGGGCATACAGTCTTGTGCAAGGGCCCTAAGGCACATAGTGTTACCTCACAAAATAGGTATTACTTTACATTTCCCATATGTCTACTTTATGTTGGCATCATTTTGAAGATGTAATTTTATTTTTTTAGGACGTTAGAAGGCTTAGAATTTTGGAAACAATTCTTACATTTTTTTTTTAAATTTCCCAAACCATTTTTTTAAGGACCAGCTCAGTTCTGAAGTCACTTTATGGGGCTTACATAGTGGAACCCCCGACAATGACCCCATTTTAGAAACTACATCCCTCAAGTTATTCAAAGTTGATTTTACAAACTTTGTTAACCCTTTATGTATTCCACAAAAATTAAAGGAAAATGGAGATGACATTTAATATGTAAAATTTCACTTTTTTTTTAGCAGATTTTCCATTTTAATCTATTTTTTCCTGTAACATATCAAGGGTTATCAGCCAAACAATACTCTAAATCTATTACTCTGATTCTGCGATTTACAGAAACACCCCATATGTGGTGGTAAACTGCTGTAAGGGCACACGGCAGGGCACAGAAGAAAAGGTTTTTTGAAGGCAGATTTTGCAGGACTGGTTTATAGACATCATGTCCTATTTGAAGCCCCCCCGATGCACTCCTACAGTAGAAACAACGAAAAAATGACACCATTTTGGAAACTACAGGATAAGATGACAGTTTTATTGATACTATTTTGGGGTACATATGATTTTTGATTGCTTTATATTACGCTTTTTGTTTGCAAGGTTACCAAAAATTGCTGTTCTGGTACAGTTTTTCTTTTATTTACAATGCTCATCTGACAGGTTAGTTTATGTGATATTTTTATAGAGCAAGTGGTTACAGACATGACAATATCGAACATGTTTACTTTTTTGTTTGTTTGTTTCTGTTTTACATATTAAAGCATTTTTTTAAAAAAATGTTTTTGTGTCTCCATTTTCTGAAAGACATATTATTTGGATTTTTCTGCCGATCATCTTGTGCAGGGGCTCGTTTTTTTACGGGAAGAGATGACATTTTCATTGGTACCAATTTTGGGTACATAATATCTTTTGATCATTTAATATTACACTTTATGGGACAAGTAGACAAAAAAAAATGGTTGTTTTAGTCAGTTTTTATTTTATTTTACAACATTCACCTTAGGCCTCATGCACACGAACGTGTGCCGGCCGTGCCCGTGCTGTGGGCCACATACGGCGGGTCCGCAATAAACGGGCACCGGCCGTGTGCAGCACGCATCAATCGCGGACCCATTCACTTCAATGGGTCCGCGATCCGGGAGTTGCGGAGCGGAGGCACGGATTGGAACACCACGGAAGCACTACGATGTGCTTCCGTGGTGTTTCTGACCGTGCCTCCGCACCGCAAAAAAAAAGTAGTGCGGACCCTCGGATCGCGGACCCCATTTAAGTGAATGTGGCCGCAATCCGCATGCGGTGGCCTCACGGTCAGTGCCCGTGCATTGCGGACCGCAGTCTGCGGCCCGCAGAGCGGGCATGGCCGGCACACGTTCGTGTGCATGAGCCCTTAGGTGGTATATCATTTGATATTTTTATAGAGGAGGTCATTATGGACGCACTGATACCTAATATGTCTATTTTTTTTATTTTTTATTTTGGTTTTACACAATAAAAGTATTTTAGGAAAAAAAAACATTTTTGTGTCTCCATTTTCTGAAAGCCATATTTTTTTTATTTTTGTGATTGCCTTATGTAGAGGCTCATTTTTTGCAGGATGAAGTGACGGTTTGATTGGTATTATTTTAGGGTGCATATAACTTTTTGATCGCTTGTTTTTACACTTTTTGCACATTTTTTTTTTTTTATGGCGTTCACCTGAGGGGTTAGGTCATTTTTAGGATATTTTAATAGAGCTGGTTGTTACGGACGCTGCAATACCTAATATGTTTTTGTTTTTTTACACAATAAAAGCATTTTAGAAAAAAAACGTTTTTGAGTCTCCATTTTCTAAAAGCCATATTTTTTTCACTTTTGGGGGCGATTCTGTTATGTAGGGTCTCATTTTTTGCGGGGTGAGGTGACGGTTAAATTGGTACCATTTTGGGATACAAACAACTTTCTGATCACTTTTAACATATTTTTTTTGGGAAGTGAGGTGGGCTAAATTTTAATTCCATCATAGTTTTTCTTCTTTTTTTTTTATGACGTTCACCGAGCAGAGAAAGTAAAGTAATCCATTTATAGATCAGGTCGATACGCACGCGGCGATACCAACATGTGTAGTGTATTTTATTTTTTTTAATTTATAATCAATTATAAGTTTGCATTTTTTTTTTCATTTTTTCACTTTTTTTTTACACTTTTTTGGCCCAGACCCACTTGGTTCTTGAAGATTAAGTGGGTCTAATGGCTCTACAATACACTGCAGTACACTGCATAGTGTACTGCAGTGTATTTGCATTTACACTAGCCTAATATACTATGGCAAGCCGGATGGTTGCCATGATAACGACCGGAACGCTGCCAGAGCAGTGCAGCATCCCAATAGAGGAGGGAGGGACCTCCTTCCCTCTGTCAACCATTCACTGCACAGCAGCGGCTAGATGGGAGAAGGAGCACCCATCCTGTTAACTTCTGAAGACATGGTGACAGTTTGATGCCATGACTTGTATACTCGTCATGGAGCACTAAATAGCAGTGCTCCATGAAGAGTATATACTGTACATCAAATAGCGTGAAGGTGTTAAAATATATGGGTACGTGTGCTGTCCATTGAAGGCACAGACAGCACACGTCTGTGATTCACTGACGTCTGAATAAGGGCTCATGCACACGAATCTTGTAGCTTTGTGGTCCGTTGTTCAGTTTTTTGTATCCGTTGTTGTTCCGTTTCCGTTCTGTATGTCCGCAAAAAATGGACCGTATGTGTTCCGTACGGCTTCCATATGTCTTCAGTTCTTTACGGACAGTAAATAGAAACAAGAACTAGTCACAAATGTTGACCCTTTTTCACACATTCTATATAACTTAGTCACCCAATTGTCTCTCAGCGGTGCAGGAATGGCCACTACCATACACTGTACATGGATCTGCCACAGTATCCTGAGAAATTTCATGGGTTTTGTATGACTGTGAGCAGCTTTGACATTTTGTTAGCGACTTTGCGTCCTGCGACACAAATATGAGATGCTGCATTTCTCCAGAGGAACGGCTCATTGTGATGATGAGGTACGTTTTATTTACAAATGAGTGTAAATTAAAGGGGTTCTGCAGTTGTTTTAAACTGATTGGCGGGGGGTCCGACACACGGGATCCCCGCTGATCACCTGTTTGAGAAGGCAGCGGCACTCCAGGAGAGCCGCAGCGTTCTCAGTGTTTCCCTCAGGCCCAGTGACGTCATGACTAGTATCACTGGCCTGGGCGGGGCTAAGCTCTGTTCACTTGAATGGAGCTTAGCCACGTCAAGGCCAGTGATACTAGTCGTGACGTCACTGGGCCTGCGGTAAACAGTGAAAAGGCCGCAGCTCTCCTGGAGCGCCGCTGCCTTCTCAAGCAGCTGATCGGCAGGGGTCCTGGGTGTTGGACCGCCGCCAATCAGATGTTGATGATCTATCCAGAGAATAGATCATCAGTTTAAAAGAACTGCAGAACTTCTTTAAAGTTTAAAATATATGTTCAGTTATATGTACATGTTAGTGTTAGTTTCATATGATAATGGTTGTGTTTGTTTTTATGATATATATATATATACAAATATATATGTATATATATATACAGTACAGACCAAAAGTTTGGACACACCTTCTCATTCAAAGAGTTTTCTGTATTTTCATGACTATGAAAATTGTAGATTCACACTGAAGGCATCAAAACTATGAATTAACACATGTGGAATTATATACTTAACAAAAAAGTGTGAAACAACTGAAAATACGTCTTATATTCTATGTTCTTCAAAGTAGCCACCTTTTGCTTTGATTACTGCTTTGCACACTCTTGGCATTCTCTTGATGAGCTGCACACTCTTGGCATTCTCTTGATGAGCTTCAAGAGGTAGTCACCTGAAATGGTATTCCAACAGTCTTGAAGGAGTTCCCAGAGATGCTTAGCACTTGTTGGCCCTTTTGCCTTCACTCTGCGGTCCAGCTCACCCCAAACCATCTCGATTGGGTTCAGGTCTGGTGACTGTGGAGGCCAGATCATCTGGCATAGCACCCCATCACTCTCCTTCTTGGTCAAATAGCCCTTACACAGCCTGGAGGTCTGTTTGGGGTCATTGTCCTGTTGATAAATAAATGATGGTCCAACTAAACGCAAACCGGATGGAATAGCATGCCGCTGCAAGATGCTGTGGTAGCCATGCTGGTTCAGTATGCCTTCAATTTTGAATAAATCCCCAACAGTATCACCAGCAAAGCACCCCCACACCATCACACCTCCTCCTCCATGCTTCACGGTGGGAAGCAGGCATGTAGAGTCCATCTGTTCACCTTTTGTGCATCGCACAAAGACGCGGTGGTTGGAACCAAAGATCTCAAATTTGGACTCATCAGACCAAAGCACAGATTTCCACTGGTCTAATGTCCTTTCCTTGTGTTCTTTAGCCCAAACAAGTCTCTTCTGCTTGTTGCCTGTCCTTAGCAGTGGTTTCCTAGCAGCTATTTTACCATGAAGGCCTGCTGCACACAGTCTCCTCTTAACAGTTGTTGTAGAGATGTGTCTGCTGCTAGAACTCTGTGGCATTGACCTGGTCTCTAATCTGAGCTGCTGTTAACCTGCGATTTCTGAGGCTGGTGACTCGGATGAACTTATCCTCCGCAGCAGAGGTGACTCTTGGTCTTCCTTTCCTGGGGCGGTCCTCATGTGAGCCAGTTTCATTGTAGCGCTTGATGGTTTTTGCGACTGCACTTGGGGACACTTTCAAAAATTTCCCAATTTTTCAGACTGACTGACCTTCATTTCTTAAAGTAATGATGGCCACTCGTTTTTCTTTACTTAGCTGCTTTTTTCTTGCCATAATACAAATTCTAACAGTCTATTCAGTAGGACTATCAGCTGTGTATCCACCTGACTTCTGCCCAACACAACTCATGGTCCCAACCCCATTTATAAGGCAAGAAATCCCACTTATTAAACCTGACAGGGCACACCTGTGAAGTGAAAACCATTTCAGGTGACTACCTCTTGAAGCTCATCCAGAGAATGCCAAGAGTGTGCAAAGCAGTAATCAAAGCAAAAGGTGGCTACTTTGAAGAACCTAGAATATAAGACATATTTTCAGTTGTTTCACAGTTTTTGTTAAGTATATAATTCCACATGTGTTAATTCATAGTTTTGATGCCTTCAGTGTGAATCTACAATTTTCATAGTCATGAAAATACAGAAAACTCTTTGAATGAGAAGGTGTGTCCAAACTTTTGGTCTGTACTGTGTATATATATATATATATATATATATATATATATATATATTTATTTATTTTTATTTATTTTTTTTTTGAGATTGTAAAGTTTTGATGTTGCGTGTGTTTTTCAGATTTCTGGGGCAACCGGTAATTCATTGGCAACGATGCACTTTGAGTTCCTGCTCGGAGGCTCAACGATTTCTCGGATTGTTCGTCAAACACGTGAAGTGATTTGGCAGCGGCTATGGAAAGTGGTGATGCCAAGAGCCCAAGGCTGAGGACTGGATCCAAATTGGTGAGGGCTTTCGACTTCATGCACAGTTTCCGAACTGTTTAGGGGCCATGGATGGCAAACACATACGTGTAATGAAGCCTCCTCACTCAGGGTCCCGGTACTACAATTATAAGCAGTACTTTTCTATAGTACTGTTGGCTTTGTCAGACACTACTCATAAGTTTATAATTGTGAATATCGGGGCCTATAGGAGCACTAACGATGCGCACATTTTCAGTACTTCCAGATTGTGTGAGAGACTTCGAGCCAACTTGCCCTCCCTGCTTATTAAACCATGTGTGATCCTGCACCACTTCGTCACGATTCATTATGCTCCCTTAGATGCTGGTTTGGTGGAATCTGGAACATATTCTTCATCTGGAGGTTTGGACCAGATCCGTCATGGACGGCCTGGAACTGCAGGACTTGCAGTTTGAGAACTTATGCTGAGTACTTTTCCAGCCATGAGGATGCATTACCGTGGGAGATGGACCTAGTTCATGGCAGACAATGACTACATCTGGACTTTGGGCACCTTTTTTTGTTAGTATGTTTGTCAATTTTACTTTATGTAGAGAGTGTAGGGACTCACAAGATAAAGAGGACCCTTGACATTGTCTTGCGGGTTGCGATATATATATATATATATATAGTAGGCAAAAATATACGGACAAATGTCTCCATGATTGTATGTACACATAAAATGTGTATGCATTTGATAAATGTCAAAGTTCCTTGATTTTTGCCTAGAGATATCCTCTAATACCTCTTCGTCCAATTAAAAAGTTCATGCTTTGTGTTGTATTTTGTATGTATGTTTGGTACATATCCACAAAACTGTGCAGAATTTTCCCTGACTCTTCACTACCTGACCATCCCTGACAATTGAAGACGCTGTCCATGGTCCCTAGATCGTCTGTTTGCAAATTCCAAATACCGTATTTTCCGGCGTATAAGACGACCCGGCGTATAAGACGACCCACAACTTTTGCCCTAAAAATATAGAATTTGGAATATACTCATCGTATAAGACTACCCCTCCTCCAAAAAAAAAGTCAGATTTGATTTCAATATGGTAATTTTATTTAAAATGCGTATGACATGCAGGTAGCAAAGCCGGCGGCAGGACCCAGCGCAGGCGAGATCTCTGCCTCTCACATGGATCTCGCACATGCGCACCTGTGCTGCTCCCCGCGCGAGATCTGAGAGGCAGAGAAGGAGAGAAGGGCGGGCCACAGGAACGCTCCGTTCGCTACAGGGACACAGGATGGCGTGGCTGCACAGACCGGCTTCTCTCGCTGTATGGTGGGGTATGTGCAGGCTAGGGGACATCATAATGGACGCGCTTATACACCGCAGCGCACACTGGAGGGCAGGGCCGGACTGGGACTAAAAAGCAGCCCTGCCACACAAATTCCACCAGCCCACATACAAACTTTGCCGATGTTATGCATGAACGTATCAGCATAATATTTCGAAATTATGTATAACAATGTAACAAACTATGTGCTTTATTGAATATTTTGCTTGTCAGCATCTTATAATTAAAACAGTGCAATTAATTGAGGGATATGGAAGAGAGGACTGAGGTATTTCAGGTTACTGGTTTACAAATTAAAGGGGTTGTCCAGGCAGAAGAAAAACATTTACAAAGGACTATGGGAGGTGTAAAAATAATAAAGTTATACTCACTTTATCCCTGTACTGTGACATCACTGTGTTTATTATCCCTGTACTGTGACATCACTGTGTTTATTATCTCTTTACAGTGATATCGCTGTGTTTATTATCTCTGTACTGTGACATCGCTGTGTTTATTATCCCTGGACTTTGACATCACTGTGTTTATTATCCCTGTACTGTGACATCACTGTGTTTATTATCCCTGTATGGTGACATCACTGTGTTTATTATCCCTGTACAGTGACATCACTGTGTTTATTATCCCTGTACAGTGACATCGCTGTGTGTATTATCCCAGTGCAGGAAGAGGTAAGTGGTCTGTGTTTGTTTGTTTGTTTTCTATTTTTCAGGGTCGTGAATGCAGAGGACTACGTCGGATTCGGTGGACTACATCGGACCAGCTTTTTTTTTTTTTTTTTTTAATAAAATGGTCAAACGGGGGTCTGGGGGAGTGTTTATTTCAATAAAATGTTTTATACTTGTGTGTGTGTGTTTTTATTTTTACAATACTACAGTTTTAGTATTTACGGCTATCTACAGACGGCCTTGATTACTAATACTGGGCTTAGTGCTTGCCGGTATGGCAGGCCAGCACTAACCCCAACATCTATTACCTCGGCACCCACCGCCACCAGGGGTGCCGGGAAGAGCCGGGTACCCGCAGGACCGGACCTTCTAAATTGAGGGTCTGGCTCTGGGGCGGCTGCAGGCTGGTACCATTAGGCTGGGAAGGGCCAATAACCGTGTCCCTTCCCACCCTGGTAGTGCCAGGCTGCTGCTGCTGGTTGTATCTGGCTGGCGAAGGAAAAAAGGGGGGGACCCCACGCTATTTTTTTACAAAAATAATTAAATAATAAAAAAAAAATGGCGTAGGGTCCCCCCCTTTTTTCCTTCACCAGCCAGATACAACCAGCAGCTGCAGCCTGGCACTACCAGGGTGGGAAGGGACACGGTTATTGGCCCTTCCCTGCCTAATGGTACCAGCCTGCAGCCGCCCAGAGCCAGACCCTCAATTTAGAAGGTCCGGTCCTGCGGGTACCCGGCTCTTCCCGGCACCCCTGGTGGCGGTGGGTGCCGAGGTAATAGATGTTGGGGTTAGTGCTGGCCTGCCATACCGGCAAACACTAAGCCCAGTATTAGTAATCAGGGCCGTCTGTAGATAGCCATAATTACTAAAACTGTAGTATTGTAAAAAAAAATACACACACACCAGTATAAAACATTTTATTGAAATAAACACTCCCCCAGACCCCTGTTTGACCATTTTATTAAAAAAAAAAAAAAAAAGCTGGTCCGATGTAATCCACCGAATCCGACGTAGTCCTCTGCATTCACGACCCTGAAAAATAGAAAACAAACACACAAACACGGACCACTTACCTCTTCCTTCACTGGGATAATACACACAGCGATGTCACTGTACAGGGATAATAAACACAGTGATGTCACAGTACAGAGATAATATACACAGTGATGTCACAGTACAGAGATAATAAACACAGTGATGTCACAGTACAGAGATAATAAACACAGTGATGTCACAGTACAGGGATAATAGACACAGGGATGTCACAGTACAGGGATAATAAACACAGTGATGTCACCGTACAGGGGTAATAAACACAGTGATGTCACCGTACAGGGGTAATAAACACAGTGATGTCACCGTACAGAGATAATAAACACAGTGATGTCACCGTACAGAGATAATAAACACAGTGATGTCACAGTACAGGGATCGGCGTCTCGTGGCCCCATCAGACTTCAGGTCAGCGTCTTGAGCCCCCATCAGACCTCAGGTCAGCTCTTGTGCCCCCATCAGACCTCAGGTCAGCGTCTTGTGCCCCCATCAGACCTCAGGTCAGCGTCTTGTGCCCCCATCAGACCTCAGGTCAGCTTAATGTGCCCCATCAGACCTCAGGTCAGCTTAATGTGCCCCATCAGACCTCAGATCAGCGTCTTGTGCCCCATCAGACCTCAGGTCAGCCATTTCTGCCCCCATCAGACCTCAGATCAGCTCATTGTGGCCCCATCAGACCTCAGGTCAGCCATTTCTTCCCCATCAGACGTCAGGTCAGCCATTTCTGCCCCCATCAGACCTCAGGTCAGCCATTTCTGCCCCCATCAGACCTCAGGTCAGCCATTTCTGCCCCCATCAGACCTCAGGACAGCCATTTCTGCCCCATCAGACGTCAGGTCAGCCATTTCTGCCCCCATCAGACCTCAGGTCAGCCATTTCTGCCCCCATCAGACCTCAGGTCAGCCATTTCTGCCCCATCAGACGTCAGGTCAGCCATTTCTGCCCCATCAGACCTCAGGTCAGCCATTTCTGGCCCCCATCAGACCCCAGGTCAGCCATTTCTGCCCCCATCAGACCTCAGGTCAGCCATTTCTGCCCCCATCAGACCTCAGGTCAGCCATTTCTGCCCCATCAGACGTCAGGTCAGCCATTTCTGCCCCCATCAGACCTCAGGTCAGCCATTTCTGCCCCATCAGACCTCAGGTCAGCCATTTCTGCCCCCATCAGACCTCACATCAGCCCCCCCCCCCGGCCACAAACAGACACAAAAAATACTTACCAACTGCTCCGGACACTGTCTTCTTCTTCTGCGCGCCTTCTTCTCCTCAAGCAGTGTGATCCCGCGAGACCTGTGACCAAGCGCTGGATCTCGCGGGATCACACAGCCAGCCCAGGAGGAAGCGCAGGAGTTGGAGACCAGACCGACGTCATGGGGACGGGACGGCCAGGACACGGCACTGCGGCAGGGTAAGTAAAGTATTAAAGAACTGTGCGCACTGCGCACTTAGCCAGCGGGGGCACTTTTTTATCGCCCCCGCCCCCACACATTATCGTGCGGCCCACCGGCCCACATAATGGTGCGGGCCCGCGGCCCACCGGGCAAATGCCCAGTCGGGCAGATGGCCAGTCCGGGCCTGCTGGAGGGCACACAGCACTCTGCGGGCTCTGTAGCCCGGCGTATAAGACGACTACCGGCGTATAAGACGACCCCCAATTTCTGCCAGTATTTTTAGGGGTTAAAAAGTCGTCTTATACGCCGGAAAATACGGTATGTTTTTTTTTCTGTTATATCCCATAAGGGCTCATTCACACGACCATATGTATATTTCTGCATATTATCCGCAATTTTGCGGATAATATGCGGACCCATTCACTTCTATGGGAAAAATAAAAATTCTGTTTCTCCCAGAAGAGTCTCCGCAAAAAAAAAAAGGAACATGTCCTATACTTGTCCGCAATATCACGTCCGTGGCCCCATTCAAGTCAATGGGTCCGCAAAATTGCGGAACACAACGAAGACTTTCCATATGTCGTCCGCATTTTTGCGGAACCATGTCCGTATATTTGGCAAGCCAGCCCCAAAAATTTATACATTTTCCAGAATATAGTCTGGATCAAACTGGATTTTTGCCAGGGGCATTTGATCATTTGGCAGAGCAATTCTTTATATATCTGCAAACATGTCATTTTTTATCGAAAAAATAATATTTCTAATTCAAGCAAAGCCCGCATTGTGGGACATCAGATGCGACCTCTAACACGACCGTGTTCGCAAGGACTGGTCGTGGAATGAGGTCGCAGAGGAATTAATGCCGGAGGAATTAATTTTCAATTTATTTTTTATCTTAATTATAGTTAAAAATCTTATGACCAGATGGAACTCTACCAGAGATCAATACAAAAGAGAAGAATCAAGAAAAGGAAGGTCCGGGGATGGTTGAAAAAAAGAAAAAAAAACATACATCTACACCGCTCAGCTTCAATTTTTGAAGCCCATATTTGCTCTTAAAGAGTAAGTATTTATTATAAAAATTTAGGACTGTGGCGTACGGTTTTCTGCATGAATATTAAATAGTTTACTAACCTATTGTAATTTTTTTTTAGGACAGTCGACAATCTTGAAAACCAGCCGGGGCCAAGCCAGGCTCCGGCAATGTCTCCAGAGGAGCCCTCATCCCCTGCCCTTACTCCCATCCCACCCTTCCCCCCCAGAGCAACCCACCCCCAAGGAATACCCACATCCCCCATAGAGCCTGTTGCACCACTGGAGGTTTCTCGAAGACGGGCTGTTTCTGGGCAAAGTACTCGGGACATGCTTGATAGTCAGGTCCTGGAGTACTTGTCTAGAAACAAACCTGAGAGTTAGGAGGACGAAATAATGCTTGGCCTGGGGCCATTGCTCCAAAATGTGCCCAGAGACAGGCAAGCATTACGTTTGTCCTCTTTGACTGCCGTTTTGGAGATTTTCGCAGAGCCAACAGTCCCTATGGGGATTGTGGATATTCTGCATGATGCACCCATAAACAACAAATGTGCATCATTATCCCACCATAGTCCCACCACCACCACCAATACAGGCTCCTTACTATGAGGAATCTGCTCCTCCACAATTTTCTTTCAGGAGGCAGTTATTTGAGTTGTGATTTTTTTCAGTTAAAAAAAAAAATATATATATATATATATATATATATATATATATATATATTATTTCTTAAAAAAAGAAAATACTTTAAAATAAAACTTATTTGTTTAAATTACAAAAAGTCTTTTTTATTCAATAATATAATTACATTTTAATTAATAATTATAATATATACTGCCGAGGTCTTGTGGGACTGCTAAACCTCGGATGCTGACCAGTGTGTGTTCCGCAATTAGTGGAAAATACATGGCCAGCACCAAAATCAATATGCATGAGCACTGAGAGTGGGACTGCCGCATTTATCGCCAACCCAATAACTTAATTTGGGTCCGTGATACGCATCCCACGTTCCGCACCGAAAAAAGTAGTACATGTACTACTTTTTTGCGGTGAGGAGAAACGGCCTATCACTTAAGCACACCTGATACTTGCTGCACAGGCGTATTGCAGACCTGCATTATGCGGGCCACAATATGGCCATGGCGGGACAGGCCCATGACCGTATTGCGGCCCACATATGCTGGGTCCGCAATACACGGGCACCGGCCGTGTGCAGCCCGCATCATGGATCACGGACCCATTCACTTCAATGGGTCCGCAATTCCAGAGATGCGGGACGGAGGCACGGATCAGAACACCACGGAAGCACTACAGAGTGCTTCCGTGGTGTTTCTGGCCCTCCCTCCTCACCGCAAAAAAAAGTAGTGCATGCACTACTTTTTTTGCAGGGTGGACCGTCGGGTTGACCGTCAGATGCGGATCACAGACCCCATTGAAGTGAATGTGTCTGCGATCCGAATGCGCCGCCCCCACTGTCAGTGCCCATGCATTGTGGACTGCAAATTGCGGTCCGTTTCCATTTTTTTGTGCATCCACAAAAAAACGGAAGGGTTTTGAAGCTTCCGTGACACATCTTTCTGTCTTTTCGCGGAAGTATGGACATACTTCCGTGCCGCTTTTCTGCGGATCCCTGAATACATACGGTCGTGTGAATAGGCCCTAAAAATCAACATTGTTGTTTTAAATGTATGGATATGAATTTACCTATTTTTTTATTTTTATTTTAGGACCAAGGGATAATGGAATGTAAGGCACATACATTCCACCATCATAAAAAAAAGGAAGCGATAAAACTGTTGTTGAAACTTTGTTATTTAACAAAAAAAAAAAGCCATAACCAAAATAAAACTTAAATCCTTCATTTACATATCAAACTGTTCCTGGAGGAAAGGGCCAGGGAATGGCCCTGGGTGACCACCCACATCACCTTGTGGGTGGTATTGCATGCTGGAGGCTGGGTATAGTTGCTGCACCCCATATTCTCGCTCCTGTGAATACAGTGGCTGGGAATATGAGATAGGGCGTGGGTGCATTGTGGTGAGGCTGGGTCCAGGCTTAGGTTGCAGGGTCAATCCCAAGCCCACAGCATCTTCTCCTCCCTCCCTTCCTTCCTTCTCTGGCTGAAATACTTCAGCATATAACAGCAATTTGGATCCAGTCCTCAGCCTTGGGCTCTGGCATCACCACTTTCCATAGTCACTGCCAAATCACTTCACATGTTTGACAAACAATCCGAGAAATTACTGAGTGTCCCAGCAGGAACTCAAAATGCAGCTCTGCAAATGAATTGACAGAAATCTGAAAAACACAAGCAACATCAAAACTTATAAAAAACAGATGACATTACAACCTCGAAAAAAATATATATAAATCATGAAAACAAACACAACTATTATCACATGAAACTAACATTACAATGTACATATAGCTGAACATATAACTTAAACTTTACACTACACTCATTTGTAAATAAAACATACCTCAGCGTCACAATGAGCCGTTCTTCTGGAGAAATGCAGCGCCTCAAATTTGTGTCGCAGGACAAAGAGTTGCAAACAAAATGTCAAAGCTGCTCACAGACACGCAACAATACCCATGACATTTCTCAGGATGCTGTTTAAGATCCATATACAGGGTGAAAATCCAGGGAAATACTTCACCAATGGAAGAATAACTCTTTAGAGACATGTATGATGCCAGTTCTACTTTACACCATTTGGATAAATCTCACACAATATGTTTGGGATTATGGTATGCCTCCTGAGTGTTCCCCTATAGCTATGCACCTGACCCAAAGGTACTAACTATAACATTGGCATAAACGTATACAGTACATTGACGGGATGGTCTTACCCACTGTTGGATGCTCATAGTTGTGTCTACCTCCTCCAGGGCCGGCATTGGGGGAAGGGCAAACAGGGCAATTGTCCAGGGCCGCCATTCCGAGTGTGGAAGTCTTTTTTTTGTATTTAATTCCTTTATTTTCCTCCTCCACATGCTTCCTGACGGCCTCTCTAGCATGCTGCAGCTGTCCTAGTAAGAACAGTCACAGCTGCTGTTCCCATCGCACAGCCTTCCCGTCTCACCAGGCCTCAGTGACCGCACAGCATTACCCACAATCCTAATGCCACAGACCGGCATCCGAACGTTCTGTGCGGGCAGAGCTAACATAGCCCCCCGACCCATCCTTTGCCTCCACATGCCCCCTGCTGCAAGGCCCAAACATCAGACTGAGATGACTGGGCCTTCTGCCACATCCGACCCCCAGGCTCTGACCTCAGCTGCTGGACTGCAGGGGGCTCCCAGGACTCTCTTATCAAAGTACCTGGTCTGCTCCCTCTCCAGCTGGTAAGTCCATCCAGTAAAAGGCATACAGAAGTGTCTGTGGAGGAGGGCGCAGGGCTGCTGGGGGTCACACTCTCATTGTAGCAGCCTTGCACTGCCCTTAAAGGGAACCTGTCATCTCCGAAACACCCCCTGAACTAGAGTAAGCGGTGTATAGTGTAAGTGACGTCGAGTCTGGTTATGTAATTTTTATCTTCATACTCGCTTCCATTCTGATGCTGTGCTCCCACAAACCAGCAATAAAATGCACTCAGTGGACTCCAGTGCTCACTCACATAATGGAGAGGACTCAAAGAAGAGTCCTCTCAATGCATTTTACAGCCGGTTTGTGGGAGAAGAGCATCGGAATGGAAGTGAGTATGAAGATAAAACTTACATATTCGGATTTAGCATCACTTACACTATACACCGCTTACTCTAGTTCAGGGGGGGTTTCGGAGATGACAGGTTTCCTTTAAGTACTGATGGTCACTGATATGTGAGTTCCCACTGTCAGCTCTGTGTTTCCCCTGTGCCCCGTTTGAGCTTCCTGTTCCCCCTGTGTGTGCTCCCTGTGCCCGCTGTGTGTGCTCCATGTGTGCACTCCCTATGCCCACTCCCTGCGCTGCCTATGCCCGCTGTGTATGCTCCCTGTGCCCCCTGTGTGAGTGGTGTGTGCTTCCTGTGTCCCCTCTGTGAGTGATGTTTGCTCCCTGTGCCCCCTATGTGAGCTCCCTGTGCTACCTGTGCAGCCACCAGCCACAGGGAGGCGTGTGAGTTTAGGCAATTTGTCAAAGGGAACGCGGTGTAGCCGGTGGTTTTACTCACGGTTAGTTGAATCTTCCCTGGGCCAGTGTGCAGTTGTGTGGAGGGTGGACACGACTTCCCTCGGGGCACTCTCTGTATGCAGGACTCCTTCGGATGGTGAGGCGAGGTGCCCTGGATGACAATTTTTACTGTGTCAGTCGGCAGGGTCCTGGTTTGTCGTGACGCCAGTGTCTTTTAAGGTAGACACACCCTTAGTATCAATGATGAGGCAGTTTAAAGTTGGAAAAATAAACTTTACTTTTGCTTTGAGTCAATTTTACTCATAAGTGCAGTTTACAGTTATTTCAATGCTGTTAATCAATCCTCCAATTGGCTGGTGACCGGTGCTGTAATAATTCCTCTTCACATAGATATTTCAATAAAGTACTGCTGTACTTTAAATCCTGTTACATTCTTTTCTTTCTTATCATGTCAATCCACTTGCACTAGATCTAGCTCTGGATGATTACTGTATATCTCTAAGATATTTCAAGGCAGCTATCCGCCATGGCAGGAATTAGTATTTCAGATACATTACTCCCACGGATGCTGTTGCTATTTCTATGAAAATCCTCACTACCCTGAGGGTTTGCAGTGGGGAAACATACAACTTGTACCTGGTTGTAAAGTCTGCGTCCAGGTGCATAAAGCTTCTCCTGATCACGTCAGTGCTGACAAAGTCCAATAACCATTAGAATGGTGTTCACCTCAGCCAGGCTCGCTTTATCCAGTTATTTGCTCAGATACTAGCGGCTTAGAAATCGTAAATGCCATCATGGAATCCTGACTTGGCCAGAGTCAGGGAAAATGGCAGCCTTAAGCTGGATGACTGCTCCTACTCTCATCCTGCACTTGACTTTAGTTGCTTCTCCTTTGACTTCTCTCCTCACATCTAGAAAAAGACCACTTGTTCTAACCTGTTGCTAGGCCTTATATAGAAGGCATATTAGCACCATCTTGTGGTGACAAGGATTATTACAACACTCAGCCATAAAGGTTTTCTTACAAGTTACAAACATCATTCTTGTACCATACATAATAATGACATGACATGGCTATGCAGAAACAGTTTGTAGTGTCCCTTTTTATGCACTTTAGTGGGACACTGCACCTGTGCTCCCTGTGTGAGCTCCCTGTCCCCCCCATGTGAGCTCCCTGCGTCGCCTGTGCCCCCTATGTGAGCTCCCTGTGCCTGTTCCGTGTGCCCTCTGTGTGCGCTTTATGTGCCCCATGTACATGTATATTAGAAAAATTTATTACTGCCTATTCTCTAAACAAACACATTTAATTATTAAAACCCGAACACCTCTTTAATGATTGAGCAGAAAGCTCCTAATATGATCTGCCCAATTCCAGAGCAGATGAAGCTGCTGGGCAGCAATACAGTTCCAGCTGTTCCATCCATTCTATTGTCACCCTTCATTCATCATTATCATTAGTTCAGGGAGGAAACATGAAGCTAAGGGCTCATGTACACGGCCGTTGCCTGGTCATGCTTTCATCCTGCAAACAACGGGTCTGTAAAATGCGGGCACTGGCCTTGTGCACCCCGTATCATGGATGTGGACCCATTCGCTTGAATGGGTCCACTATCCGGAAGGTCGTGAGGAACGGAGGCATGGAAGTACAACGGAGTGCATGCACTACTTTTTGGAGGGGCAGAGAGACCACGGACCCATTCAAGTTGAGCGGGTCTGGATCTGTCTGCGGAATCTGCACAGATGTTGCCCGTACATTGGGGACCATAAATTGCGGTCCCCAATGCATGGAACGCCCGGTCAACGGCTGTGCACATAAGCCCTAACTGTTAAGCTTTGTGCTACGGTCTGGACAATGCTAGAGTCTAGAAAGATGAGTAATCACTGAACCCCAGGTATGAAATATTAATGTATTGTTATTATCCATATTGCTTCCTTTGCTGGCTGGATTCATTTTTCTATCACATTATACACTGCTCGTTTCCATGGTTACAGACCAACCTGCAATCCATCAGTGGTGGTCGTGCTTGCACAGTATAGGAAAAAGCACCAGCCTATGTGAGCTCCCATGGTCCCGGCCACCAGAGAGGCTGATGCCTTTTCCTATAGTGTGCAAGCACGACCACCACTGATGGATTGCAGGGTGGTCTGTAACCATGGAAACGAACAGTGTATAATGTGATAGAAAAATGAATCCAGGAAGTGCAAAGGAAGCTATATGGATAATAACAATACATTAGTAAGTGCCTTGTAATATCTTTCTGTACATGATAAATGCAACTTACTGAAGTGAGACATCCCCTTTAACTTTTACTACCCTCCACCATATCATCATATATTATCATTTGATACTTACAAATCTTTTTAATTGGTCTTATCAATTAGAACCTGGAGTAAATCTGGATTTATGAGCCTTTTATATTTCACATACATAAAAAGAAAATCCCATCTTGTACTCATTCTTCTATCTTCCTTTATCACCTTCCCACGATCCTTGGAACAACAAGGGTAATGTACATTGCAAAACACAGTTTTGACATATATACGATTTTCCAACTGTGTTTAACCGCTATTACATATATCAAACTGCGCTCTTTCTACAATAGAAGAGCCATTGAAACAACGCTCAAAAAATACAATAGCAACGTTTTGATTACCTTGTCTTGCCTTTGGAAGAACCACCATACAGGAGCAACAACACCATTGACTTCTATTCTCCTTTTTAAATTGATTAATCCACATTTTATTCCTCATTTTCCATTTTCATTTTTAATTTTAATTTTTAATCTTTAATTTTTATTTTTTATCTATATCCCCTTTTCTTCCCAGCGCTGGAGATTATTTATTTAATTTGTCATTTTTACTTAATTTGTTACATTCATTGTACCTATATGTTTTACTAAGTTTCTGTTCATAATAAATAACCACTCAGATTTTAACCAATTGTAATCTCCAACCTGATATACATATCTATGTAAAATACTAGTAACATCAATAGTACCTGGAGTCTCCAAATACAATATAGTAAGACTACTAGACAGATTCATTGAATCAGTAATCATCACATTTCTAAATACCAAAATCCATTCCCAGTGAAAGGGTGTGCAAATCCACATTTTCCTCCTAACATGAGGTATTAGTTTATATATTGGCCAAAAAATGCAAATATATCATGTTCTTGCACCTTACACTGTCACGTGATGGACAATGCGATATCAGTAATATTACATGTTTAGTGTCCAATACACCAAGTGCAGCTCACATATACTGACCCCACACGGGGTGATAATATAACATATGGATATGATATAATAGAATTTGAGGTGCTAGTTTACGTCTCATTTTGGCCAAGATATGTAAGCTCGCAACCCACGTCAAGGGTCCTCATTAGCTTGCGAGTTCCCTAACCTAACTGGGGCAAAAAAAATTAAAACTAAAAAGTATTTTGGGTCTCCCTACCTAAGACTACTTTCCTCATGAGACAGTGGATGTAGTTATCAGTCTTTGGGGTGACTTTATACTACAATGTGTTTTATTATTTTTATAAAGCTGCGATTACACGTGCGGCTTGAGCCGCGGTTACAGCTGGGTATATAGCGCGGGATGACCATCTATGTACAGCAAAGCCTGAACATGGGGTTTATGAGAAGTCATCCACTGTCTACAGATACATTGTATATGGAATTTGCTATATCATTATATAAGTAATTAAAAATAAATGAGCACTAAGTGGAAAAAACTACAAAAAAAATGAAAATGACTTTCTATGTAATTACTAATTATAAAATGGAGAATTTAAAAATGAAGCTAACTGACCTATCAGCATGTTTTGGGAGTGTGGGAGGAAACCGGAGTACCCGGAGAAAACCCACGCAAGCATGGGGAGAACATACAAACTCCATGTGGATATTGCCATAGTCAGATATAAGCTATGGTCTCGCAAGGCAACAGTGCTAATCACTGAGCCACCGTGCTGCCCACAAATGATGGATGTGATGGAAGGGGCCGCAGTGTGATGTCTCTGGGATGATGTTATATATGCGGCAGGAGACATGGACGATGTTCAGTGTGGTGTTCATGGATTTAGGTGACAAAAGGGTGAGCAGATGGAGAGTGCCTGTCCACACAGTCCAGATAATATAGTGTGGACGCCCAGAAAAGATGGCGGAGCAGATTGATGTTATGTGAGGCAGGAGAAGTAGATATAGATTATCAGTGTGGAGATCTTAGATGTTATTATATTTGTGGAGCAGATTGATGTTATGTGAGGCAGGAGAAGTATATATAGATGTTCAGTGTGGAGATCTTAGATGTTATTTATTATCGTGGAGTAGATGACGACGTATGGTGTGGAGTCAATATGCACGCTGGGTGGAGCACTGGAAGAAGATGGAGCATGCAGTGAAGGTGCATTCAGAAGACACTTTGGCGAGCAGAAAAAGAGCAAATATGACACCAAAAGAGTGGTTTGTAAGGTTGATTAAGTTAATGTAGATCCAGGTTCCCTGTTATTATCAGGGAGAAGACGTAAGCAGATATGGTATAAGAGATAGTGCAAGATCAGAAGTTGCCAAGCAGAGATGGGCACAGTGGTCGGACACAACACTCGTACCCATGCAGCTTATATGGCAACGGAAGGATATTACACATGGTGAGGTGGTAAGAGTCGTCATGCTCGGAGTAGCAGTAGAAGATTTGGTATGAGGGCAGTATCCACCCGAATGAGCTACTGGTGAGCAGCAAATGTCAAAAGGTCCATCACACAGATTCATAGAGAAGCAGGCAGTGTGTGGACATGTCGCAAATATTTGTGATGCAGCTTATGGATATTAAAATGTCTGGTGGTTGGAGCCGCAAAGAAAGAATATGCACTCAGAAGGCCTGTTGGTGACCAGAAGGAGGCCAAGTTTGTTTCCAGAAGACCTCTTAAGGAAGAGCAAGTGCTTGTCCAAAAAGTCCAAAAAAGTGGTCTGAGCAGTAGAGGAGGACGTGGTGTGCCGGGATGACAACTTGGTGACCAAATTAAAGGAGTGGTCCAGGAGTAAAGTATTGATGACTAGTAATGAGCGCTTCAAAGTTCACAAAATGGACTTCGATCCGAATTTCAGGATAAATTTGGTTTGCCATGAAGCCGAATTTCTTTGTGCTTGGCGGTAGTGAATCAATTTAACCTGAAACAATATAAAAAAATTATACTTACCTGATCCATTTGCTTATGACGGGCTGCCCGCCGCCATCTTGATTGAAGATCTCGGCCGAAATCCCGTACACGTCGACGTATCAGTTCACCACGCTGGCTGACGTGATGACATCATCGCGGCCCACACGAAATTTCACGCCTTACCTTCATAAAGATGATGGTGGGCGGCCCATCATGAGCAAATGGAATAGGTAAGTATATAAATATTTTTTTTACACTGCATTTTTACCATCAGATGCCACAATCACGTATGAACGCAGCATCTAAGGGTTACAAAGACAGGGGCGGCACAATCGCTGCTCCCTGTCATTGCACCCACTAATTACAAAGAAATGCACTTGTGACATAGTAAATCGTCACAAAGCAGATTTTTTTGTAAAATTCGGCAAAGCATAAACTTTGCTCATCTCTATTGATGACCTGCTGTATTCTCAGGATACGGTAGGTCATCAATATAAAGTTCATCAGAGTCTCCCAGGACCCCCGACAGTCAGCTGTTAGAGGGGTGCCAGGAGTCTGACCTCCAGTGATCTGATAGTGGTGACCAATGGTAGGTCTTCACTATTGCACTCCTGGAAAACTCCTTTTAAATTAAATCAATATGGACACAGATGACCTCTCACTGCGTAGATGAAAAAGGACAAACATTCACCAAGATGACGTGATGATCAGACCATAAAAAGCGATTGTATGTTGAAACAGTCCAGCAAAATTAGAAAACTGGATTCTAGATCTCCTTTAAACTTGGCTCAAGAACTTAATTGTTCCAATCCGGTCTTTAAATGTATGAAATTCCACAAGGATGTCTTCACTGCCAGTGTGGGGTCCATGGACTGAAGCTCTACCAGATATGAAGAGATGGCACTAACACAGGTGATGTTAAACTGACGTCTTTCAAGGACTGGAACTGTGATAACTCCGTTCACATATCCAGATAGCAGTCCATGAATACATTCTGCCACATGTAAAGTGTTCTTCATCTCAGTCCAGAAGTCATCCCGGTACCGGAACAGGTCATCGTACACTGCAAGTAATCTGGGAAGAGGCACAGTCATTTCCAGCATTGTCTTTGTTACAAATCCTGCAGGCCAATCCAAGGTGCAGACTTGTTGTTCCAGGTAATTCACCAAAAACTTGACCGGAAAGCACCTGGGGGTGCTGGAGAAGATCTTGCCCAATGAAATCAGCTTCAGGCTCAGCAGTTGCATCCTTTCTGCAGCAGCCATCTTTACGCTGTCCTTCAATTCTCTTTGTATAACGTCTTTCCATATTTTTTTCACCAAGAAGACATCAGAAAAACAGTCCGAACATTGAATGATTTTCAGCTTGCACTCGGAAAGTTGGAATGGGTGTGGAACTTTTTCGTAGAGCTCTGTAATGTCCATTATTTCTGAGTCGAGCTGTGCCACAGCATTCTGAGTTGAAGAAAGATGTGAGTATTTGCTGATTAACGTCCTCTGGATTTCCAGCTGTATTTTGGCGACATCCAAGTAGTCTTCAAGCTCATGGACGAATTCTTTATCTTGAGCAGATATATCCTTGCTTTTGTTGATTTTGACACTCAAGATGGCTCTAGATAAATACTCAATCCTTGTTTTAAGAGTCACAGCGGTGTTGTCAATGACTGCAAGTTTCGCCATGACCCTGGCTGCACTGATGTGGTTTCCATTCTTTTGGTAATAACAATATAATAAATTCATGGTGTCCACTTGGTTTTCATGGATGCTAGATAAACGCAGCAAATAAGGCTCCAGAAAAGGTGACTTCAGCTCTATCAGGATGCCTGTGAGATCAGCTTGGATAAGCCAGTTGAATAGGACTATGTGAAAGAATTCATCTGAAGAAAGCTGAGCCATTATGAGGATTTGTTCCAAATGTCGTCCAAGATCTATCGTCAGGGGTTCTGCAGGTGGAGTACATTTCATTTGGTTGTCCACCTCTTGCAGTGAATCAATGATGATTCTGTAGCAGAATATCCTATCTTGAAATGCTTGTAATCCTGCTGCATCCCCTTTGGGCTTACCGTTCTTCAGAAAGAGCAATCCAAGTCCTGCCGGGTCCTTTTTCTCAGCAGATGTCAGGCAGAGATCTACTACACCTTCATAAAAATGTTCTTGCCTGAAATGTCCACAAATGTTAGCCAAGTCAATCAGGTGACATACTTTCTTGTACTCCTGCAGTGACACTCGCAGCATTCGGTTTTTAACTTGCTTGTTCTGAGCTTGAAGGGACCTTTGTAGATTTGCCTTGGTGAAGATGGCATCCTCATTGCTGTAGAATAGTGGGCACGCTCGTTGCAGGGAAGAAATAACCTCATCCACGTCTAAGTTGTGTCGGATATGCCAGGTGATCAATGATGAAATAAGAGCTCTGGTCAACTCTTGGTCACGGAAGAGAAGATCTTTAAAGGTTGTCTTCTTCAGCTGCTCCTGCAACACCGTGTGAAGCTCAGACACCACCTGGTAAAAGTGGCTCCCACACAGCAGATTCCAAAGTGCTAACATTTGAAGAGTCTTTCTGACCAGCTGGTGAACTTCTTGAATTGAAGTTATCTCTGCTGACTGGGGCTTGTCATGTAGTACTTGATGATCGCCAATGTTCTTCAGCTTCTGCCTCGTGCCAGTGGATACCCTGTTGCCATGAAGGATCGTGCTTTTATATCTGCATCTGATATCTTGGAGGGAGCCTGTTCCAAACTGAAAGTACCTATCCAGAAACTCTTGTAAAACTCCAAGGTCCTGTAGAACAGATTTCAGAACTTGACCGCAGACACTGCTATGAATCTCAGTGACGTCGCAGTTCTCCACCTTGAATTTCCTCTCAACTGTAAGTTCTTTCTCCCAGATGCTCTGCATAATGCTGGTGAAGTAAATGTAGATACCATTGTGTCCTGCAGAAAAAATAGTCAATGGCAAATGGCACGGTTGATCAAGTGAAGCCAGGTAGCTGAGATTTAGTGCTTGGTTACCAGTGTGCAAGGGTGGCCCAACAGGTATAGAGGAATAAAAGATTGCCCTGATGTTATTATGAGCAGCAAGTGAAGGGTTCATTTTCACCGGTGCTATTCCTCCATAACTGAAAAATGCCTGTGTAGCCCAGGCAGACAGCTTCCGGTCAGAGGCAAAAGTAGAGCAAGCAAGCTGTAAAGTAACTGCACAAGCCTGATCTCGGTGGTACAGTTTGAAGAATTGCTCGATGTTTTGTCGACATCCATTTTCATAAGTGCTGACAAGATGTTGAAGCTGCTCCACTGGTGTGACCATAGAGAAAATATGGCTTCCATAAGCAGAGAGCACAACAAATTTCTTGGCTGGAAACATGCGTCGTTCCATCGTTGTAGAAGAGTCAGTAAAAGATGCAAGTGCACAGGAATAACCATCCATGTGCACTTTAGAATGCGTTTCCATTTGTGACAACTGAAAACGCTGAGGGTCATGGTTGATGCACCATAAAAGATTACGGTCATCACGGGTAGAAGCTGCCATCAGGAAAACACCATCGCTGTAAAGCACTTTGTGGACATTTGATGGCTTTTCCACTGAGGCAGAGGATGAAAATCCAGGAGGCATGCGAACATGCACCAAGGCCAACCCGCAGGGCTGGGCTGTGGGCTGCTCTAATGGTGCAGTGGTGAAATAGAGGCGGACACCGGCACGAGTAACAGCCATTAAGTGAAGAACTGCAGATTCTGATTTCTCAATCACTGCAATCTGTACAATGGGCTTGAATGCCGAATGATCCGCTGTCTTGGTAATGTCTGTGGCTGAGGAGACAATGGTGTCCTGGGATAGTGATGTCACTTTTTTTATCCCATTACCATCTTGTCCCAAGTCATAAACCTGTAGAATCCCATTCTCAGAGAATGTATATAAGATGTTGCGGCTGTTATCAACAGCAATCTGAGCAATGGGGTCGTATTTGGTTAAGAGCATGGCTGTGAGAAGCACAGAGGCCACACTCTTTGAATGATTTGTTATCCAGCATGTTGTGCTAAGCCAGCCGGCTTTAGCCTGGTAGACCACTTCATACAAGGATCCAGAGTGGCCTGACAGGAAGACGCGCCCATTGTGTGTGCCGATCACAGAGATATAGGTATCTTCTGCGGCGACTGAATACACAGGCTCTGTCAGCAGCTGGATCTCCTGAGTGGTCCTCTCATGGAGGTCTCCAGTCTGTAGACTGGTCACGGTGATTCCCAGCATAACCACTTGGACAGGAGTGGCAATGACTAGGAGATATGCAATGTGTGGCTGGAGGAGACCTTCTTTAGGTCTTACTAGTCCAGCACACAGTATATTGTCCCTGAGTCCATCAAAAGTGATGAGATTTCTTCCATTCTGGAAATTCCAGAGGAAGATATGACGATTAATGACCAGCCAAGCCTGGCTGATCTCAGGGAACACCCCCATCATGCAATTAGAGTTTTGCACGGGGTCAAAATGGTCCAATAGCTGCAGGGGAAGTGGCACTGTGTGCACAGCGCCCACTACTGGGAGTGTGGGGACACTCCGCTCATAAGATGCCTGCAGGGGATAATCCCAAGGATGCATACCTGACACAGCAGGAGAGTCATGGAGGTTCAGGAACGATGACCGGTCCCTGTAAGCCTTGGCCTCCAGCAGAAGACGCTGGATGATCCTCTCAGCTCCGTCCATGGTGATGTCCTCGGCAGTAGGCTGTAACTCTGATCGTTCTGTAACTGTAGAATTCAAATGCTTTTTTTTTCTATTGCTTTATTATTTTCTCAAGAGAACAATATGAACAAAATACAAAATATGATCAATACCGACATAAAGATCTTAAATAATATAATTATTAATATCCTCTTACTCCCTTTATATAGTAAAAAATAATTTTATATCCAATGAGACCACTCAAAATAAAAAATTTTCTTTTGTTTACGTTTCGAAAATAAAATTTCATGTTTTTTCATTAGTTCTATAAGGGATATGAAATATGAGAGATTCTGAACCTCATTAGAGATCCAAGCCTAAATTATTAATTAGCGTGCCAAAACACAAAAACAAAATATTTAAAAATGTAATCCTTCCTCATTGTCATTATTTCATATTTCCAGTAGTATTAATAGGGTCTCATGGCACTACTGCTTATTATCTGGTGTACACCAGTAGTAATATTAGTGATGGACTCTACTTTCCCTTTTTTTGATATAGACATAGGATTGTTTCCACAGGGTATGATACTGGAAGACTAGGGATAGACAGTCATTATTAGGGAGTCTTCCTATAATAAGGAGATGTCGGCTGTTACATAAGTGTCACTTGGATGGACACCTTCTGACACCTACACTCAGATGTTATCTCCAAGATATACATCTGCAATTCAGTACAGCTGGCCTGTGATAATTCCCTCTACCACTGATCACTTGTTATTACTACTATCATTGTCTCCCCCTTTGTGATCCTGACGGTGTAGGGGGAAGAAAAACAGCAGGATTTCTGATCTAAATTCCAACATGTTTTGGTGTGAAACTGTCGTCATCAGAGTAAGGGGCTTAGAAAGCGCGGCTTTTTTCGGAACTCTTATTGAAATAACTACGAAGCGCACCTTGCAGGCGCAGCCACCACTCCATTCCCTTCTGTAGGGTTACGGACATAGCCGAGCCAGGGCGCATCTATTTTTGGCAGTTCTATGTGCTGTGCGCCCTCCGGCAATGCGGGGTCCGTTCTAAGCAAGGGTGCACCACCAATGAGGCGAGGTGAGGCGATCGCCTCAGGCAGCACCAGGTAGGTACAAGAGGGGCGGAAGGTGGATTACCTGCAGTATACTATTGGAAAGCACAATGGGCATAGTATGTGGCGTCGTATTACCTTGTATGTTTTGTAGCGCTGTATGTAATGTTTTCCAAGTATATCTTTAACAGTAGGGCTGGAGGGAAGGGGTTAGGTTCAGAAATTTTCAGTTTTTGCCTCAGGCAGCAGAAAGGCTAGGTGCACTCCTGGTTCTATGTATAGCTGCGGCTCCCAGAGTTGGCTCCTGCAACTATCAGACATTGGGGGCATATCCTAGTGATATGACCCCAATGTCTATGATGGGTATACCCCTTTAATATAAGATGGTCTTGTGTGGGGCACGCAGTTCCAGATGCAATTGGTCTACAAGGACTAGGAGTCATTTTCTTATGGACTTTTGGGAGGGCGTAAAAGGTTGGGAATGTTGGATTTTTATTATAAAGGTATTGATACTCATCTTAGATATTAAGTTATCGGCCTAGACCTGGCTTTAGCAGGACAAAGTCACAGATAGCCATGCAACCAGTGCCGTAGCTATGGGGGTGCAGAGGTAGCAGTCGCTACCAGGCCCAGGAGCCTGAGGGGCCTGGTAGCGAAGACCCTTGTGCCACATAAGAAGACACCAGTATTACAGAAAGTGCATGCTGGTCAAGTTACATCTCTGGCTGAAGGGAAGGGGTTAGGTCAAGAATTTGGCATGGGGGAGGGTAGCGGTTTAAATTTTTCTCTCAGGCAGCCGAATGCTATGTGCTTACCAGCCCCTAGCCACAAAGCAGTGAGGGGAGGGGGCCTAAGCTGAACTCTTGCACTAGGGCCCATGAGCCTTTAGCTACGCCCCTGCTTACAACCCTCCATTGTGCCACTATCTGCGCCTGAAATAAGCCTAATTTAGTCATATTTCAGCATAGTAATTGACCCCCTATGTTCGTATATTATAAATGCATACCTCAATGTAAAACTAGATCATTAGTCTTTATTTTTCATGTTACATGTGATTATGCCCAATACCTCCTGCCCCCGGACTACCACCATTAATAGGAGGTGATTTTTATGGTTTTGATTATTTAAATGTGTTTTGCCTTATTATTACAATTTATACAAATAAAATAAACTTTTTTTTTTACATAGATTACATCTAATGTCATTATTTCTGAATTAGTCCATGTACTTTGTATCAGTGTTTCACAAACTGCGAGGGGTCGGGGGAGTCCAAAGTAAAAAAAAAAAAAATAACCTCAGTGTTTTCTGCCACAGAATATGTCTCTGCAAAATCCGCCATGTGAACGGGGCCTTGGAAACAACATGGTGCTAACAGTGTTTATTAGTAATCCAGATATCAGAGTCTATGTAGGTAGTGTTACGCATCGCCATGTGCATTGGCACCATGACATACAGTATACGCTGCACAAGTGTCATCCAGAAAATTGTCATCCCGTATCTGATTCATGAATTACTGTACAATTGTTTTGACAGCCACTTACAAACCAATCTCAATTCTGACTTATACAAATGAGTACAGATACAAGACAGAAGAAATATCACATCTTCATGATATCAGTCCGATTCTAAAATATAACATATAGAAAAAAAGAATTCACATTTATTTGGAAATCTCCCTTTTTTAACACATTCAATCTGCAGAGTAAATCATCTCATTTGGTCACAGTTAAATTCCAGCAGTTACAGCTACCGACCAGCAGAGGGCGAGCTGACATCCCCGATCATCAGTGTATTATAGATTGTAAAAAAAATAACTTAGAACAAATTAACATTTGATTAAACATGATAACCAAAAAGCAAGTGAAAACTTGATACATTTTCTTGTAACCAAAGTATATTTTACAGTAAATGGCTTGTGATTCTGTATTTTACACAAATCATACATTTAAATACATCATTTCCTTTTACGAGCTGCAGTGTGGATTAAGGACAGAAAAGAAAAATGTAAAAAAAAAAGGCAACATAGCGTGCCGGTGCCATCCCATGGCAGACATACCTAGAAGGAGATTTTGGACTACAGATGGTGCCCGACCGTCACTGGTAATGTTTCTGTGCATCAGGATGCCAAGGTTCAAGGTTATATATCAGTTCAAATACCAGATCCACAAAGCAGCATCTCTCCGCTCAATGCTGGACGATCACTATAGAGATACATTTCGGGATATACCGCCCTGATCCCTGGATAAGACACATACATCAGCGGCAGTCAACCTTGTAGATTGGGGTCTCACTTACTTCATTTCAAAAAGCAGCCAAAGATGTCCTGATCAGACAGGTCAGCAAATGACCAGGACTATGCCTAAACCAAAACTGACCCATGTCGCAGAGGTAAGTAGACTGCTGGATGACTGGGTCTGGTAGGTTCATGCGCCCCTCATCATATAGTGCAATCCAAAATCAATACCTAGGGGTACATTCACACAAACGTAATCCATCCGTGCTGTGGACTGAAAATTGCGGTCCACAATGCACGGGTACCAGCCATGGGAATTCCGTATTGTGTCATGGACCCATTTAGGTCATGCGCAATATATGGCAAAAGATCGGACATGTCGTATCTTTTGCGGTGCGGGGACACGGACCAAAGAGCCCACAGAAGCGCCTTTGATCCGTGCCTCTCTCCGCTCCATATGTTGAGGATTGTGGACTCATTCAAGTCAATAGTTCTGCATCCATGTTACTGAATTCACACTGTCGATACCCGTGCATTGCAGAACCGCCGTTTGTAGTCTGCAATACGGACATGGATGGCTTACGGTTGTGTGAATAGACCGTTATTCAATGGCATCACTAGTAAAGCAATGCACTGTGTCGGACTGGGGTCCCTTGGGTCCACCACAGGACATCAGGGCCACCGACACAGAACATGGACACGTCCACATGTAAATGCATGGAAATCTATCATTGAACACATCGGAAATAACAAAAAAAGAAGGAATATCAATAAGATCTAATAGGTTATTTGTGATGAACCCCTCGGGTGGCTTTACACCGGCCGATGCCCCAGTCAGTGGCGATTGACAATATAGTAAGTCAATCAGTGCTTGTTTAAAGGGCCTTTACTCCGGCCAATGCAAACAAAGGGGGGGACAAGTGATCGTTATTACGATCATTCATTCCCATTCAGTTTTCATACTGTTAGCAGCATATCTCCTCTTACATGGGGCAATAGCTGCTAGCCAGTATATTTATGCCAGCATTAAAGATCCAATCGGCCTAGTAAAAGGCCCTTAAAGGAGTTCTCCAAGGATAAAGACTTTTTCTCTACCCACAGCCTGTCTCCGTCAAAAAGAAGATTCATACTTACCTGGTTACACCGCTCCAGTGTTCCACGCTGCCTTCTGCAAGTCCATGTTCTGGTTGTCGGACTCTTTACATCCGATGGTGCATGGTCACATGCTACGCTGCAGCCAATGACTGGCTTCAGCAGTTATCTGCCATTGTGTCCACGTCACCAATGAGGCCAGTGATTGGCTGCAGTAGAGCATGCAACATTGCCCATGCACCACTGGGGACCAGAACATGGAAGCAGGACCGAGCGGCGGGAAGCAGGTAAGTATTAATATTCTGTTTATAGAGGCAGGCTGCAAGCATTACAAAAAAATTAGAAAAAATCTTTTTACTCCCGGAGAATCCCTTTAAGAACAAATAGGGCTGTTAGGGCTATTGAAACCATAATTGTGTCAGAGCCTGGCACCTTCTGGCTCTCTAGTGGGAAACGCAACACAATTTCACTTGAAGCAGCGCACAGATGTGGTCACTAGCACAATGACCGCCACAGTGACCAAGGCCTCTTTTTTTTATATTCTGCACTTTTAACTATTCATTGATTAACACTGTTAAAACTGCATCCATTACAAAGAAGTCGTAAGAATAAGGCACCAAGATCTCTAGGGGCATTGCTTGGCTAAAACATTGGAGGCCTGGGCCCCTAATGTTTTGTCCCAGGCCTCGAATGTCCTGCCTGCCAGACAGATACAACTGTATTGCCATCCTAAGGAAGGCAATACAATTTAATCTAATGAACTGCAAGAAATGAAGGACCTGTGATGACATCACAGGTCATGTGATCAGTGCAGAAGACAGGGGTTGAGTAGGACCAGTAATGATGTCACCATAATGTGACCAGTGCAGGAGAGGAGGGCAGTGAAGAAGAAGCAGCAGTGGTGATGTCTGCTACATAAGGTGAGGTAAGTGAAGGGAGAGGCAGAGCAATGCTGGGAGTTGTGGTTATTAGGGCTGAAGAGAGGGGTGTTAATTTCCTGGGACTGTGTGTTGGAGGTGGCTGGGGCAGGGGTATGTTATTTGCATGAGACTGTATCTTGAAGGTGGCTGTGGGAGGGGGGATGTTATTTACATGGGACTGTATGTTGATGGCACCCGTGGGAGGGAGTGATGTTATTTACATTGGACTGTATGTTGAAGGAGGCTGTCGGAGGGAATGATGTTATTTACATGGGACTGAATGTTGAGTGGGTGATGTTTACATGGGATTGCATGTTGGAGGCGGCTGGGAAGTGGGTGATATTATTTACATGGGACTATATGTTAACGGTAACTGGGGAGGGGTGATGTTATGTACATGGGGCTGGATATTGGAGGGGCTGAAGGGAGGGAAGTGATGTTATTTACATGGGACTGTATTTTGGAGAGGGCTGAAGGGAGGGAGTGGGACTGTATTTGGAAGGGGCTGTAGATAGAGAGGGATGTTATTTACATGGAGCTGTATACTGGAGAGGGCTGGAGAGAAGGTATGATGTTATTTACACAGGACTCTACTGCAGAGGAAGGGAAATAGTGTTATTTACATGGGACTGTATGGTGGAGGGGCTGAGGAATTATAATTTCTGAGGACACTAAAGGGAGCAATATAACTACAGGGGGCACTACAGCGGGCATTATAAATACAGGGGGCACTTCAGGGTGAGCATTATAACAGTAGGGGGTGATATAATTAATGGGGGACACTGTAGGGGCATTATAAATGCAGGGGACATTAGGCGTTCTTATTACTACTGGGGGCTCTATACGAAGGTCTTATAGATCTGCCTTATTTCTACTAAGAGCATTATGGGAGGCCCTTTTTACTACTGAGGGGTCTGTAGAGAACTTTATTACCACTGGCTAAACAATAGGGGGGTCTTATTTCTACTGGGGGCTGTGTGAGGGCAGTATTAATACTATAGGGCTCTTCTACTAATGGGGGCATTTTTGGGGAGCTTTATCACTGTACTGTAGGGGGCAGTATTACTAATGAGGGCACTCTAGAAGTGAATTACTATTGGTGGGACTATGAGGAGCACTATTACTATAGGGGCACTTATATTTTGTCAGGGTAGTATTTGGGGTATTGGAGAGCACAGCGAGCAGCGGGATAACACTGTGGGGACTCAAGGTTGGGCGATGATGATAGAAATGTGAAGAAGCTAAGATGTCTGTGTGTCACTCTGCAGAGAAGAGGCTGAGAGTAGTTGTCCGGACCAAATGGAGAAGATGATGACAGGGGAGATCTACATCAGAGGAAACGTCACCTGAAGGCCCTGGATGTCAGTGGTATGTGCTTCTGTATAGCTGGGGTGGGGCGAGGGTCGACATAGAGAATAGGGCCATATTCATCTGGGCTTGGGAACTGGATCTTTTGAGACCCTAGCAACACCCCTGAAGTTGTCATAGCATTGTAAGTGCTACAGGATTTGATACCACAGGACACACACTGAAGCAGACCTTTACATCACATGGACACTACATGGTCAGGGCTGGTCTTCAGATCGTGCCACATTACTTGGGAGACGATCCACGTTGTAGACTGGCAGCTTTGCCATCTGTGTGTACCATCAGTAGTGTGAAGGCTTCTTATGTCCTATAACAACACGTCGTCATCACTTTTGGTCTAACCTTTTTTATCAGTGATCGTGCTTGCAAACTATAGGAAAAAGTGTCGGCCTCTCTGGTGGCCGGGACTGTGGGAGCGCACATAGGCCAGCGTTTTTTCCTATAGTGTGCAAGCACGTCCACCGCTGCTGGATTGCAGGGTGGTCGTAACCATGGAAATGAGCAGCGTATAATGTGATGAAAAAATGAATCCAGCCAGCAAAGGAAGCAATATGGATAACAATAAATTAGTAAGGGCCTTGTATTAATTTTCTCTACATAATAAATGCTATTAAAGTGACACAACCCCTGTAACTGTTCTGCTCGGGAAGAAGTAGAAGGGGGGCTGCTTTTGCTGCTGATATCTCCTGAATGGTAGCAGCTAGAAGAATGGAACTGGTCTTCTTCGAAAGCTGGCATTCCAGGCAAAAGGTCAGCATTAGCCCAAGATAAGCAGGAGATATTACTGTTAGAAATTGAGCGGGTAATAATCGTAGGTAAAACTTGCTTTTACTTTCACTTTCAGCTGCATTCACTTCATCCTGATTTCTATCAGTGATTTCTTCCCATGTAGTGAAGATAATGATGTCATCCTGGTATTCTTTGAAAGCTTGGAATGCCATACAAACCAGAGATAGTAGCATCTAAAGCAGGTGCCCCCTTCCCTTTGGTCTGGAGGAGGGGAAGCAGTTTCACAACCTGCAGGAAGAAGGGAAAAATAGTTTAAAAAAATGTGGCATCATCATCATTGTAGTGACCCACATAATAAAATTATGTGATTTTTACCACACAGTAACCGCCGTAAATAAATTCCACAAAGTAATGTTGAAATTTCTGTTTTTTTTACCTTTCCCCCAAAAATAAAATAGTGAAAGTTATTTAGTACACTATACAGTATATACCCCAAAATGGTTCCTAAAAAAAGCTAATCCTGCTAAAAAATTAAAAAGTTATCACTGCTGGAACATAAAGGGGGAAATATTATAGGTCCTTAAAGGACCTCACTTCAGCAAATAGCATTTAATCATCCGCAGCTTCTTCATAATAACATGATGAAAGGTTTCTATAAGAGGAAGACCCTACATCCCCCGATTCTAACTGAAATCCATCCTGAAACCCTTCATAATATTTCAGACCATACAGGACAAGAACAGAGATTCATCCCACTGACCCAGGAAAATAATATTTCATATTTGGTACAGAAAGCCCCCATCATGTCTGTAGAATATTAAAGAATGTCTGTTCAATCTCCTTCTCTTCCTGCCCCATATCTTATCAATAATCCTGGAATCTGCAGTTCTAAATACATGATCATCAAACCATATTGGACTAGCACTAAGATAATAGATCCACTGCGGGAGGGGTAAGCATTTTGGCCTAAGCCAGCCGGCTTTATCCTGGTAGAGCACTTCATACAAGGAGCCAGAGTGGCAGGGCAGAAGGACACTCCCATTGTGTGTGCCAGTCACAGATACATTCAACATATATATACAGTACTTTATCCTTAAAATCTTCAACTCTTGAAGTTTGTTTAAAAAAATTTTTCCCAAAAATGGGTTCAATCCAATTCACCATCACCTAACGCTGACATATTTTGCAGAGTCTCCTGCTGTCCTTACTTATGGCATTGGGGGTTACATGCACATGGCTGTAGTTGGCCATTGCTCGTATTGCAAACAGCATGTCCACAATATACTGGAACCAGCTGTTTGTGCATCACAGATGCAGACTAGAGATAAGCGAGTATGCTCGTCCGAGCTTGATGCACGTTCGAGCATTAGGGTATTCGCATATGCTCGCTACTCGGACGAGCATATCGCGATCCTCGAGGAAATGGCAACTTCCTTTTCCAGCATGTTAGGCGCCTTTTCTCAGCCAATCAACATGCAGGAGAGTCTTTGGTACCTCCTAGCATCACGTGGGGCCCCTACAAGTCGATAGCAGGGATTGGCTGGCCAGATCAGATGACCTGGGAATATAAGAATTTGGTCCCGCGCTGCTCGCGTCAGACGCCGCTTGTATGAGATTAGGGATAGAGTTGCTGTCTGTCAGGGAGAGTGTTAGGGCCTGAATTTAGATGTTGGTTAGGCATGAATCATGCTCAAAGAACGCAACAGCCCTTCTAAGGGCTACAAGCACGTTTTTTTTTTTTGGTCTCCTCCTGGCTGGGACTTGTAGTGCAGCTACCGCTGTACACAGCGACTGGTGGCAGAAGGGACAGCACGTGGTCCACACAGACCCAAAAGAAATTACCCAAAGTCCTCTCAGTACTCATTTTTGCTGCTGCTGGTGCTGCTGCTGTACCTTGGCTTGCTGGGATCTGTAGTGCAGTCTAGGGAATACGTTTTTTCTATCATTTCTATACACTACAGTCCAGTGAACAATTATGTAGTGTACTGTACAGTAGCGTCAGTCTAGGGAATACGTTTTTTCTCTCAGTTATGTATACTACAGTGCAGTGAACAATTATATAGTGTGCTGTACAGTAGCGTCAGTCTATAAAATACGTATTTTCTCTCAGTTATATGTACTACAGTCCAGTGAAAAATGGAGTGGTTTGCGGTACAATAGCCTCCATTTAAAGACTACGTTTTTTTTTTTTCATTTATATATACTACAGTCCAGTGAACAATTCTGTAGTGTGCTGTACAGCAGCGTCAGTCTATAAAATACATATTTTCTCAGTTATATGTACTACAGTCCAGTGAAAAATGGAGTGGTTTGCGGTAAAATAGCCGCCATTTAAAGACTACGTTTTTTCTCAGTTATATGTACTACAGTCCAGTGAAAAATGTAGTGGTTTGCGGTAACATAGCCGCCATTTGCCGCCCATCAGTTATATATACTACAGTGCAGTGAACAATTCTGTTGTGTGCGGTATAGTAGCCGCACTCTAGTGTTGACACCAACAAGTGATCAAGTTAGTTGAGGTACAGCATGGCGGTGAACCCAGAGTGACCAAGTTACACTCAGGTAGCAGGTGAAGCACATCAAATTTTACACTGACACAGCATGGCAGTGAACCCAGAGTGACCAAGTTAGACTGAGGTAGCAGGTGAAGCACATAAAATTTTACACTGACACAGCATGGCGGTGAATCCAGAGTGACCAAGTTATACTCAGGTAGCAGGTGAAGCACATAAAATTTTACACTGATACAGCATGGTGGTGAACCCAGAGTGACCAAGTTACACTCAGGTAGCAGGTGAAGCACATAAAATTTTACACTGACACAGCATGGCGGTGAATCCAGAGTGACCAAGTTACACTCAGGTAGCAGGTGAAGCACATAAAATTT
This sequence comes from Rhinella marina, assembly GCA_900303285.1. Classification (NCBI taxonomy): domain Eukaryota; kingdom Metazoa; phylum Chordata; class Amphibia; order Anura; family Bufonidae; genus Rhinella; species Rhinella marina. The sequence goes on from ONZH01025936.1 coordinate 132,904, forward strand.
TACACTGATACAGCATGGCGGTGACACCACCAATGCCTTGGTCAGACTGAGATTGCAGTCAAATGGCTGTAGGTGAGCCTCCCAAAAATTTGTTTTGGAGTGTCTGAAGTTGACCCTCCTAAAAAATTGTTTTGGAGTGTCTGTAGTTGACCCTCCTGTAAAATTGTTCTGGAGTGTCTGTAGTTGACCCTCCTGTAAAATTGTTTTTGAGTGTCTTTAGTTGACGCTCCTAAAAAATTTATTGGAGAGAGGGCCTGTAGGTGGCCCTACGTAAAGATTGTATGTTAAGAGCACCAGTTGGCCCTCAGAAACATTGCCTGTTGGCTCAGCGTTTGTGTGCGAAGAGGAGGAGGAGAGGATACTTAAAGAATCTTCATGTTGAACTGCCCATTCCGGTGAAATCCAGGCTTTATTCATTTCGATAATCGTCAGCCTGTCAGCGCTGTCAGTTGACAGGCGTGTACGCTTTTCAGTGATGATGCCACTAGCTGCACTGAAGACCCGCTCTGACAACATGCTAGCGGCAGGGCGGGCCAGCACCTCCAAGGCGTACAGCGCTAGTTCGGGCAACGTGTCCAGCTTTGCAACCCAGTAGTTGTATGGAGCAGAGTGATTACGCAGGACGTTGGTATGGTCAGCTAGGTACTCCCTCACCATATTTCTGAACAGCTCCCCCCTACTGGGGGACGGGTGACATAGTCTTGCTGGGGTGCCGTAAAACTGACAAAGGCCTTGGAGAGTGTTCCCCTGCCAGTGTTTGACAAGATGCCTGCTCCCCTCCTCTCCCCCACTAGTTGGCCCACAGAACTACGTCCTCTGCCGCTAGCGGTGTCAGATGGGAAGGATAGTTTCAGCTTGTGCACCAGGGACTGTTGATATTGATTCACTCTCATACTCCTTTCCTCTACAGGAATGAGAGTGGAAAAGTTCTGCTTGTACCTGGGGTCCAGGAGGGTGAACACCCACTAATCGGTGTTGTCAAAAATGCTTCTAACGCAAGGGTCACGGGAAAGGCAGCCTAACATGAAGTCAGCCATGTGCGCAAGAGTCCCAACATGCAAGAATTCCCTTTCCTTAATAGGCTGACTCTAAATTTCCTCCTCCTCCAACTCCTCCTCTTCAGCCCATACACGCTCAACATATAAGAAGGAATGAGCATAGGTACCCTCTTCAGTCTCGCCAACAGTCTCCTTCTCTTCCTCCTCTTCCTCCTCCTCCTCCAATACGCGCTGAGAAACAGACCTGAGGGTGCTCTGGCTATCAAGCAACGTATCTTCTTCCCCCATCTCCTGTGACAAGCGCTAAGCCTCTGACTTCATGCTGAGAAGTGAGTTTTTCAGCAGACAAAGCAGCGGGATGGTGACGCTGATAATGGCGGCATCGCCGCTGACATCTGTGTTGACTCCTCAAAGTTGCTTAACACCTGACAGATATCAGACATCCACGTCCACTCCTTATTGTAGACTTGATGAAGCTGACTAACCTGACTACCAGTTCTCATGGAAGTTGTCATCTGGCAGTCTACAATCGCTCTGCGCTGCTTGTAAACCCTGGCTAACATGTGTAATGGGGAATTCCATCGCGTGGGCATGTTGCACAACAGTCGGTGAGCAGTCAGTTGTAAGCGCTGTTGTACTGCCCTGAGAGTGCCAGCATCTGTGGTTGATTTGCGGAAATGCGCCCAGATGCGTCACACCTTGGTGAGCAAATCAGACAAATTGGGGTAGGTCTTGAGGAACCGCTGAACCACAAGATTGAACACGTGGGCCAGGCAGGTTTTATATGCAGTGTTTATATGGGTTGTTGTTACTTTGGGAAATAGTATTGGTGTATAATGGCACATGTGTGAGCCTGCCAAGTTGTAGAGCCACCACCAGGTTACGCCCATTGTCACACACAACCATGCCTGGTTTCAGTTTCAGCGGCACCAGCCAACGATGGGTCTGCGCCGTGATGTCCGGTAACAGCTCTTGGGCGGTGTGCCTCTTGTCACCTAAGCTCAACAGTTTCAGCACCGCCTGTTGGCGCTTACCTACGGCAGTGCTGCTGCACCTAGAGCTATAGATTGTATTTGAGTAAGAGGAGGAGGAGGTGTTGGAGGAAGAGGCATAATAAGTCTGAGAAACCGTGACCGAGGTAGGCCCCGCAATCCTCGGTGTGGGCAGCACATGAGCGGCCCCAGGGTTAACCCAATGTGCCGTCAGGGAGATATAGTGTCCCTGCCCGCCAGCACTTGTCCACGTTTCCGTGGTTAGGTGGACCTTCTCAGTAACCGCGTTGGTCAGTGCACGGATGATGTTCTCTGACACGTGCTGGTGTAGGGCTGGGACAGCACATCGGGAAAAATAGTGGCGGCTGGGGACCAAGTACCGAGGGACAGCCACCGCCATCAGGTTGCGGAAAGCCTCAGTCTCTACCAGTCTATAGCGTAGCATCTCCAGGCTCAGCAGTTTGAAAATGTGGACGTTTAGGGCTTGTGCATGTAGGTGGGTGGAATTGTATTTGCGTTTGCGCTTGCGCTCCAATGTCTGATGCAAAGACAGCAGAAGGCTGCGCTGGGACACATTGGTGTAGGGTGTGGAGGGTAGTGGAGGTGAAGGGGTGGTTGTAGGGCGGGAGGCGCTTGTGCCGGGGTCCTGGGCGGGGGGTTGACTCGCAAAGCCAGCATGTGACACAGGGGAAGGAGCAGTGGTGTGATCCGCAGGAGGTGAACGGCCTTGGTTCCATTGAGTCGTGTGTTTAGCACTCATATGCCTGCGCATGCTGGTAGTGGTTATGCTGGTAGTGGTGGCTCCCCTGGTGATCCTGGTGTGGCACAAGTTGCACACCACAGTCCGTTGGTCATCCTCACTTTCTTTAAAGAACCTCCAGACTTGCGAACATCTAGGCCTCGGCATGGGAGCTTCACTCCGTGAAACAGTTGCTGATCTACTTGCTCTGGCCCTGCTTCTCCCTCTGGCCACACTACTGCCTCTTCCAACCTGTTCTGGTGCTGCACTTGCCTCCCCCTCAGAAGCACTGTCTTGACTAGGCTTACCAACCCAGCTCGGGTCAGTCACCTCATCATCCACCTGCTCTTCCTCCAATTCCTCACTCTGTTCCCCCCTGGGACTTAGTGCCCTGACAACAACGTCAATGTCTGACAACCGTGTCTCATCATCATCCGACACCTCTTGACGCACTACTTGCACTAAGTCCACACTCTCATCACCCACAGACTGCGAAAGTTCTAAATTTTGGGCATCAGGACAGAGCAACTGCTCAGGTTGCTGTTGAGCAGTGGTTTGTGTCTCTGGGTAGGGTCCTGAAAAGAGTTCCTGTGAGTATGCCGGATCTGGATCCATAATTTCCATGGGGGGGGTAGGCAGGCTGGGGGGAAGGAGGTTGAGCTGGAGGAACCAGAGGTCTACTCCCTTGGCTAGCATGGGTGGACTGCGTGGAAGACTGGGTGGTGGATAAATTACTGGAAGCATTATCCGCTATCCACGTCATCACCTGTTCGCACTGTTGTGGTTTCAAAAGTGGTGTACCACGTGACCCTGTAAGTTGCAAGATAAAGCTAGGGAGCGAAACTCTGCGGTGTTCCACTGCTCCCTCATCAGTAGGTACTGTGACACCCTGCCCAGGACCACGGCCTCTGCCGCAGATCCCCACATCCTCGTCCTCGACCCTTAGCTCTTGGGTTCAACATTTTGTGTAATCCCACACCACAGAATTTTTCACTGGACTGTATTAAATGTATCTGAGAGAAAAAACGTATTCTCTAGACTGCCGCTAGTGTACCGCACACCACACAATTTATCACTGCACTGTAGGATATATGAATGAGAGAAAAAATGTATATTTTCTAGTCTCCGGCTAGTGTGCAGCACACGACAGAATTTTGCACTGCACTGTATAATATATAACTGAGAGAAAAAACGTAGTCTTTAGATGTCGGCTATTGTACCGCAAACCACTCAATTTTTCACTGCAATGTATGATATATAACAGAGAAAAAAAACGTATATTTTCTACACTCCGGCTAGTGTGCAGCACACAACAGAATTTTTCACTGCACTGTATGATATATAACTGAGAGAAAAAGCGTAGTCTTTAGACTGTGGCTATTGTACCGCAAACCACTCAATTTTTCACTGCACTGTAGGGTATATAACTGACAGAAAAAACTTATATTTTCTACACTCCGGCTAGTGTGCAGCACACGACAGAATTTTGCACTGCACTGTATAATATATAAGTGAGAGAAAAAATATATTTTCTAGACTGCGGCTATTGTACCGCAAACCACTCAATTTTTCACTGCACTGTAGTATATATAACTGAGAGAAAACACTTATATTTTCTAGACTCCGGCTAGTGTGCAACACGACAGAATTTTTCACTGCACTGTATGATATATAACTGAGAGAAAAAACGTAGTCTTTAGACGGCGGCTATTGGATGCCAACCACTCAATTTTTCACTGCACTGTAGGATATATGACTGTGAGAAAAAACGTATGTTTTGCAGACTCCGGCTAGTGTACCGCACACCACACAATTTTTCACTGCACTGTAGGATATATGACTGAGAGAAAAAAGGTATATTTTCTAGACTCTGGCTAGTGTGCAGCACAACAGAATTTTTCACTGCACTGTAGGATATATGACTGAGAGAAAAAACTTGTATTTTGTAGACTCCGGCTAGTGTGCAGCACACGACAGAATTTTGCACTGCACTATAGTATATATGACTGAGAGAAAAAACGTAATTTTCTAGACTCCGGCTAGTCTATTGCACACTACACAATTTTTCACTGGACTGTAGTATATATAAAAGTGATAGAAAAAAAACATTTTTTCTAGACTGCGGCTACTGTACCGCACACCACAGAATTGTTCACTGAACTGTAGTCACCGCCATGCTGTGTCAGGCTAAATTTTTGGGGGGTTCAGCTGCTATGTTAGTCTAACCAAGCCACTCTGGGGTTCACCGCCAAGCTGTAAACTGCAATCTCAGTCTTAACAAGTCATCCTGGGGTTCACCCCCATGCTGTAAACTGCAATCTCAGTGTGCGTGTTTGCCCGTCCGGGATGGGGAGAGCTGGGCACTGTGCTGGGAGAACTGTGTACGCTGTGGACTACTGGGTGGGTGCGGAGAGGGAGACGCGTATGCCTGCGTCGTGGGGCACGGGATAGGACAGCAGCAGTGTTCCCTCTAAGCTGCGCGGCTGCGTGGCCGCGCAGCTATTATGTTGCCCCTGGTCACAAATTTTTAACGTCCGCTCACCTGCAGCAGGGCAGCGGGAGATGAGCGCTTCCATTGTGGAAGCACTCATCTCCATAGTCATCTGTATCGCGGTCCTCAGGACAGCGATACAGATGGCTGTGCTGCGGGGCAGGGGAGGGAGAGGCATCTCCCCTGCCCGTTCCTCTGATAGGCTGCAGGCACTAGGCCTGTAGCCTATCAGAGGCCGGCTCAGGTGGTGCGATGACGTCATCACGCCGCCTGAGCTGTACAGCGCGGGATACAGGCCGGAAGAGGCCTGCACCGCATCGCTGAAGTAGGCATGGAGGTAAGTATAACTGTTAATTTTTTTTATATGGCACAATACAGAAGAGAAACTCTATGGGGACACTGTGGGGGCACTTCTTTTTGCCACATGATGGGGGGGGCATCTGTGGGGGCACTTACTGCCACATGATTGGGGGGTATCCATGGGGGCACTTATAGGCACCTGATTGGGGGGACACTTACTGGCACATGATTGGGGCATCTATAGGGGGCACTTCTTACTAGCACATGTTTGGGAGGGCATCTATTGGGGGCACTGATAGGAACATGTTTGGGAGGGTATCTATGGGGGGCACTTACTGGCACATCTTTAGGGGGCTTCTTTGGGGGCACTTCTTACTGGCACATGATTGGGGCCACTTCTTACTGGCACATGATTGGGGGCACTTCTTACTGGCACATGATTGGGGGTCATCTATGGGGGGGCACTTGTTACTGGCACATGATGGTGGGGCATCTATGGGGGACACTTCTTATTGGCACATTATAGGGGGCATCTATGGGGGAGCACTTCTTACTGACACATTGCTGGGAGGCACTGTGGGGGCACTTCTTAATGGCATATTATTGGGGGGCACTATGGGGGCATCTACTGAGGCCACAAAGAAGGGTATTTTATATGGGGGGCTCTGTATAGGGACATTTTATACTGGGACACATTATGGTGGGCACTATGGGGAAGGGGGGAGAGGAGTACTATGGGGTCATCTATGGGGGGCACTAAGATTTTATACTTGCAAATTATGGGGGTCACTGAGGGCATCTACTGGGGCATTTTATACTGGTACATCATGGGGGGCACAATGAGGAAGGGGGAGAGGAGCACTATGGGGGCATTTACTGGGGGCACTATATAGGGGTATTTTAAACTGGCACATTATGGGGGCACTGTGAGGACATTAGCTCAACTGGGTGCAATAAAAGGGGGTATTTTTTTGCACTGGCACATAATAAGGAGAATTATTACTACTGGGGAGCATTATGGTAGGCTTTATTACTACTGGGGGTCAATGGGGAACATGATTACTAGTATGGGCACTATGGGAACATTATTACTTCTGGGGCACAGTGGGGACATGTTGGGGGCACTGTAGGAGAATTATTAGTACCAAGTGTGCTCTATCAGAGAATTATAACTGTTGGTGGACTTTGAGGAGCACTATTACTGTGGGGGGTACTCTGGCACAGTATCAGCTTGACACAGTTATTTTTGGGGGACATTATGGTTACACTGTTGGTGTCAGGGACACTTTTTGCTGGGTGCAGTTATTTTAGGACACTGTGTGCCAATAATTATTGAAGGGCACTATCTGTGTGGTACTAGTTTCTGTAGTATAGTATTGGGGAGCACAGCGGCACAGTATTGGGGGTGGTAGGATGATTTGTCCAGAAGATGGGCGGATGATGGAAAAGTAGTAACTACATTTTTTTTTTTGTCATATTGCAGAGACGAGAAATGGCTGAAAATGGTGGTCTGGTCTGAAAGGAGATGAGGAAAGAGAACATCTACATGAAAGGAGACGTCACTGGATGTAAGAGGTATGAGGCGCTGTATGACCCTGTATGTTCTGTATTGATATGTGTAATGTTAGGAGGGAAGGGGTTAGGTTGAGAATTTATACATAGATTTATATGGGGCCCCAGAAATGCCATGCTCAACCCTGGCCAATGTCTTATTTAGTATGCTAGATTCGATATTTGACCGATTATCTCATGTTTGATTTTCATATTGCCCACCTTCGACTAAGCATTGCCCAACTCTAAGCCAACCCCGCTCGGCAGGTGCCAAGGCTTAGAGGGAACACTGGACAGCAGTGCCAGCATGAGCAGTGGTGTCACCCGCAGGCGGTGATGGACCTTCGTTGCACCTAGTTGGGTGCTTTACTAACATGTAATAGGCATGTTCCTTGCCCATCTTGGTCTGGGTCAGCACAATTGTCTTGAGGGTCACCATCAGGCTGTTGCCCAGAATTTGGCGTAATTGTACGATTAGGCAGCCTCAATGGCATCCATGCATGCTGCCCCTGCTGTTTCCTGTCCATTTCCGTGGTGTTTCCTTCATTTTCTGAGGTTTCCAGGTTTTTACGCAACCTTCCCTGTGCAGAGCTTTGCTCGAGTCTCCCATTGACTTCAATGGGGTTCGTTATTTCTTAACGAGCACCCGAGCATAAGGAAACATTTGACTCGAATAACGAGCACCCAAGCATTTTAGTGCTCGCTCATCTCTAATGCAGACCCATTCACATGACTGGGTCTGCAATCCGGAAAATGGGAGCGGAACAGAAGCAAGGAACCCTACAGAAGCACTATAGAGTGCTTCCGTGGTTTTCTGTCTGTGCCTCAGTTGAATAGGTCTGCATCGGTCTGCGGCAGCCACAAGGACGGTGCCCGTGCATTAAGGACTGCAATCACATGGGGGCAAATTTATCAAGATCACCTTTATTTTTTAGGAAAAATAAAAACAGGCGTATTGACAACTGTCTTTTTTTTCCGTCATATTTATTATCCGTTAATAAATCAGGATTTTGTTCTTTGGTTTAAGTCTGACATCTAGTGGTTGTATTCCTATAAGACAGGTTTATATTCGCTAAGACTTGTCTCACTGTTATACACATGAAACAATTGCACAAGTGACAGGAAAAAAAGTTGCTTCTCTATCCATAAAAATTGCACAAGTTCACCCTTAAAAAAAGCACCTAAATCAGGCTAAAAAAAGGTGCAACTATTTAAATAGCTTGGTAAAAAAGTTAGTTAATTAGTAGTGTTGATCGAGCACCGCGATGCTCGGGTGCTCTGTCCAAACACTAGGTGGTGCTCGAGTGCTCGGCCGAGCACCCAAGTATAATGGAAGTCAATGGGAGAACCCGAGCACTAAACCAGGCACCCCCTGCTCTGAAGAGGGGAGGGTGTCTGGTTCATAGGAAAAGTTGAGAAAATGGTGGAAACACCACTGAAATGGTTTGGGAACAGCATGGGGAGGATGTCTGGATGCATCTTGGACACCGAAGTCGCTGCTGGGAACGATTTTGTCCGAGTATTACGCCACTTTTACGGAGTGACAAGAATACCCCCCAAAACCGAATATAACATCGATTTTAGAGGAAATATTGTTAGGAAACATATATTTACTTGTACGTAAAGCACAAGTGCTGCCAAAAATTACAAGGAAGAGGCACTCTGATACAACCGGTATATAAAAAAAAAAAAGGCCTTAATCACATTGTGGTACAATTGTTCATGACGTGGGACTCCTACACTCATAACGCCTTGGCACAAAGAGAAAGGGCTGACAAAAATTACAAGGAACATGCACTCCAATACACTCTTTATTACACATAAAGGAGGGCATCAGACACACCCTTGAAAAATTATGATTGATGGCCTGCTGCTGACACTTAAAAAAATAGGGGTGACGTGCTGCTGCTGAGCTGACCGTCTAAAACATTATGGTTGAGGGCCTGCTGGTGAGCTGACCGTCTAAAACATTATGATTAAGGGCCTGCTGGTGAGCTGATCGTCAAAAACAGTATGGTTGAGGGCCTGCTGGTGAGCTAACCATCTAAAACATTATGGTTCCGGGCCTGCTGGTGAGCTGACCGTTTAAAACATTATGGTGCAGGGCCTGCTGGTGAACTTCAACGGCAGACTAATAAGCAGTTTCATATGATGGAGGATGAGGAGGAAGAGGACGAGAAGAGGAAGGGGTACATAGGAATACATGGCCTCTGCAATCACCAACAGCAGCACGCCCACTTCCCTGTCCCTTACTGCTCGCCTTGCGCATATTATATAGTATCTATGCAACTTTGTCACAAGTACAGTAGTGCAGATTTTTATTAAGTGTATGATCAGAAAAATTTCACCAAATGTCAAATATTTAGAATGCGCAAACGTTATACAGCAGACACAGTGCAGGTACTGTCGCCTTGATTAGCAGCAGAAAAAATTACACCGGATGTCAGGTATATAGACTACAGAAATGTTATAATGCACACGCTGTGCAGGTGGTGTTAGGGTCTGGCAAACTTGCGTTATTTTTGCCCCAAAAGAAAAAAATATATTGCAGCCAGATATAACAGTAGACTTTTGGGTCTTTTTAACAGAACAACCAGACCTGCCTAGCCAAATCCTATCGCTATACTATCTGTGCCTCCTTGCGCAAACGTTATACAGCAGACGCAGCTGAGGTACTGTCACCTTGATTAGCAGCAGAAAAAATAGCAACGGATCTCAGGTATATAGACTACAGAAACGTTATAATGCACACTCTGTGCAGGTGGTGTTAGGGTCTGGCAAATTTGCATTCTTTTTGCCCCTAAAGAAAAAAATATATTGTAGCCAGATATAACAGTAGACTTTTGGGTCTTTTTAACAGAACAACTAGCCCTGCCTAGCGTTTCTCTCTCCCTACACTATCTGTCCCTCTTTGCAGCAGCTCTCCCTAACTCGGTCTGAGCCGGGTCACATGTCACCAGGCGCTATATAGCACCCGTTGAAGCGTTCCTGACCAATCACTGTAATGCCAGTAGCCAAGATGGCTACAGCTTTACAGTGAATGCCAGTGCGTTAGCATGGCGCTCGAGCACACGTGTTTGGCCTCAAGCGCCGCCATGCTCGACCGAATATCATATTCGGCCAAGCATGCTCGCTCAACACTATTAATTAGTCTTAAAATTTAACCCTTACACTCCCAGCGCCGTACCCAGCAGAGACTTGCCGCTACTTACCTGATCGGCGGCGTCTTGCTGGGCGTTTAGATGCCGTGATCACACGTGATCACGGCATCTAGTTGCGTCTGAGCCCGCAAGCGTACGCTTCCGGGTGGTGTACAGACGCCCCAAGTGGCTAATCGGGGTGTCTGTACACCATATGAAAACTGTAATCCTCGCTGGTGAGGATTACAGTTTTCAAAGTGCAATTCTTATTCTGGCCACTAGATGGCAGGCCAGGATAGGAAATGAGCAATTCTTGGATTTATCTCAGTCTAGAAAATCCCTGATTGCTCATAAAGAAAAAAAAAGCCACAATATATTAGCTCATATTTGAGCTTTAAAATAGTAAAAAAAAAAATAAAAAAAAAGGTTAAAAAATATTTAAAAATTAAAAAATATATAAAAGTTCAAATCACACCCCTTTCCGTATAAATAAACAATAAATACCTAAATAACAATAAATATAGACATCATGGGTATCACCGTGACCGAAAACGCCCGTACTTTTAAAATATATTTAAAAATTCCAATACGTCGAATTGTGTGGCGGAAAAAAGCGTCCAAATGGCGATTCGCCTTTTTTTGTCGTTTTTTTTCTAAAAAAAATTAAATAAAAAGTGATCAAAAAGTGATCAAAAAGTCATACACACCCCAGAATGGTATCAATAAAAACCCGCAAATAATGAGCCCCCATACAGCTCCGTACACATAAATACCAAAAAGTTATAGGGGTCAAGATATGACAAGGAAAAAAATAAGGGCAACTTTCTAATTATTTTATCACTATCAAAACGCAGGAAAAACTATACATATTAGGTATTTCCGGATTCGTACTGACCAGTAGAATGAAAATAATGGGTCAGTTTTAATGCACATTGAACGCTGTAAATAAGAAACCCGTAGAACTGTAGCGGAATAGCGTTTTTTTTTGCAATTACACCTAATTTGGCATTTTTTTACTGCTTCCCACTACACTATATGCAATATTAAATGGTGGCGTTGGAAAGTACAACTTGTCCCGCAAAAAACAAGCCTTCATACAGCTATGTGAACAGAAAAATAAAACAGTTATGGCTGTTTGAAGGCAGGGAGCGCAAAACGAAAATGCATAACCGAAAAAACCTCCGGGAGTGAAAGGAATAAGCCTCATTCACATGTCAGTGTTTTGGTCAGTGATTTCCATTAGTGATTGAGAGCTAAAACCAGGATTGGAGCCTCCAAAGACATAAGGTATATGGGAAAGATCTGCACCTGTTTTGTGTTTAGAGTCGCACCTGGTTTTAGCTTAAAGTCACTGATGGAAATCACTGACTGAACACTTACTGTGTGAATGAGGCATTACTCATGAAAACAGGCACAGACACTATTGTTACTATGCCCCATGATGTGCTGGATAGGCTGTGCTTCTCACAGTTAACCCTTTCTCCTCCAATGCGGGACATGATCCCATAGGATATTCATGAGCATTGCCTGTTAGCTTATCCTGTATTATTCCTACTAGAAATCTACAATAGATCTGTATCAGTCTTATCACAAGTCTACTGTGGATCTGTAGTTCTACACTATTTTAAAATTAGCACATTATCCAAAAGGAAGGGGAGGGGAGCTGGGGCACTACCATTCTTACACCTAGCTATTGTCTCTAATGGCTAGCAAAGCATAGCATTCTCTGATACTGTACCTTAATAATATTGTTAAGCAAGTGTTAGTACATTAAATGTGTCTGGTTGTCCAGTAGGTGTCGATGTATGTAGCAGAGAGTACCTTTAGATAGAATGGAACTTATCATTTCATTTGCCACCCTTTTTAGGCAGAAGTGGATTAGTCATGCTTCCTACTAAGGGAGGGGTTGGAGGAAGCTATGGTTGAGTCGAAAGTGGAGAAGTGGAGTTGAGAGTTGGAGTAAGAGAGGGAAGCAGCATGCTATGGAGTCTAACCCTGGGAGCGACAGTATCCAGGTAGGAGCACCGTGACACAAACTATTAGGCCCCCAAAATTCCACTTGGCATTCCTAAACACTGGGACTCAATTGGCCCAGTGGGCATGCTTGCTGCAAATGGCATCACGAACAGGATATTTCCCTCTGTGCCCTACTACTGAAGGCCCACAACATCTGTAAAACCCCCTACAAATGACTTTATTGCATTTATTTGCTGCAAGAAAGTGTGAATCTGCATCGGTTGCAGCACTTTGGCAAAATAGTACTGAGGGTAAAGACTTCCACCCAGCAGTACGGAGGGAAATAAACAGCCTGCATCCACAGCGGAACCACCCTTGCAGCATGAAAGAACTAAAGTGCTGAGTTCAAGTTTCCAGGAGGACAAGAAACCAAGTATACCCCGACAGAAAGGAAAGGCAGCAGAAATCTTGGCAAAGGGAGTGAAGAGCTGCAATACAGTTCCCGCTTCAATCTATACTGAGAATCAACGCCCAGAAGGTGAGTACTGGTTGGGAAATTAACCTTAATAGGGACTGTTGGGGCCATAATCTGTCAGGGCATCATCCTTCTAAAATGGAGTGGTTGTAGCAACTCTTAAAGGGGCCACGCACCTATTCTACTGCCGTTGCCTATAGCAATATGCGCCCAAAGTGCTCCTCATGGTGAGAGAAAAATGGACTTCCAGGGAGAAATCATAGCCCCCAGTGAATTATTCGCACCCCTCATCGGACAGTGTGGCGGACACAGCTGGAGCTCCTGCACTGCAGCCAGGAGCATCCCTGATGGAGGTAGGCAAGGATCTAAGAATTCCTGCATGTGTGTTGGCCTATACTAATGATCCCTGGTGCCAAAAGACCTTTCTGCCATCATCTCTGGAGTCAGAGATATTCCATTTTCAAGCTCCAGCAGCATCATCTGGGTCACGCAGGTCCTCCTCATTAGCTCAAGAAGAAATTAACCCTGCAGTTCCAAGTTTCACCATTGGAGGTCACCAGAGGATCACAGATGAATTACAGCTGCAGAGAGTACTATGGCCAGCAATGAGGATTCCACATCTCTGGATCCAGTTGCTGCAAAAGAGGCCATTGGGTCCCTTCAGGCCTGCAGTTCTTCAGTAAAGCTGGAAGACCTCTGAGCCCGGTGAAATTCAGGAGGGTCAGAATTCTGAGACTGGTCCTCGTTTTGTCTGCTTCAGTGTTTGGGCCCTACAGAGCCACCCTCCTGCCTCTTACCCAGAAAGGGGACTCCCTTTATCTATTTCAGCCTTGTTTTCTCAGGTTAAGCAAGAGATCTGTTATGCAACGTTATAAGCCACCTGTGATATCCTTTTGCACTAAGTTTTAAAATTTTTACAACATTCAAGCACTTTAGCCCATTGTATGGACCAGGGGCAGACTGGGACCTTAAAGTGGCCCTGGAAAAAATACTAAAAGTGGCCCCGTTTTGTAGTCAGGTCCAAATTGATGGAAGGCAGGGCTAGCAATACCATATTGTGGCACATTATACCACCCCAACAGAGCCAAATACCACAGTCCATCACAAAATACATCCCCAAAAACTTCCACTGGCCGGACATTAGGAGAGCCCAGGCGTGCCCCTGGGCATCGGCCCACCGGGAAAATTCCCTGTAAGGTCTATGGCCAATCCGCCCCTGGTATGGACTCTTTTTGATTGGAGCAACAATGTGATTTTGGATGTACTTTTTGAATGGACTTTGGTGAAATAGTACTGTTAGGGCCCATTCAGACGGCCATATTATTGCGGGTCCGCAATAATGCAGACCCGCAATACTAGGGCTGCCGCCTGGCATGTGTTCCACAACGCTGCGGAACACACGGCCAGGCGCCCCATTCAAAATGCCTATAGTTGTCTGCTGTTGCGGACAAGTATAGGACATGCTTTATCTGTTTATGCGGAGCCGCGGCACGGAGCTGGCTCTGTTTCTGCCGCCGCTCGCTCCCATAGAGGTGAATGGGGCCGCATCTATTCCAGTGGAAGTTTTCTGGGATGTATTTTGTTCTGCTGACAGTATTTAGTGATGGACTGTGGTATTTGGCTTTGTTGGGGTGGTATAATGTGCACTGTGGATGTAAAGTAACAGTAATCTCAGAGTTCTCTGTACACATCGCAGTGTCATTATGTTATAAACACAAGAGAGCTGATCTGCAGAAACTGAGAGCTGATCTGCAGAAACTGCAACATTAAGGGCCCATTCACACAACAGTAATAATGCGGACCCGCAATACTACAGGTGCCGCCCGCCATGTGTTTCGCAGTGTTGCGCAACACATGGCCGGCCGCCCCATCGAAAATGCCTATACTTGTCCGCTGTTGCAGTAACTGGCGTCCCTCCCAGTGGAACTTACCGACTTCACCTTACGACCATATACAATACAGTCTGCTGAGTAATTGTAATGTTCTTATAATAAAGCTCTGGAGAAGTGTAACGGCTCCTTCTAAAGTCTTGTAAATGACAGAAGACGTCACACAGATTATAATCCTGCAGTCGGTGCTTTACTTTCATATCATCTTCCAAGTGTCATTTTCTACAATTATTTAATGTAACAATATGCAAAGAAGTATCTCCCAAGAAAGAGAACAATCTCACTAGCGCCACCACTTGGAACTGGCTCTCTCTGAGTCAAAATCCAACTTTTCAACATATAGCTGTAAAACAAATCCCAAGTCTTGTTGAAAATTTGGATTTTGACTCATAGGGAGCAACTTCCAAGAGGTGTCAATGGCGATATGGTTCTCCTTGGGATATTCTATTTCCATGGAACATTGCCACTAAGTCTCCGTACCATGGTGTATTCTCCGTAAATCTCAGTACAGGACTGGTGTCTTTAAGAAGATTCAGCATGCTGCCTAATCCATAAAACTATAAAACATACTTTAATGCCATCACTGTGCAGGGTGTATCTAATGACCAGACCATCTCCTGATGAAATACCTGTCCCCTAAAATTTATGGTTGAATATGAAGTATTGTTTTCTCCATAAGACCCACATTTTCCCCCCAGCAGTGGGAGAAAAATCACAGTGCATCCTATTACGCTATAATGTTTCCATTATGAAACTCATTAGTGCAGTAGGTTTGGGAAGAGGTGGATTTAGCGGGTGTTAGCTTTACTCACCGCTCCCTGATCTGTGCAATGTCAGGTTACAGTGCAGCGCTGCAGGAAGAGCTGACTGTATCTCCTGAATAGCGGTGCTGTCCCGAGCAGGAGAGGTAAGTTCTTCTATTTATTATTTGTCAAATTTGAGGTCTGATGAAACCGTCTTTGAGCCACTTACTTCCATGTGGCGGACGGACAGAGCTGTGTAACAGTCCACAGTGATGCTCTTATGATAGATTATCCAAAATTCAGTAAAGCAAAGAAGAATCTGTGGCGCTCACCATCTGATACAATTATTCTTTATTTATGAGCTGGCACATAGGATATGGAGAAAACAGGCGACAGCCACTTCGTGCTACATTGCACTTTGTCTGGCCTCCATGAAGTGCAATGTACAATGAAACGGCCGTCACCTATTTTCTCCATATCCCATGTGGCAGCTCATGAATAAAGGAAATTGTATCAAATGGTGAGCGCCACGGATTCTTTTTTGCTTTACTGAATATATAATGTACATAGCATTAGCACTAGTATTTTTTCTATAGTGAGTATAGCACTATTTTATATGCTTTGGTATTTGTGTTTGCAGAGTGCTGTTGCATTGTTTCCGTTTTTGCTTTTGTATTTTCAGCCATGGTGACCTTCAACTGTGCAGTGCAATGTGCCGACTGACTTTGTTTTTTTCTTTGCAGTCTGATTTATGATCTGATGAAGATTAAGGATCTGATCTGAGGTCTGAGGACGTCTGGGAGTTTGATCTGCGGTCTGATGAAAAACATTTTTTCTTATTTTCCTTCTTTAAAACCTAGGGGCATCTTATGGTGCAGGAAATACGGTATATGACGGTTTTACACAAGAGGAATATACTGTAAGAACATTTTCTCCTGTATTATAACTTCAAATCCCAGAATATTTGATGCTGATAGTTTGGGTCATTAGTTTCGATACAAAATCGGGATTTGCAGCAGTAATACAGGTGTGTTTGATTTAAAGCCAAACTGTGTGTTTTGTGAATCGCCGACAGTACGCAAATTTAATCATTTTTACAAATCATAGAACATGTCCTATTCTTGACCGTTTTGCAGTCAGAAATAGGCATTTCTAATAGAAATATGAGGGGTCAGTATCCGTATTTTGTGGACCCGCAATTTGCGGACCCCAAAATGGCAACGGCCATGTGCATGAGACCTTAAAGGGAACCTGTCATGTGCTTTATGACACCAACCTCTGCCATCTACAATGTAGTAACTGAAACCTTGCTCTTCCCTATTCCAAATTCATGCACCATATGATTGATAATTCACACAATTACACTGAGTCTGGCATATTCATGAGTTAATACCTCCTATCCACTGCCACTCCATACAACTCTATGGGCAGGGGCGGTCTTGGCATTTCTGGGGCCCTAAGCGAAGTTATGTCCGGGGGCCCACCCCCAATGACGCGTCATGCCCCTGATGACATGCCCTCTGATGATATTAAAATTACGTCAGCAGCACGTCCCAGCTCTTCATTGGCTGAGCTGGGGCACGTGCTGCTGACCATCACTCACTGGAGGGGGGGGGGGTGAAGGTTGCCCACAGCCTATGGCGTGTCCCAGACTCCCAGCTCTCTATTGGCTGGGCTGGGACACGTGCTGGAACTAGAGATGAGCGAGCATGCTCGGGTGGAATTTGCGTGCGCTTTTTCAAATCTGCACGCTAATTCATACGCATATTTTAGTATGTACACTAATGCGTACGCATTTTATAAATTAGTACGCATTAGCGTATGAATGAATGAAGCATAGTTCTCGTGTTTACCGCTCCATTCTAATGGGGTTACATGGACCCCATTCTAGACATTAATGGGGTCTGCAGCTTGTGTAACAGAGCAGAACAACAGGAATAGATTCATGGATTCATAGAGAACAGGTCATGTCAGTACCATGCTCCGCTGCTGCTGCTGATGATGATGAGTGATACATATATAATATGCAGCTGATACTTCTGTATCTTCTTCATTGGTCTCATTGTCTAGACCAGGTGCATTACATAACATGAGGTATTAGTTTATATCTTGGCCAAAAAATATAAATAAATCAAGTTCTTGTCTTCCAGCGCCTTACACTGTCATGTGATGGACAATGTGATATCAGTAATATTACATGTTTAGTGTCCAATACACCAAGTGCAGCTCACATATACTGACCCCACACAGGGTGATAATATAACATATGGATATAATATAATAGAATTTGAGGTGCTAGTTTACGTCTCATTTTGGCCAAGATATGTAAGCTCGCAACCCACGTCAAGGGTCCTCATTAGCTTGCGAGTTCCCTAACCTAACTGGGGCAAAAAAAAAAAATTAAAAACTATTTAGGGGACCACCTACCTAGGACTACTTTCCGCATGAGACAGTGGATGTAGTTATCAGTCTTTGGGGTGACTTTATACTACAATGTGTTTTATTATTTTTATAAAGCTGCGATTACACGTGCGGCTTGAGCCGCGGTTACAGCTGGGTACATAGCGCTGGACGACCATCTATGTACAGCAAAGCATCAACATGGGGTTTATGAGAAGTCATCCACTGTCTATAGATACATTGTATATGGAATTTGCTATATCATTATATAAGTAATTAAAAATAAATGAGCACTAAGTGGAAAAAACTACAAAAAAAATGAAAATTACTTTCTATGTAATTACTAATTATAAAATGGAAAATTTAAAAATGAAGCTAATTGACCTGTCAGGATGTTTTTGGAGTGTGGGAGGAAACCGGAGTACCCGGAGAAAACCCACGCAAGCACGGGGAGAACATACAAACTCCATGCGGATATTGCCATAGTCAGATATAAGCTATGGTCCCGCAAGGCAACAGTGCTAATCACTGAGCCACCGTGCTGCCCACAAATGATGGATGTGATGGAAGGGGCCGCAGTGTGATGTCTCTGGGATGATGTTATATATGCGGCAGGAGACGTGGACGATGTTCAGTGTGGTGTTCATGGACTTAGGTGACAAAGGGGTGAGCAGATGGAGAGTGCCTGTCCACACAGTCCAGATAATATAGTGTGGACGCCCAGAAAAGATGGCGGAGCAGATTGATGTTATGTGAGGCAGGAGAAGTAGATATAGATGTTCAGTGTGGAGATCTTAGATGTTATTTATTATCGTGGAGTAGATGACGACGTATGGTGTGGAGTCAATATGCACGCTGGGTGGAGCACTGGAAGAAGATGGAGCATGCAAGAGTGGTTTGTAAGGTTGACTGGAGACAAGTTAATGTAGATCCAGGTTCCCTGTTATTATCAGGGAGAAAACATAAGCAGAGATGGTATAAGAGAGCGTGTAAGATCAGAAGTTGCCAAGCAAAGATGGGCACAGTGGTCGGACACAACACTCGTACCCATGCAGCTTATATGGCAACAGAAGGATATTACACATGGTGAGGTGGTAAGAGTCGTCATGCTCGGAGTAGCAGTAGAAGATGTGGTATGATGGCAGTATCCACCCGAATGAGCTACTGGTGAGCAGCAAATGTCAAAAGGTCCATCACACAGATTCATACAGAAGCAGGCAGTGTGTGGACATGTCGCAAAGATTTGTGATGCAGCTTATGGATATTAAAATGTCTGGTGGTTGGAGCTGCTAAGGAGACGCAAAGAAAGAATATGCACTCAGAAGGCCTGTTGGTGACCAGAAGGAGGGCAAATTTGTTTCCAGATGACCTCTTAAGGAGAGAGCAAGTGCTTGTCCAAAAAGTCCAGAGATGAAATGTGGAAGAGCAGATGTCCCCGTATGGAAAGGAGACATTTCTGCAAAGCTGGTGGTGTGGCTACAACACATTTTGTATGGAGTAGATGGTAAACACCTGGCTATTAGTACAGTGGAGGTAATCATGGGACACGACAACCATGCACTTAGATGTCCTGTTCTTGAGGAAGCAAAGGGAACAGTGTAAGGAACTTTCAAGTTATCAGACCTTGAGCCACAGATGATGGATATTACATATGGTGGTCGAACATGATGACAGGTGGCTGGAGCGTTAAAGAACAGATCAAGCAACAAATCTAACCTCAGATGACATGACGAGCAGACAGAGTAAATGTGCATCCAGATTATACGTCGATGACCAGGAAGAGGGTAATGGTACGACTAAATAGTGCAGAGTGTGGAAGACCGGGGAAAATGCCAATGTTCACATTGTTTGAAAAGGAGCAAATTCACTTTCTAATACCTGTGGTCTGAGCAGTAGAGGAGGATGTGGTGTGTGGTAGAAATGTGCCAGGATGACAACTTGGTGACCAAATTAAAGGAGTGGTCCAGGAGTAAAGTATTGATGACTAGTAATGAGCGCTTCAAAGTTCACTATATGGACTTCGATCCGATTTTCAGGATAAATTTGGTTTGCCGCGAAGCCAAATTTCTTTCTGCTTGGCGGTAGTGAATCAATTTAACCTGAAACAATATAAAAAAATATACTTACCTGATCCATTTGCTCATGACGGGCTGCCCGCCGCCATCTTGATTGAAGATCTCGGCCGAAATCCCGTACACGTCGACGTATCGGTCCCCCACGCTGGCTGACGTGATGACATCATTGCGGCCCGCACGAAATTTCACGACTTACCTTCAATCAAGATGATGGTGGGCGGCCCGTCATGAGCAAATGGAATAGGTAAGTATATATATATATATTTTTTACACTGCATTTTTACAGATGCCACAATCACGTATGAACGCGGCATCTGAGGGTTACAAAGACAGGGGCGGCACAATCGCTGCTCCCTGTCATTGCACCCACTAATTACAAAGAAATGCACTTTGTGACAAAGTGAATCGTCACAAAGCATATTTTTTTGTAAAATTCGGCAAAGCAGCCGAATTGAACTTTTAAAAAATTTGCTCATCTCTATTGATGACCCTCTGTATTCTCAGGATACGGTAGGTCATCAAAATAAAGTTCATCAGAATCTGACTCCCAGGACCCCCGACAGTCCGCTGTTAAAGGGGTGCCAGGAGTCTGACCTCCAGTGATATGATAGTGGTGACCAATGGTAGGTCTTCACTATTGCACTCCTGGAAAACTCCTTTTAAATTAAATCAATATGGACACAGATGACCTCTCACTGCGTAGATTAAAAAGGACAAACATTCATCATGATGACGTGATGATCAGACCATAAAAAGCAATTGTATGTTTAAACAGTCCAGCAAAATTAGAAAACTGGATTCTAGATCTCCTTCAAACTTGGCTCAAGAACTTAATTGTTCCAATCCGGTCTTTAAATGTATGAAATTCCACAAGGATGTCTTCACTGCCGGTGTGGGGTCCATGGACTGAAGCTGTACTGGATATGAAGAGATGGCACTGACGCAGGTGATGTTAAACTGACGTCTTTCGAGGACTGGAACTGTGATAACTCCGTTCACATATCCAGATAGCAGTCCATGAATACATTCTGCCACATGTAAAGTGTTCTTCATCTCAGTCCAGAAGTCATCCCGGTACCGGAACAGGTCATCGTACACTGCAAATAATCTGGGAAGAGGCACAGTCATTTCCAGCATTGTCTTTGTTACAAATCCTGCAGGCCAATCCAAGGTGCAGACTTGTTGTTCCAGGTAATTCACCAAAAACTTGACCGGAAAGCACCTGGGGGTGCTGGAGAAGATCTTGCCCAATGAAATCAGCTTCAGGCTCAGCAGTTGCATCCTGTCAGCAGCAGCCATCTTTACGCTGTCCTTCATTTGTCTTTGTATAACCTCTTTCCATATATTCTTCACCAAGAAGACATCAGAAAAACAGTCCGAACATTGAATGATTTTCAGCTTGCACTCGGATAGTTGGAATGGGTGTGCAAATTTTTCGTAGAGCTCTGTAAGGTCCATTATTTCTGAGTCGAGCTGTGCCACAGCATTCTGAGTTGAAGAAAGATGTGAGTATTTGCTGATTAACGTCCTCTGGATTTCCAGCTGTATTTTGGCGACATCCAAGTAGTCTTCAAGCTTATGGACAAATTCTTTATCTTGAGCAGATATATCCTTGCTGTTGGTGATTTTGGCACTCAAGATGGCTCTAGATAAATACTCAATCTTTGTTTTAAGAGTCACAGCGGTGTTGTCAATGACTACAAGTTTCGCCATGACCCTGGCTGCACTGATGTGGTTTCCATTCTTCTGGTAATAACGATATAATAAATTCATGGTGTCCACTTGGTTTTCATGGATGCTAGATAAACGCAGCAAATAAGCCTCCAGAAAAGGTGACTTCAGCTCTATCAGGATGTCTGTGAGATCAGCTTGGATAAGCCAGTTGAATAGGACTATGTGAAAGAATTCATCTGAAGAACGCTGAGCCATTATCAGGATTTGCTCCAGATGTTGTCCAAGATCTACCGTCAGGGGTGCTGTAGGTGGAGTAGATTTCATTTGGTTGTCCACCTCTTGCAGTGAATCAATGATGATTCTGTAGCAGAACATCCTATCTTGAAATGCTTGTAATCCTGCTGCATCCCCTTTGGGCTTACCGTTCTTCAGAAAGAGCAATCCAAGTCCTGCCGGGTCCTTTTTCTCAGCAGATGTCAGGCAGAGATCTACTACACCTTCATAAAAATGTTCTTGCCTGAAATGTCCACAAATGTTAGCCAAGTCAATCAGGTGACATACTTTCTGGTACTCCCGCAGTGACACTCGCAGCATTCGCTCTTTAACTTGCTTGTTCTGAGCTTGAAGGGACCTTTGTAGATTTGCCTTGGTGAAGATGGCATCCTCAGTGCTGTAGAATAGTGGGCACGCTCGTTGCAGGGAAGAAATAACCTCATCCACGTCTAAGTGGTGTCGGATATGCCAGGTGATCAATGATGAAATAAGAGCTTTGGTCAACTCTTGGTCACGGAAGAGAAGATCTTTAAAGGTTGTTTTTTTCAGTTGCTCCTGCAACACCGCGTGAAGCTCAGACACCACCTGGTGAAAGTGGCTCCCACACAGCAGATTCCAAAGTGCTAACATTTGAAGAGTCTTTTTGACCAGCTGGTGAACTTCTTGAATTGAAGTTATCTCTGCTGACTGGGGCTTGCCATGCAGTACCTGATGATCGCCAATGTTCTTCAGCTTCTGCCTCGTGCCAGTGGATACCCTGTTGCCATGAAGGATCGTGCTTTTATATCTGCATCTGATATCTTGGAGGGAGCCTGTTCCAAACTGAAATTTCCTATCCAGAAACTGTTGTAAAACTCCAAGGTCCTGTAGAACAGATTTCAGAACTTGACCACAGACACTGCTATGAATCTCAGTGACGTCGCAGTTCTCCACCTTGAATTTCCTCTCAACTGTAAGTTCTTTCTCCCAGATGCTCTGCATAATGCTGGTGAAGTAAATGTAGATACCATTGTGTCCTGCAGAAAAAATAGTCAATGGCAAATGGCACGGTTGATCAAGTGAAGCCAGGTAGCTGAGATTTAGTGCCTGGTTACCAGTGTTCAAGGGTGGCCCAACAGGTATAGAGGAATAAAAGATTGCCCTGATGTTATTGTGAGCAGCAAGTGAAGGGTTCATTTTCACCGGTGCTATTCCTCCATAACTGAAAAATGCCTGTGTAGCCCATGCCGACAGCTTCCGATCAGAGGCAAAAGTAGAGCAAGCAAGCTGTAAAGTAACTGCACAAGCCTGATCTCGGTGGTACAGTTTGAAGAATTGCTTGATGTTCTGATCACTTCCATCTTCATAAGTGCTGACAAGATGTTGAAGCTGCTCCACTGGTGTGACCACAGAGAAAATATGGCTTCCATAAGCAGAGAGCACAACAAATTTCTTGGCTGGAAACATGCGTCGTTCCATCGTTGTAGAAGAGTCAGTAAAAGATGCAAGTGCACAGGAATAACCATCCATGTGCACTTTAGAATGCGTTTCCATTGGTGACAACTGAAAACACTGAGGGTCATGGTTGATGCACCATAAAAGATTACGGTCATCATCGGTAGAAGCTGCCATCAGGAAAACACCATCGCTGTAAAGCACTTTGTGGACATTTGATGGCTTTTCCACTGAGGCAGAGGATGAAAATCCAGGAGGCATGCGAACATGCACCAAGGTCAACCCGCAGGGCTGGGCTGTGGGCTGCTCTAATGGTGCAGTGGTGAAGTAGAGGCGGACACCGGCACGAGTAACAGCCATTAAGTGAAGAACTGCAGATTCTGATTTCTCAATCACTGCAATCTGTACAATGGGCTCGAATGCCGAATGATCCGCCGTCTTGGTAATGTCTGTGGCTGAGGAGACAATGGTGTCCTGGGATAGTGATGTCACTTTTTTTATCCCATTACCATCTTGTCCCAAGTCATAAACCTGTAGCACCCCATTCTCAGAGAAGGTATACAAGATGTTGCGGCTGTTATCAACAGCAATCTGAGCAATGGGGTCGTATTTGGTTAAGAGCATGGCTGTGAGAAGCACAGAGGCCACGCTCTTTGAATGATTTGTAATCCAGCATGTTGGGCTAAGCCAGCCGGCTTTAGCCTGGTAGACCACTTCATACAAGGATCCAGAGTGGCCTGACAGGAAGACGCGCCCATTGTGTGTGCCGATCACAGAGATATAGGTATCTTCTGCGGTGACTGAATATACAGGCTCTGTCAGTAGCTGGATCTCCTGAGTGGTCCTCTCATGGAGGTCTCCAGTCTGTAGACTGGTCACGGTGATTCCCAGCATAACCACTTGGACAGGAGTGGCAATGACTAGGAGATATGCAATGTGTGGCTGGAGGAGACCTTCTTTAGGTCTTACTAGTCCAGCACACAGTATATTGTCCCTGAGTCCATCAAAAGTGATGAAATTTCTTCCATTCTGGAAATTCCAGAGGAAGAGATGACGGTTAATGACCAGCCAAGCCTGGCTGATCTCAGGGAACACCCCCATCATGCAATTAGGGTTTTGCACGGGGTCAAAATAGTCCAATAGCTGCAGGGGAAGTGGCACTGTGTGCACAGCGCCCACTACTGGGAGTGTGGGGACACTCCGCTCATAAGAATCCTGCAGGGGATAATCCCAAGGATGGATACCTGACACAGCAGGAGAGTCATGGAGGTTCAGGAACGATGACCGGTCCCTGTAAGCCTTGGCCTCCAGCAGAAGACGCTGGATGATCCTCTCAGCTCTGTCCATGGCGACGTCCTCGGCAGTTGGCTGTAGCTCTGAGCGTTCTGTAACTGTAGAATTCAAATTCTGTTTTTTTTTTTTTTATTGCTTTATTATTTTCTCTGGAGAACAATATGAACAAAATAGAAAATATGCTCAATACCGGCATAAAGACCTTAAATAATATAATTATTAATATCCTCTTACTCCCTTTATATAGTAAAAAATAATTTTATATCCAATGAAACCACTCAAAATCAAAATTTTACTTTTGTTTACATTTAGAAAATATCATTTTATATTTATTCATTAGTTCTATAAGGGATATGAAATATGAGAGATTCTGAACCTCATTAGAGATCCAAGCCTAACTTATTAATTAGAGTGCCAAAACACAAAAACAAAATATGTAAAAATGCAATATTTCCAGTAGTGTTAATAGGGTTTCAGTGGCACTACTGCCGATT
Source organism: Rhinella marina (assembly GCA_900303285.1). Lineage (NCBI taxonomy): Eukaryota > Metazoa > Chordata > Amphibia > Anura > Bufonidae > Rhinella > Rhinella marina. The sequence continues at coordinate 157,821 of ONZH01025936.1, forward strand.
ATCTGTTGTACACCAGTAGTAATATTAGTGATGGACTCTACCTTCCTTTTTATGATATAGACAGATGATTGTTTCCACAAGGTATTATACTGGAAGACTAGGGATAGTCAGTCATTATTAGGGAGTCTTCCTATAATAAGGAGATGTCGGCTGTTACATAAGTGTCACTTGGATGGACACCTTCTGACACCTACACTCAGATGTTATCTCCAAGATATACAAATATCTACAATTCAGTACAGCTGGCCTGTGATAATTCCCTCTACCGCTGATCACTTGTTATTACTACTGTCATTGTCTCCCCCTTTGTGATCCTAACAGGGTAGTGGGAAGAAAAACAGCAGGACCCCTGATCTAGATTCTGACCCAACCTGGGCCAGTATAGGTGCTGGGCCTAGCCAGCTTGGATTTTTTTGGAACTCTTATTGAAATAACTGGGAAAAGCATCTTGCAAGCGCGGCCACCGCTCCATTCCCTTCTGTAGGGTTACGGACATAGCCGAGCCAGCGCTCAGCTATTTTTGGCAGTCCCGTGTGCTGTGTGCCCTCCGGCACTGCGGGGTCCATTCTAAGGAAGGGTGCACCACCAATGAGGCGAGGTGAGGCTATTGCCTCAGGAAGCACCAGCTAGGGGCAGGAGGGGGCAGTGGAAGGGGGGTTTTCTGTTTCTGCAGTATAGAATTGGGAAGCACTGTGGGCACAGTATGTGGCGCTGCATTACTCTGTATGTTCTATAACGCTGTATGTAATATTTCTTTAAAATGGGGAAATGGAGTAATTTTCGGCATAGGCTTAAGAGAGTAAATGTTGGTTCCAGGGGAACCTAGAAACTTGCCCCTTCCAACTCCAGACCTGTGAGAGTTTCCATCAACTCTTTTTCTTTATTATCGTATTTTTCACTTTATAAGATGCACTTTTTTCCCTCAAAAGAGGGGGGAAATTGCTGTGCGTCTTATAAAGCGAATGCTAGTGAGCGCTTCCATTATGGAAGCGCTCACTAGCATGTATTAAGTGCTGGAAGCAAAGCTCTGCAAACATTTGTGATACTCACCCTCCCAGTCTTCCCGGACGTTGCTTCACTGTCCTGACCGCGTACAGAGTCAGGACGTAGTGCACGAACTATGACCTGACGCTGCACAGTCAGGTGACTGAGCAGCGCAGGCCAGAAACACAGGGAGCACGAGGAGGAGAAGAGCCACGGCGCAGGAGAGGTAAGAGGAGGATTTTTGATTTTATCTGATCTGTGGTCTGATGAGGGTCTGATGGGAGGTCTAATGGGGGTCTGACAATGTGAGCTGATCTGTGGTCTGATGGGGGTCTGGGTGGCTGATCTGAGGTCTGATTGGGCTGATATGAGGTCTAATGGGGGTTTGACAATGTGGACTGATCTGAGGTCTGATCGGTGTCTGACAATGTTGACTGATCTGAGGCCTGATGGTGGTCTGACATGGAGGGCTGATGTGATGTTCTGATATTTATGTGGGGTCTGATCTGAGGATTTGATATGAGGTCTGAAAAAATATTTTTTTCTTATTTTCTTACTCCTAAAACTGGGGTGAGTCTTATCAAGCAAAAAATATGGTACATTGTTTTTTTTGCATCATGTGCAACATCGGTGTGGACTTTGTGCAGGACCAGTTTATGTGCAAAGATATTTATGTCCTTAATCCAGTTGAATTTGACACATTGGGTAAAAGTAAGACCTCTAGACAGTAGGGACAACTGGGGCTCTGTCAGAGCAGAGGCAGGTAGATCTGTGTATCAGTATTGGCAGTGTTCATAGTCAATATTACTTGTTGCTGTGTCTCCATCTGTCTTGCTCTCTGAATTAAACCTCTAATTGAAAGGGGGGAGGGGGGGGGGGGGGGGGACACAATCGTAGTTCTTTTCTCCATCGCGGTTCCTGAAGATGTAGTCAATTGAGGACCCGCACAGCCAAGAGGTAAGGTTCACGCAGATGTGTGGTGAGATTTCTTGGGATGTGAAGGTAAGAGGGATATGACCTTGGTTTGAATTTCCCAAAATCTACCTGTTATTGTCAATGATATATTTTGGGTCGGCTTGGTGTGGTGGGTTATAGGACATTGTTGGAACGTTCTGGGCTTTTTGGATCTCCTTTTTGGCGACCGCTTCTGAACGTTCTTACATTTAGACCTTTTTCCACACCCACAATTTTAGACCTGCCGTGAGCGGGGCGAAGTCACAGATAGCCATGCAACCCTCTGTTGCGCACCTATCTGCGCCTGAAATACGCCTAATTTAGTCATATTTCAGCATAGTAATTGACCCCCTATGTTCGTATATTATAATTGCATACCTCAATGTAAAACTAGATCATTAGTCTTTATTTTTACATGTTACATGTGATTATGCCCAATACCTCCTGCCCCCGGACCACCACCATTAATAGGAGGTGATTTATATGGTTTTAATTATTTAACTGTATTTTGCCTTATTTATATAAATAAAATATCCTTTTTTCACATAGATTACATCTAGTGTCATTATTTATAAATTACTCCATGTACTTTGTATCGGTGTTTCACAAACTGCGAGGGGGGAGTCCATAGTGGGTTTATAGGGTCTGGTTTCAAGCCCTTTTGGACTCCGTTGTATATTCACTGTGAAAAAAATAACCTCAGTGCTTTCTGCCACAGAATATGCAGCAAATTTTCTCTCTGCAAAAACCACCATGTGAACGGGGCCTTGAAAACAACATGGTGCTAACAGTGTTTATTAGTAATGCAGATGTCAGAGACTATGTCGGTAGTGTTACGCATCGCCATGTGCATTGGTGCCGTTACATAGAGTATGTGCTGCGCAAGTGTTACATACTGGATACAGAAAATTGTTACCCCGTATCTGATTCATGAATTACTGTATACATTTTTTTTTTTTTGCAAGCTCCATACGAACATCTCAATTCTGACCCTACAAATGAGTACAGGTAGAAGCCAGAAGGAATATCACATCTACTTGACATCAGTCCAATTCTAAAATATAACATATAGAAAAAAAAAAGTCACATTTATTTGGAAATCTCCCTTTTCAACACATTACAATCTGCAGAGTAAATCATCTCATTTGGTCACAGTTGTTAAATTCCAGCAGTTACAGCTACCGACCAGCAGAGGGCGAGCTGACATTCCCGGTCATCAGTGTAATATTTGACAGTAATTTGACAGTTTTTATTGAGAGTGTAAAAAAAAAAAAAAAAAAACAACTTAGAACAAATTAACATTTGATTAAACATAATAACCAAAAAGCAAGTGCAAACTTGACACATTTTCTTGTAACCAAAGTATATTTTACAGTAAATGGCTTGTGATTCTCTATTTTACACAAATCATACATTTAAATACATCATTTCCTTTTACGAGCTGCAGTGTGGATTAAGGACGGAAAAGGAAAATGTGAAAAAAGGCAACGTAGCATGCCGGTGCCATCCCATGGTTATCCCAAGGTTATATATCAGTTCAAATACCAGATCCACAAAGCAGCATCTCTCCGCTCAATGCTGGACGATCACTATAGAGATACATTTCGGGATATACCGCCCTGATCCCTGGATAAGACATACACATCAGCGGCAGTCAGCCTTGTAGATTGTGGCTGCATTTACAGACACTTTCTCGTGCATTTAGAAAAGCAGCCAAAGATGTCCTGATCAGACAGGTCGGCAAATGACCAGGACTATGCCGAAACCAAAACTGACCCATGTCGCTGAGGTAAGCAGACTGCTGGATGACTGGGTCTGGTAGGTTCATGTGCCCCTCTCACTTTAATGAAAAAAGCACTGTACATCATATAGTGCAGGGATGCCCAACCTGTGGCTCTCCAGCTATTGTAAAACTACAACTCCCATCATGCCCTGCTGTAGGCTGAAAGCTGTAGGCCGTCTGGGAGTTGTAGTTAGGCAAAAGCTGGAGGGCCGCAGATTGAGCATCACTGATATAGTGCATTCCAAAAATCAATACCTAAGGGTACATTCACACAAACACAAGCCGCCCGTACGTAATACACAGGTACTGGCCACGTGAATGCCGTATTATGGAGTGGACGACTTGAATCGGTCCGTGATGCTTAATATACAGTTAAAGATAGAACATGTCCTATATCTTGAGGATTGTGGACTCATTCAAGTTAATAGTTCTGCATCCGGGACACGGAATTCACATGGCCGATGCCCGTGCATTGCGGAACCGCCGTTTGCAGTCCACAATACGGGCACAGATCGCTTACCGTCAGGTGAATAGACCCTTATTCAATGGCAACACTAGGAAAGCAATTCACAGCGTCGGACTGGGGTCCACCACAGAACATCAGTGCCATCGACACAGAACATGGACACGTCCACACGTAACCGCATTGAAATCTATCATTGTACACACAAGAAATAACAAACAGAAGATCAAATAAGTTATTTGTGATGAACCCCTCGAGTGGATTTACATCGGACGATGTCTAAATCAGTGGTGATTGACGATATAGGAAGTCAATAAGTTTTAGTTTAAAGGGCGTTCACCGGGCAACACAGAATGGGGGGGGGTTACAAGTGATCGTAATAACTATCATTCATCCCCATTCAGTTTTCATACTGTTGGCAGCATATCCCCTCTTACATGGGGTAACGTGCTGCCAGACAGGATCTTTATTCTAGCATTAAAGATCCGATTGGTCTAGTAGAAGTCCCTTAAAGGAGTTCTCTGGGAATAAAGACTTTTTCTCTAATACCCACAGCCTGCCTCTGTAAAAAGAAGATTCATACTTACTTGCTTCCACCGCTCCGGTGTTCCATGCCGCCTCCTGCATGTCCATGTTCTGGTCGTCGGACTCTTTACATCCGCTGGTGCATGGTCACATGCTACGCTGCAGCCAATGACTGGCTTCAGCAGTGATCTGCTGCTTGTGTCCACATCACCGATGAAGCCAGTGATTGGCTGCAGCAGAGCATGCAACATTGCCGATTTACCCCCGTGGACCAGAACATGGAAGAAGGACCAAGTGGCAGGAAGCAGTAAGCATGAATATTCTGTTTATGGAGGCAGGCTACGGGCATTAGAAGAAAGAAAAAAAACCTCTTTACTCCTGGAGAATCCCTTTAAGAACAAATGGGGCTGGATTCTGTTGGAACCATTATCGTGTCAGAGCCTGGACCTTCTGGCTTTCTAGTGGGCAACGCAACAAAATTTCACTTGTAGCAGTGGACAGATGTGGTCACTACCATAACAACGGCCGCCACAGTGACCAAAGGCTCGTCCTTTCTTTAATATTCTGCACTTTTAACTGTTCATTGAATAACACTGTAAAAACTGCATCCATTACAAAGAAGTCGTAAGAACAAGGCACCAAGTTGTCGTAGCACTGTCAGTGCTGTAGGATTTGACACCGCAGGACACACACTGAAGCAGACCTTTACGTCACATGGACACCACAACAAAAAGCAGCGGTGTACATCAAAATAAATGTCTCATAGAAATCCACGGTCAGGGCTGGTCTTCAGATTGGGCCACGATCCACGTTGTAGACTGGCGGGTTTGCCATCTGTGTGTACCATCAGTAGTGGGAAGGCTTCTTATGTCCTAAAGCAACACGTCGGCATCACTTACTGCGTCTTCACGGCTTAAGTCCTTCATTTTGGTCTAACCTTGTGCAATAGTTGTGCCTTCATTCAAACGGCAGAGAATAAGTTAAATAACATACAATCAGGAATGAGAACTGTCCCTTCTCTTCTGAAGGCCATCCAATGCAATCTTCTTTGCCCATGCTGCAGAACTGCAATACTGAGAATGCAAGTTCACTTACAGCCATTGCGTCACCAATAAATGCATTACACTCAACTAGAATATCTACAGATTGTTCACATCTTCAGGGAAGAAGGAGGAGTGAGGAGCAGAGGCATACAGAATGAAGGATCTACAGCTGGCATCAGAAAGAGAGACTGTGTGGAGAGGGAAGGAGAGAACCGAAAAACAGTTCAGTATTTTAGGATTGTCCCTAAACAGAGATACAACTTGTGCCCCGAGTGACGCCTCCATGCTGCACGGTAAACAGAAGCACCGACTCTTAAAGGGGTTGTCCCGTTTCCTGTAGTGAAGCCCTGTCCTCAAGATAGGTCATCAATATCAGAACAGCATTGAATGGGAAGGAGCCGTTGTAGTTGCACTCCGTCCCATTGATGTGATTACAAGAAGCAGCGTTCATACGAGCATTGCAGTGAGGGGGCTGGGAGTCGGACCCCTGCAGCTCTGATGTTGATGACCTATCCTGAGGACAGTTCCTCAATAGGATAACCCCTTTAAGGTATACTCACGCATGGCAAACTGGTTGCAGAATTTTCTGCAACTAGAAATTTGCTGCGTGAAAATATCCCCCTATTGAAGACCTTTAGGCTAGGACTATGGCGCAACTTTTTGTAGTCCTACCGATTGCTTTTAACTGCTGCAACGTAAAGGAATACATTCGGCTGTATGCAATCTTATGGACTGCCTCTGTCAGTGGAAACCTCTTCGGAGCCCTACAAAAAGCAGCAGTGTAACCCATGGCTTATGGGCGGAAGACCAGTTATGATGGCACTGGACTGACCTGGCACAGCCTACAAGCCACATCTAGACAACAGCCATCATTAGATTCTGAATGGACAACCAACTCTCTTTTTCACAACATAAAAGCTAACGGAGAAGGCCTGCAAATGTAGCAATCACTTTGCACAAGTCATGCGAACAACTGCAACTTGTGGACGCAAGGAACCCAACATACAGAATGACCCAAGCGTTAGAAGTCGTCACCCAGCTCTAAACCTACACACCCCAACCCGTTGTTGCAGTCCTATGTCAGAACCATAGCATTCCTTATCCTAAATATTCAGATTGCTGCCCCAGCACTGGATCTTAATACCCCCAAGCCAAGGCAGAATGCTTTTCTGCCACACATGCCCCACCAGCTTCTACTCAGCCAGGCCTCGACCTGTGAAAAGCAGACTAGATGTTTCCTGACCACACTATAATCTAGTTTTAGGAGCCCTACAGAGAGCGACACACCGTAAATTTGACAAAAATAAGATTCTCTCCAACCTGGACAGAAACATACGGAGGAGGGAAAGGACTAGGAAGGGTAGAGAGAGATCAGGAAATCTTTGGTTATTTAATTCAAGGGTGCAAGGATGTTGCAAACCTCATTATTGCTTAGTAATGCAGCATTTGTTTCGATGTGGCATGGTGTACATTAGGGACCGCTCACAGTCCTATCCGTGCCACGCTGGCTTCAAATGGGAATACATTCAGTAATGCATTGTGCAAAAGGCATTAGAACATCAGTCTGCAAAGTTTTGCCTATTATTGTCACGGACGGTTTAAGGTCAAAGTAATGGATGTTCCAGATATCGGATTATGTAGAGAACGCCCACTGTAAACCGTATTCCACAAGTACAGAGTCACAATAGAGAAATAATCGTCCTGGATGTGTATCCATCGCTGGTATCGGTGTTTAGGATTAGTTGGCTGGCTATACGAAAAGCGGAAGAAGACCGATTCTTTTTCCCAAATCTGTAGTCACAGACTGCAGACCATTTCCACGTTGGTACAAAGAAAATACATTCAGTAACAAAGTCAGATGATTCAGCACCGGAGGGCTGGATGCGGGCTCTGCAGTGGTTGCGAGTTCACGGTTTTAACTCCTCAACATGACAGGTCCAAGAGCGTGGCTTCAAGTAGTCCAGATACGTGGGCTGCAAGACAAACATCATCAGCACACAGCAAATCTACGGGTAAGTAAAACCCTGGTCCTCCTTAGGCCACATTCAGTCGAGTGAGTGTCACGCTCCGGACTCACATAGAGCACCTGTCCTGAACTCCCGGCCCTGCCGGGGTCACATAGCATTATATTGATTTATGATGCTTTGTAACCCTTACAGTTCTGGAATGTATTGGTTAACTAACAGCATTATTTCAGTGTTATGCAGTACATTCCAGGCCTCTAAGGGTTATATAGCATCATAAAGCAATATAATGCTATGCGACCCCGGCAGCACTGGAAGGATGGGTGTTGCGCTGAGAGTCCGGAGCGTGACACTCACCCGTCTGAAAGCGATCTAATACACCACTTTAGTTATACTCACACCACAACCCTTGATTATCAATTCTACCTTAGAGGTTATCCTGGAAAAAAAAGAGAATGATGACCTATCCCAGAATAGGTTGTCATTATCACATCAGTGGGGGGGGGCCGAATTCTGGCACTGCAGCTGCTTCAGAAAGCTGCTGCGCTCACTGGAGCTCTACCGCACATCATGTAGTGGCTATTCTTGGTATTGCAGCTCAGCTTGACCTAAATGGGCCCAAGTTGCAACCAGGCCACTTGACCGATGTACAGTGACGCCATTGGCCTAGGAAGAGGCTGAGGCGCTCACAGCTGATCGGCAGGAGTCCTGGGTGTCAGACCCCCACAGATCTCATATTGATGACCTAAGGATAGATCAGCAATATCTTTTCCCAGATAACCATTTATGACCCCTATTTGACTTCGCATGGATTGTAACTCACATTGCTGAGTGAACAGTGACGATGGGCGTACCACTCCTGAGAGTAAAGGCACAGCAGCACACCCTGACCCAAAAACAGAGATGTCCACATGATCACATTCCAAATGGGGCCTCTGCGACGGTCGTGAAGAATGAAATTAAAGATCACTGCAAATCAAAGCAATACATTTAGCGCATTATTAGTAAAAATCAAGTGATCGGAACAGATGTGGAAATAAACATCTAATAATCGATTGTGATTATTCTGTACCATGGATAAAATCCAAGTAAAACACTGAAGGGGAAGAGTTCAGACACTGCAGATTTTTCACCACATTCAATCCGCATGGATGCTGAAAACCCCATCCACATGTAGCGGAAAATATGGAAGACTAAACAGTACGGTAGCATATTAGTTCTGTTGCAGAAAAGCTGCAATGTGGAGTTTACTCTTTGCAATGCAAAGGTGAAATCTGCAGAAGACACTCCCCGATATGTCTGAACATATATCTAATACGATCTACACAATCCAACGCCTGCTTTTGTTCTTTTGATACAATCTCCTCCTCAGACATGCAAAAAGCCAGTAGAATTTTACAGAAATAGGGTAACTGTTCTAAGCGTTGTCAGTCAGGCTTCCATCATCTGTCTGTGCTGCGTGTAGGTGAAGAGGATTAATACTTACTGCCAAAGCCCGCAAACAGAATGAACATAACTGGGTAAAAGAATCCAAAGCAGATACCCAGGGCATATTCATGGACCACAGCAGAGACCATAAAGACAGACAACATGGCAGCCGCTTTAAACCTCCGGCCAAAGAACTTTAAAAGGAGGAAAGAAGAAAAATAATTAGAACCACTGAAGATAGGTAAATGGTTAAAGAGGACCTTTCACCACTCCTGACATGTCTGTTTTAATATCTTCATGCATTCCCCATGTAATAACAATTCTGGAGCATCTTTTCTTATGGCTCTATGTTGTGCCATTCCTTTATTATTTCTACTAGAAGTTATGAATGAATTGCTAGCAGTCTGCGGTAAGGGTACAGAGGAGTGGTAACCAGTTGGGGGTGTGTCCCTGCACAGACTGACTCTATCCAATCAGTGCTGCTATTGTCAGTCTGTACAGGTACACACCCCCAACTGGTTACCTCCCCTCTGTACCCTTACTGCAGACTGCTAGCAATTAATTCATAACTTCTAGTAGAAATAATAAAGGAATGGTACAACAGACATAAGAATAGATGCTCTAGAATTGTTATTACATGGGGAATGCATGAAGCTATTAAAACAGACATGTCATGAGAGGGGAGAGGTCCTCTTTAAGTAGACAATGATATCAAATAAGCTAAACGAAAACGTGCAGAAAAAAAAAATAGAAACACCTCCTGAATTCGTGGCATGCAACAATGTAAGGCTCTATTCACATCTGCATTGTTACAGACACAAACCAAAATGCAGAGCCAGAGGCACTGCATGAATGTCCTAAATGATGTCAGGACTTACTGAATTTGGATTTAGTTTTGGATGATGCAGAAGCCCAGTCCTCACGGTACATTTGCTCCGCAATTGATGTGCACGCATGGTCGCGGAGCAAGTTGTCCCGGTAGCTTTCCAGGCGCTTGTCCCATATCATGGGCTTGCCCTCGACCAGCCCTATCAATTTCTCTACCTCCAAGCGAGTGAAAGACATCCTGTCACTTAGCTCTCCAACTCCTGTCTGGCCTCTGTCCTACACTGTCTCCTGTACTGTTACAAAGTAGTTTAGGTTGGTTTTGACTGGTTCTGTCTCCAAGCAACCTATCTGTGAAAACGGATACATATCCGTTTCCACGGACGCTCCTATAGAGTTCAATGGAGCCATCCGTCACGTTTAAGCGGATGAAAATGGGACATGCACCAGTGAAAAAGGATCTGAAAAACGGAACGGACAGGAATCCGTGAAAAAACGGATGCCTGTCCGTCGCCCATACAAGTGAATGGGTCCGTTTTTTCTATCCTTTTTTCGATCCTGAAAAAAGGATAGAAAGCGGAACGTGTGCATGAGGCCTAAGGGCTCTTGCACACTGCTGTCATTTTGGTCCACATCAGAGTTGTGTTTTTTGCAGTTTGGATGCGGACCCATTATCAACTTGTAGGAAAACAGGCCGAACTGGATGGACAGATGTCTTTTTTCGGCCTTATAAACTATGTTACTATGTTAGTGTGCTGTTCGTATCCGCAAGTCCATTCCATGGTCCTGGTACTCCACCGATCAGTTGTCTGAAGAAGCTCCAGTGAACGCTGCGGTCTCCTCAGAGCATACTGAGCACAGCACCGGACATTGTATAGCGGCTGTGCTTGGTTTTGCAGCTCAGACCAACTTACTTGAATGGGACCGAGCTGCACATAGGCCACGTGACCAATGATTGTGACGTCACTGGTGCAGGAAGATGCTGCAGCCTCTTCAAACAGCAAGTCTGCGGGGGTGTCAGGAGTCAGACCCCCCACCAATCAGATATTAATGCTCTGTCTTAAAGGATAGGCCATCAATATCTTACTGTGGGAAAACCACTTTAACAATCCATAATGATGGGGGCGTCACTATTTCCTAGTACTGAAGAGAAGGTTCAGCATCTTACCCAGAGGAAGTCCCGATAGGCGTAGTAGTAGAGCCAATCGTGTACAACCACATTCCAGGTACGGTAATAGTTTGCAAATGAAGTTGAATTCCACCAATCCTGAAAGAAGACAGACCGCACATTGAGGACGGTTCCGGGTAAATGAAGAATTTGTGAAATCAAAAACTTTGACAGGACTTTGCAATTATAACAAACGTCCTCCTAAGGGTCCAGTCACACGTTCGCAACTGTCACTGGCCACGTGCGTTCTGCATTTTGCGGACCGCACATGGTCGCCACTCTGATAGAAATGCTTATTATTGTTCGTGGCTGTTGACAAGAATAGGACATGCTCTATTTTTTTTTGTGGGGCCACAGAACAGAAGTGTGGATGCGGACAGTACACGGTGTGCTGTCCTCATCTTTTGGGGCCCCATTGAAATGAATGGGTCCGCACCCGTTCTGCCAAACGGATGCAGACCCATTGTGCGGACGTGTGAATGGACCCCAATTATGTGAAAACCCGCAAGATGTCAGAAGCAGGGGGCAAAGTAAATGTCATCAAATCCATCTCCTCACCTGGTAGAACATTCGGTCAGCAAAACGGAGCATCTCAGCAAAGGCATTGAGCCAGCAATGCAGAAAGGCGAAGAAAGCCAGGAAGAGGATCAGTACACCTGTCATAAAGAAAGAACAGGCAATAAGAATGAGCACCGGACACTGGGAACATGGCACTAAATACAGAGGGTAAAGGAAATGCATCACCACACATTTTATCTACCAGTTAAAACTTTTTTTTTCTAATATCCTTTAATTTTCTAATTGTAGATTTTTTACTTTTTTTATTCTATTTCCTGCACATGACTATGTGGTCGGCCATCCCGCCTGAGCTGTTCTTAACAGCATTAAGAAAATTGCTTTATGGCAGCTACATGGTCCACATGGTCAGGCAGGGAACCTCAGTGACTTCTATGGGAGAGTTTTCTAGGCCCTGTGCAGAGGTCATCGTGCAAGGAAAGACTAGATAAGCTCTGATATCACCTATTGTGAATGGTGGATCCGGTCTCATCTATAAACAGAGGTAAAATTATTACAGGCGGGATTAGGCAAGATTCACATCTGCGCTGTGAACTCCAGCACTGTTACGGCTTTCAGCCTGACAAAAAAATGCTACATGCACATGCCGACAGTCAGCACATAAACTGGAAAGTGGCCGGGATCCCATTACACTGAATGGGGATCCAGCGGTGCACGGTGGCATCCTGCTATTCCAGATATGATAAACTGCCGTGCTGGAGTTCACGATGGAGATGTAAACCCAACCTTAGAATGACAAAAACAGATTACTGCAGTAAAGTGATCTGCCCAGACCAAGAAGTGGCTCCTATTAATAGCCTTAGTGACCAGTGTGAAAACTGCCGGAGTTTATGATTTTGTTAAAATATAGATATTGACAAGGAAAATTAAAAACAATCAAAAATGATTTTAAAATATGTTAAAACATAAAAACGTGACTTAAACAATAGGTCATTTTCTGATGACACATTCCGTAAGTACCTGGAAGGATGGAGTTAAAGATGCACAGGACCAGGACTCGGAGGCTGAATGGTTCTTGGCTGATGTTGCGGAAAAGTGGAATGCAGAGTCGGACAAAGACATAGTAGGCATAGAAGAGGCAGCCAAGTACCTGCAACACAAAACCACAGGTAAGTGGATGACAGGATAGGAACAGATTTGACAATTCACATTAAAGGAGTTCTCCAGGAATTAAAAAAAAATGAAAATACATAAATATTATTTTATAATAAATATAGTCACAAATACCTTCAATTACTAATATTGGCTTGTTTTGTCTAGAGAGCAATCATCAGGAGAAATATAATGGCCGCCGTCCTATCAGTTCACACAAAACCTGTCCTAATCACAAGTTACTTCACAACACTGAGGTAAAGAGCTGCCTCATCCTCCTCTCTGCTCTACTTGTCAGGGATTATGATCCTGAATACAGGTGAATCTCTGTGGGAATGGAGAAGATGAGGAGACATGAGAGGAGGTGGGGATGTGGTAATGAGCAGCAGCACTTGATGCAGTCTCCATTACCACAGTCTGTCCTGTCCGTCCTCCCTGTACTTAATGTCTCCTCTTGAACTCCATTCCTACAGAGATTCTTTTTATTAGCTGTATTCAGGATGATAATCCCTGACAAGCAGAGCAGAGAGGAGGATGAGGCAGCTCTTTACCTCAGTGTTGTGAAGTAACTTGTCCTCCTGTGTGATTAGGACAGGTTTTGTGTGAATTGATGGGACAGCGGCCATTTTATTTTCTCTGATGATTGCTCCCCAGACAAAACGAGCCATTATAACTAATGAAAGGTATTTGAGAATATATTTATAATGAAGTAATATTTAAGTATTTTCATTTTCTTAATTCCCGGAGAACCTCTTTAAGGGCCCATTCACATGATTGTGTGAATGGGGCCGCATCTATTCAATTTTGCGCAATTGCTGGCATTTGATCTTGCCGTGCTGCGGCTCGGCAAAAAAAAAAAAAAAATTTATATATATATAACATGTCCTATTCTTGTTCGCAATAGCAGACAAGAATAGGCATTCTATATGGGGTGCCGATCATGTGTGTTCCGCAAATTGCAGTACACACACTGGTCGGCACCGTGGTTTTGCGGATCTGCAACACTACGGCCGTCTGAAGTCTCCTCCTTTTCTGGCATTTTACCTACTGGAGGCTCTATAGGACTTAATAGACACCAGAAAACGTGCATGTACAAAACAAACAAAATGCCTTAAAAACATGGCTTTTATTTTTTTTTTTTTTATGAAAAAGTAATCAACAACGTTGGTATGGCTGGTACAATGGAGATCCCTATGTAAAAGAGGAAACATAGTTAAAAGATGTTCCATGAAAACAACTTATTCCAGATGAACAGGACAGGGCATAAGTGTCTGATCGGCGGAGGTCCAACCACTGGGACACCTTATGATCACCAGAATCGGGGCCAGTGTTCCCCACTGCGGTAGGACACCCGCCAAAGCGACACTTATCCCCTATCCTATAGTCCAGGGATAAGTTGTTTTGCATAGGGATCTTCATTGCTCTATGACTGTGATGGCTAACCTCCGGGACTCCAGCTGTGATAAAACTACAACTCCCAAGATATACACGTGCTTGGCTGTTCTCAGAACTCCATAGAAATGAATGGAGTATGCTGGGAGTCGTAGTTTCACCACAGCTGGAGTGCTGGAGGCTAGCCATCACTGTACTATGAAATACCTGGGCTGAAAAGGTAAATTTCAAAGGGGCATGTCCAGTGCGGAAAACAAACAGGCCCCTTGTGGACGTGCGATTTCTCAATACAGACATTGCTCTTTTCTCAGGACTGCATGGCATTATCATTTATAATGCTGTGCGTCTCTGTCCGACCTTGGGTCTACTGCATTATACTGACACAATGGACTTAAAGGGGGTTCTGCAGTTCTTTTAAACTGATGATGTATCCTCAGGATAGGTCATCAGTATCTGATCGGCGGGGGTCCGACACCTGGGGCCCTCGCTAATCAGCTGTTTGAGAAGGCAGTGGCGCTCCAGGAGAGCCGCGGTCTTCTCACTGTTTCCCTCAGGCCCAGTGATGTCACAACTAGTATCACTGGCCTGGGCGGGGCTAAGTTCCATTCATGTGAACAGAGCTTAGCCCCGCCCAGGCCAGTGATACTAGTCATGACGTCACTGGGCCTGAGGGAAACACAGAAGGCCGCGGTGCCCCGATTAGATGCTGATGATCTATCCTGAGGATAGATCATCCGTTAAAAAGAACTGCAGAACCCCTTTATCCATGTATGACATATATACACAAGCATCTGTAGGAGTGCGTAGGCTTAATGGATGTTGGAAAGGTCCAATAATCTGCTATCTTGGCATTTCTGAAGAAGGTCAGATTTTTACTGTGCCTGTTTGGTTAATACTCACACTTCAGCTCTTAGGACTCACGTGTGACAAGATGGGCAGGTAGCATGTCAGTAACGTGAGCCACCGCCATTACGACAGTACACAGCGCGGTCACACCAGTCAAAGCCGACAGATATGGTAGAAGCATAAGCTTATATTACTACATATTATAACGGCTTGTGTTGGATGTAATACTTTACCTGAGCAAATTTAGTGGCAACATATCCCCACCTTATGGATGGATTCCTGCAAAAAAAAAAAAAAAAAAAAAAAAAAAAAACACTTTGAAAAACTGAAAATACATAAAAACATTTTTCAGGCAAATCAGACTTCTCCAAAACAATCAAATTCCTCCAGACCTGACAGATCTCACACGAGCGATATAGACTGCATCAGGATCTGTTCAGGAAAAAACTAATGGTTTCGCACGCAAGTTCAATTAGTTTTGATTGCAGCTGTGCTTTTTTCTATCCGAATTGCATGTGTTTATCACATGTTTTTATAGTAAGAGGAGAAACAACCAGTTTTACAGAACAAATATATATTTTTTTTGTCAAATTTCTACAGACGTGTGAGGATGGAAGTTGTAGACAAAGGTCGGCCATGTGCTGTCAAACAGTACAAAGGTGAAACACTCATTTACCTTGGATAGTTGTCTTGGTAGATCAGGGTAGGGATAAACAGGAAATACAAGTATTGAGAAACTGTTGGCACTGGAGCAACTGCTAAATGACAGAAAAACAGAATTAATTTTAACTAATATAAAAAGGAGAGAAACCAACACAATCCTAAGCAGAGCAGATGACGATTCAATGGCAAGTCCTTAAAATTATATTGAGAGGACAGGTTTTTTTTGTAGAACATTTCCCACAGCCAATTTAATTTCCACTGAAAGTTTCCTAAAACTTCTGATAGGTCACAGTGACATATGAAAGTTTTTGATTGGTGGGGGTGCCGAGACCCCCACAGATCGTTGGAACGAGGGTAGAGAAGCATTCACATCACATACTGTGGTCTCTCTCCTCACTGCAGGAGACGGAAGCAAAACGGGGCCTTAGACTTCTATCGAGTGTCTCCTGCAGCGAGGAGCAGTGATATGTGAACGCTTCTCTCTTCTCAATCGTGGGAAGTGCCGTCTCTATAACACAGTTTTTGAAAAGCTCAGTGACACTCTTGTATAACCCTTTTAAGGGGTCTGCAGGCATTTTCTGTAATTAAAGGGGTTGTCTCATCTTAGACAATGGGGCATATCGCTAGGGAGCCACACCTATATCAAGATCGGAGGGGGGCAGGGAGGCACTGCGCCTGGGAGACCCCAGGTTTCCTGGGTTTCGGCCACCACCAGGCGCAGCTCCCCCACTGCTCCCATAGAAATGAATGGGAGTGCACAGCGTTTGCGCAGCCATCGCTCCCATTCATTTATATGTAGCCAACAGAAATAGCCGAGCCAGTGCTTGGCTATTTTCGCCGGCCCCATAGAAAAGAATGGAGGGCGGCTGCGCATGTGCAGTGCGCCCTCCTTCAGTTTGGGTGCTCCGTTCTCGATATAGGTGCGGGTCCCAGCGATATGCCCCATTGTCTAAGATGAGAATACCCCTTTAAGGGCTCATTCAGACTATCATGGTGTTTTGCGGATTCGCAAAACACGGATGCCGACCCGTGTTCGTTCTGCAATTTGCGGGCCGCAGATGGCCGGCACCATCATGGAAAATGCCTATTCTTGCCCGCAATTGCAGACAAGAATAGGGAATGTTCTCTCTTTTTTTAAGGGGTCGAGGAACGGAACTACGGATGCGGACAGGACACGGTGAGCTGTCCGCATCTTTAGTAGCCCCATTGAAATGAATGGGCACGCACCATTTCGCAAAATTGCAAAACAGGTGCAGACCCGTTCATAAGGCCGTGTGAATGGGCCCCAAGGCTACATTCACATCTCTGTTAGACAGGATCCGGAATAAATGTAGGCTGGTGGCCATACAAAACACGCTGCATGTAGTGGTATTTGGCCGGCCGAAACCCAGCATTTATGACCGAAAGCGGCCGGATCACTGCTGTATCACATTATAGCCCATAAAGATCCGGTGATGATCTGTTGAATGCTGCAAAGCCAGACATGGATCTCAGCCGGAGATGTGAACGTAGCCTAACCTATGGTGCTAAGCTGTGCAGGGAAGCTCTTTTACATAGCACTTACCCTCCCCCAAAGGCGCCACAATATAAAAAATACTAACTGGTGCTAAAACTAAATAACTGCACGAAAAATGCAAAAAACAAATGTCAGAACTGCTGCCATATAGATACTTCGACAGAAATACATTTTTGTCATAAGGTCTGGCTTTTAAAGGGTTAAAGCGAATAAAACGAAGGCTCTAAAGTTACAGAATATGGATTTTCAGTCCCTGGCTTTTCACTCACTTGACTTTTCCTTATCAAAAGACAAAACCCGAGGGATATTTTCTCTTACGAATGAATGCACCTTCATGATCATTCGAACCTGGAAATGAAATAACATTATAATAAGTCAATTCCGTCCAATACAAAATATAGATAAACAAAAAAAAAAAACTACATTCCTGAAGCACAAACTATAGGTTACCTGCTCAAGGATGACAATGAACCTGGAAGCAGGGGGTAAATTGTGTTGCACCACTATGTATGCTGGACAGAAACCGAGGCCGAGCATCTGAAAGGTCAGGTAAAGTGACCCGTAGAAGAGAGATCGTATGGTGCGGTGTGAGGAGGTCTTGTATCCCTGGGCCCAAAACGAGAAGAGGACGTAGGGGATAATCAGTGTGCTCAGGAACATACATATCCATGTGCCAAACACAATGGAGAACTTGCCAAAGGCATAGGACAAAAGATCAAACTCCAAAACAAGCCTGCAAGAAAAAGAATGTAAATCATGAGCAAAAAAAAAACAAAAAAAAAAAAAAAACAGAAGATTACACTGGACCTAAAAAGTGTTTCAAAGGGGTTTTAATCATTTTTTTAACAAGTCCTCCCAGCAGAAATTTACCAAAGCCCAGATAAGTCTGTTATGAAATCAAGAGTCAAGGAACGTGATTTTATTAATAGACAAAGCTGACTTTTATAAACTGGCCTTGGTCTTGTGTCCTTCAAGCCCAGCAAAGAGTGTGCATGTCCAAATGTGCAAAACAGAATGCTCATCGGTCTACAAAACCTCTTGCTAAAACTGCCCAAAGACTTCAGAAAGCGGCCGGTAAAACGATCATTCTGCCGACCGCTACCATATACCATTAAAGGGGTTGTCCGGCAAACCCCTGAGGTCCCTCCGTCCCTCTGTACAAAAAAACATGCACACAGTCACCTGTGTACAGTCCCAAAGTTGCTCCATCCCCGGCCTCCGTGGGACCAGGAAGTGGCATGATCCCGTGTTCCCTGTGGCCAATCACAGATCTCAGTGGTCAGAGGGGCTTGAATGGTACATTACTTCAAGAAATTAAATAAGGCCTGTGATTGCCAGCAGCAGTCACAAAACCAAGCCGCTTCCTGGTCAAGCATGGACTGTCGGTGGCCAGGAACAGAGTAGCGGTGGAACTGTGGACAGGTGAGATTTTTTTTTTGTTTTGGAACCCCAGGAGATGTTGGCTCCAAGGCCACACAACCCCTTTACTTCCTATAGGGATTTTATTGGGGACAGATCAGCTGATTACCTGTAATTCTAGAAGAAAGGGTGACCAAAAACCTTAGCGGTTAACTGACCATTATCCCTCTCTCCAACATAAGTACATGAGGGTAGGGCAACATCGTGACATCTTATATAGTCAAAAATACATACAAATTTAAATTACCCATTGGGATTAAATACCCACCCACCACAACTTACCTGCCCTGGTCAATGCAATCCACAACTACCGTACTAAGGATGAAGAGGATGAGGAGAGCAATAAACATGTGGTAGATGGTGCGAAAGTGATTGACTTCAAAGAGTTCACTAGAAAAAAATAAAAAGTTCTTTAAAAATTGTGATAGCAGAAAGCACAGAAAGTAAGAAGCCCTAGTCAGCTTTGGACTGGCCCAGCAGAGGATCTTCTGGTGGGCACAGGCTCTGATAGCATAGTAGGCCCCAAAGATCCAGTAGTGGAAAAACATTTGGATCCTGACTTTAGATACACTGCCACTAGGGTCCATTTCTTTTCAAAACCTATAAGACATTATTGATGATATGGGGGTTGAGCCCCAAGAATGATTTCCTCTGGTGGGCCCAAGGAACCCCAGTCTGATCCTGGGCCTAGTCAGGTTAGTCACATAAGTACACTACTAAACAGTGCTAGATAGTTGGAGAACATATGTATAGCTAACATTTAGTCATACACAACATAATGAAATGTTGCTGTTGACAATGGCCACGGGGGAGCATGGCAAAGGGAGAGAGGCAATTTGAAGTCTCTCCTGTGCGGGACGCTCCAACGCTGGCCATAAAAAGGAGCTGGAGGTTCTGTAATGTGGTTTCCCGATAGACTTCAATGAAAAAGTTTTGATTTATGTGCAGTTTTATTATGTTTTTCATGCTAATTTTCTGAATACAAATCCACACCGTATGCAGGTAGCCTTGAAGGGTTTTTTCAGGAACACAATATTGATGACCTATCCTCAGGACAGGTCTTCAACATCAGAATGATGCAGGTTTGACCCCCTGGCACCTCCGCCGATTAGTCTGAAGAGGCCGTGGATGCTATTGTGAGCACCACAACCTCCTCAATGTCATAACATTGTATAGTGGCTGTGCTTGGTATTGTAGCACAGCCCATATACTGAGCTGAGCCTAGGTCATGTGACTGATGAACATGATGTCACTGGCCTAGGAAGAGGCCATAGTGGTCACCTAATGATGGTTCTAAAATTGAGAAAATAATCACTGAACATGTGGGTGGTGTTGAGCCCTTGCACATCTCAATACTAGGCTTCAACAGCCTGGAAAAAGACTAGGGCTCCACGTTAACAGTCATGGCACGTCATCTTTGTCTCATGTGCTTTGGAGATGCCGGTCTAACTTGTTTTGGAATATTCTCCATTAGCAGAAAGTGTCAGTACATGCGGCTACGGCTGTTTCCTTGTATAAAAGTGTCAGTACATGCGGCTACGGCTGTTTCCTTGTATAAAAGTGTCAGTACATGCGGCTACGGCTGTTTCCTTGTATAAAAGTGTCAGTACATGCGGCTACGGCTGTTTCCTTGTATTTTTTTTTACAGTCTGGGTACGATAAAGAAACAAACCAAACAGGTTCTTCACTTACTCTAGTAAAGAACGTCTTGATACAAAGATCTTCCCATGGTGATGTGCTTTTGATGTCCTGTGAAATAAAACGGAGGTCAACAAAAAGATCATCACTGTACAGGGCAGGCATTTATACCATGTTGATGGCATATCAATGAGTTGGGGGGGGGGGGTGCGTCTGCGCAGAAAATTCTGAAACACTCAATATACAAGGTACATGAAGCTGAACAGGAAGACTTGGGAACATCCGGTCTGGATCTGAGCAGAAGAGCCCACAGCCAGTACGAGCGCAGCAGAGATGGCAGAATCGCCAGCCCGACTGAGGGGTAAGTACTGACCAGACTCTCTTCCTATAACAGGGCAGGAGGCGGACGGATTTATTTTATTTTTTTTTAAAAGCATGGAGAGTGGACTCCTTTAATATCATATTAATTACAGAGAACAGTGTATGTCCTAGTCAGACCCTACTTATTAACCTCATAATGACCAAACAGCGCACATGAACAGTTGCTGGAGCTGGGCCTTAAAGGGGTTCTCAGAGAATTA
Organism: Rhinella marina; assembly: GCA_900303285.1. NCBI lineage: Eukaryota > Metazoa > Chordata > Amphibia > Anura > Bufonidae > Rhinella > Rhinella marina. The sequence continues at coordinate 178,681 of ONZH01025936.1, forward strand.
AGAAAATGAAAATACTTAAAGGGGTGTTCCCATCTCACAAATGTAGTTTGTATAATTAGATATAGCCATAACAATATTATTACTAATACAATGTATTTATATGAAATGTACCGTTTATAAGATTTACCTAATTGTATATCCATTGTCCCACACACATCAGTCAGGCCGTTGCCCCTGGTTACGGCCACCGCAGCCATGTAGTAGTGGTGGCCGGCTTGCTCTTGTTCAAACCCGCTCTGAGGTAACTGCTGTATTGTGAACACACATTGTATGAGCATGCGCAGACACATCTTAGGGTTGTAGCATTTTTGTTTACACTTCCAAAATGCAGAGAAACGGATCCTGTTCCAAGATCAATTCATCTCTATGCAGCAGGATCCGTTTATAAAGTCTGCGTTTTGGACGGATCCTGACCATTGCGTTTTGGACTGGTAGCGTCCAAAACGCAGATGTGAAAGTACCCTAAGATGTGTCTCCGCATGCTCATGCAATGTGTGTTCACAATACAGCAGTTACCTCAGAGCAGGTTTGAAAAAGAGCAAGCCGGCCACCACTACTACATGGCTGCGGTGGTCGTAACTAGGGGCAACGGCCTGACTGATGTATGTGGGACAATGGATATACAAATAGGCATACTTAATACCCATTTAAGTATTACTTTATTATAAATATATTCCCAAATACCTCTCATTAGTTATAATGGCTCATTTTGTCTGGGGAGCAATCATTAGGGGAAACAAAATGTCTGTCGTCCTATTAGTACACACAAAACCTGTCCTAATCACACAGGAGGACAAGTTACTTCAGAACACTGAGGTAAAGAGCTGCCTCATCCTCCTCTCTGCTCGTCAGGGTTTATGATCCTGAATACAGGTGATAAGATCTTTAGCCGAATCTCTGTAGGAATGGAGTTCATGAGCAGATGTGGCTGATAAGCAGCTCTTGTATGCAGTCTCCATTACCGCAGTCTGTCCTGTCCGTCCTCTGTACTTCATGCCTCCTTAATTCCCGGAAAACCCCTTTAAGCTGGAGCACCATATACGTATGGCGCAGGAGTAGGTCGGGGCCCCCGCTATCAATGACAGTCAAGGACTCTGGGAAGACTAGTGTTTTTTCACCGCTTCTGCATAGCTCTATGCAGTGTATAGAACAAGCAGCTATGCTGAAGCAGCTAACTATATCATTTTCCCCTAGAGGTTTTTTTTATTGACCTCTTGGGGGACATTATGTGGCAAAAATACATAAAAAAAAAAAAAAAAAAAAGTTGCCCCATTCACACAAAACAACGCATATATCAAAATGGGTGCCGCAAAATTGGGAATTCATTTTAATCACTTTTTTTTTTAATGTCAGTGTGCATATTTAAAAAATAAAAAGCTAGTGTTTGAAAGCAAAAAAAAAAAAAAAAAAACCACTAACAAAAACAAAGCGTAGCAAAAATTATTTTCACGGTCAAATAAATGTTAGGGCCGTTAAACCACCACATGCCAGATCCGCAATACCATGGAGGCTGACCAGTGTGTGTTCCGCAATTTGTGGAACACACATGGCCGGCACCCCATACAAAATGCCTATTCTTGTCCGCTATTGCAGACAAGAATTGGACATGTTCTATATTTTTTCGTGGAGCCGCGGCTCAGCGAGATCAAATGCCGCCCATAGAAATGTATGGGGCCGCATTTATTCCGCAAAATTGTGGAATAGATGCGGCCCCATTCACACGGTCGTGTGAAAGAGCCCTAAGGCTGTTTCAGGCCCTTTCATCTACAGGTCATACTGAACCATCCTGTGCACACGGTAACCACGCCAACATTACCTCGCTTTGTGGCCGTCTTTTTCATCGTTTCCAGGGTAACAGTTGATGGACGCAGAAGAGGCTTCTAGAGCAGTGGATTCGTCTATAAAGTTGTTCACAAACTCATTGAAGTGAATGTCTACTTCCTTCATCAGCTCACTCTTCAAAACCTGGAGGCAACGAAAAATTAACAGAATTTGAAGGATAGAGAATAAAATGGCGGATAAACCATTAGTAATGTGGCATCAACCACAATCTAGATACTAAGTAATACGACCTTACAGAGAATACTTCTACAGGTCATGGGGCCAATAACCAACTTGAATTCCACCTGCATGTAAAAGTCACCTGCAATAGATCTCTACAAATACATTTTGGGGGAGATATAATTAAAACCGTGTATAGGAAAACCAACTCAGTTGGCTGTGGCAACCAATCAGACTCCTCCTTATATTTTTCAAAGGTCCTTTAGAAAATGAAAGGTGGAAGCTGACTGGTTGCTATAGGCAACTAAGCCAGTTTTGATAAATCTCTGGCCTGGGGCTACTTCTAAGGCGTTATCTAAGCACCCCCACCAGTCTTCACCCTTTAAACCCTATACAGGGATCTGGACTTCGCTGCAGGGGAGCCACCAGGGTGCTACCTCCTGGAGAAGTCTCAGTTTAGTACACTGCTGACCCATGGAGGTTAAGGCAGACCATTGCAGAGCACCAAGGGGGTTAGGCAAAAACCATAGTCAGAGGTCAGGGCAGGCAGTTCAGGGTCAGAACAGGCAGCAGAGGATCAAATCTGCAGACAGGCACAAACTGATAAGTGGGGCAGCGAACAAGACAAATATCGCACCTTTGCAGGAAACTAGAACCTATTGCTCAGGCACTTTTCCACAAGGGGAGGGGTCTTAAATACCTTAGGGAGGTCCGCCATGGCCCTTTGCAGGGGTTGTCTCACTTCAGTAAGTTGCATTTATCATGTAGAGAAAGTTAATACAAGCCACTTACTAATGTATTTTGATTGTCCATATTGCCTCCTTTGCTGGCTGGAATTATTTTTGTATCACATTGTACACTGCTCGTTTTCATGGTTACAGACCACCCTGCAATCCATCAGTGGTGGTCGTGCTAGCACATTATAGGAAAAAGCGTCAGCCTCTCTGGTGGGTGGGACCATGGGAGCGCACATAGGCTGTTGCTTTTTCCTTTATTGTGCAAGCACGACCACCACTGATGGATTGCAGGGTGTCTGTAACCATGGAAACGAGCAGTGTATAATGTGATACAAAAATAATTCCAGCCAGCAAAGGAGGCAATATGGACAATAACAATACATTAGTAAGTGCCTTGTAGTAACTTCCTCTACATCAGGGATGGGGAACCTCCAGCCTCCTGCCAGAAAATGCTAATGACTGCTTCCAAACATGCGGGAGGCACGGGAAGGTAAGAACAGCACTGCTCTGGCTGTGCGCAGTCAGGTCACAGTACAGCGCAGCAGAGAGTAGACCAGGGAGGGCAAGTGAACCTGCCACAAGAGGCAGCGCCGTCCGGAGCTGGAGAGGTAAGTTTATTGTTTTATTTATTTTACAAGTCTGATCTGAGGTCTGATTGGGGCTCATCTGAGGTGGGGAGGGGCATATAGGCGGTTTGATCTGAGGCTGATCGAGGCGGGGGGCAGATCTGAGACTGAGAAAGGGACAAAGGTAGGGACAGTGGCAGGGAGAGTGAAAGCTGGGTGAACCCCTCTCTGGACCCCCCTGGGTTTAGCTTGGCTGCCATTACTAAAAATAACTAAATATATAACATTTTCAACTTAAATATTAGACGGCTATATGTGGTCAAAATGGTACCTGTACTATTTGTAATATATAGTGTAGGCGCCATTCTGTGCTGCAAAAATACAGCACTCTAGATTTTTTTTAATTGAAGCGCAATTTCAGTAACTTACCCCTAAGTCACTTATATGTTTGAACAAATATAGCCGTCAAATTTGAGAATTCTGTATGACCCCCGAGTGATGTTACAAATATCCAAATGGCCCTCGGCAGCAAAAAGGTTCCCCACCCCTGCTCTACATGATAAATGCCACTTACTGAAGTGAGACAACCCCTTGAAGAGCTAGAGACAGAGCGAGTGCACCCTACGGGCAGGGGGAAGCAGCTCATCAGGAAGAAAGCTACTGCCTGTGGATTGGATGGAGTAGGCCTACTCTGGAGGTCGGACCCACTGGGCAGGAGAAGGATTATGCCAGGACCAAACCACCAGACCCCTGGAATGGAGGAACGGGCGAGCAAGGCAGCGGCCATGCATGGTGCGAACAAGAGCTTTGATTGACAGTCAGGCAGTGTAAATGTGATCATGCCTCGTCCTGGCAATCAAAGTGCAGAGGCCGCAGCAGTTGCAGAGAGCTGAGCCTCTAGCTGTAACACAAACACCCACCCACCTAAAACATAATTTTTCTCAGCAATGCGGGCACATATGAACATGGGACCAACACAGATGTCTTCAGCTGCCAAGTGCCCATGTAACAGGTCAGCCAGTGTCATAGGTACAAAACTGCTGACAGATGCCCTTTAACCCCTTCGCGCCCGGAGCTTTTTTCGGTTCTGCATTTTCGTTTTGCGCTCCCTGCCTTCAAACAGCCATAACTCTTTTATTTTTCTGTTCACATAGCTGTATGCGGGCTTGTGTTTTGCGGGACAAGTTGTACTTTCCAACGCCACCATTTAATATTGCATACGGTGTAGTGGGAAGCGGGAAAAAAATTCCAAACCGGGTGAAATTGCAAAGAAAACGCTATTCCGCTACAGTTCTACGGGTTTCTTATTTACAGCGTTCGATGTGCATTAAAACTGATCCATTACTTTCATTCTACTGGTCAGTACGAATCCGGCAATACCTAATATGTATAGTTTTTCCTGCGTTTTCATAGTGATAAAATAATTAGAAAGTTGCCCTTTTTTTTTTTTTTTTCCTTGTCAAATCTTGACCCCTATAACTTTTTGGTATTTATGTGTACAGAGCTGTATGGGGGCTCATTTTTTGCAGGACAATCTGAAGTTTTTATTGATACCATTCTGGGGTGTGTATGACTTTTTGATCACTTTTTATTTAATTTTTTTTAGAAAAAAAAAAGCGACAAAAAACGGCAAATCGCCATTTGGACGCTTTTTTCCGCCACACAATTCGCCGTATTGGAATTTTTTTTTTTTATATTTTAAAAGTACGGGCGTTTTCGGTCACGGTGATACCCATGATGTCTATATTTATTGTTATTTAGGTATTTATTTTTTACTTATACGGAAAGGGGGGTGATTTGAACTTTTACATCTTTTTTATTTTTTATATATTTTTTAACATTTTTTTAATTTTTTTTACTATTAGAAAGCTCAAATATGGGCTTATATATTGTGGCTTTTTTTTTTCTTTATGAGCAATTCTGGGTTTTATAGACTCAGAAATCCATGAATTGCTCATTTCTTATCCTGGCCTGCCATCTAGTGGCCAGAATAAGAATTGCACTTTGAAAACTGTAATCCTCACCAGCGAGGATTACAGTTTTCATATGGTGTACAGACACCCCGATTGGCCACACGGGGTGTCTGTACACCACCCGGAAGCGAACGCTTCCAGGTTTAGACGCAACTAGATGCCGTGATCACGGCATCTAGTCACCCCGGAAGACGCCGCCGACACAGTAGGTAGCGGCAAGTCTCTGCTGTTAGAAACAGCAGAGACTTGCCGGCCATGACGCCCGCCGCACCCGCGAGCGGGCGCCATGTGCCCGCATCGCCCCAGCGCCGTACATGTACGGCGCTGGTCGCGAAGGGGTTAAAGGGGTTGTCCCACCAAAAAAAATAAATAAATAAATATTCTAAAGTTTTTAAACCAGCACCTGGATCTAAATACTTTCATAATTGCATGTAATTAAAAATTTTCTACAGCCACTGAGTTATTCAATAAACTATATCAGTATAGCGCCACCTGCTGTTTGTTCTTTTTGATATTTCTTTGCCCGGCTCACTGAGAAGGCCGCACATGCTCAGTTTCATTTTTTTTTCCATTAATCATGGGATAAACCCTTTAAACCTTCCTTGTTAATGTACAGAACAATAGCAGGTAAACAAGCTGAGCTCTGCTACGCTCGGGTCAGTGAACACGTAGGTCAAGCAGCCTCGGGACAGTACTTTACCTCCGCTTTCCTCTTCAATTCCATTTTTCGGTTGATCACATGCTCCAAGTCCATAAAACCTGTCAGCGAGAAAGCACAAGTCAGGTCAGTACGTACAGAACACAGGCAAACAAGGGCAGCAAGGAACAAGCCTGGTAAACAGCAAACAGACGAGGACATGTGGACGGAGAAGTCATCGAAGGCTTCATATATTAATGTTTATAGTACCAGGTCACATTGAGAAGATGGTTATACAATGTCACAGGACAATTGGATTAAACTTTCATTAAAATGTCATCATCTCTATAGTCGTCATAGTAAAGGTAACGTCTCACTGCAGAACATTTTGAAATTTTTTTTTTCAGCTCATTTCCCGGCTCAGCGTTAGGAAATACAAAGTCTATTATTTATCAGAAACCATCAGCAAGCAGGTTAGTTATTATCAGCTTTTTTTTTTTTTTTTTTTTCTTCATAGCTCAACACATGCCTCCTCCACGCTCGTTAACCCCTTAAAGGGGTTTCCTGGGATTTTAATATGGATGGCCTATACTCAGGAAAGGCCACAAATCTCTGGCGGGACAAGACACCCTTAAACAGACCCCCCCCCCCGACAACCCGCCATTTCAGAGTAGCTCCGGCGCTCCATGCACTGGACGCAGCTGGTTACTGCAGCGTTGTTCCCACATTGCCGTTACCAGCTCTGTGGAAATGGTTTTCTACATTAGCTCTATTTTTATTTTATTTTTTAAAAAGGAGTTTTCTAAGATTTTGATACTCATGACCTATCCTCGGAATAGGTCATCAGTATCTGATCGGTGGAGGTTTGACACTTGGGACCTTTGCCGATCAGCTGTTTGAGAAGGCTCCTGCGAGTGCCGCGGCCTTCTCTTAGCTTTCCCTAGGCCATCGACGTCACGTTCATAATTCAAAGTGGCCTAGGAGCGGCTCAGTCCCATAGAAGTGAATGGAGCCGAGCACGATACCAAGCACAGCCGCTATACAATGTACGGTGCTGTGCTTGGCCCGCAAAGGCCATGGCACTCACAGGGGTGCTGGTGCCTTTTCAAACAACTGATCAGTGGGGGTCCCAGGTGTCAGACCCCCACCATATCAGATCCTGAGGATACCTCATCAGTATCAAAATCTCGGAAAAACCCTTTAAATAATTAGAGCAACATAAGCAAGTTTTTTTTTCCGTTTCGTCAGTCTGGCCGTAAAAAAAAAAAAATTTAAAAACCTTAAAAGGGTTTCTGTCATCAGAATTTAGCCTACAAAACCGAGTGTCATTTGCAAATCGCAAATGACACCTGATGACAGAATCGATCGCGAAATCCCGCGCCTGCGCATTGCGTTAAGCAATCCGCGCATGCGCATTGATGAAGCCGGGACCCGGGCGGCCGCCGGCTCTCAACACGCGTGCGCAGATTGCTTATCGCAATGCGCAGGCGTGGGATTTCGCGATCGTACAGGGCCGGGAGACGAAAGAGATGGCTGCCCGGCCCTGTCAATCAACGCAAGGGAGGAGGGGTAAGGGGCGTTATTACGGCCGCTCCTAGGTGCAGGGTTCACGCCTACTGCACCTAGGGGGCCTAATTAGCATATTATAAAAACGCTATTTTAACAAAAACTACCGTACAGATTTCTATAAAAGAAGGCTTTCTGTCATCAGGTGTCATTTGCGATTTGCGGTTTTGTAGGCTAAATTCTGATGACAGAAACCCTTTAAGACATGCTAGACATTACTGAAATGATCATCAATGGTGTTTTTTTCTCCACTCCTGAGAGACACCAGAAAGGTATGAATGCATGAGATCAGCGTCTTATCAGCTCAGTACTTTCGGTTTAAAGGGGTCGTGACTCCGATGGCCTTTTGGGCAGACTCCCCAGTGTTACTGGACCTGCAGGGGGACTTAGCTGATCCCTGCCGCTGAGTTCAGGCTCCTTCACTCACCCGCCACTGCTGCAGATTTCCAATATGCCTGTGTCAACATCCGGTTTTACGCGGGTTGCAGAGGTAATACTGGTAAGACGTGTCAGGACAATGGATCATGTAATGTATGAGGGGACACGTTACCACCGTGACCCGGCTCAAACCAGGTGTTAATGCGAGGAGACAAAAAAATAAATAAATAAAAATCGGGGTTGTGAAGGAGCCGAAACCAGGCGGAAAGAGTCACGTAAGAATGATCCCATTCACAGTTTTGGGAAGGGGTGGTCTGCCCAAAAAGCTCCCAGGAGGGGGTCAATTATGCCAAGAGCTTAAATACTTGTGATGTGAAGGGCGACACATCTTCCGTGGTGCTGTGCCCTGTATGCTTCACAATTCAGTGTAGAAATCGTTTCTGACAATTATTTGCCTCCGTAACATTATAATGACCGTACACAAAACCAATCCATAAATCAAAATGAAAATAAATCTTTCACAATGGTGAGAGGACAAGATGTCCTTGGTGTTGGTACAGCATGTACGGTCTTCTCGGCGAGTTTACATTGTGAAGCTTCTCGTACACAAGACAAGCATTTAAATTTGCAGCTTTCCATTGAAGGTTAAAGCTTAACCCTGGATTTTCTCACATCACAAGAAAAAAAAAAAAAAAAAAAAAAATTGTCAGGGCGTCGGTGTGGAAAGCAAAGAGGAAAAATGTGCCTAAAATCTTACTGAAGATGATTGAGAAGGAAAAGCATTCATAGTGTCCCTCAGGTCTATTGTGACCAAAAAGCCTTCGACCCCCCCCTACAGTGAAAGAAGGGGGAAAAAAAAAAAAAAAAAAAAAAAAAAAAAAGGAACTAAAGTATTGTACTGGTGTCATGTGCAAAATGTGCTGAGCCAGCAAGAAGCAGCAGCTAAGAGGTTACTGAAGGGTTTCATCTACTGAACCATTGTAGAGACCAATATACACGGTATGGTGGCTAAGTGCCCAACACTGTTACCGTGCAGCACTGGGTTCAATTCTGACCAAGGGTAACATCTGCATGGAGATTGTATGTTTTCCCCATGTTTTCTCCGGATATTCGCTTTCTTTCCTTACAGAAAAAAAAAAAAAAAGAAATGTATAGGTTCATTTGGATTTAAATTGTAAGTCACAAGTTAAAGGGCATCTGTCAGCAGTTTTGTACCTATGAAACTGGCTGGCCTGTCACATGTGCACTTGGCAGATGAAAGCATCTGTGTTGGTCCCATGTTCATGTGTGTCCGCATTGCTGAGAAAAATGATGTTTTAATATATGCAAATGAGCCTCTAGGGGCAGCGGGGGTGTTTCTATTACACGTAGAGGCTCTGCTCTCTCTGCAACTGCTACAACCTCCGCATTTTGCTTGGCAGGGCCACACAGTGTAAATATCATCACGCCTAATCCTGTCAATCAACGTGCAGAGTGCGCTGCAGTTGCAGAGAGAGCAGAGCCTCTACGTGTAACAGCAACGCCCCTGTTGCTCCTAGAGGCTCATTTGCATATAATAAAACACCATTTTTCTCAGCAATGTGGGCACATATGAACATGGGACCAACACAGATGTCTTCAGCTGCCAAGTGCACATGTGACAGGTCAGCCAGTGTCATAGAGACAGAACTGCTGACAGATGCCCTTTAAGGTAGGATGGGAGCTGCAGCCATTAATCCCAGTTCACCTGCGTAAGGTCCGGTGCACTACATTTATACGGAAGGTCAAAGACAGAAAATAGGATGTTTCTCTGGCGCGGCTACCAGAAACCAATCTAGGGGCGGCTTCTCTGATTAAAAGGGATGAATTCTTCATTTCAGGATGGGTGAGACCACACACCTAGTGAAAAGGGAAGGTGCCGGCAGAAGGATTCTTCAACCACGCACATGGTGTACAGAAACCCAGGGCACACTTCTCTTTAATAAATGGACGTCATACTACATTTACTGATCCACATGATACGTCCAGCACATTACATGTCAATTTATTCTGGATATCACAGGACGACGTTTTTGGTCGCTCTTAGTTTTTAAGTCATAAGTGGTGCAGGAGCAAATGGGGACTGGGCGGACGGCGCTGCTGTACCAGCTAGAAGATCGTATAGAGGCGACACCCACCCGATCCTCACTTGCTCCTGCACCATATACGACTTGGGAAAAATCTCAGACTGAAGACTGATGTGAAATAAGTAAACTAGTATTCTACATCAGGCCATTGAATGAAATTTACGCTATTTATTAAAAATTGCAAGAGACGTGTGCCCTGGATTTCTGAACCCAACGTATGTGGTTGAAGGACTTGAAGACACGTAGTCTCTACTACACAAAAAAAAAAAAATAAAAAAAAAAATAAATAAATATCCTTTTAAACAGAAGCTCCTCAGACTGTTTCTAGGAGCCACGTCAGAGAAATATTACATTTTATGCCCTTGAGCATCCATACCACTGGGAACAGAGTCCAACGTGAGGGACTACAATCAATGCCTACAGCGATATGGAAGATGTCAGGGCTATTTAAAATTGATTGGTTGGATCATTACCGACACGCGAACTGCTGGACTCAGGACGGGGACAGGGACTGGTTAACTAGTAGCACAACTTTCTGAAAGAGCCATTTACAAGAGAAAATAGGAGGTGCAATCAATTTGTATTTATTTATTTTATGTTCTAAGTACAGGGAGTCTGTCCGCAGGTTTGACAGGGTTGGGAAGAGCAGAACATACATAATTTTTGTGGGGCTTTTAGTGAATCTGATTTTTTATTCTGCCAGACTCCGCTCCTGCAGGTGCCCTGGAGGCGTAGCCAATACACAGCCCCTCCCCTCTTCAACAGGCAACCAACTAGGAGTCTCGTACAGCCGATACACAGAGCAAAGGGGGGCGATTTGTGAAGCTCAATGCAGAAAGCGCTCCCTAGTGAAGCTGTTCACCCAGGACACTTGCAGAAGCAGAATCTCGCACGATTAGGACATATGCACATGTTGCAGAATACGTGAGTCTTTCCAGCGTGGATTCCCCTGTGGAAAAAGCGCAAAGTAGTACAATACCAGCAAAGTGTTAGCCCAGCGGTCCGTGCCGGTGCTGCCGCCCCTATACGCAGGCATGGCTGCCGGGCTCCCTCTTTCTTTCCTGCTATGAGTCGTTCTGACCAGCACGGGCAGCAGGTAGTTTAACTGTTGCATCTGTGCTCCATGCCAGAGCTTACTTCCTGCTGGAGTCCTGTACTGGTGCATGTGTCTCTGTCTCCTCAGCCTATGGCTGGATTGCAAGAAGTATTTAAAGGTGCTTCCTGCCCCTGGCGCCTGAACAGTCTTGGTCACTAGCTTGTCTAGTTCTTAGTGTGAAGGTGTTTTTGGAGTTTTTCTTTTCGGTGTACCGGACCCTGCTTTTGGATTGATTGAATTTTGCTTGTTTGCCACCTGCCTCTGACCTTTACGGACTTTTGCTTGATCGCTGCCTGCCCCGACTTCGGACTTTCTGACCACGTATTTCCCCTCGGTATCTCTGACAGCTGCCACTGACTTGGGAACTGCTCTGGAGTGGCACCTGGCAACTACCCCAACGGCCCAAGCCTATCCTCACCATCAGAGGCTCTAGTGAAGACCAGGCAGTTGCCAATTCACGCCCCTCCAGAGTATAGCCAGTCAGTGGCGCGGTAGGTCCACACCCGCTTGCATAACACAAAGCGTATGAGATTACACAAATCTCATCTACAATTTGCAGATTTTTCTCTGTGCACAAATTGACCTGCCGTGTGGATTTGCAAATCTTCAGCACGTCGAATATGATTGCGGTTTTAGCTGCGGATTTCACACTTGTGATCTTCAAGAAAACTGCATCAAATCCAAACCAAAAACCTGTCAGGCAGACATTGTGGATTTGGGGGCGGATATGCTACAGAAATGCACATAAATTTGCACGGACATTCGTGCGGATCTTATGTGCGTTCACTGAAAGCTCCACACACAGCAGGTTTGTCCTGCTCTCCTCGGCCCCTACCCTGTGCCGTAATCAGTTTTGCATGGCCAAAACTGCTGACAGACTCCCTTTGAGGTCAAGCACTACGGCTAGAAATGAGGGATCCATTGTTCACTTTTCAAAGGAAAAACTCTGTGAACCACTTTGTACAGGACTGTAATCTGTGTGATCTATGACCCTGGAGGAGCCAGAGCACAGAGGACGGCTCTAGGGATAGCTATCCCAGCCTCCTACTACTCCGCATTTCGGGAGTTTACTAGAGTTCAGCCGGAGACATTATTCAGCAGTAAGTCACGGTGAAGTCATCCTGATGAAACACTTAGTGAGAGAACGACTCACTGTACGGGTGACGGGAAGCAATGGAGTCAACGTCACATGGCAGCCAGCCCCACAGCAGAGAGGAGACACCCGATATTAAGGGCTGGAATGAAGACCGGGAAAAAAAAACAACAAGCCATTCATTAAAAGAACAGTCCTCTGACGCCACTAAATATAGCCGTGTGTTACTGACAGAACCGGTTCTGACACAAAGCTCTCCCCAATTGTTCCCGCCATAGGTTATCCCTGACAGAGCACCTCACTCGCTTCGAGGACTGGAGACTTATTTTAGTTGCATAATCCATTATCGTGCAAATAGGACACGTCCCCTCTCCTGACCCCATGTAATAACTCTTATGACTCTCTGTTATACCATTCCTTTATTACTCCTTCTAGAATTTGTGAATGAATTTCTAGCAGTTTGCAATGAAGGTCCAGCTGGGTGTTACCAGTTGGCAGCATGCTCCAGCACAGTCTGACACTTGCAGCACCGATTGGATATAATGTAAGACTATCCAGGGCCACACCCCCAACTGGTAGCACCCATGTAGACCTTTATTGCCATGAGCTAGCAATTCATTGATAACATTGGGGGGGGAGGGGGGTGTAAGTAGCTGGTAAAACAAATAAGTCAGGAGAGGTACAAGTCGTCCTTAAAGAGGAGCGGTCACCCCTGACATGTCTGCTTTAGTAACTACTTGGATCCCCATGTAATAATTGTGGAGCACCTTTTACTTCTGCATTGCGCCGTCCCTTTGTTATTCCTCCTGAATAGGTTGACAACTGGGCGTTACCATTTCCCTTGTGAAAGGGGCATGTCCCTGCTCAAACTGAAGTTATGGGACAGTGTCAGAATAGGTAGGAAACACTTGCAACAGCTGGGTCAATTTAGGAATGCATTTCTAGGAGGAATAGCAGAGGAACGGAACACCAAAAAAGGTAAAAGATGTTCCTGAATTGTTAATATATAGCAAATGCAATCAAGTCAGGAGATGCAAAAGGTCCTCTAAGGTCTGACAGGTTGGAATTTCCTCTCAGTTCGTTTTTTTTCCCACTGGAGATAATGAGCAACTGCTGATCATGGATGACTAGGAGCACATGCTACTGGGAGATTAGCAGGACGATAACCATACTTATCACATGTCCATGGCTGACCTGATAGGTAACTGAAAGGACGCTACTTCACAGCAAAGCTTTATCTATACCCTCATGACATGGGCTTTCCCAGATTCATCATACAGGTGTGATGGAGGGAGAACAGGGGTTTTATGAAAATGGGCCCCTTAAGAACTAGCCCTGAACGGCCTCTGTTGCCATTTGTCATTTTCAGACTGTCCTTCACTCAAACCATGGACAGGTGGCCCACTGTTTTTGGAAGAATGCAATTTTTATTTTTCTGGTCAGCCCCTTTAAATTTAAATCTACAGGGGTTAAAAACTACATTGCCTGGTAGTCTAAGGTGATGGACTGGTTAATGGTGAATCCTTTGCCATCTAGGCTAGTGACTGGGTTGCCTTGGTCTAGGGCAGTGAAGCAGGTCATCAATGATGGTCTAGGCTATCAGAGGGAGGTCTACATTGGGGAACCAGTTCATGGTCAAATCCATGGTGGTCTAGGACACCGAAGGGGCTCAATGACATTTTCATAGCCATCCGGTTCTTTGTACGATTAGTCAGGTTGCTCAGTGGAAATAAAAAATATGCTCTACCTAAATTTAGCACAGAGTAAAGCTTTTAACCCTTCATTATCCCAGTCTTCAGGGGGTTAAAGGGGGTTTTCCAGTTACAGTTAAAAAAAAAAAAAAAACCCACACACCTTACTGCATGATATAAATCAGATGATGAGGTTCTGAGTGCATTTTGAAACCTGCAGCATAATTGCAATGTACCCTGCACCTTGTGTTTTACATCCCAGAACAAGACTAATGAGGTGCGTGTTACATCAGGTCTCTGCCTCTCCCTCCCCTCCCAGATCAAACAGGGTCGGCAGCCTCATTTGTCTTCATTTCAATGCAGTGAATACTAATAAAGCTGTGTTGGATACTGGTTGGGGGAGGGGCCCTCTTTCAGCACATAGACTTCTACTAAGGAAATTATTTATCAGGTCTTCATCAGAATTTGAACTACAGAGCTTCTGTATGTCAGGTAGAAGAGTTCCCATTACACTACAGACCTGTTCTGTAGGGACTCTTTTCAACTAATGACCTATCCTCAACACAGGCTATCACTATCCTATTGGCAGGGGTCAAACAGCTGCACCCTCTCTGACCAGCTGTTCTGCAGTAGCTTTGGTGCCGAAACTACACAGTTCCGTCCATCGTGCAGTGGACAGAGCTGGTTATTGCAGTGCTGCTCCCAGTGACTTCAATGGCTGCAGCAACTAGCGACTGCAGAGCAGCTGATCAGAGGAGGTGCGGTACGATCAGATAGCCTAGCCTCAGGATAGACCATTGCTATCACTTGTAAAAAGGAGTGGACAACCCCCAATGATTCAGAAAAGGTCATGTAGATGAAGAAACGCACAAGTTTTTGGCCAAAGTTTCGGTCATATTTGGACCCTGTTGATGGTCTTAACCTTAGTGTGAAGAGATCTGGCAAGACTGGACAACTGGGACATGATGCAGAGAAAGTATAAAGAACCCATACAACTTCACTCATGGTTTTGGCTTCCAAAACTGCATCCGGAAACCTGTTTGTGTGACCGTCCCTCAACGTGAGAGAAGCAAACGAGAAAGTTACTGGCCAACAGAATGACTTCAATATTATTAGGGGACCTAAACCTTTACTGAAACCACAGAAGGTGTCAGATTACCCGAGTACTCTTCATCTTAGCCTTGCCTTGGTTCCCACATACTTTCTATGGATCTGTACTCCGCATGAAGAGTGGAGCCAACCCAAGCCGATGAGTGCTGCAGAGTGCTCAGAGAATGGCCACCTCCTATGCCATCAGGAAAGCTTTAGGTCCACCTTTAAAGTTTGCACAAGCTGCTCAGTTTCATAATAAGGACACATTTAGCAATAACTTTGGAAAACACAATGATTCTTTCCTGAGACAGAGATAGGACAAGATAAGACTTCAGATGTTGCAATGTACAGGAGGACTGAATGGCGGGGTTAATAAGTAATGGACTGGCCAAAACATAACACATCCGACCGGCTGGAATCAGCAGAACGCAGTGACCTTTTCATCCTGATGAAGTGGCTGATTATATTAGTCGACGTCATGCAACACAGCAAATGTAATCAGGATCTCAAATCATGGGTTTTCTGGAAGGGTGGAGATACAGGACATTGGGGGACAATGTTGTACTGTTGTCTATTAACTCCTCCAGTTAAAAAGGTTGTTGAAGATTTTAATACTGGTGATTTAGGTGAAGAATATCTGATCGATGGGGGTCCTACATCTCCCCCCAATCAGCGGTTTGAGAAGGCACCGGCGCGGCCTTCCTTGTGGCTGCACTCTGTGGCTTTAGAGGGGTTCACCTATAATGCTAACTCACCAGCAATATTTCAGCAGTGTAATTTGATGTTACACCCTCATCCTTACATTTTGAACCTTTTTTCATTATGGTAACCTGGTCATGTAACCTCAAGTCTGACCAGCACCCCCAGAGCTTGCTCTAATGTGTAAACAGGAAGTCAGTCTCTCGCAGGTGGCTGACTTCCTGTGAACATCAGGATGACATCACCAATCATATCCCTCCAGGCAACTCTCAGGCTCCTCCCCTGCCTCCATGTTCCTCTGTTAATCCCTGTATTCTGTTGATATAATGTCTAAAGGGCCAGGAGTGCAGATATATAGTAGGTAAGTGTACACTGTGATTGGCTGCAGTTATATAAACCCCCTGACTCACACTGACTGCCTGTACTATCTGTGTGTGCTGACTCTCCAGTGCAGTTCTATGGGGTGGAGCTTCTCCCTGTCTCCTGCATGGCAGAGGGAGAGATGAAAGGGCAAAGAGGACAGACATGCTCAAGCTGTATGATAGGAGAACATGGAGACCCTGCAGTGCGAGGGGACAACAGCTCTGCGTCACTGACCTGTCGTGGCTACCATTACACAAAGCATGATGGGAAATGTAGGATTCATTAGGAAAACCATATGAGGGGAGAAGGAATCAAGATGGCATTCACAAGGCATTCACAAGAGCCTCTATCTTATGTTTTAATAATGGCCTACCCTGCAGATTATAGGTAAACAAAAAAATCAAGTGATGAGCAATCCTCAGGATAGCTAATCACTAGATGATCGGCGGTGGGCCGGCACTCCGCTCCCCCGCCAAGCAGCTGTTTTGTGTAGCTCCGTCACCACAACTTCACTGTATTATCAACATTGTAGTGGACAGTGTTCATCACTGCATTGACTTCAATGGCAGCAGTATGGCGATGACGGGTGCTGTACACTACAATTTTGATGGTGCTGACCACTGGCGACAGAGATAGACAGAGCAGCTGGGCGGCGGAGGTGTGGGGTGACGGCTGCCGCCATTTATCTAGTGATAGCCTATCCTCAGGATAGGTCATCACTTAAAGGCTGGACAACCGTTTTAAACATGAAGGATTTTTCGGACATCCACTTACAAACAGGCATGTGTTAGTAACAAGTTTCAAGCGTAGCGCATGTACAGTACACCAACACATGAGAGTCTGTAATTAGTTTTTAGTATTCTGCAAAAAAAAAAAAACATGATAAGACAGAATGGCATAAACTCCATACGTCAGAACTATAAACTCAGCATATATCCCAGGAGATTTACACCGAAGCCAAGAGAACAAAACAAGGAGCAAACAGTCCCAGCTACACTCTACATAAAGCTCAGTCGGCTCTCCTTACCATTAGTCATGGTTCTCAATGACCTGTCCCCGTCTGATCTTCTTAAAACCTCATCTCTTTCCGTGGTCACCAAAGGCTTGGAGACTAAGCGACGACTCCGCAAAACGCGGCAGTCTTCCTCAGACATTGTCAAATCACTGACCTGGGAAAAAAAAAAAGAAAAACACAAGATGAAAATATAATAAAATGTAAAACAAAACATAAAAGAAACAAAATCTAAAACACAGATCACCAACACATTGACTGCCGGAGGACAGCATGAATGCGGAGTGGGAACACGGCAGGTTACGTACACATAGGTGAGGTAGGAGACTGGTCACATCCTCCGTACAGGGTGTTATTACGTGTCAGACTGAGCAAACACAGAGTTAAATACAGAGCACTGGCAGCCGGCCGCCCATGCACTGCCGAGCAGACCGCAAACAAGATTATTTTTACATTGGAAAACCTCCATAATAAGGAGATTACATCTTGTGTTAGAAAGAAACCTGAGAGGATAGACAGCAGCAGGATTAACAAAAAGTTACTCAGTCAATGAGTCCCTGAAAAGCCTATAGAAATCGCTTTAATATATATATATTATAGACAGAAAATATAAATTAAATAGAAAAAAAATTTACACTGAATACTTTCTTAGCATTTTATTTCTAGGTTTACATATATTTCTATGATCCTCTGGCAGCACAGTACCTCCTGCAGGTCACCCGTCTTAGACTGCATTCACACCTCTGTTTCCTAGAACCGGTGCCAATGCCGCTGTTGGCAGGCTAAAACCCGGCATTTATAACAGAAATTGTCCGGATCGCCACCGGACCTAATTGCTGTCAAAGGGGATCTGGCTGTGACGATGATGATCTGGAAATGTCGGATCCTGTGAGATCCAGCAGGGTGCTCTGTGCCGGAACAGCCTGCCAGGTCTCAGAACGGAGATGTGAACGAGGCCTTAGATAAAGATCTGCTGAACCCACCAATCTGAGCGGGATCGGCCGACTATCTTGTGTGTTTATGGGACTGCCATGCTGGATCTCAACTACATGATCATTTTGTAGATGCTTTCTTGGCTTAATCCTCACATTCTGGA
Organism: Rhinella marina; assembly: GCA_900303285.1. Lineage (NCBI taxonomy): Eukaryota > Metazoa > Chordata > Amphibia > Anura > Bufonidae > Rhinella > Rhinella marina. The sequence goes on from ONZH01025936.1 coordinate 196,786, forward strand.
GAATTTAAAGGGAACCTGTCACCTCCGAAACACCCCCTGAACTACAGTAAGCGGTGTATAGTGTAAATGATGCTGAATCCGAATATGTAAGTTTTATCTTCATACTCACTTCCATTCCAACGCTGTGCTCCCACAAACCTGCAGTAAAATGCATTGAGAGGACTCTTCTTTGAGTCCTCTACATTATGTGAGAGAGCACCGGAGTCCTCTCAGTGCATTTTACTGCAGGTTTGTGGGAGCACAGCGTCAGAATGGAAGTGAGTATGAAGATAAAACTTATATATTCGGATTCAGCATCACTTACACTATACACCGCTTACTCTAGTTCAGGGGGTGTTTCGGAGATGACAGGTTCCCTTTAAGGAAGGCATTTTGTCTAATTAGCGTATGGTGCTAACCTGTGGAGGGAAGCTCTTACATAGGCTACTTTCACGATAGCCGTTTTTACGGATCCGTCATGGATCTGCAAAAACGCTTCCGTTACAATAATACAACCGCACTCATCCGTCATGAACTCCACTGAAAGTCAATGTGGGGGCGGATCCATTTTTTTATCGTTTCAGAGAAAACAGATCCGACCCCATTGACTTACATTGTGCGTCAGGACGGATCCGTTTTGCTCCGCACATCGCAGACAGTTATTCTGTCCACAACAGTTTCGTTCAGTTCTGTCCCCATTGACAATGAATGGGGACAAAACTAAAGCGGTTTTCTCCGCTATTGAGATCCTATGATGACTCAATTGCAGAATTGAAAATGCTAACGTGAAAGTAGCCTTAGTACTTGCCCTCCTTTGCTCCCCCGATGCAGCAGTCCCCACTACTGGCTATTCCACGAGGGATGTGGGATGGATGCAGGGAACAGGAAAAGTAGTGGCCACATCCAGTTTTAACCCGGGTAGAAGAACCCACAGCGTGCGCCAGTGCCGCAGAGACAGCGGTATTGGGGAGTGAGGAAGTAATACGTAAAAGAGAATAGTACCATTCGCTAATTAGACAGAATGCCCGGAGAACCCCTTTAAGGACTCCCTGATATGTACTATTCTCCAGATCTGATAATCTTACAGTATTATTACAATGGGGGTCAATCTCATGCACCCACAAAACAACAGGACATGTCAAAATCCAACGTGTCTGAACCTCCTCTTCCCTGACCTCTGCACTTGGGGAACAGCTGCTTAAAGGGACACACTTTTTTTTTCTTTAAATCATATATTAAACATCCTATATGTAAATAATCTATGTTTTTTTTCCCCTACTGCAAAAAAAAAAAACAAAAAAAAAACAACGGGTTGCTGTTTTTCAGGATATACTTTTTTGAAGTCACTGTATACTCTGCTTCCTGTCCCTTTAACTCCCTTCTTTGCTTGGACTTTTAAACACGGCAGGATGTCTCCTTTAACCCTCTCAGATCATTCACGATAACCAGAGAGCAAAGACTCATGAGAGCATCACACATTAGACCAGAGATCTCAAACTCGTGGCCCTCCAGCTGTTGTAAAACTACAACTTCCATCATGCCAGGAGAGTCTACAGCTATTGGGGCATGCTGGGAGTTGTAGTTTTACAACAGCTGGAGGGCCACGAGTTTGAGATGTCTGCATTAGACTGATAAGAGCAATGCTCTTCTGTGGACACTTATCTAGCCCTATAAGGAGAACAATAGAGCTGTCATACTGTAACCCCAATTTTACTAATCTACTATTTTACTAGCAGATAACTAAGAATGGATTTCCTTTCTCTACCGGAGCTTTATTCCTACAATACCACCAAAACGGAGGAGATTTATCAAGATCAGCGCTCTCTATGCTGGTCTGGATGTCCCCATGAGCTCACCTCATCATAAATTAGGCGCATCCTCCGGCAGTCTGCGCGCCTAAACAGAAATCTACGTAAATCTTGGAGCTGCCATAGATTTCTGGCTCCACTTGGACCGGAAAACTGGTGTAAATGAGGATAAGTTTGTTTCAGCTGCTGGTCATGCCCCCATTTTTTAAAAGCAGCGAGGGCAGCGTAAAACGAGGCACTTGCGACTTTTTTTCATATATAAAAAGTCACAGACCCGTAGCTTTTTAAAGCTACTTTTCTGATGGAAGGGAGATGATAAATCTCCCCCATTGAGTCTAAAAAAAAAAATAAATAAAATAAAAAATACCGCATTATGATGGAAGTGTCAATTTTGCGGAACTGGTGGGGACACATTCATGTCAACGGGGCCGCAGCCACGGACAAGAATAGGCATTTCTATCACACGGCCAACCATGTGCGGAACACACGTGGCCGGTGTCCGTGTATTGCAGATCCGAAAAACACTTGAGGACGTGTGAAAAGACCCTTACTCCCACTAAAATCAGAGGGTTTGGCCATTTTTTGATCATCTGGCAAGTGTGGGGGGGAAATAAGGACATCATTTTTGTCACATCAAATGACACCAGTGGTGTCAATCAAAAAATACCTGCAAAAATGCAGAAGCCGGTGGTATATGAAGGTGTCTATAGTGTCACGTAACTAACAGCAGCGGGCGTGCGTCGCACAAGGAGGAAATGTAAGAGCTCACCGTCCCCGGCTGAGATAAGGAAGGCTGTAACCTTATGCATCTGGATCAATCCTGCGCTGACATCACTATCTGTACGGAGGAGGTCACATCACAATCACAGCGCAGGATACAACATCTACGTGGTAATTACAGATAGGCCGCGATCTGCTGAGTGGACACCTCAACTGTCAGCGCCAACGACGAGGAGAAGGATCCGATGAGGACACATTATCGGCCTGATAACAGCCCAGTAAAATGGGTTCATCTTGAGGACGAGCTATCGCTTCATCGCTTCCCAAGGTTTACAATAAATCATAAACCCCCAGCAGATGAAAAGTGGTGTGACTGGGCAGTGATTAGCGCCGGTAAAAAAAAAAAACAGCCAATCAGCAGCCCTGTACTGAACAAAAGAGTAAGTGGCGGCACAAAGCTAACAAAAGGGTATACTAGTGTAAAAAAGAAAAAAAATATATAGAAATATGTATGGTTAAAATAATGGCCGGTTAAAGGGGATTTTCAGGATTTTTTTTATGGAGGACCAATCCTCCATCTTTAACTTATCCACCAGATAGGTCATCAGTATCTGATCGGTGGGGGTCGGACACCCAGGACCCCCACCGATCAGCTGTTTGAGAAGACATGTTCAATCGGTCAAATGGCCTAGGACCAGCTCAGCCCCACTGAAGCGGAGCTGCGATACCGACCACGGAGGATAGGTCATCGGTTAAAAAAAAAATAAACCCCTTCCAAAAACAGCAGCTGCGTGCAGCATTGCAGGTCAGCTCCATTTATTTCAATATAGCCGAGCTGCAATATTCTAGTCCAACCCCAAGCTCAAGGGTGGCGCTGTTTCTGGAACAAAGCAGCCATGTTCACCAGACCACTATTTAACCCCGTAAGGCACCGATGTCTGGCAGATCTGTCACCTCTCCCGACATGTCTGTTTTAGTAGCTACATGCATTACAACTCCAGAGTAACTGTTCTTGTAACACAATAGCATGCCATTCCTCTACTATTCCTGCTAGAAGTTATGAACAACTTGCCAACAGTCTATACTTTAGTGTTTTCCAGTTGTGGGCATGTCCCTGCACAGTCTGACACTGGCAGCGATGATTGGATAGTGTCAGACTGTGCAGGGACACACCCCAACTGGTAACCCTCATCTGGACCTTTATAATGGACAGAGGTGTAGTCCCTGACCAGGACAACCCACCGCAATTAGGCTACTTTCACACTTGTGGTTTTGCTGGATCCGTCGGGGTTCAGCAAAAACGCTTCCGTTACTGATAATACAACCGTCTGCATCCGTTCTGTTCTGGTTGTATTATCTTTAACATAGCCATGACAAATCCATCATTAACTCCATTGAAAGTCAATGGGGGATGGATCCGTTTTCTATTGTCTGAGAAAATGGACCGGTCCCCATTGACTTGCATTGTGCGTCATTCTGGATCCATCTTGATCCGCATCCCAGGACGGGAAGAAAACCGCAGCATGCTGAGGTTTGCTCTCCGGTCTGGGAACGGAACGCATTTTGGAGCGCTCCTTTCTGTTCAGTTACATTTTGTCCCCATTGACAATGAATGTGGACAAAACGGAAGCGTCTCAATACCGGAAAACGTAAACGCTAGTGTGAAAGTAGCCTTAGCTAGAACCCTGCCAGTAGTCTTGGCAAGTCAGTCAGGAGATTCCCAATGTGGACACCTGCTGTAAAGTGTTTTTTATGGGAAAAAAATAAAAAAAATGAACCAATGAGAGGAGGAGGGTATGTACAATACGTTCTCTCTGTATAATAACCCGTCTGCGCAGGAGACACGTGATCCGAGGAGGAAGTGGGAATAACGTGGCAGAAGCCTCCAGCCTGGCAGAGGAGGGGGGCACACGAATCAGGAACTGGGTAACGGCATTTACTGGTCACATCCTGAGCAACGAGATGTGAACCCGGGGCATGTGGGCGATTACCGTACATTTATCTGCAATTGGGTCCCAGAGGAAATTGCACACTTCCAGGGGAGGGCAGAGGCGGCCGTCCGGGTCCTTCTACACGGGAGGATACACTGGAAGAACCATACAAGCGGGCTCATCCAGATCCCCCGGCCGGCCTTCATTTCCTTCTTTTTGTCTCAATTCTCATCATTAACTTAAAAATACATTTTCTGTTCCCTGGGAAGGGGGGGGGGGGGCATTAACCCATTGTGTCGACAGGGGAAACCCAATAAAACTTGTCAACCCCTGTAACATCGTATCTAAAAGGGTGAAATCCACAGCACAATAAACCACTACTAATCCGACACATAGTAAACGTGTATTATTTGAAAACTGCCCTAAAATCCATGTGGATCTCATCTGCTACATAGGAATGGGTTGAAAACACTCGTCCATGGCATTATATTGAAATTGGTTGCAGATCTTTGGGGCAGATGCACCACCAGTCCGCTGTAGTGGAGCAAATCGATTCGTCTAATCAGCAGGGCTTCAATTGGGCGACTGTCCCTGCAGTAAGGAAGCACCTATGTGTTGTATGACATTTGGGTCAGACATTTGGCTCGGCCCTGACAATTTCCTGCCTGCGCAGCTGCTCCGATTGGCAGAGCAAGGCCAGAGGCTCGTCTTCAGAGCAGAATACGCCATCAGTACGGCTACATGGCAATTTTGTGCGTGTGTCCTTTTACCACAGTGTAGCAGGGCGGCCCTGTCAATCTTGCAGGAGGATGCAAAATATGTTTGTATGCATGAGTCCCAAGGAGGATATCCCATGATTTAAGAAAATCAGACATCATATAGTACATGACAGTCTCTTATTAACAAAGCTAGAACCAGCCCTGTACCTCACATGGGTCCAGAGATCTCCCACTGCTCCAAGTGCTTTGTTAGATTCATTTCAGGGGCATGCCCTGCTCTCTCCCCATCACAGCTCGGGGGAAGGGGGCCCTTATGCCAGAGCTTTTAACAGATATGTCGGTGGACAAGAAATAGGGAAAGGAACAGCAGGTGATGTTCTACAAAGAAATCTCCCAAGAGCTTTATCACGTGATCGTCTGATACAAATCAATGGTGCTGGTTACGGATCCGCCCTGTTAACCTATCTGTGAGAAACTCACTGGGGATCATTTATTATGCCAGAATTTCTGTGGCTCAGTTTCGCTATTTCTATTGAAGGATGTGAGAAACAAATAGAATGGCGTTAGATGCCTGCGTTTTTCACAGACCTGATTCTTCTGCGGATGGAAGACCCGGACACGGTGGTGTGAACAAGCTCTAACTTTTCCTCAGATGAAACTACATCATTTCTTTCACACAGACTCTACAAAGTTTTAATACTTACTTTACGATAACCTTAAAGGGGTTGTCTCACTTCAGCAAATGACATTTATCATGTAGATAAAGTTAATACAAGGCACTTACTAATGTAATGTGATTTTCCATACTGCCTCCTTTGCTGGCAGGATTCATTTTCCCATCACATTATACACTGCTTGCTTCCAGGGACTACAACCACCTTACAGAGCAGATACGAGGAGGGAGGGAGGCTGCTGCGCATGCGCACCTATGCACAGTCCTGGCGTTTTATCCTATTGTGTTCAAGCACGACCACCCCTGATGGATTACAGGGTGGCCGTAACCATGGATACAAGCAATGTATAATGTAATGGAAAAATTAATCCAGCCAACAAAGAAGGCAATATGGAGAATCACAATACAATCGTGTTAAAGAGGACCTTTCATTATTTCAGTGTTACAAACTGGTACGCCTAGCCGATAGGTGAACGCCCCCACATGTAATTTTTTTTTTTTTTAATGCCACTCTGTGGGGACACTGTTTTTTGGCACCTCATATGTTCATTTCTGCCATCTGTACAGGTAGGAGGAGAGGCCAGCGTTTCTCAGGGGGCGTCTCCTTCTCTCTACCTGTGATGCCGTACAAGTGCATCAGAGCGCACCCCAGCCAGGGAGAAGGTGAGACGTTTTTTCTTCCTGGCTGTGACGCTCTCCAATGTGATTAGACGGCGTCACATGTAGGGAGAAGGAGACGCCCCCTGAGAAACACTGGCGTTTCCTCCTTCCTGTACAGGCACCAAAAATAGAGGACACAGCATCCCCACTGAGCGCCATTTTTGAGGAAAAAAAAACAAAAAACATTTACATGTGGAGGCATACCAATTTATAATACTCAACCCAAAGAAAGGTCCTCTTTAAAGGGGTTGTCTCATCTGAAACAATGGGGGCATATCCCTAGGATGATAGCGGTGGGACCAGCACCAAAGTGATGGCTGGAGGACTATGGTCCGGCCTCCAACAAGCGCCCTCCCCATAGAAGTGATCGGGAGTGCATCGCACATGACCGACCACCGCTCCCATTCACTTCTATGGGCCCGGCGGAAATAGCTGATCCAGCACTTGGCTATTTTTGGCAGCCCCATAAGAAATGAAGAGAGGGCGGCTGAGCAGTGCGCCAGGAGATAGGTGCAGGTCCCAGCACCTATTAGACAATGGAGGCATATCGTTAGGATGATCGCGGTGGGAAAAGCACATATCAGACAATGGGGGTATACCCTAGCAATATGCACCCATCGTCTCACATAAGACAACCCCTTTAACTCTCTCTACATGGGAAATAAATGCCATTTGCTGGAGTGAGACAACCCCTTTAAGAAGTAGTTAGAGCTCTGAAGTGACCACAATTGGTTTCCAGTCCCAGATCATCGCCTGCTGGGGGCTGGCGAAACAAAAAAAATGTGATCAGACAGAAAGATATTGGAGATCGAGCCCGGACTTCACGGCTGGATTTCTTTGGAGGTGCATATGTGGCGATTACTCAACTCATATAACCAATAACCAGTCCATGGTGATGAAACCATCATCTCCAACCAAAACCGAGTCAGATCCACATAGGATGAGATAAAATAAACCTATTCAATGACCAGTCTGTGAAATCCTGGAGAATGAAGCCCCTGCCATGTGCTGCCCACACACCAATGGCTGCTGGAGTAGAACACAGTACACACAGCTCCCATTCATTCATTCATTCATTCATTCATAAAAACGCAGCACCACAAACCAGCGGCTGCTAACACAGGACACACGCGTTACTTGGAGGGGTACCTGGCTCATTCACGCCGTGTTATCCTGAGAGAAGTCGGGATGGAGGATTCTGCGGGTCCGCCGGTTCCCACCAGCTTAGACGAGCTCTCCGCTCACTTATAATCCATCTCTTCCTGCTCCTCTCTATTAAAGCAGCACTGGTGAGTCACAGCGGCGCTCTGCACGCCGGGTACCCGCTCTATGGTAAGCTGGGGAATGTGACTTGTGAGATGCAGCGCAGGTTGGGCTATTGCGCAGGTGCGGTCTGTTGTGTAGACTTTGTGCGCGTGCGCAGCCCCTTCATATGCGCTCTACCTTAGTTACTATGGTAGGAGTGGGGGAGTTGTAGTGGTATAGAGACGAGATACGATGATAATATAACAGAGGGGTGGCAATGGAAACAGGAGCAGTGACGTAAAGAAAAAAGGGTATCTAAAGAAATAAAGTTTCAGCACCTTTAATGACGTCATGTCGTGAAAGGAGCCCTGTACTGGTGTACAAACATACCTCACAAATATGCATCTCTTAAAGGGACAGTACCTCATTTTCATAAAACGTATCAGAAGTCATCCCTGTTCAAGTGCCCTATTAGAGCATTTGGACATCACAGGGGGAACACAATGCCCCTGTACACATAATTTAGCGACGTCTAACCTCCGGCACGCCAGCTGTAGTAAAACTACAAGTCCCAGCATGCTCTATTAATTTCTCTGGAGTTCTGAGAACAGCCAAGCAAGTGTGCATTTTGGGAGTTGTAGTTTTACCACAGCTGGAGGTTAGCCATCACAGCTTAGAGCAGGGGCAGGCAACCTCCGGCACCCCAGCTGTTGTGAAACTACAACTCCCAGCATGCATTATTGTTCTGCTCTTCTCAGAACTCGCGTAGAAATGAATGGAGCATGCTGGGTATTGTTGTTTCACAACAGCTGGAGTGCCGGAGGTTGCTGATCCCTGGCTTAGAGTATCGTCGGCCAAAGCTGCCGTCTTCAGCAGGAGCGGCAGACAATCTAATGCGAGATTCACATCGCCATTCTGAATTCCTGTATTCTGTTCCACCAGATCTGGCAGATGCTGGACCCCGCCGAGGGCCCCTTTACATATAATGTAGTGCTCCAGATCTGTCAATTTACAATGCCAATGTGAAGCTGGCCTAATGTGTATGGGGACCTCCTCGCTCTTCTCTGATAGATGATATAAAGGGAAAAAAGTTGAATTTCAATGCCTCTTGTTCTCTCTTTGCACCTTCAATTCTGCCACATATATATGCTGATTTGAAAATTCACATACTGCGTGGATCTTTTCCATGGCGTGGATGATGTTTTGAAAACCCCAATTACCTGGACTGTTCTGTAATTTGTCACAACCAATCCCTGCATCTGAACGCCCGAGCCAGATTCACGTTAGGGTTGTATTAGGTCCCTGTAAGCGGAGGAGAGTAGAGCTTGGAGCTGGAATGTCTTGGACAGGAGAGTCTTTTTTTTTTTCATTCCTGGCACCCAGCCAGGGACGGACTGGGAACTTAAAGTGGCCCTGGAGAAAATTGTGGCCTCATTTGTATTTTGGGTCCAAAATGGTGGAAGGAAGGGCCAGCAATACCATATTGTGGCAAATTAAACCACCCCAACAGAGCCAAATACCACAGTCCATCACAAAACACTGCCATCAGCACAAAATACATCCCCAAAAACTTCCACTGGCTGGCTCCTTGGGCATCGGCCCACCGGGAAATTTCCCTGTAAGGTCTATGGCCAATCCGCCCCTGCACCCAGCCTGACCATATGAAAAGCACATGTTCCCAGCCTCGGAGAGCCCCTTTAAAAGGATTTTCAGAGACTTTTATACCGATGACTTATTCTCTGGATACCTGGGACCTCCTCCGATCAGTGTTCATCAATCCATTGAAGTGAAAGGGGCTGAGCGCGATACCAAGCACAGCCACTATAAATGTAAGGTGTTTGGTGAGCTGAGAGAAAGCACTTGTACCTTCTCAAAAAGCTGAACAGCGGGGGTCCTGGTTATCGGACCCCCACTGATTAGAGAATAGTTTATCAGTTAAAGGGGTTGTCCAAGTTATTTTTTTGTTCTTCATATGTTTCTAACTTGTCAGGTATAACAACTTTCCCATATACTTTGTGTTTCTAAAGCTGCTGGTTTCTCAGAGTTGACTGAGGGTCACATGACCTGTGATGTCAGCTTATCTCCCTGGTCTTTGACGTTTCCTTCACAAGCCTCAGAGTTCAGATAACAGTCTGTACAGGAGACGTCACTGGCCACGCCCCCTTTCTTTGCCGGGCTCCTGCTATCTGCTCTCTCCCTGGATTCCTTCAGATAAAACATTAACCCCTTCAGCCAGAACACACTGAGGGCTCAAGGCTTTATAACAAACAGTAGCTGCAGCAGTGAGAGGAGACAAATGCTGGGCAAGGAGCTATAGAGGAATTGTATTGTACAAGAACAGGTAGGGAGAATTTCCTGTGTGTATCAGCAGTGTCATTGTACAGCTGGCACTTGTCGTCCTGCACATACAACATGCTGCTGAGTATTCCAGCAGACAGACATGTCACTGAGCACTTGTATTCACTGCCTTTGCAGAGAAGGGGGAGGGGCTGAGGTTGTTGTTATTGCATGTAAACAAAGGCCAGAAGAGAACCAGGGAAATGAGGAAATATAGATTTTTTTTGCCTAAAACTTGCTGAACTTAGTTATATATTGCTACCCATCAGATTTACAGTGCTATATTTTTTTTTCATAACTTGGACAACCCCTTTAAATAATCTCGGAAGATCTCGGAAAACCCCTTTCATTTAGTCTTTATGATCTGCACCCGTAGCAACTCAAAGCCCGAGCTCCATACATTATTAAAATGTATTATGTAATGTAATATTGCTTCGCGAAGACTCGTGAGACTTTGCGTGTTAACTTCATAAATTATTTTGTACTGTAAAAAACTATTTCCCCAACTCGGGTTCGGTTCCAAGTGGAGCCATTACATTCTAATGCTGTATGGAGCTCTTGCTCCGTACGTTATTGGAACAAAGTTGTATGCAAATCAACTTCGGGTGATTCATCCAAAGTCGATTCACTCATCCCTAGTCATCAGTATAAAAGTATTGGAAAACCCCTTTAAGTGAAATAGTATGGAAACCATACAAGGGTACTTTAAAAAAAGAAAAAAATGGTGTTCTGTTTTTCTGTTTCTCTATCTTTTTGTCTCTTTTCTATTCCACATATCCATAGATAAACCTTGTAGAACAACTGCAAAAACACTAGGGATAGAGTAGGTAGAATTGTAAAAACATCACAAAAACTACAGTATTGTCGTATAATCTGAATGGAAGGCCTTGTTCAACATCATGTAAAATCTTTCCTTTTTGCATAAAGAGCTGCACCACAAAAGTGTGCAGACGTGTGTACTTGTAAATCAGTCAGAAGAGGCCAAACAAGACTGTGAGGAATCCTTTTTGATTGCGCTGATCGTAAAAAACCCTCATAAACATAAGGTGTAATAGTCTGTATTAGTAATGAGAGGTGCAATGCGTAATAGATGCCACAAGTAAACAACATAGCTCAGATACTTTCCCCGGCAATGAGTCAATAACAATGTTTGTAAACCTCAAGGGCGTGAAAATATATGTAAATTGTCTGAACTATGACCTCAGATATTATCTCCTTAACCATAAGATTAAAAAATAACAAGTGACCGGTAATTAAAGTGACTGCACGAGTCCTCAAATTACATAGCACATAATCTGCAACCATGTGTCTACCGTAGCAGTTGCTTTGGAGTCCAGCAAGACAGGGGGCCACTAACCAACCTTCCTAGTATACAGTCGTGGACTCGTGGCCAAAAGTTTTGAGACTTCCACCAGTTTTGGGTTTTCGCATAGTTTGCTGCTCCATTGTTTTTCGATCTTTTTGTCAGATTTTTCTATCGTAATCAGACAGGGGTGCACCTAGCCTTGAAACGCCCCCCCCATGCCAATTTCTAGACCCAACCCCTTTGCCACAACGAAAGCGCTCATTGCCTGTAGCCCTTCCGCTGAGCCCATCCCCCAGCCATACCCCCAGGCCCAACACTCCCCCCCCGCTGTTGTCCCTACCTGGTGCTGTGGCCTCACCTGGCCTCATTGGTGGTGCACCCCTGTATACAGAAGTACAATTCTAAGCATTTCATAAGTTTTTTTTTTTTACTTTTCTTTACATGAAGTTTATGCAAGGACTCATTATTTCTAATTAGACTTCTGCAATGCTGGATATCAGCTTCGGGGTCAAATTCTGACTGATGGTCACCCATCCTTGCCTATTTAGTTCTTGAAGTTTATCACAATTTCTTGTGTTTGTTTGTCCACCCACTTTTTGAGGGTTGACCACAGGTTCTCAGTGGAACTGAGGAGTTTCCTGGCGATGGACCCAAAATGTCAACATTTTGCTAACAGTGCCACTTAGTTATCACTTTTGCCTTCTGACACGGCGCTCCATCATGCTGGAGAAGCATGGTTCTTCACCAAATTGCTCCTGGATGGTTGGGAGAAGTTGCTCTTGGAGGAGGTTTTGATACCATTCTTTACTCACAGCAGTGTTCTTGGCAAAATAGTGAGTGAAACCATACCCCTGGACGGCAAGCAACCCTACACGTGAATGGTCTCAGGATGCTTTACTGTTGGCGTGACACAGGACTCATGGTAGCGCTCACCTTTCCTTCTCCAGTCATTTTTCCAGATTTCCCAAAAAGTCTGAAGAGGGCTTCATCAGAGAAAATAACTTTTCCCCAAATCTCTGCTGTCCAGTCCCTGTACTTCTTGCAAAATTACAGTTTGTTCTTGATGTTTTCTTTCTTCTTATTGACACCAGGCCATCCTCCGAAAGCCTTAGCCTCAATGTGCATGCAGAAGCACTTACACTTGACTGCTGCCATTCATGAGCAAGCTCTGAACTGGTGGTTCCCCAACATCTGCCATCGGGAACATTAGTAATCCACTTTACATTGATGGAGGTAGGGTATGTTTAGACAGTGCAGTTGTGTCACAGTAGACGTGTGACAAGAAATGTAGTTATGCTTCGGGCCCTTTTCTTTTTTTTTTTAATTTTGAAAATGTAGAAGATGAAAATAAAAAATATTTTTTTCTTAAATACAAAGGGAATGTGCCATCTTTAATTTTATGCCTTTTGGAGATCATTTCATCTTCAATTAGACATAGTGGCCAGTGCAAAAACTGCAGGTTTTTAGGTTTTAGTTTAAAGGGTTTCTGTCACCAGTTTTGGGCATATAAAACAGGATGACATTTGCAATGTGCAAATGTCACCTGATGCCCAATCTGTTAATCATTTTCTTATTGGTGTCCCCGTTTTTGTAAAAAATAAACTTTTGTGATATGCAAATGAACCTTACTAAGTGCAAGGGGCTGTAACCCTGCACCTAGTAGCGCCGTTTCCCCACCTTTATTTACGCCCCCTTGCTTGTGACGGACAGGGCCAGGCAGCTCGCTCTATCTGCTGCTGGCCCTGTCCGTGCTGCAAATCCCGCGCCTGCGCCGTGCGGCCTTCATTCGGCGCAGGCACAGTGAGTGCCGCTGGCTGCCGGGCTCCTGGCTTTATCACTGCGCCTGCGCCGATGACGTCACACTACACCCAGAAGAGAAGGCGGCGCAGGCGCAGTGAGGAAGCCGGGAGCAGGCGCGGGATTTGCAGCACGGACAGGGCCAGCAGCAGATAGAGCGAGCTGCCTGGCCCTGGCCATCACAAGCAAGGAGGCGTGAATAAAGGTGGGGAAACGGCGCTACTAGGTGCAGGGTTACCGTCCCTTGCACCTAGTAAGGTTCATTTGCATATCACAAAAGTTTATTTTTTTACAAAAACGGGGACACCAATAATAAAATGACTAACATATTGGGCATCAGGTGACATTTGCACATTGCAAATGTCATCCTGTTTTATATGCCCAAAACTGGTGACAGAAACCCTTTAAATATAAAAAGTGACATGGAAAATTAAAAATAGCATCATCAAAAATTATTTAAAAATATGTTAAAAATAAAAAAGTTATTTAAACAGCAGGTCATTTTCTGCTGACACATTTTATTTAACTGAAGTTATACTCACCTATCCCCAGCCACTGCACTTCTGACAGGGTCAGGTCCCCGCTCCACCTCACTTCCTGCTGCTATCTTGAAATGGCTGTGAATGCTGCTCAGTCAATCACCGGCTGCAGCAATGACCCACCTCAGCCGCTGATTGGATTGCTCACAAAAAGAGCTGCAAGTGTCCCTCTTTGACCATCCAAAAAGTTGGGTGGTATCCTAATGCTGAGCATCACCAGCAGTACCGGTAATTCATGAGCGGCGATGATCCCTACTGGATCTTTGTCGGAACAGCACAGGCAGCTTTGCAAGAAACAAAAGATCTTATGTTCAGTCTGTGATTAGTAATCCTCTGTAGTCACACGTCTGTGATGACTTCCATGGCACGATGGTTGGTGGTTCATCTCTGAAGGGACTGTGTTTGGTCCATGTGTCTGTATTCCACGTGTACTACTAGGTTGACAAAGAGATTTTCAGAGCATCTCTTAAATGGTCAGTGAAAATCAATAACAGAAAATAGAGTCTATCCGTGTCAGTGGTCTTCACAGATCCATAGACTCCGATAGGCTTGTCTGATGCACAACATGGACATTATTCGTGTGAATAGTCTTTATAAGAGCAGAAGTCCGTGTCCCATACACACTGGTCCGGTGGCTTCTGTAGGATCAGCAAATAGGTGGTCTCCAGTTCAGAGGGTGTCGTGCCTTTTCCTATGAGCAGAGGATCCAGAATAATAATGGATACGTCTGACCACAGACAGCACACTAAGGTCAAACAAGGAAGGAAGGCTCTGTCTGGAAGAGGACCTGTCACTTCTCCTGAGATGACTGTTTTAGTAACTACTTCCCCCCATGTAATATCTATTCTAGGGCATCTTTTCTTAGAACATTGCCGTTCCTCTGTTATTTCTCCTAGAAATTTATGAATAAATTGTATGCTACCAGTTGAGGGTGTGTCCCTGCACACTCTGACATTGTCAAAACGGTGCTGACAGACTATGCAGGGACACACCCCTGAAAACAGCACAACATTATATTTCAAGTAATTGTTATTTTATGGGAATGAAATGTATTTACTGATACAGATGTGCAGGGAGAGGTGACAGGTCCTCTATGAAGGGGTTCTCAAAGATCATACCCCTTTTGATATTGCCAGACAGGGTGCAGGAATCAAAAAAATAAAAAGACTCAGCTGTCACCGGTTCCAGCACTGAGCTCCTTTCCCCTCTTCCGGTCCCCGCTGCCATCTACACACACATCACTGCTGCTGACCAATCAATAGCCTCATAACATGACATGGCATGGCCATACATTGGCCAGCAGCCATGACACAGGTGTAGACAACACATCACACTTCTGGTCCAGCAGGGAACGGAAGTGGAGGAGAAGGGAGCCTGTAACTGGAATCAGAGCACCATTGGCAGGTCAGTCTTTTTTTAACCCCTGCACCCTGTCTGGCGTTCCCGGTCTCAGAGGCCCCTTTAAAAGCAACCGTTCAGGCTCCACCTTACAAAGACTTCTTTTTTCTCTCAGTATACATGTGGCAATTTCCTAATAATCATCTTTATCTCACTTTCTGTAATGGAAATCAGCATTTCATACACTGACGTCTTCATGAAATGTGATAGACTTGTGTTTATACCAAGCAGCCAATCAGAAGAGGCAGACATGCTGTGGGGAGGGAGAAAGCATCAGCCTGAACCAATTATGAATCAGGGGGTGTGTCTCAGACTACCACAGACTCTTTTAGACACTGTAAGGGCTCTTTCACACGAGCGGATGCCGTCCGAGGAATCCGCCGCGTGTAAGAGTGCCAAGCCCCATTCCAGACAGCAGAGGCACTGAGCATTAACATGATTGATGTGACCGTTTTACCACAAAACCAGTGTGACAGCTTCATCTCACTGTGATTTTGTAGTAAAAAGATCACAGAGAGGCACGGAACATTATTAATCATGTTACTGCTCCGTGCCTCTGCTGTCCAGAACGGGGCCTTGCTCTCTTACACACAGCGGATTCCTCGGACGGCATCCGCTCGTGTGAAAGAGCCCTAAGTAAATTGTAGTCACAGATTACAGCTCCTGATGTGGCGAGTTGGTTGCTTCTGAAGCTACGGCGTCTTCTCTGCTTCTCAGAGGAAATGCTGAGGAAGTGCAGTCGCACACTGTCTCACTCTCTGTCACACATTGCAGTAATGTTGTGCTAATGCCTCAGTTTTTTATGTGATTTTCGAAAAAAAGGTGACACACAACATGTGAACACAAGCCTTGTCACCAGGGTTTGCCTGCCTCTCATTGCCACTGAATATTTACAACTTGCTGAATTAACTTTAGAAACGTTAGGAACTCTATAGTGTTAGCCATGTTTCCTAAAATGTAAATTGCCTTCCTAATGATTTAGCGTTACTCATAGCATGCCGTCTGCATCGTGACTCGCATCCTGTCTGTGTATTTGCCTTGCTAGTTATTAAGCAGTAACTTTTCAGGATTATGAAGGCTTGAGCTGTGAAGAATCACGTTGATTATAATTCCTGTATTAGGCCTCTTTCACACGAGTGTGACAGATTAGGTCCGGATGCGTTCAGGAAAACTCGCACCATTTTGCAAGCAAGTTCAGTCAGTTTTGTCTGCGATTGCGTTCAGTTGTTCAGTTTTTTCCGCGCGGGTGCGATGCGTTTTGATGCGTTTTTCACGTGCGTGATAAAAAACTGAAGGTTTACAAACATCTCTTAGCAACCATCAGTGAAAAACGCATTGTATCCGCACTTGCTTGTGGATGCAATGCGTTTTTCACTGAAGCCCCATTCACTTCTGTGGAGCCAGGGTTGCGTGAAAAACGCAGAATATAGAACATGCTGCGTTTTTCACGCAACGCAGAAGTGATGCGTGAAAAAAAAACGCTCATGTACACAGACCCATTGAAATGAATGGGTCAGGATTCAGTGCGGGTGCTATGCGTTCACGTCACGCATCGCACCCGCGCAGAAAACTCGCTCGTGTGAAAGGGGCCTAACAAGAGATCTACATAATTCTAGGTTTATGTGTGGATCTAGTTACCATCTAAGGTTAATGAGGCAAGCTGCAGAATGTGCCTCAGGCAGCGGGATTTTGGCAGGTGCAGGAATACTATATCGTATTGTCTGGATGCAGCGTAATATCATAAAGATATTTTGCTGGCAGAGATGGAATATACAATTATATAATAGACGGTAACCGCACTCGCTACATCAAAAATACCAAAAAGAGAGAAGAAAGTAATGCAAGCCTAAATTTGAATGCAAAAAATATGGCATCAGAATAAGGGCTCATTCAGATGGCAATTTTGCGGAACTGGTGCGGATCCATTCATTTCAATGGGATGGCAAAAGATCCTTGTGCTGTTCGCATCCGTGGTTCCGTTCCACAGCCCCACAAAAAAGACAGAGCATGTCCTATTGGCAATTGGAATTGGCAGTTTCTATTATAGTTGCGGCTATGCGCGGTGCGCAAATTGTGGAACGCACGGGTCCGGCATCTGCAAAACACTAACGGTCCTGTGAATGCGCCCTAATTCATGTAATACAGATAGAACCGAGAAGTAAACACACGTTGAAGTTTCAGTGTCCTCAGTGCTGAGCTTAGCTTGTGTGACCCACCGGATTGTATGGCAGAGGTCATCTGTCATGATGATGTTGGCGCTGCCTGGCAGAGGGTGAAGCAGTTGCAGAGAGTGCAGAGCCTCTAGGTGTAATGGTAACGCCCCCGTTGCTCTTAGAGGCTCACTTGCATATATTAAAACTTCATTTTTTTGAGCAAAGCGGGCACATATGAACATGGGACCAACACAGATGCCTTCAGCTGCCAAGTGCACATGTAACCGGTCAGCCAGTGTCATAGGTACAAATGCCCCTTAAGGCCCCTTTACATGGACCACTATAGCAAGCAATTGTCAAGAAGGAAAGCAGAGATTTCCTCCACAGTATGGGGAGTAGTGATCGCAATGCTATCACTCGTCCCCATACAGAATCATTTATTGCCGGCAGCAGAGTGCTGTTTAGATAGCACAATCTGCTGCCGGCAAACGATGATTGAGGTGTCCACACCAACAATCTATTACTCGATGAATGAGCATTTTGCTTGAGTAATTGGCGGCACCTCTACACAGGCAGATTATTTCTAACGAGCATCTGTACGAACCTTTGCATCTGTAGGGCCCTTTGTATCAATTATTATGGCAGTTTCACTAAAGGTACTTTCACACCTGAGGCATCGGACTCCGGCAGGCTGTTCAACATGCTGTACTTTTGTTCCGGCCGCCTCTCGGCAGGGTTTGCCGTCCTGCGGCCGGGTCTGTGGGCTGCCCCCATTTCAGACAATGGGGCCGGAGCGTAGTTCTGGCCCCACACATGCACCTGCGGCAGCACGGTCCGATGCCCCAGGTGTAAAACTAGCCTTAAAGTCCTCCATCAGACCATCATTGAGACCAGGGAGAGCAACCCTGTAGTGAGTTAATTAGACCATCACACATTACACCAATCAGTGCAATGATCTTCTGTGGGCATCTCTATCTAGGCCTATCAAGCAGGGGTGCACCTAGCCTTTCTGCTGCCTGAGGCGAAAACTGAAACGGCACCCCCCCCCCCCCCAAATGCCAATTTCTTAACCTAACCCCTTTGGAGCAATGAAAGCTCTCATAGCCCATGGCCCTTCCGCTGCCCCCCTCTTGCCCCTACCTAGTGTTGCCTGAGGCAATCGCTTCAACTGGCCTCATTGGTGGTGCACCCCTTCTATCAAGAGAACAATAAAACTGCCATACTTTTATCCCAGTTCTATACCTTCTGTTATCATGAGGACTATCTTACAGATAACCTCTCCCAGCAGTAAACTGACAACAGATTACCTATGTACAGTATATGCTGTAGGAGGTCTTAACATTTGTGCTGACTGCAAAAGGAGGGCAGTAATTTGTGTTTAATTTTCAGCAGTATAGTACAGCCAAAATTAGGAAGAAATGGAGCAAAAAATTCTAAAAAAAATTGTTTTGTATAAACAAGGAGTTGAAAAAAATACCCCTTTCTGATGGAGGTGTCCCTTCATATATCACTGGGAAATTAGAGTACTCAGCATTCATTAATCAGGTACTTATACACCTGGTCATCAGCTGCAGGTGCCCTCCTGAACGCAACTGTATCACGGCAAAAAAAACAAAAAAAAAAAACGCATACGGACAGAAAATATGTTCATGTGCATGAGCCCTAAGAATGTAAAGAGGACACACCCGAAACGCGTCAGTAGGATGAACACTGTCCTGTCTGTATCCATCTCTATGTGGCTGATTTTAAAGATGATGAATAAATATTGGATCTCTTTTACCATTACCGGAGGCTGGACCTTTTCCCTTATTTGCAGCCCTGTGGTATTTGGTTCTGCTGGGGCTGTATTTTGTACTGCACTACGGTATGCTGGCCCCGCCTACTTCTGTTCTCCCTGCTTACTTGTGTTGCCCCGCCTTCTGTCAATTTGCACCCACCTACAACATGGGGACACTTTTTTTTATTACAGTCATTTTAAGTTCCCAGTCCGCCCCTAGATTTGGTTAAGGGCTCATGCGCACGAACGTGCCATGTTTTGCGGTCTGCAAAACACGAATGCCGCCCCTGTGCATTCCATAATTTGCGGAACTGACAGCCCATTATAGAAATGTCTATTCTTGTCCGCAAAATGGAAAAGAATGGGACGTGATCTATCATTTTTGCTGGGCCATGGAATGGAGCAACGGATGTGGACAGCACACGGAGTGCTGTCCGCATCTTTTGAGGCCCCATTGAAGTGAATGTGTCCGCACCCAAGCCACAAAAAATGCGGCTCAGCTGCGGAACCAAACCACATTCGTATGAATGTGCCCTAGGGGTGTAAGAATTGAGTCAAAAGAGACTTACAAATAATAAAAGTCATATATTAGGCCAGGGGTGTAGCTAAAGGCTCATGGGCCCTGGAGCAAGAGTTCAGCTTGGGCCCCCCTTCCCTCAGTGCTTTGTGTGTCTTCTTACATGGCACAAGGGTCTTTGGGCCCCCTCAGGCTCCTGGGCCCGGTAGCGACTGCTATCTGCACCCCCTATAGCTACGCCCCTGTGTTAGGCCCATGTGGAAGCTTGTGCCAAATATAAAATACCCCATTCACGTGCATCGTCAGCAGATACTGTCAATGAATCGGTGCAAGAATCCTGAAAGAATCTTAAATCTGTGAACATGACCTTAAAATGTGCAACAATGTTTCCTTCCTGATATACACTTGAATGGGTTAATATTTCATTATTTCTTGTGTAAGAGCTACATTGGTTAGAAATAGCAACTGAGTTGCAGTTGTTCTAAGGGCTTGTTCACGGTTGGCCGGCCGTGGCCGTATTGCGGCCTGCATATGGCGGGTCTGCAATAAACGAGCACCGGCCGCGTGAACCCCGCATCACGGATCGCGGACCCATTCACTTGAATCATGGAGATGCGGTTGCGGCTCGCCCAATCCCGGAGATGCGGTGCGGAATGGCGGCACGGATCGGAACCCCATGGAAGCACTACAGAGTGCTTCCATGGTGTTTCTGTCTGTGCCTCCGCACCGCAAAAAATAGAACTTGTTCTATTTTTTTGCGGTGTGGATGGTCGGATGCGGATCGCGGACCACATTGAAGTGAATGGAACCGCGATCCGCATGTGGAAGCCCCATGGTCGGTGCCCATGCATTGCGCACCGCAGTTTACAGTTCTCAGCACTGGCACTGCCGGTCAACGGCCCTGTGAACAAGCCCTAAGGGTATGTTCACACTTGAAAAATCTAAAGCTAAATCTAAATCGAAAGCTAAGCTGCCCTCCATTCAGTGTGTGGCCACCTGCCATGGTTTTAGTGCAGGTAGAGTGCCTTACGTTGTGTTTTTCCCACACAAAAATCCACGTGGAAAAACTGTGCGTTATCCCCATTGTGTGCAAGCACCTTTATAGTTATTACTTCAAGCCTGTCACCATGCCATGATCTGCCACAGTTCCTATCTCTCTAGAACCTCATGATTTCATACTTCATTGTGATTTCCTCACTCCGATATGCTTGTATAATAATGTCTGATCTTTCTCCTAATGCCTCTTTTTATAGAAATTTGTACATTCATTTATAGGCAGTGACCTTGAGTGACTTGGAAACATCATGTAACACATGGTGCTCTGCTGATAAAATGTGTAAAACAAATTTACACAGATGCAATTTTGTATTAAAAGAAAAACACAGAAAATTAAAGGTATATCCACTCAGGATGAAAAAAAATCTGTTGTGTATTTTGCCACAAATTCTGTAGAATCCACTACAATATCCACAAATTTTACCTATGGATCTTGTGAATTTTTCCTGGATAAATTTCACACTATGTGTTGCAAAAGGTTTATCTGCAGAAAGATTGAAAATCTGCAGTATATTTTATTATCCCTGTACTGTGACATTACTGTGTTTATTATCCCTGTGCTGTGACATCACTGTGTATATTATCTATGTATTGTGACATCACTGTGTTTATTATCCCTGTACTGTGACATCACTGTGTTTATCCCTGTACTGTGACATCACTTGTGTTTATTATCCCTGTACTGTGACATCACTTGTGTTTATTATCCCTGTACTGTGACATCACTGTGTTTAATATCTCTGTACTGTGACATCACTGTGTCTATTATCCTTGTACTGTGACATCACAGTGTTTATTATCCCTGTACTGTGACATCACTGTGTTTATTATCCCTGTACGGTGACATCGCTGTGTTTAATATCTCTGTACTGTGACATCACTGTGTTTATTATCCTTGTACTGTGACATCATTGTGTGTATTATCTCTGTACTGTGACATCACTGTATTTATTATCCCGGTACTGTGACATCACTAGGTTTATTATCCCTGTACTGTGACATCACTGTGTTTATTATCTCTGTACTGTGACATCACTGTGTTTATTATCCCTGTACTGTGACATCATTGTGTGTATTATCTCTGTACGGTGACATCACTGTGTTTATTATGTCTGTACTGTGACATCACTGTGTTTATTATGTCTGTACTGTGACATCACTGTGTTTATTATCCCTGTACTGTGTGACATCACTGTGTTTATTATCCCTGTACTGTGACATCACTGTGTTTATTATCTCTGTACTGTGACATCACTGTGTTTATTATCCCTGTACTGTGACATCACTGTGTTTATTATCCCTGTACTGTGACATCACTGTGTTTATTACCCCTGTACTGTGTGACATCCCTGTGTTTATTATCCCTGTACTGTGACATCACTGTGTTTATTACCCCTGTACTGTGTGACATCACTATATTTATTATCCCTGTACTGTGACATCACTGTGTTTATTATCCCTGTACTGTGTGACATCACTGTGTTTATTAACCTTGTACTGTGACATCACTGTGTTTATTATCCCTGTACTGTGACATCACTGTGTTTATTATCCCTGTACTGTGTGACATCACTGTGTTTATTATCCCTGTACTGTGACATCACTGTGTTTATTATCCCTGTACTGTGACATCACTGTGTTTATTATCCCTGTACTGTGACATCACTGTGTTTATTATCCATGTACTGTGACATCACTGTGTTTATTATCCCTGTACTGTGTGACATCACTGTGTTTATTAACCCTGTACTGTGACATCACTGTGTTTATTATCCCTGTACTGTGACATCACTGTGTTTATTACCCCTGTACTGTGTGACATCACTGTGTTTATTATCCCTGTACTGTGACATCACTGTGTTTATTATCCCTGTACTGTGACATCACTGTGTTTATTACCCCTGTACTGTGACATCACTGTGTTTATTATCCCTGTACTGTGACATCACTGTGTTTATTATCCCTGTACTGTGACATCACTGTGTTTATTTCTGTACTTGTAAATTAAAGAACTGACAGGGGCGCTTCCCTAGTGTGATACCTCCGATACCAAACAACTCATCCCTGACAAGGTGGGTTCCTTACCGTAAGGTTTTGTGCAATCCCATGCGCAATACCGGAAGGTAGCGGGAAACCAGGCTGCTGCACCTTCTCACTGGATGCCAGAAAATAAAGTCAGATAGAGAATACACAAAGCTCCAGAATAAATAGGGACCTCCACTAAAGAGGGCAGTGGACCACCTCTGAAACGCGTAGCTTGTGTGATTTAGACTATTTTTATTCATTTTAATAAAATTTTAAAGAAGACTGTCCGCCCTGTTTATCCCGGATTTTTGTTTACTCTCCATATAACTATATTCCTGTACTGTGACATTACATTGTGCATTATCCCTGTGCAGTAGGAAGACCAAAATATAATCAAAGCTATTCATGTGGTCATGGATGATTGGGTCCCCATTACAAGTCTTGCTATGGGCTCATGGTTACTTGTTACTCCCGTGAATTATCGCATTGCACTCTAAAGTGTGCTGTATGTAACATGACCTTGGATATTGTGTGTAACCACTGCTTCCCCTCAATTAAATGATGTAGATGTGAATTTAACACAGAACACTTCCTAAAATACTGTATAATAGCTTTCCTCACCTTTGTACATGACATGGTGCATTGTACATGGCCTGACATGATTCATCATACAATGAGTGCCTCCACAATTACAGGTATGAATGCACTTAGACCAATTAAATAGTATTCACACATAATAAGACAATAAATATAATGTATCTTACTGTATGTGTCCTCCTAATACACACGTGTGTGAGATCAGTGCACCGGCTGCATGTGCAGCACTAACAAGCAGGAAACATTGCTGTTTATGTTCTACAACTTGTTAATATACTTTTGAGGTCATTTATTAAGATCGGCGCTTTAGATGCCAGTCTTATTAACCCTTGCGCTGACGCATGATGCGCCGGCCTCTACAAAACTTAGGCGCATCCACCACTAGCCTAAATCTATGCCAGCTCCCTTGCTTGCGTAGATTTAGATAATTTTCTACACCTAAAAATGAGACAGGCCGACCTGCCCCTTTAACCACCCATGCCACACACCCTTTTTAAGACCTGGCGTGAGCGTGGAAAAGTCGCAGATTAGGCCGCAAATCCCCTTTGCGACCGAATGTGAATCAGATATACGCCAAAAATTGGCTTATATCTAATCAGAAACGACCCCCTTTGTCTTTTGAATCCACACTAAATTGATTGCTGTCAGTGAATGAGAACACTCTGGTTTACGTTCATAAAACCCATAGGGTGTATTTACATCTACAGTATTTACTAGAGGATCCGCTGCAGAAACCTAAGGCTGGCAGCAGGATTTCTGCTGTGGATGTGCAGTTTGACAAAGATGAGCCTCATTCCATCTCACTAATCCACTTGGGATAATCCAGATTGTGGAATCTGCTAGAATAAGTGTTAGATTTGCAGTCTGTGCTCGCCGCTGCCATGCTACTCACCATGCTGTCCAGCATCCTCTGCAAGCTGCTTTCTCCATTGCTCCAGTCTCTGTCCCCTTAGGGCAGGCGCACACTCACCTGTGGCCTCTTAAAGAGCCACTGCACACATTTGCAAATCCCTACCTAGCCAATGGCTGAGGGTCCCTGGGTATTTAAGGCACCCTCTCCAGGCAGACGGTGCCTGAGCTTCAAGGTTCCCTGTGACCAGCAAAGGTGTTTGGAAGACTTAGTGCTTCAGTGATTTCCTTATAATTTACCTGCATTATCCAGCCTGTGTTCCTGTTGTGCACCCATTCTGCCTGTTTACTCTCGACACCACAGTTCCGCTTTCTGTTCAAGTCCGTGGTTTCGTTCTCCTTGTCTGTCTGCTTGTCTGCGCTGCAGTCTTGGTTCCTGCCTGAAAGCTCTCCTAGTGTCTCCAACTAAATGTTGCCAGATATCTGCAGGTCCAGTATTAGTGACTGTCCAGACTGCTTCTCCGATTGTGGTGCGGTTTCCCGGTATCCCAGCCATCCAGTTTCCTACAGTAAAGTTCTGTGTAAAAGCCCTATAATCTGTATACGTGACTGTTCAGACTATATCTACAGTTATGGTACATTTTCCATTGACCTCGATAGGTCATCTGCCAACTATAGTGGGACTATCCCAAGAGGTAACAGTCTGGCTGCTACCCTGCGACAAAGGCCAGATCCCCGTACAAGGGTTAAAGTGTGAATACCAGGGGAACGCAGGAATAATGCCTTTTGGGTTTAGCCCAAAGCCAAACCAGTTAGTTGGCACAGTGGGTCCACACTCGTAGCATGAAAAAGGAAAGCATAAGAGCTATGTGCTGGAGCGCCTGATCCATGAGATCACAGCACAGACATTTTTCAATTTTGAGAGATAGGAGAAAATCAACCTCAGTCTTATCAGGCATGACAAATGCCGTAGGAGCTTCTGTCCACCCATGAGGAGCCAATGTAGGGTTAGTTCATCTCAGTGAATCAGGGATGTGTGCAATACGTGTTCTTTACAGATGGAGCACACATCCATTGATTTTAATGTGTTTATTCACACAAGTTAGCAAAACCCAACAATTTCAGTGCGACCGACCTACTAATGCATATGATTGTCTGCCGACTCTCCAGATTTCAGGAGATTTCAACATGCCCAATCCTATATTCCCCAGGAGATAGCAGATTTCTACCCTGAAAGCGACTTAAAGGGATTGAGCAAGAATGGGGGTGAGGTTGGCAAGCCTACCACTTTACTGGACCTGTAAAGGGAAGATTACTTACGTGCTTTTGACATTTGATTGTGATTGGCTGTGGCGGTGACCAGATCTTCTTGCGTCATGTGACCATTTGTCATGACATAAGGGGATCTGGTCGCTGCTGTTGCCAGTGATTGGCTTCAGTCATGTGAAACCAGATGTTTACAGTCAAGGCAATGTAAGTAATCTTCATTTTACGGGTCTGTTAAAGTGGGGGGTTTGCCC
Organism: Rhinella marina; assembly: GCA_900303285.1. Taxonomy (NCBI): domain Eukaryota; kingdom Metazoa; phylum Chordata; class Amphibia; order Anura; family Bufonidae; genus Rhinella; species Rhinella marina. The sequence continues at coordinate 222,392 of ONZH01025936.1, forward strand.
CCCCCATTCTTGCATAACCCCTTTAAGCTGGCCATACACATTGGAGTAATGCCGTAGGGTCCAACAAGCCAAGCCAGTATGTCATCTGCAGACCGCTGTTTTGGGGTGATTGCCCTTCATCACTGCAGAGCAGAGAGTACTGGCTTAACTAGGTGAGAGGCCTAGGTCAGGATTTGGGGGGTAATATCTCTATAAGTCTCCTTCATGCTGATTAAGGCTCTCTCCCCAAGGAGAGATATAACCCCCCAAATTCTGACTTAGGCCTCTCACCTAGTTAAGCCAGTACTCTCTGCTCTGCACTGATGAGGGGCAATCACCCTGAAACCAGCTGTCTGCAGATGAGATACTGGCTTAGTTAATATCTGAGTCATGTCTCAAGGCTTATTTAAAGGGCTGAACAGGGGATGAGGGCACTTCCCTAGTTTATGTCCAACTTTACCAGTCTTTCCCCATTGAGAACACATGAATGCTCGGCCGAGCTCTTTATGTTATGCATGCTCCTCACTTGATCATACATTGTGTCCATTGTGGGGGAGACTGTATCTCCTTATAGAGAGAGACATTTGCAGACCTTCTTCCTTATTTCAATTTGATACACTATTGTAATGAGATTTAGGAGAAGATCACGTTAGATGTCAGAGAAAATAATTACAGTATTTCTAGGGAACTTAATATCATTCATTATGTCATTTCAACACTAGTCTATTAATGTAGGTACACAAGATGAGCTTGATATTCCTGAACTGCAGGTGCAAGATGCAGATGCCTTAGTTAATGCTGGGTATTAACTGCAGAGTTTAATCCTGGATTACTCACTACATTAAAATAAAGAATGTACATTTACAGCTGGTATAGCGGCTCTTGTGATATTCACAGTGGTAAGTAGTCTTTGGCCTTGTGCATGTGGCAAAGTTGTGCGTGGACAATGGACATTGTGCTGCCATATAGTACTTCCATAATATGGCATCCAGTGGAGTCTGTTTTCTGTTAGATCCATGTGGAATGCCAACAGACGAACCTCACAGAAATCTCTGGGTGGCTGTAAGGTCCATAGGGTCTGAAATGTATTCTTTGACAATTTCCTGCTCACATGGGCGGACTGGCCATAGACTCTACAGGGGCCCAGAGGGCCACCTTATCCCTCCTCTTGACTACCAGCTAGATACATAAAGATATGATGCTCTCAGGCTATCTGGTCTGCTGAGGCAGTATTTCGTGCTGCATTGTAGTATTTGGTTCTGCTGGGGTGGTATTACAGTATTGCTTGCCGCACCTACTTTTGTTGCCTTGCCTTTTGTCAATTTGGGCCCACCTACAACATGGGGCCATTTTTAGCTTTTTTTTTCCAGGGCCACTTTAAGTTCCCACTCAACCCTTGCCTGCTCATGTTGTATCACATATTATGAAGTAGTTGTGAAATCCAAATGTAAAATGGAGCAATAGGGATTTGTCAGACCCCTATAACAAAACAAAATAGTGTCAACACCATAGGATGACTTAAAGGACAACTGCCGTCAAAAATTAGAAATATATCTAAAATGTTAAAACATTCAATGTAAGTTTTAGAATTTTTTGTGCTTATAATTTTTTTTTTTACCATTAAAGGCGGCCCGATGGCAGAGAGAGGGAGCTCCCTCCCTCTTAACCCCATGGATGCTGCGGGCGGCTTCTGACCGCAGCATCCATGGGGTTAAACAGCTGCTGCAATCACAAAATACAAGCACAGCAGCTGGCAGAAGGAGGAAACCGGGGGCATGCTGCGGTTTGTTCTCCGTTCTGAAGACGGAACAGAATGCTTTCAGGAGCATTCCGTTTTCTTCAGTTCAGTTTTGTCCCCATTGACAATGAATGGGGACAAAACTGAAGCGTTTTTTTCCGGTATTGAGCCCCTATGACGGAACTCAGTACAGGAATTTAAAAACTTTAGTGTGAAAGTAGCCTTAGGGAGCAGCGCTTGCATGAAGTGGCGCCTCCTCTACAAACTGCTGATCGGCAGGGGTGTCGGAACCCAACCAATCAGATATTTGGTCATCAATACAAACAGGCTGCTCAACCCCTTTCAATGAAGGTGTAAGGGCTTTATCCAAGCACAGCAATCCCTCAAGATACAATGGCCTCAGGATACAATATTTCCAACTTACGGTATAACGGCCTTTTCTGACCCATCGTAAGTTGAAACTAGACTCAACATACAATGTCTCAGACTCAGATCCAACCAATCAACTCCACTTCTCTGGTAAAATAGCTGTTATTTGCCAGTTAGCAGCTATTCCTGGATGTTATATGTCAGGACTTGTTTCATCAGTCTTAGTTATCTGCTTATTTTTCTTAAATCTTCATTTTCTCTTATCTTGGATGACATTTTGGGGCTTTGGAACCAATTACTCAACATACAATGGTCGTCCTGGAACCAAATAATATTGTAACTCAAGGGACCAGTGTGTATTATTTCTATTATTTACTAAGTTTATTTATTAAACTTTAATGTTACATTTCTTTTTAATTATAGGAAAACACATAATCATTTTATAACTTCCAAACTATTGCATTCTGTGACAGCAGTCATATGAGAGGAATGTCGGACAACGTAATCATCGGCATGAATTTCTGATTGGTTACAGGGAGGGATCACAGTGCATTCCAAGAGGCATTAATTAACACATGGCCCCTGTCTACATGTTTGTCTTTATATAATTAATATGTGTGCCGTCAGGATGAGGATGAAAACATTAACTAGAGCCACAGTAAAAAGAAATAAGTGAATAATTGCTACAGGAACATATTGTTTTTTGGATACACAGAATCTCAGTAATAATCTGAAAACAAGGAATGATGAATTGTATGAAGAAATTATTTTAATTATTAATGGTCCAGGTTTTGCAGGTTTTGTACTAATTGTACTGATGAGATAAAATAATAAACTTGAATAAGGCTACTTTCACACTTGCGGTAGCCTTTTCCGCCAGGCTTTACCAGTGGGGAAATAGCCTGCCAGATCTGTGCTACCTCAAGTCCATCATGCCACCGGAAGTCCACTCTGGCCCCATTCACTATAATGGGGTCTGGCCACAGCACAGCAAATATGCCAAGAGGTGTCCGGACAAAAATGACATCACACCGCGGTTACTGTCTGCCCGCCTCTCGGCTTGTTGGCTGTGCTGCGGCTGGACCTCCGGCCCGCCCTCATTATAGTAAATGAGGCCGGAGCGGACTTCCACAAATGTGAAAGTAGCCCAACACAGAATGCATTCATTGAGCAGGTTCATAACTCCATTCCACCAGACATTAGTGGAAGCCTGTGGAGCCTTGCTAACACGCACGTGAAGATGATGTTGCAACATTATATTTTTATTACTCTTTATGCGTAGATATACTGCATGTCTAAATCAAAACTAAAGATAGACTTGACCTTTCAGCACTTTTTTTCTCTTCCCATTTGAGAAGTTGAGAATATGTGAATCACTATTATAACTTACAGCATGCATGACTTTAAAGGGCATCTGTCAGCAGTTTTGTACCTATGAAACTGGCTGGCCTGTTACATGTGCACTTGGCAGCTGAAGACATCTCTGTGGGTCCCATGTTCATATGTGCCCACATTGCTGAAAAAATGCAACTGCCGGCCCCTCTGCACTTTGATTGACAGGGCCAGGTGTGATCACGTTTATACTGTCTGTACCTGTCAAAGTGCAGAGGGTGCGGCAGTTGCAGAGAGAACAGAGCCTCTAGGTGTAATAGCAACGCCCCCGTTGCTCCTAGAGGCTCATTTGCATATATTAAACCTTCATTTTTCTCAGTAATGTGGGCACATATGAACATGGGATCAACACAGATGTCTTCAGCTGCCAAGCGCACATGTAACAGGTCAGCCAGTGTCATAGGTACAAATCTGCTGACAGATGCCCTTTAATAGGGACCTTAGATGAGATAATCTGTTGTATTTCATTAGCCCCCGGACAGGCAGGTATTTAATTTGTGCTTTTTTGCTGTGACATGTTCCAAAATGACTGTCAGGACTCCCTCATACAGCCGTTCCATGCATTGGGGCCACAATTTGCAGTCCCCAATGCACGGGCACCATCCGTGCAGCTGCCACAATGAATCCAGATCCATTCAACTTGATTGGGTCCGTGATCATGAACATGTTCTATTTTTTTGCGGTGTGGAGGCACGGAGAGAAACCCCACAGAAGCACTCCATAGTAGTAGTAGAAGAACTCCCGACAAAAATTTTATTCCATGTCCTGCTACAAATGTACATTATATAATCTGTAGTGAATGTCATTTTCTTACCAGTGTCTGTATTTTTGACTTATGTCATCCTGAAGTTTCTTATCTGTGTCATGTGACCAGCAATTAGACCCACTAACTCACACATAGACTTGTGTGTGGACAGGAAGTCTAATTCTCTATGTATTCCTATGAGACTGAAAGTGAGGCTCCCATAGGAATGAATAGAGCAGTTACTGGCTTTCTGTCCTGGGTCAGTTGGAGGTCAGGGAGTTGGTCACATGACACAGCTACAATAAGAAGAGAGGTTTTTACTCACAGAAACAGTCACTGATAAGAAAATGACAATCACTACAGATTATATCATGCACCTTTCAAACAGGTCAGAGAATAAAATTTTTTGCAGGAGTTCTTTTTTTTTACCAAAAATAAAGCCAAGTCAGACTCTTTAATCCCCTGGAGCCTGTGTTTTGTCATTGCCAACCCCACACACAGATCCTGACGATATACATAATGTGTAATCCGATGCTCAGTCATAAATTGTGTTTACTAGGATACAATTAGCATATTGTCATGATAGAACATAGAACGTGTAATTATACTATTTCATTGGATACTGGGAAAACAATGTACAGGATTATTTTTTTGGCAATGACTCAGGATCATAATCGGGATTCTTTTCATTACTGAAGAGGTATTATATACATTCCTGTATAACTGTTAGTAATGCTTCCAGTGCTTCCCTGTTCCAGCACAGTTTGGACACTGGAAGTACAGCCGTTTGGTTGATTCACACATGTACCTGCAATATGAGATATATTTACATTCAGAATTCTGTCCAGTGTATGACAATCCGAGTAAACATCCAAAATAACATTTTTGCAGCATTGTGTGCACCTCAATATACTTTGGTAATCTTCATACATAAAGTGGTATAAAGGGAAAGAATGGGAAAACCTAAATCCCAGAAACATTGAATGAGGCTACGGCCACACGTGTTGGGTCTGCCGTGGATTTTACGAAGTAGAAAATCCACAGCGTATCTTCCAGAATTTAACAAATTATGTTGTGGAATTCATAAAAAAATGCTGTGGGTTTGCTGCAGATTTCACCCTCTATAACGCCAATGGTAAAATTATGAAGTCCGGAAGTTTTGTGTGTGGATCAGATTTTATAAAATCTCCTCCCCTCTGCTGCTACTGGAGAAGCTTTGGATTTTCCACATGCAAGTCCGCTATGTAAAGCTACATCCACGTGTCCAGGATGCCTGATCCGGTACAAACGCCAGCTGTCAGCTAGATAAATACTGTTGATCTAAATCACGGCGTTCATATGTGAAAGCGGTCGGATTATAATCAATGGAGATCCAGCCGTGAACTGAAGAATGTGGTAATGCTGGATACGATGAAATCCAACAGGCTGCTTTCTGACGGATCCACTACCACAGTTGTGAACGTATCCTAAAATCAACAGTGCACATGCCATGTGTGACCACACCTTTAGGGGCCAGTCACAGGACGTCTTCTACCACCAATTTTCAATTATAACTTTAGTGCATTCGGAATTAGTTTCTTGAACGAATCGAGCTTCGGATCATATATGTGAAATCGATTAATGCTGTTTCCGTACAGCATTAAAATGTATCGGCTCTGTGTACGCACAGTTCGTATCGCCCAATGTCACATGAGACTTTGGTGAATTACTGCTGTATTCATATTTGCATTTTTGAAAACCGTTTACAATTGAAATCCGAAGTCGGCTTTGGTACTGGCCGATTCGCTCAAGCCTGCTTAGTACCAGGTTCTTTGCAGATTGCATTTTATGGGTCCCAACTTTTTGGGGGAGACTTTTTGGAGAAAACACTACAGCACAAAAATGTAAGTGACCCTGCATTTCAGTAGTCCTTGTCCTATGCTGGCCTTAGACAGGGCAACATAAAGCTGTTGACATATTCCCTTTAATGGGCTATCTTAAAGGCGTTCTCCAAGTTATATATATTGATGACCTATCCTCAGGATAGGTCATCAGTATCAGATCGGCGGGGGTCCGGCACCCCCGCCGGTCAGCTGTTTGAAGAGGAGGCAGGGGGTACCAGCACTGCCTCCTCTTCATTGTTTACATGCTGGCCATAACATGGGTACCGGTGAGTAGGTTTAACCCCTTCAACCCCGGGCCTGTTTTCACCTTCCTGACCAGGCCATTTTTTGCAAATCTGACATGTGTCACTTTATGTGGTAATAACTTTGGAACGCTTTTACTTATCCAAGCCATTCTGAGATTGTTTTCTCGTCACATATTGTGCTTCACGACAGTAGTAAATTTGTGGCAAAATATTTCATTTTTATTTATAAAAAATACCAAATTTACCAAAAATTTGGAAAAATTTCCAAATTTCAATTTCTCTACTTTCAAAATATATAGTAATACCTCCAAAATAGTTATTATTTTACATTCCCCATATGTCTTCTTTATGTTGGCATCATTTTATAAATGTCATTTTACTTTTTTAGGACGTTAGAGGGCTTAGAAGTTTAGAAGCCAACAACATTTCCAAAACCTTTTTTTTAAGCACCAATTCAGATAAAGTGATTTTGAGTGGCTTACGTAATGGAAACCACCCATAAATGACCCCATTTTAGAAACTACACCCCTCAAATTATAAAAAACTGATGTTACAAACTTTGTTAACCCTTGAGGTGTTCCACAAGAATTAATGGAAAATGGAGGTGAAATTTCAAAATTTCACTTTTTTGGTAGATTATTCATGTTAATAATTTTTTTCTTGTAAAACAGCAAGGGTTAACAGCAAACTAAACCTCAATATACATTACTATGATTCTGCAGTCTACAGAAATACCCCATATGTGGTGGTAAACGTCTCTATGGGTTTGTGGCAGTGGTCAGAAGGAAAGGAGCGCCATACGAATTTTGGAGGCAGATTTTGCTAGAATGGTTTTTAGGCACCATTTTGTAATTGAGAGACCCTGACGTACCCCTAGAGTGGAAACCCTCAAAAAGTGACCCCATTTTGGAAACTACATCCTTCAAAGAATATATTAAGGGGGGTATTGGCCACTTTGACCCCCTAAGTGTTTTATGGAATTTAGAAACACTTGGCTGTGAAAATGAAAAGTTTCATTTCTTCCAATAAAATGTTGCTTTAGCCCCAAATTTTTCATTTTCACAAGGGGTAACAGGAGAAAAGCACCCCATAATGTGTTCCTCATTTTCTCCTGAATACAGCAACACCCCATATGTGGTGATAAACTGCTGTGGCGGCACATGGCAGGACTCAGAACAGAAGGAGCGCCATATGGATTTTGCAGCACAGATTTTGATGGATTGGTTTGCGGGAGCCATTGATTTTTATTTTTTTGAGTTATTGTGTTATGTGGGGGCTCATTTTTTATGTTGTTACGGACACGGCGATACCAAATATGTCAAACATTTTTATTTTTGGAAAGTTTTACATATTAGATGCATTTTTGAACAGAATAAAAAATTTTTTTTTGTGTTGCTATTTTCTGAGAGCCATATTTTTTTTTTTTTTTTTGGGCGATTGTCTCAGTTACAGTCTACATTTCTGCGGGATAAGATGACGGTTTGATTGGTACCATTTTGGGGTAAATACGCCTTTTTGATCACCTGCTATTACACTTTTTGTGAGGCAAGGTGAAAAAAATGGCTGTTATGGCATAGTTTTAAAAAAAAATTTTTTACAGCAGTCACCTGGGGGGCCATCTCATGTAATATTTTTATAGATCAGGTTGTTACAGACGCGGCGATACCCAATATGTCAAACATTTTTATTTTTGGAAAGTTTTACACATTAGATGCATTTTTGAACAGAAAATCTTTTTTTTTGTGTTGCTATTTTCTGAGAGCCATATCTTTTTTATTTTTTGGGCGATTGTCTCAGGTAGGATCTACTTTTCTGTGGGACGAGATGACGGTTTGATTGGTACCATTTTGGGGTAAATACGCCTTTTTGATCGCCTGCTATTACACTTTTTGTAAGGGAAGGTGACCAAAAAAGGCTGTTTTGGCACAGTTTTTTTTTTCACCTGGCGGGGTGGATCATGTGATATTTTTATTTTTTTGCAGCTCCTGCACCCGCCCGATCAGCGCGCCGTAGTACTACGGCGCTGGTCGGAAAGTTACTTCCCGCAGCGCTGTACCGGGAAGGGGTTAATTACACCTAACCACCCCATTCATTTCAATGGGAAGGTTCGTTCCTATACAAGTGTCCTGAGGATAGGTCATCAATAAATATAACTTGGATAGCCCCTTTAACCCCTTCACGCCCAGTGCCGTACATGTACGGCGCTGGGGCGATGCGGGCACATGGCGCCCGCTCGCGGGTGCGGCGGGCGTCATGGCCGGCAAGTCTCTGCTGTTTCTAACAGCAGAGACTTGCCGCTACCTACTGTGTCGGCGGCGTCTTCCGGGGTGACTACATGCTGTGATCACACGTGATCAGGGCATCTAGTTGCGTCTAAACCCGGAAGCGTTCGCTTCCGGGTGGTGTACAGACACCCCGTGTGGCCAATCGGGATGTCTGTACACCATATGAAAACTGTAATCCTCGCTGGTGAGGATTACAGTTTTCAAAGTGCAATTCTTATTCTGGCCACTAGATGGCAGGCCAGGATAAGAAATGAGCAACTCATGGATTTCTGAGTCTATAAAATCCATAATTGCTCATAAAGAAAAAAAAAAAGCCACAATATATAAGCCCATATTTGAGCTTTCTAATAGTAAAAAAAAAAATAAAAAAAAATGTTAAAAAATATATAAAAAATAAAAAAGATGTAAAAGTTCAAATCACCCCCCCTTTCCGTATAAGTAAAAAATAAATACCTAAATAACAATAAATATAGACATCATGGGTATCACCGTGACCGAAAATGCCCGTACTTTTAAAATATAAAAAAAAATTCCAATACGGCGAATTGTGTGGCGGAAAAAAGCGTCCAAATGGCGATTTGCCGTTTTTTGTCGCTTTTTTTTCTAAAAAAAATTAAATAAAAAGTGATCAAAAAGTCATACACACCCCAGAATGGTATCAATAAAAACTTCAGATCGTCCCGCAAAAAATGAGCCCCCATACAGCTCTGTACACATAAATACCAAAAAGTTATAGGGGTCAAGATATGACAAGGAAAAAAAAAAAAGGGCAACTTTCTAATTATTTTATCACTATGAAAACGCAGGAAAAACTATACATATTAGGTATTGCCGGATTCGTACTGACCAGTAGAATGAAAGTAACGGATCAGTTTTAATGCACATCGAACGCTGTAAATAAGAAACCCGTAGAACTGTAGCGGAATAGCGTTTTCTTTGCAATTTCACCCGGTTTGGAATTTTTTTCCCGCTTCCTACTACACCTTATGCAATATTAAATGGTGGCGTTGGAAAGTACAACTTGTCCCGCAAAAAACAAGCCCTCATACAGCTATGTGAACAGAAAAATAAAAGAGTTATGGCTGTTTGAAGGCAGGGAGCGCAAAACGAAAATGCAGAACCGAAAAAAGCTCCGGGGGTGAAGGGGTTAAAGGGGGTTTTCATTCTTTAGATATTGATCCTATTCTCCAGACAGATCATCAATATGAGACCGGTGGGGGTTCAACACCCAACACCTCCACTAATCAGCTGTTTTCCACAACTGCCAGCAACCATTCACTTAAAGTGAGTTATGTAAAAAAAGGAAAATCAGACATCATATAGGATATGACAATACCTTTCTAACAAAGCTAGAACCAGCCCTGTACCTCACAAGGATCCAGAGATCTCCCCAATCATTTCTCCAGTTTCCCTGCTGACAGCACAGGGGACATGTCCTTTCGGCTGTAGCTCTTTTCTTGTAACTGCCACAGCTTGTAACAGAATTTATGGCTGGTTTCAATTAAAGATCACTCGTGTGACCACTTCAGTGAGGTGGACAAGAAATACAGCAGGTGGTGCTATACAGATAGATTTCATTGAATAACACTGTTTATACTGCTTTTTTAATTGCATACAGGTGCTGGTTTGAAAAATGTAGAATGTTTTTCATGTCACAACCCCTTTAAAAGGAAGCTTAGCTGCAGTACATCATCACGGCCACTACACAGGGGGCAAAGCCTTCTACTTCTGGCTCCTTCTGGCTCCTACCACAAACTGCTGAGCAGTGGTGGTTTCGGGTGTTGGGTAGGTGTACATATAGTAGGTGTATATTGATTATGGAGGTAGATGGGAATGGGCAACATGGTGTTGAGCACTTCAAGCTCCCGATCTTTTACCAGTTCACTAGAGTTTTATTTCCTCCCTTGCTGTTGTCTCCTCTTTCTATTTTCTTGCTCATGGACACACTTCTTGAAATGTTCTGGTAAATAAAACAGCACTTTGTGACCTCTAGTGGAGAAAAAATATACTGCAGCCGGATATATTTCTGAATAGCCAGATCAAATCTGATAATGCTCATTACATGGCCACCTTCTCTATATTACAGGCTGCAGTGGGCACAAACTGGTGCTTATAGTAACAGCAGTGACATTGCAGGATTGCTGTAGCCATTTTATAAAAGTTTTTTTTTAACATTTCCCAGTTTCCCCTCTTACATGGGGCAAAGAATTAATTGGATGTAAGGAAACAAACATGCACATTGACTTAAAGGGAACCTGTCATCAACTTTATGCTGATTTCACTGAGGGCAGCATAAATTAGTGACAGAAATGCTGATTTCAGTGATGTGTCACTCATGAGCTAAAAGTAAGTGGTTGCCGAGAACCAGCATCATAATCATTACAGCACGGGCCTTGAAAAGAGTCAAATCTACCTGAGAAGAGTCGTGGTTATTCCTAATTTCCTGCTCTCCGACCCACCTGCTGATGATTGGCAGTTCTCTACTGGAGAGAAAGGGAGAAAACTACGTAGAAGACTGTCAATCACCAGCGGCAGGGAAAGAGCAGAAATTCATGAATAACCATGACTTTTCTCAGGTGGCCATGACTCTTTTCCAGGTCCAGTCTACAATGATTGTGATGTTGATTCTCGGCAACCACTTACTTTTTACTTATAAATGACAGAACGCTGAAATCAACTCACCTGTGTCTACTTTATACTGCCGTTAGTATGGGCTGCATAAAGTTGATGACAGGTTCCCTTTAAAGGACTTCTGTCAGCAGATTTGTACCTATGAAACCATCTGACCTGTTACATGTGCACTTGGCAGCTGAAGGCATCTGTGTTGGTCCCATGTTCATATGTGCCCGCATTGAAGAATGATTTAATATATACAAATGAGCTTCTAGGAGCAACAGGGGCGTTGCCGTTACACCTAAAGGCTCAGCTCTCTTTGCAACTGCTGCACCCTCTCCACTTTGATTGACAGGGCCAGGCAGTGTAAACGTGATCACGCCTGGTCCTGTCAATCAAAGTAAAAAGGGCGCAACAGGAATAGAGAGAGCAGAGCCTCTAGGTATAACGCAATGCCCCGATTGCTCCTAGAGGCTCATTTGCATATATTAATACTTCATTTATCCCAGCAATGCAGACACATATGAACATGGAACCAACACCGATGCCTTCAGCTGCCAAGAGCACATGTAACAGATCAGCCAGTGTCATAGGTACAAATCTGCTGACCGCTGCCCTTTAAGTGAGTCTGTCAGCAGTTTTGGCCCTGCAAAACTGCTGACAGAGCTAAGTAGGGCCATGAAGTGCAGGGCAAACATACCTTTATGACAGTTTTTATTATCAGCAGCAGTGTTTATAGAAATTTTTATTCTGACATCATATAGTACATGACAGTCTCTTTATAACAAACTAGAACCAGTCCTGTACCTCACATGGATCCAGAGATCTCCACATTCATTACTCCAATTGCTCTACTAGATACTGTATATATCAAGCTGGCAGCTCTTTTCTCAGGAGGCAGTTGGAAGATGAAACTGAGCATGTGCGGCCATCTCAGTAAGTAGGACAAAGAAATAAGAAAAACAAACAGCAGGTGGCGCCGTACAGATACATTTTATTGAATAACTCAGTGGCTATACTGAATTTATAATCACATGCAATTACAAACAATTCAGATCCAGGTGCTGGTTTGAAAACTGTAGAATATTTTTCATGGGACAGCCCCTTAAAAATTCTGAAGGCAATGGAAAGTACTTAAAGGGGTCAAGGAAGCAGGAGAGGTAGAGCTCTATAATACAAATGAAGATCTTATATTGGGAAATAATCCAGCTCACAATCCACTTCAACCCACTTAGATAAAAAAATTATTTTATCTGGCTATTCGGAAATATCTCCAGCTGCTCGATATTTTGCAGTAGATTTTTTTCCCACTAGAGGTCACAAAGTGGTGTTTAAATTACCGCATCATTTTATATACCTCATTAAGGAGGCTATGTAATAGTACAGTGGTGCCAGGGTCTGGGCCCAGGGTCTGTGACCATGCCATTAGCAGTCCTTTCCATAAAATGGCTGCAGATGGAGGGTCATGTGACCAGGAAAATCACTAAGTCTCCTCCATTAAAGTACACTACAACTGCACTAAAGACTCCAAATTTCAAGTGCAGATGTCAGATGTGTTGTATTCGAGTGGAGAAGACTGAGTGATGGGTCTGGAGTTAGGCTAGGGCTACACGGCAACACCTGTTGCGGCCAGGACCACTGAGTAGTGGGGATCCCATAGAAATGAATGGGAGTACTGAGGCAGTCGCAAGAAATCCAACATGTGTTGCGTGACCAGTACCACCGTGTAGCTCTAGCCTTATTTTTGCCTGGTCACCTGACCATCCATCAGCGGCCATCTTATGGACAGGTCTCCGGTGTTGACAGCACAGAAGATTTGTCCAACAAGGGGACACGATTTAAAAAATATAGCAAACGTCACAAAAAAACACCAAAGGCTATATTAGTAAGTGTCATATAATCATCTTACAGACACATTGTCAACAGTAGCCAGAAAGTGTTCAACCCCTTTAAGACAGAATGAGGGGGGACTCCTTATGTCCTCCAATAGGTGCAATTGTGGCGTGTCGAGCAGTTACCATGGCAGCTGGTTACCTTCTGAAGGATGTAATAACATGCTGGTAAAAATCCATAAAAACATTATAATAGAATAAGGACAGATCACAGGTTTAAGTCCCCTAATGGGACTAAAAAAACTTGTTGAATAAAGTTTAAAAATGAAAATGTATATATTTAAAAAAATATATATTAATACTTAAAGGGTTTGTGCAAGAATAGAGGGATGGCAAACCCCCACACTTGACCAGACCTATAAAGGGAACCTTACTTATCTGCTTCTTGTCGCTGGTTTCCTTCACCTTCTCCTCCCAACCGCAGTGGAGACCTGATCCCCTTATATCATGTGATTGGCTGCAGGTGATGTAAAACCAGATGTTTTCAGTGAGGGAGCCCAGCGGAGCGTCACAGGCCTGGAGGAAAAAGAGCGGTGAGCCAATGCCGGGAAGCAGGTAAGTATTCCTTTACAGGTCTGGCCAATTGGAGGGGAAGATAGGGGTGCACAACCCCTTTAAGAAAAACCCTTTTCTCATTTTAAAAAATGAATAAAAAGCAAAACAGAATTGGTATTGCAATGTCTGAAAAACTCTGAAATATTAAAATATGTCAATTATAATGCAAAGTGAATGGGCAAAAAAAATCCCCAATGTCACATTTTCATTTTTTTTATCACTTTGCCTTCCTAAAAAATGTAATAAAAATATTCACCTGTATCAGAAAATGGTTTAAATGAAAACTACAGATTTCACATAAAAATGAGTTCTCACTCAGCTCCATCGGCAGAAATATAAAAAAAGTAATGGGTGTCAGAATATGGTGACACAATGCAAAAAAATAAAGATTTCATTTTGTAAAAATAGTAAAATAAAAAATGAAACTGTAAAAACAATAGCTGTATTGTGTTGTTTGGCACACTGTTAACTCAAAAATGTTTAAAAGTTATATAATACAATAAATAATACCCTAAAATGGTGCCATTAAAAAAATACAACTCATCCAGCAAAAAAAAAAAAAACAAGCCTTACACAGCTATGTCAACAGAAAAACAAAAAAGTTATGGCTTTTGAAATGTAAATATGATAGAAGAAAAACATTAGTGCATACCTAAGTACAAGACTATACTGCGTTCTTAAAGGGGGTTTCCATCATGTGAAATATTGCACATGTTCTAGCAAGAATTAAATTGGTGCATGTTAAGTCATCCCCGGCTAATGACATCCAAATTGAATTGAACCCTCGCCAACGCATGCACGATATTTCAGGGAGAGAGGACAGTGAGGATGCCCGGCCTCATCGTCCATGGCTAAGGTGGGAAGGCATTTCACTCAACATAATAAACCCTTGCAGGTAGTATGTCTGCTTTAATAGGGTTGAGCCTGCATTTTAAAAAGTAAAATAATAAGATATTTGGAAAAAAAAAGAAAAAAAAAAAAAGCATGCCATCAGTTCCATGAATATTTCTGTAACATGTGGACAGGGTTTTCCAAACTCCATGTGTTGTGAGGTAAATTGTGTCAGTTTTCATGTGCAGGTCCACAATATAACACATAAATGGGGTTTGCAAAACCTGACCGCATGCAGCAGAAAAATTGAGCTAATTATCTGGGCTAATTAGTAGTTCTATATAGAGACTGACTACAGTCCTGGACACTGGCCTATTGTTAGCAGCTCCTTAAACAAAGGTGCTCTTCACTTTTCAGTAGATGAGAAGGTGGATGCGGTAGATACCAGTTATCTCAACAGTGAAACTCAAGCTGGAGAAAAATCTTATACTCTTAGGCCTCTTTCACACTAGCGGCAGTCCGGATCCGGCGGGTGCCGTCTGATCCGGACTGCCGCAGGGACATGTGTGGGGCCGGAACCGCGTTCCGGCCCCACACATGTCACACAGTACTATATACAGACATACACACACATACACACAAACACATACATACTTACATACTCCAGGCAGGCAGCACGTCTTCACGCCCAGGAGGCGCGCAGCTAGGACGATTCCCCACAGCGCCCTCTGCTGGGCGCTGTAGGGAATCGTCATAGCGGCGCGTCTCCTAGGCATGAAGACGTGCGGCCTGCCTGCCTGGAGTATGTAAGTATGTATGTGTTTGTGTGTATGTGTATGTGTATGTGTGTGTGTATGTATGTGGTGACGGATCCTTCCTGAACTCCATTAAAAGTCAATGGAGGGCGGATCCATTTACCATGTTGGTCACACCAAACGGATCCATCCCCATTGACTTTCATTGGGGGTCATGAACGGATCCGTCTTGGTGCGGATGCCCAGGACGGAGAGAAAACTGCAGCATGCTGCAGTTTGTTCTCCGGTCTGAAGACGGAATGGAATGCTTTCAGGAGCATTCCGTTGTCTTCAGTTCAGTTTTGTCCCCATTGACAATGAATGGGGACAAAACTGAAGCGTTTTTTTCCGGTATTGAGCCCCTATGACGGAACTCAATACCGGAATTTAAAAACGCTAGTGTGAAAGTAGCCTAAGGCTACTTTCACACTAGCGTTTTCTTTTTCCGGTATTGAATTCCGTCATAGGGGCTCAATACCGGAAAAAAATGTGGGGTGGAGATAAGGATTAAGCAATTTAAATCCAAGTGTCAATCCTTATATCGATCCCTGGCTTCTGCCATTGGGGAGAGTCGGGAGTACACATTAGATGGTCGGACATTGCTGCTGAAATCTGCAGGTTTGGCCCATGTTTATCCAATGTACAGGGCCAGGTCAGGTAGATAAGCTACGGATAGAGGTGTCTGGTAATGATTTTCTCCCCTCTCCCCATTCACAACACATGCATGCACGGCCAAGAGGGCGTATGTATATGGAAGTGTAGATGTTTAAGGATCTTTTACACGGGCAGATTTTGCTTGAATGGCGACATGGACAAATGATCGTTCTGTTGCATTACTGTTGGCGGCTCATGTCCTGTTTACATGGGGTTATGTGCTTTTATACCCTCATGAAAGGTCCAATCAGACGACAGCATTTACTTTTTGTTGGCTGTTTTTAGGTCATTCACACAATCATCTGCTTACTGTACGCAAAAGAGCTTAAAAGAGCATCTGTCAGCAGATTTGTACCTATGACACTGGCTGACCTGTTACATGTGCACTTGGCAGCTGAAGACATCTGTGTTGGTCCCATGTTCATATGTGTCCGCATTGCAGAAAAAAATTATGTTTTAATATATGCAAATGAGCCTCTAGGAGCAACTCGGGCGTTGCCATTACACCTAGAGGCTCTGCTCTCTGCAACTGCCGCACCCTCTGCACTTTGATTGGCAGGACCAGGCAGTGTAAACGTGATCATGCCTAGCTCTGTCAATTAAAGTAGAGAAGTTGCAGAGAGAGCAGAGCCTCTAGGTGTAATGGTAACGCCCCCGTTGCTCCTAGAGACTCATATGCATATAAGAAAACATCATTTTTCTCAGCAATGTGGACATACTGTATATGACCAACACAGGTGTCTTCAGCTGCCAAGTGCACATGTAACAGATCAGCCAGTGTCATAGAGACAAATCTGCTGATAGATGGCCTTTAAAGGCTAGGTACACCTTTGAGGTTATTTTTATGATTGCATTTTACTCATTTTGGGGTACAAATCATTCTTTCATATCGGTCTTTATTAAAAATGTTCAGCTGTTTCAGAGATACAAGGGTTAAAAATCAATCTATTTGAAAGTTGTCACAGTCTGCTTTCTTTAAATCCCGTCATTTGATGGCTCATGTGTAGCTCTTATCTGTGATCTCCTGACCTCATAAATATTCATTAAAGATCAATGCTTATCAAACTGATAAGAATATGGCTTTAATAAGTGTATATGAGATCAGGTTTTTGGGTACATTACCGCAGATTGAATATTTTGCCACGGATTTCACCAAAAGCATTGCAAAGGGTAAAATCCATGGTAGAAATCCACATCAAGAATTGACATGCTACAGATTCCAAATTCACAGCATATCTTTGCTGACTTTACCAATTCTACCCTTAGTTTACCAATTCCCATATTTCATATCATTGCTTCTTTTCAAATACAGAAAAAATTTGTCTGGCCGCGTATACAAAAATTGGTACAATCACAAATGCAAGGAGACATGCAACTGATCTGTACGAAGAGATTATGTCTAGACTCAGCTTCATGTTTTGTTAAGTATTCATTTGCATTTATTATATACAAATGAAAATTCGAAATACTAAAAAATGCAATTGGAAGATTTCCATATACTGCCAGCAGAGGGAGCACCTTGTTAGCGTTCAGCTGTCAGACCAGCATCGGTCCCTGCAGTCAAGCCAATGTAAAATATTTATGGAAATCCGCCGCCTTGTCCCTACAGCTGGCAGCCTTTGCAGTGAATCGTCACTATTTAGGTTCCACACGAAAGGCACATAACACTCAAGCCTTCCATCCGTGGTATATGATCATAACCGAGACCTGTGTTGAATGCCATATGTCACCCATAGGCTAAGTAAACATATTTTTCATGTTATATCTGTATATTTTTTGCAGTAGCCATATGTATAGGAAAGCGTGGTCTGCTGTGCTTCCCTATACAGGGGAAAAACGTTGTAGCCTCTGTCGAGTGAATGGGGGCCTGTAGTCACATTTAGGGCTCATGCACATGGCCGTTGCCTGGCCCATCCCCCAATACACGGGCATCGGCCATGTGCACCCCGCATCACGGATACGGACCCATTTACTTGAATGGGTCCAAAATCCAGAAAGTCCAGTACGGAATTGAGACACAGAACCGCACGGAAGCACTATGGAGCGTTTCCGTGGGGTTTCTCTCCGTGCCTCCGCACCGCAAAAAAATAGAACATGTTCAGCGAGCAGCGCTGCCGGCATCTATTTGCCCTGGTTACCCAGCCAACCTCCATCATCTGCAGTGCTGGCCAGTCAGAAGTGATGCTGACGTCCCATGTCATGACATCACAGGTCTATTCCTGATATACCTGGATATATTACTTTTCTGATCTCTGGATTTTTGGACCTCAACATGTTTCTGACTGCTACCCCTTTGCCTGACGAGACTTCCTCATTTTGGTACGTTTCTGTTTTTCGTGTTTTGATTTAGCCTTAGATTGGATTTTGCTGGTATTGGCTTGTTTGAATTTTCTACTCGGTTTGTTCAGTTTGTGGTTAGTCAACCCATCTAGTTGGTTATCTGCTGCACTGTGTCTGTCACTACGTTTATTATTTTGTCCCTGCCTATTTCCTGTAGACCCCTGCACTTTGTAAGGAAGGGACCATCGCCCAGTTGTGGGCTGTCATCTAGGGCAGATTGTGCAAGCAGGTAGGTACAGTGGTGCGGGTGAAGTTCAGGGCCTCACTGATCCCTACCGTGAAATACACGTTGTTCACTTCAGGGGCCCATTCTGGAGACAGGAGCGGGTCCCAGAGGTGTGACCGGCACCAATCTGACATTTATGGCATAATCGTAGCGATATGTAATAAATGTTGAAATGGGATGACCCCTTTTTTATTTGTCTCTATAGGGCCTGTGCAACTCCTATATTTACCTAGTACTGCTGCTGCACACAAACTGTACTGTATTACAGTATACACAGGTAAAAAAGAACATAGGGCGGTCTGCAGAGGAAGCTGGTAAGACACCGCCTGTGCATTAATACAGAGATTGAAATAAATACATTAACGTGAGGGGAATTCATCATCAGCACAAAGGAAGAAGTGATCCCTCATGAGCTCTAGAAAGGTAAATCAGTTGAGAAATAATGCTGTGCTGATATATGACAGCTAGTGAAGACAGCAGCATCCTGGACACACAGAACTATTTGCAGAATTTGCATGGCAGTAAATGAGAAGAACGCCGCACATGCACCGTTACTTCCCTACCTTGCCGATGGGCACGCTCTGCAAGTTTGCAGCACCACCGGCATCTTAACTCCTACTGTGCTATAGCTCCTACAGTCCAGGAATAATGCTGTGCTGATATATGACAGCTAGTGAAGACAGCAGCATCCTGGACACACAGAACTGATATCCAGCATATATAACTAGAAGAGCCATAGACACATGGGAAAAGACTCTAACTAGGAGCAGGTAGCACATTGTATGTCAGGGACTCTGAAAATGAAAGAATGGAAATAACAACTTACCGTAAAACTTAGTGCTACTTTTGGTAAGCAGAGTAACTACTAGCATATAGAAATCTTTTTCTTTTCTATTTTAAAGGTGTCCATAGCCTTTAAACCCTGCATAGAGTTATCTGGTACAATGGATGTAGTAAGTACTTTAATAAGATGGTTGCTGGATCATGATCACAGAGCTTGTGCGCTGTAGTAATCACTTTGGACTTTGCCCCAGTCCATTATCACTGACATTTGGCATTTGGTTATTAACCCATTTAATACCGGAAAGCAATTTCTAGTTAAAAACAAAGCGACAGCTGCCAACGGTGACATCAGTGACACTGAGTAAAGTCTGATGCTGACTGCAGTGCACACCCACCACACAGACTTTACTTGTTTCAGCTTCAAAGCTTGAAGATTAAGATGGCACCGTCCTAGATGATCACTTAACCCTTGTTCCCCAGAGGAGGCTTCTTTAAGAATAAAGCCTCCTGCAATTAAAAGACAGACATTACTTCATATTAATCGTAGAGAAGACAAAACACCTTATTGTGTGGGGTCCTGGACTTGTAGACGGCTCATTACCTTGAAATCTAAGGTTGAAAACAATGATTTATGGACTGAACCTAGCAAAGGAGGATAAACAACACAGTCCTACATTACCCTTGTGTATGTGAAAGGAATGCCTGCAGTGGAGCAGCATAGTCCATACCTGTCCACAGTACAGCCGTAGGCTGACATCATGACCTTCTTATGTCTTTGCAGCAGAAGAGGCCAATTCTTGTCTTACTGGTTTTTTTTTGTAAAACCTATAGGATATAAAAACTGCAATTCATGGTAACAATTGACGACTTTTGATGATTTTTGGACCTGCAAATGTGAACAGAGACATACATTGCATTGCAATAATCAATATAGGGACCACTTGGTGCTAGTCCACACTGCCAAAAATCTTTTTATCCAAGGCTAACAGGAGACCAGGCACTTACTCTCACCCTTGTTCCACCAGCTGTTTGTGTTACTTCCAAAAGAAGTAACCAGGGTCATACACATATATCGTTGGGTCCCTAGGGCCCTATGGCACAACTTAGTAACCCCCCCCATTTAAATTTCTGAAAAAAGTATTAACCTGGTGGGCTGACAAAATCATCTTTTGGACTAGGTTCATAGATGATGTGTTCATTCTATTGAATGGGGATCAAGTTCAGTTCAAAAAGTTTGTAGAAATGTTGAATATCAATGACATTGGCCTTTCTTTTACTTATGAACTGGGAGTGAATAAGATTACCTTTCTTGATGTATTGGTCACTAAGTAAGGAGAGCGACTGTCAACAACAGTTTATCGCGGTCACTAGCCTTGCTGGCTGGATGTAGCTTCGTCTTGCCAGCTTCCGAAGCACTAAAAAGTACTAGCGTGCGGAATCTAACAAGCCCCCGGGTTTTCACCAGCTGCCTTAAATAGGCCTCTGGATGAGGATCAGGTGCTGGACTGATGACAGTTAGACAGAAGGTATAGGAGCTGCAGTACCGGCTGCCAGTCTCTAGAGGGGGAGAGAGCACCAGCTACTGCAGAGTCTGCTGAAAGCGGCTGCTGGAATCACCGCAGCGTACACTTGTATAGAGGATTCGCCAGCGACCGCCGAAGGGGGTGAGTGTAGCAGCGCTCTGCGCCCAGATGTGACAGTGCTCCCCCTTTTAAGGGTGGACTCCGGACACCCCATTTTGAGCGCCTGTGGAAACTTTCTGCAGAACCTCTTCATAAGCTGAGGGGCATGAAGATCATCCTTCCTCACCCAGGAGCGTTCTTCGGGACCATAACCCTTCCAGTTAACAAGGAAGTTAATGTTGGATGTTTTAAAGTTGGATGTTTTAAAATCCAAGATTTCATCAACTTCATACTCTTCCTGCTGTTCCACCGTGACAGGCTTGGGAGTTGCTTTGTAGGCCGAGAACCTATTGAGGACCACAGGTTTCAGGAGTGATGCATGGAAGACATTGGAAATGCGCAGAGAAGGAGGTAGAGCCAGCCGATAGGCTACCGGATTGATGACTTGGGTGATGGTGTAAGGACCGATGAATCGAGGGGCAAACTTCATCCTGGGTACCCGAAGACGGATGAAGTAAATACAAAGCCAGACTTTGTCTCCTGGAGCCCATTGAGGAACTGCACATCTCTTCTTGTCTGCTTGAACCTTGTACCGAGCTGACGCTTTTAATAAATTAGTCCATACTTCGGACCAGATGGCAGAAAACTTCTGGACCTCAGAATTAGCTGCAGGGACATCGGAGGATGGCAGAGTCGGAAGAAGGGGTAAACGGGGGTGTTTACCGAAGTTGATGAAGAATGGAAATTTCTGGGTGGACTCGTGAAATAAATTGTTGTGGGCGAACTCAGCCCAAGTCCTGATCCTGGTTCACCGTCTCGGTTTGCCCATTAGACTGCGGGTGGTGGGCAGTGGAAAACTTCAGCTTGACGTTGATAAGTTTACACAGAGCTCGCCAAAATCGTGACGTAAATTGGGTTCCTCTATCGGACACGATTTCGAGAGGACAACCATGCAGACGGAAGATGTCTCGGATAAAGATAGAAGCGAGAACTGCTGCCGAAGGTAGACCTGTCAACAGTGTAAAATGAGCCATCTTTGAAAATCGATCGACCACGACCCAGATGGTGTCATACCCCTTAGAAGGTGGCAGGTCAGTGATGAAGTCCATGGAGATATGAGTACACGGACTCTCTGGAATGGGAAGGGGGTGTAGAAGACCAATGGGACGTCCAGGAACCCCTTTGTGCTGGGCGCACAAGTGGCAGGCCGCCACGAATTCTCGTACATCTTGGGGAAGTGAAGGCCACCAATAGTTTCTTGACAGTAGATCGTGGGTCTTCTTGAACCCAGCATGTCCTGAGAATAGGGAGCCATGAGCCCATGCCAATAGTTTAGGGCGAGACTCCAACGGAACAAAAGTATTTCCCGGAGGGGTGGTTTCAGGAGTGGTGGCTGAGAGTAGTATTCGCTTGGGGTCTATTACTGTATGTGTTCAGGACCCATACCTGGTTCCTTGTCCACGGCGTCGAATGATCTGGAGAGAGCGTCTGCTTTAACATTCTTGGTTCCAGGACGGTAAGTGATTAATAAATTGAACCAGGAGAAGAACAGGGACCACCGAGTTTGATGTGGGTTCAGCTGACGGGCAGAATGAAGGTAGAGGAGATTCTTGTGGTCAGTGTATACCGTAATGGGATGCAGGGCTCGTTCCAAAAGGTGTCTCCACTCCTCCAATGCCAACTTAATGGCGAGAAGCTCCTTGTCCTCGATTCCATAATTCTTTTCAGAAGCTGAAAACTTCTTGGAGAAGAATCCACAAGGCTGAATTTTCCCGTTGGGTAATCGTTGAGAGAGAACCGCTCCAACAGCGAATGAGGAAGCATCCACCTTCAGGAAGAAGGGCAAGGAGGTATTTGGTTGGCTGAGGATTGGGGCAGACAGGAACCTGTCCTTGAGTAGTTGAAAGGCTTGGTTGGCCTCCGGGGACCACTGACAAGGATCAGCTGATTTGTGTTTGTGATTTGGCCTGTGTAGGAGCATTGCAGAGGCCAAAGGGCATGACCAGGTACTCGTAGTGGCCATCCCGAGTATTGAATGCCGTCTTCCATTCATCCCCGGGCTTAATATGGATCAGATTATATGCACCACGCAAATCCAACTTAGTAAATATGTTAGCACCCCAAATTCTGTCAAATAACTCGGAAATCAGTGGCAACGGGTACTTGTTCTTAATGGTGATGTCATTCAGACCCCGGTAATCTATGCAAGGACAGAGCCCCCGTCCTTCTCCACAAAGAAGAATCCAGCACCTGCTGGGGAGGAAGAAGGCCTGATGAAACCCCGAGCGAGATTGTCCTTGATATATTCGGACATAGCCTGCGTTTCAGGTAAAGACAGAGGGTAAGTACGGCAGTACTTAGGGGCAGTTTTGTTGGGTAATAAATCAATAGCACAGTCCTAGGGACGATGAGGTGGGAGTTTCTCCGCTTGTGACTTGCTGAAGACATCAGAATATGCGGAATACTGCTGGGGAACAACTCCTTCAGTACTGGAACAACAGAGAGTGATGGTTCCGGGAGAAGACACTTTCTGTAAGCAGGACATCTGAAAGTCGCGACCCCATGACATTAATTCTCCAGATTTCCAATTGAGGTTGGAGGATTGCTTCTGTAGCCACGGTAAGCCCAGAATGAGTGGACTGATGGCCTTGGGAACCACTAGAAATTCTATTTCCTCTTGATGTAGAGCTCGCACTTGCATGACAAGAGTTTTGGTGCGGGACAGAACGGACCCATTTGGCACCCGATTACCATCGATGCCCACCAAGGACATGGGACAGGAAAGTGGAACCTGTGGAATTCCCCATTCAGATGCAAGGGATAAGGAAATAAAGTTCCCTGCTGCTCCGGAATCCAGGAAGGCAGGTATAGACAGTATCCCTTTGGGAGTAAGAAGGGACACAGTGATGGAAAACAGAGGAATTTCTTTCTTCTTTGCAGGAGAGAGACACATGGGACCTAGGAAAACCTCTCCTGACTTGCCTAGGTTCTGGCGTTTCCTGGCTTATTGGCACAAGTCCCCACTTGATGACCGGGTCCAGCGCAATAGAGACATAAACAATTCTTCATACGGTTTTCTCTTTCCTCCCGAGGTAGCTTAGTACGCCCGAGTTGCATGGGTTCCTCCTTAGGGACCGCCGGAACCTGAAACTTGGGAGCGAGCCTGGTATTAAACCGTTTGGACCCTCTTCCCTCTGCTGCACGTTCTCTAAACCTAATATCCACCTTATTACATAGGGATATTAGGTCATCCAATGTCGGGGGCAATTCCCGAGAGCAAAGTTCATCTTTAATGGGATCGGACAGCCCATTCCCAGAATTCAGCCACGAGAGCCTCCTCGTTCCACTTTAGTTCTGATACCAAGGTTCAGAACTGGACTACGTACTGAGCCATGGTTAGGGATTCCTGGCTAGTTTCCAGGAAGAAGCTCAAAATGGATTGAGCACTGATTCAGGAACCCGTGGCAATTCTTAGGGTCTCCATCGTATTTGGAGGGAAGCAGAACCCGGAGGAGACGCGGCGTAGCCATCAAGGACGAAGGAGGTGCCGGGGTAGCGACCACCAGTGGTGACTGCAACGAGTCGAAACTTGTGGAGAAAGATTGCAGACACTGGAGAAGCTGCTGTTGGTTCGCCTCCTGCTTTTTGACACGCTCCACTACGTGCCGTAGCAGGTTAGCGGTAGAAGACGCACTGGCAGCTTCCATGGATCCGTGCAGATAATACAACCATATTAATCCGTAATGAACGGATCCGGTTGTATTATCTTTACCATTTGTTAAACGGATCCGTCATGGACTCCATTGAAAGTCAATGGAGGACGGATCCCAGACCGGAGAGCAAACCGCAGCATATTGACAATCAATTTTTAACCATCTATTGGAAAACTTCTGTGGTTTGCATGGCTGCATCGTGGTCGCATCTTGGCCACCTGGTGGCCACCACCTCTGATCCTTTCCTAAGGAAATAATCACATAGACCTCGAGATCAAATAATAAATCTTCTGAAATGTTACTTTTACAGGCCTGTAGCTTCTGCTTGTAGCTTCTCCTCGCCTGACACATCTCCTTGCATTCAGCATGTAATAACAATTCTGGAGCATCTATTCTTGTGACTCTATATTGTGCCATTCCTTTATTATTCCTACAAGAAGTTTATGAATGAATTGCCAGCAGTCTGCAATAAAGATCCAGATGGGTGTTACCAGTTGGGGTGTGTCCCTGCACAGTCTGACACTATCCAGTCAGTGCTGCCAGTGTCAAACTGTGCAGGAACACTCCCCCCCCCCCCCCCGACTGGTAACACCCAGCTTTATTGCAGACTGCTGGCAATTCATAAACTTCTAGTAGGAATAATAGATAACTGGCACATCATAAGAATAGACGCTCCAGAATTGTTATTAGAAGTAGCTACCAAAACAGACATGTCAGGAGAGGGGGCGGCTCCTCTTTAAAGCTCTCAGTAAAATTGTATTAATTGTTTGTCTTTGCTTTGTTCAATACTCTCCATCTTTGTTTGCTCTGCTTTGTTAACCAGTCAAATATTTGTTTTCAAGAAAACTGTCATAAAGATATAGAGGTCAACGTGTTCTAATAACCAAGGCCAGACTGGGACAGAATGTCAGCCCTGGTATTTGAAGGCATACAGGCCCACCCCAAGATGAAGACTTCACACAGACCCCACCCCAGTAGGAGAGGACATTCCTTTGTGCATTTTGGTTATCTGTGTAATACATTCAGTATGCTAGGTATATCCACATACTAGTTATTTTACATATTAGGCTACTTTCACACTAGCGTTTTAAAATTCCGGTATTGAGTTCCGTCATAGGGGCTCAATACCGGAATAAAACGCTTCAGTTTTGTCCCCATTCATTGTCAATGGGCACAAAACTGAACTGAAGACAACGGAATGCTCCTGAAAGCATTCAGTTCCGTCTTCAGACCGGAGAACAAACCGCAGCATGCTGCGGTTTGCTCTCCGGTCCAGGGATCCGCACCAAGACGGATCCGGAATGACCCCCAATGCAAGTCAATGGGGACGGATCCGTTTGGTGTGGACACACCAGTAATCCGGATCTGTCCTCCATTGATTTGCAATGGGGGATCATTCCGGATCCGGCTACAGAGCTAGACACATACATAAATACATACATACATACAGGCATACACACAGACATACTCACATACTCCAGGGACGCCGGCAGCATGTCTTCACGCGCCTCCTGCGCGCAGCTATGACGTTTCCCCACTGCGCCCAATCACTGTCAATCACTGATAGGTCCGCCTCCTGGACTCCACAGCCCAGAATGAGCAGGAATTAAAATGAATGATATCAGTGTCGAACTAGGGTGCCTAGGGCCCACCAGTAAAATGTATTATACTTTCTAATGGCATCATTTAATATTGCATACGATGTAGTGGGGGGGATTTTAAACGTTCCCTATGATTTCATTGTGATTTGAATATATATATTCAGATTCCGTGGTCACAACTGATGAAAAAACTGCCATAAAACTATGTGTGAATCCACCCATAATCAGCAGATCATACTGACAAAGCAGGTTCTCCAGAACACAAGCCACTTTTTGAAGATAACTTCACGCCATGCTACTTTATATACTACACCTCTGTGAATCGCACAGGTTTTCAGAAATGTATGTATACTCTTGTCAGTATTACCAACCAATAAATAATTAATTCGGCCTTTAGAAGAACATCCGCCCATGGACATGCCTCAGTGCTCAGACAGTGTCCCTGTTACAGCGAGGAGTCCTAATCTCTTGGCACAGATGGAAGCTGGGACCTTATCAGCACTTACACACACAGTATGATGCTGAGTGTCAGGAATTCACCCAACAAGCTGAACCGAGACCTGAAAGGGATAGCAGTTACCGCTGGTCTTGTGCAATGTTAGTTTCGGATACACACAGCGTAATATTGAGATCAGAAATAGGGAACCATAGACTGTACGTTTTTTTGTTCAAAAACACTAATGGGGTCATTTATCAAACTGGTGTAAAGTAGAACTGGCTTAGTTGCCTATAGCAACCAATCAGATTCCACCTTTCATTTCTGACAGCTCCTTTGGAAAATGAAATGTGGAATCTGATTGGTTGCTATGGGCAACTAAGCCAGTTCTACTTTACACCAGTTTGATGAATGACTCCATGCATTTTGCAGCATTTTTTATTGCTTTTTTGCATCCAGATGCTACGTGTTGCTCAGTAGTAAATTATTAAACTTCCTGCAAAGGGCTCATGTACACGAATATCTACCGCCTGTGCCATGCACCATCCATGTGGCCGGCGCTGATGGATGAAGACCCATTCAACTTGAATGGGCCTGTGATCTGTCCGCACCACAGAAAATATATCACCTTCTTCCGGATTGTGAATCCATTCAAGTGATAGGCCCAATACGGGAACGGTCGTGTGAATGAGCCCAAACACTGTTTTTTGTAGTGGCATTTTAAGGATATAGGTACACAGTGCATGTATTACGTACAGATTTTCCCTCGCAGATTTTTGCGCAGAAAACCCACAGCCTAATGAACTGCCAGCTAAGTAGATAAGATTTTCAGTGCGGAAATTTACTTGTGTTGTGGATTTTAAGATCCACAGTATGTCAATTGTTTGTGCGGCTCTTCGGGGAGGATTTCAACCTTTACAATGCTAAAGGTAAGATTTGGGGCAAATCCGCAACAAAATCTACAAGTAACATGAGTGGATTTGGTGCGGAAATGCAGCGAAAATACTTTACCCTAAGGTCATCTGCACACAATGTGGTTGATCGCACATGAGCATGACATTAAATCTGTCCCTTAGGGCTCATGCACATGATAGTATGTATTTTTGCTGTCTGCAAAAACGGATCTGCAAAAAATACGGATGACGTCCATGTGCATTCTGTATTTTGCGCAGTGGAACTTCAATGGAGCCGCAAAAAACAGAAATGACTCAGTGTGCATTCCGTGTCCGTATTTCCTTTCTGCAAAAGAATTGAACATGTCCTATTATTGTCTGCATTAGGCTAGGGATACACGGCTACAGTTGCGCAACAATTTTTATAATGGCAGTCAGTGGTGTCTCACTGTGACAAGACAGTCAAAAGAGGCCATCCAGGATGGATTTTTGTGTGACTGTCATATCACAGTGCGACACCATTGATTACCATTACAAAATATGTCGCGTGACACATGTTTTAGTGTAGTTGTACCCTATATGTCGCCGTGTAGCCTTATGGACAAGGATAGGACTCTTCTATTAGGGGCCGGATGTTCCGTTCCGCAAAATGCGTTATGCACGCGGCCGGTACCGTGTTTTGCAGATCCGCAAAACATTCAATGGTCATGAGTATGAGCCCTAACAAAGACTTGGACAGGGCATGCTGGGAGTAATTGTTCTAATGCATCAGGGGAGGGTTAGCTGAGTGGTTACTTGGAAAAGCTGAGTCTACACTGCCACTGTGAGACCACCACTCCCATCATGTCCTGAGTGATCTTCTGTCTTTATATAACGCAGATCCTCCGCTGTTTCTGCAGATTTGCACCTCTGAATTGTTCCCCGCATGTTGTTAGTAACTATTAGGCTGAATGAGGAAAGCCATGCAGCCAGCACAGTCATTACCTCCCCATTCATTGCTAGGACTCGCCCTCCAGCCAATGAGCGGGGAGGTAACTACTGTGAACGCCCCTTTTGTCTGCTAAACCACACCATTCCAGTTCCAGTGTAAGTGACGCCACCGGTGAGGAGGTCAGTGACAGGCTATGGCTGCAGGAGGGCAGAAGGTGAGTGAGAGAAAGGAGTGGGAGACGCCAGGGACCCTGCTGTGTATGGTCTGCTCACATGTAACCGGTAGCACTGGAGTAATGCTCTGGGGTGTAGGTGGAGGCACTGGCGGAGATCACTTCCTTGCCTGTAGCTGCTATTGTGTCATGGTGTGACAAGGAGGTGTGGAGATAACTGAAGATGTAGCAATAAAGAGCACTTCACATGCTGAGGGCTTAGTCACCGGGGAAATTCACACACAGCAGGGTGCGGAAATATCTGTGACCGTCATATGAACATAGCTTGAAGAAATCTATGCACCGGCTGCAGAAACAACCCCGTTCATATAGGCAGCTGCTGCAGAAACAACCCCGTTCATATGGGCAGCTGCTGCAGAAACAACCCCGTTCATATGGGCAGCTGCTGCAGAAACAACCCCGTTCATATGGGCAGCTGCTGCAGAAACAACCCCGTTCATATGGGCAGCTGCTGCAGAAACAACCCCGTTCATATGGGCAGCTGCTGCAGAAACAACCCCGTTCATATGGGCAGCTGCTGCAGAAACAACCCCGTTCATATGGGCAGCTGATTCGCAGTTGCAGAAATTCTTTTGTGAAACCTGCTGGTGGAATATTTACTAAGGGACTTCCGACTATTTTAGTTAAAATAGTTGCAAGTCCCCTTTTTTTTTAATAGCCATGTGACAATATTTAGTTGCACAGCCGGTTTTAGACAGTGTCCGCCAGTTGGGTGTGTCGGAGCCGCTGCAGCCCCGTCAGATTTATCAACATTTACGCCTGGAAAAATTTTTATTCCAGGAACAAGGACTGCCACAGACGTGCCTAATTTATGACAAGCTGCACACATCATCGTAAGGGCTCATGCACACGACCGTATGTATTTTGCGGTCTGCAAAAAACTGATCTGCAAAAAATCTGTATGACGTCGGCGTGCATTCTGTATTTTGTGGAATGGAACAGCTGGCCCCTAATAGGACAGTACTATCCTTGTCTTAGAATAATAGGACATGTTCTATCTCTTTGCGGAATGGAAGTACGGAAACGGAATGCACATGGAAAGAAAATACGTTCGTGTGCATGAGCCCTAACTCAGACAAATCTAATGGCGGCCACTGGGGGAAACTAAGAACGCCATAAAAAGCTGGTCTTATTAAATGTGTGGAAAAAGTTGCATGGCCAGGGTCACATGTGACTGATTAGCTGCGGATTAACCAAAGTGACCAGCATATTTCAGAATTCTCATCCACATTCTGCATTAAAAAAAAAAATAAAACAGAAAAGAATTGTGGTTTTGAAATCCACAACATGTGAATTTATACAGCGGATTTCTACTGTGGATTTTACCCATCTCAATGGAGCAGCAAAAACCGCATGTAATTGTGGTGTTTCTTGTTTTTTTTTGTGTGCGTTTTTTCCACTGGATTTTCTGTCATGTGTGCCCCTGGCCTAACACCTAGGTAGGCGACCAGATCGGGATCCATTGGATGGGTCCTGAGTAGATCACAATGCCTTATGCTGGCCATTCACAAGTTTTCTAAATGATTTGCCTTCCAAGGTTGTCATTCTGGAAGATCAAAAAAACTTACAGCGACAAATTACTGACGTGAGCGTCTGCCTTGATCTGTGAGCTGTACTTTTATTGTTCAGGTACGTTCACGTGTGATTGAGGATACAGCAGAAAAGTCTGCTGTGTTTTTTGCCATGATTTCTGCATACAGGGGGTCATTTATCATGCTGGAGTGTTTTTTGTTTTTTTTAGAGGGCGATCAGCTTGGTGTAGTGGATCAGCCTGTCAGTATTTTGTATAGTATTTATAATGAGAGGCACAGCAGGGGATAAGTTAGGCGAGGTGCGTTTGTTTTCGTCAGGGCGCAGGTGGATCTTGTACAATTAGACTGCTGGTTGGTCGGCTCACTAATTAGGTGCAAAAGTGCAGAGAAATGTCACATATTAAATAAAAGGTTGAAGATACCTGCACGTTTTATGCTTGTGAAAAGGCGCACGTCTACATAGACAATGTAGATACACACGGCCCCACACATCGCAGTTGATCAGAACTACGCCACCCCTGAACAGTAAAAATAAGACTCATTTTTAAACAAATTCATACTTAAAAGGCGCACCAACATAAATAGGCCGACCCATACCCCCCCCCCCCCCCCCCCAACTAGCGCCGGCCACAAAATTTGCCCACCTCATGAAACTCTCTAGAAAGACTCTAAACCAGATTGATTAGTAAATGCGGCTAAAACAATTAGTCTCTCAAAACAAACTAAAATTAGACAAAAACAGGCGCAAACCAATATAATAAATGACCCCCCACACTCACACTCACACTTTTCACTACTGAAATGGCTGTGGATTTCACCCTCTCCATTGCGAAGGGTGAAATCCGCATTGGAGATTGGTAGCATACATTAACATGCTGTAGATATCTAATCCGCAACACAGGTCAATTTAGGTTTTTTGTTTTTTGTTTTTTTTTTTTACTCAGTTTGTGGATGAGATTTAACATCCAGTGTACTGGTACTGTACAATGGTACTCATTTGCTGTGCATCAGTCTGGTATGGACATAGCTTTAGGCCTGTGATGGCTAAGCTCCAACACTCCAGCTGTGGTAGAACTACAACTCCCAACATGTACACTTGCTTGGCTGTTCTCAGAACTCCACAGAAATGAATGCAGCATGCTGGGAGTCGTAGTTTCACTACAGCTGAAGTGCCGGAGCTTAGCCATCCCTGCTTTAGGCCATGTGCACACGCGCAGAAAATCTGCAGCATAAGGCCTCATGCACACGACCGTTGCCCAGCCGTTCTGTGCATTGGGGACCGCAAATTGCACCAACCGTGCGGCTGCCGCAGGCGGATCCAGACCCATTCAACTTGATCCGTCCGCACTGCAAAAAAATGGAACATGTTTTTTTTTGTGATGCTGAGGCACAGAGAGAAACCCTGTAGTTCGTCCATGGAGTTCCGCACCTCCGTTCCGCACCTTCCGGATTGCGGACCCATTCCGTGATGCCATGCACAAATAGCCGAAGCCCATATATTGCAGACCCGCTGTTCACGGCCCAAATACATGCACGTCTGGGCGACATCCGTGTGCATGAGGCCTAATGCAGTACCAGGTAAGTGGATGAGATTTTTAAAATCTTATCTACATGGTGCAGAAATGTTTCAGGGCAGATTTCACCCTTTTGCAACACCTGTAGTGAGGTCTGGGGCAAATCTGCATCAAAATCTGCAAGTAAGATACGCAGCAAATTTCTCATGAAGATCTGCACGGGAAATCTGCATAGACCACAGCGCCGTGTGCACACACCCTGCACATGTTGCAGATGACGGATGCATTTTATTCCCGCACTTATTTTCACGTGGGTAAACTGCTTTCACACTAGCGTTAACATTTTCCGGTATTGAGATCTGTCATAGGGTCTCAATACCAGAAACAAACGCTTCAGTTTTGTCCCCATTGTTCATTGTCAATGGGGACAAAACGTAACAGAACAGAACGTAGTTCTCCAAAATGTATTTTGTTCTGTTCTCATACCGGAGAGCAGAATGTCGCGGTTTTCTTTCCGTCATGGGATGCGGAGCAAGACCGATCTGTCATGACCCACAATGCAAGTCAATGGGGACAGATCCGTTTTCTCTGACACAATCTGACACAATAGGAAATGGATCTGTCCCCCATTGACTTTCAATGCAGTTCATGACGGATCCGTTAGGATAGGTCATCAGTATCTGATCGGTGGAGGTCTGACACCCAGGACACCTGCCAATCAGCTGTACAGCGGCTGTGCTTGGTATCGTGCTCAGCCCCTTTCACTTGAATGGGGCTGAGCCGTTCCTAGGCCACATGACCGATGAACGTGACATCACTGGCCTAGGAAAAGCTAAGAGACGGCCGAGGCGCTCACGGGAGCGCCGGTGCCTTCTCAAACAGCTGATTGGCGGGGGTCCTGGGTGTCGGACCACCACTGATCAGATACTGATGACTTATCCAGAGTATTGGTCATCAGTATTAAAACCCCGGAGAACCCCTTTAATCCACCTTTGAATGCAGAAGGTGGACCAGAAGGATAAATGGCAGGGGACGCTACCAGAGTGATGAAAATATACCGTACATAAACACTATTTTTACCGCATGTATATTATTATTGTTTATTTTTATTTTTTTTAAATTTTTTGTGGGAAAATACCCATAAAAGACAAATAAGCTCAGAAATATGATGGTGGTATCTTGTAATATAACGTGCGGTTTTCTTCTGCTTCACTCTATAGATGGCTCTGGCGTCTCCACTTTTTGTTCTCTGGCTGCTCGCTTGCAGCTTTTCGCCTGCCACCAGCTATCCAGATGGGAGAGTCAGTGTAGCCTGCAGCTCCATGATGCCAAAGCATGGACATCACCCTCAATCCGAAGTCCTTCATAACATCACTGTGGATAAGACTGTGTTTAATCGGGGGGATCATATCAAAGGTAAAAGTTATCAATACATTGACAAAGTTGGGCTCAAAAAACTGCATTCCCTTTGCAACCAAGTAAAAATGACTTTTATTTTTCTACAAAAGCTTAAAAAATTAGTAAATTGCTTGGTATAGGAAGACCTTAGTGTTACAGTACATACTGGTGCAGTCTTGCAAATAATTACTATGCCAGTACCATGCAACAGTGCAACATAGCAGTGCCTGCATAGCGTATAGCGCCAACCACAGAACAGGGTACAGATGGGTGTTACCAGTTGGGGTGTGACAGTCTGACAATGGCTGCAATGATTGGATAATGTCAGACTGTGCAAGGACACCCCCCCCAACTGGTAACACCCATCTGTACCCTTACTGCAGACTGCTGGAAATTAATTTATAAACTTCCAGCAGGAATAATAAAGGAATTGCACAACATAGAGTGATAAGAATAGATGCTCCAGAATTGTTATCACATGGGGAATGCAAGTAGTGACTACAACAGACATGTCAGGAGAGGGGACGGGTCCTCTTTAAAGTGTTCCTATTCTGCACACATTATGTGGGTTACATCAATGTTTAAAGGGAATGTATCAGAAAATGACCAATTGCTTTTATTTGGTGAGGTTTTTTTTTTTTTTAAGAGGACCTGTTTTAATAAATAATAATTCTGGAGCATCTATTCTTATGGCTCTATGTTGTGCCATTCCTTTATTATTTCCACTAGAAGTTATGAATGAATTGCTAGCAGTCTGCAGTAATGGTACAGAGGGGAGGTGACCAGTTGGGGGTGTGTACCTGCACAGTCTGAAAATGGCAGCACTGATTGGATAGAGCAGGGGTGCACAACCTGCGGCCCGGGGGCCACATGCGGCCCTTGATACCATTCTATGCGGCCCCCAACCATCTGGAGGCAGACATGTATGTCTATGTATTGTGGCTGCTCACATGTAATTTTCATGTATTCTCCCATTAGATGGGAGTCCTGGAACTGTATCTAGACATCAATGGTATATACTGGGTGTTAAATATACCATAAATACAGTATTTTAGTTCTTAACACCCCTTTAAATTTTATTTTCGGCCCTCGTCATTGATATAGTCTGGCAATGTGGCCCCTAACCAGAAAACGTTGTGCACCTCTGGGATAGAGTGAGTCTGTGCAGGTACACCCCCAACTGGTCACCTCCCCTCTGTACCCTTACTGCAGACTGCTAGCAATTCATTCATAACATCTAGTGGAAATAATAAAGGAATGGCACAACATAGAGTCATAAGAATAGTATCGTTATTACATGGGGAATGCATAAAGCTATTAAAACAGACATGTCAGGAGTGGTAAGTTTTCCATGTCACTATCTATATTTAAAAAAATAAATTGTATATAATCCGGCAATTTTCACACTGGCCATTAGGCCTAAAACCGAGCATTCCCTTTCATTTTGTCAGCTTTATATAGTAATTCTCTGATTTTACAGGGTTAGTCTGATGAAAGCAGAGATGAAGCTTTAAATTTGTGACAAAATGATAAACTATGGCAGTCAATGTAGACTACTGACAAATAGCAGGAAAATGATTGCTCATGGGAACCATTAGTAATACATACACAAGTAATGCATGAGAGGTTACAGTCAAGAAATCAAACACATAAAATGTTAAAACATATGGGGATGCTGCCCCTCATGGTCACATAAATATCAGCTACTGACTGCATTGCTGTACCCATAATGATTTAGTGCAAGCAAGTATTCATGGCACTCGCTAATGTCCCAAATATTAATGTGCTCATAAGCAGGTATGATACAGGAGACAAACACAGGTAGTGAGGCCCAAGGTCTTAAAGGGGTTGTCACTTTAGCAAATGGCATTTATCATGTAGAGGAAGTTAATACAAGGCACTTACTAATGAACTGTTATTATCCATATCGCCTGCTTTGCTGGCTGAATTCATCACATTATGCACTGCCCGTTACCATGGTTATGGCGGTGGCGGTCATGCTATCAAAAAAAGCACCGGCCTCTCTAGTGGCCGTGACTGTGGGACCGCACGTAGGCTTGTGCTTTTTCCTATAGTGTGCCTGCACAACCACTGCTGCTGGATTGCAGGGTGATCGTAACCATGGATACGACCAGTGTATAATGTGATGGAAAAATGAGTCTAGCCAGCAAAGTAGGCAATATGGTCAATCACAATACATTAGTAAGTGCCTTGTATTACCATTTTCTACATAATAAATGCTATTTGCTGAAGTGAGACAACCCCTTTAAATGAGTTTTCCAGGATTACAATGGTTTTTAACAGATATGACTCATGTACTTCTTCCCCATATTTTTTTTTCAATTTGAACTCTCCTGACCTGTTTTCATCATGTAAACAGATCACTTCGGTTTACATCCTGTATGTATCACTTCCTGTATCGAACCAAACTCGCTTCTCCTTTCTCTGCCACACCTCCAGCACCGCCCCTAATAACACCCAGTTAGTTTATAGCTCCTCCCACCCCGCTAGTTACATAGACACGCCCCTATCTGCCCCGTCCGTGGACATAACATTACAGGAAATAAGAAAGAGCTGCACGGACATGGTCATGTGACCACAGCCCAGAACGAAGGACAGGAGCCATAAAGGTAAAAGAAATACATTACAGAAATACAATGACTATTTTAAAGGATATTGATGCAAACCAAAAAACTCCTTTAAGAAAGCACCATTGACACAAAATGGCCTTGGGGCGCACTAGTTGTGTTTGTTTCCTGTATCACACCTGCTTATGAGCAACGGGCAGTATAAAATAAACCTTACTCACCTTAAAGGGGTTGTCTCACTTCATTAAGTGGCATTTACCATGTAGAGAAAGATAGGCACTTACTAATGTATTGTGATTGCCCACTTTGCTGGCTGGATTCATTTTTCCATCACATTATACAATGGTTGTTTCCATGGATACAGACCACCCTGCAATCCATCAGTGGTGGTTGTGGAATAAGCGTCAGCCTCTCTGGTGGCCGGGACCATGGGAGCTCACATAGGCAGGTGCTTTTTTATAGTGTGCAAGCACGACCACCACTGATGTAACCTTGGAAACGAGCAATGTATAATGTGATGGAAAAATTAATCCAGCCAGCAAAGGAACAAACATGGACAATAATACATTAGTAAGTGCCTTGTAGTAACTTCCTCTACATGATAAATGCCACTTACTGAAGTGAGACAACCCCTTCAACTATCCTGCCACTCCAGCACTGCCGCTCTGCCCCCCGCTGATCCTGCAGCGATGACATGACGTCCATCACTCATGTGACCGCTGCAGCCAATGTACAGTCATGGCCAAAAGTTTTGAGAATGACACAAATACTATATTTTCACATGATCTGCTGCCCTCTGGTTTTTATGTGTGTTTGTCAGATGTTTTTATCACATACAGAAATATAATTGCAATCATATTATGAGTAACAAAAGCTTATATTGACAGTTAGAATGAGTTAATGCAGCAAGTCAATATTTGCAGTGTTGACCCTTCTTCTTCAGGACCTCTGCAATTCTCCCTGGCATGCTCTCAATCAACTTCTGGACCAAATCCTGACTGATAGCAGTCCATTCTTGCACAATCAATGCTTGCATTTTGTCAGAATTTGTAGGTTTTTGTTTGTCCACCCGTCTCTTGATGATTGACCACAAGTTCTCAATGGGATTAAGATCTGGGGAGTTTCCAGGCCATGGACCCAAAATCTCTATGTTTTGTTCCCTGAGCCATTTAGTTATCACCTTTGCTTTATGGCAAGGTGCTCCATCATGCTGGAAAAGGCATTGTTGATCGCCAAACTGCTCTTGGACGGTTGGGAGAAGTTGCTCTCGGAGGACATTCTGGTACCATTCTTTATTCATGGCTGTGTTTTTAGGCAAGACTGTGAGAGAGCCGATTCCCTTGGCTGAGAAGCAACCCCACACATGAATGGTTTCAGGATGCTTTTCAGTTGGCATGAGACAAGACTGGTGGTAGCGCTCACCTCGTCTTCTCCGAATAAGCTGTTTTCCAGATGTCCCAAACAATCGAAAAGGGGATTCATCAGAGAAAATGACTTTACCCCAGTCCTCAGCAGTCCACTCCCTGTACCTTTTGCAGAATATCAGTCTGTCCCTGATGTTTTTTTCTGGAGAGAAGTGGCTTCTTTGCTGCCCTCCTTGAGACCAGGCCTTGCTCCAAGAGTCTCCGCCTCACAGTGCGTGCAGATGCACTCACACCTGCCTGCTGCCATTCCTGAGCAAGCTCTGCACTGCTGGTAGCCCGATCCCGCAGCTGAAACTCTTTTAAGAGACAGTCCTGGCGCTTGCTGGTCTTTCTTGGGCGCCCTGGAGCCTTTTTGGCAACAATGGAACCTCTCTCCTTGAAGTTCTTGATGATGCGATAGATTGTTGACTGAGGTGCAATCTTTCTAGCTGCGATACTCTTCCCTGTTAGGCCATTTTTGTGCAGTGCAATGATGACTGCACGTGTTTCTTTAGAGATAACCATGGTTAACAGAGAGAGAAACAATGATGCCAAGCACCAGCCTCCTTTTAAAGTGTCCAGTGGTGTCATTCTTACTTAATCATGACAGATTGATCTCCAGCCCTGTCCTCATCAACACCCACACCTGTGTTAATGGAGCAATCACTGAAACGATGTTAGCTGGTCCTTTTAAGGCAGGGCTGCAATGATGTTGAAATGTGTTTTGGGGGATAAAGTTCATTTTCTAGGCAAATATTGACTTTGCAAGTAATTGCTGTTAAGCTGATCACTCTTTATAACATTCTGGAGTATATGCAAATTGCCATTATAAAAACTGAAGCAGTAGACTTTGTAAAAATTTATATTTGTATCATTCTCAAAACTTTTGGCCATGACTGTACATGAACAGGAATGTGTGCTCGGAGCCCATTTTTGAACGTTTTGTAAAACTTCTTTAATTCAATGTATAAATGGATTATGCTAAAAACTAACACATTTCACCCCTTCCAGTGACTCTGTCTGGATCGCGCTTTGCGGGATTTCTCGTTCAGGCTCGAAATGCAAATAATCTGGACGGCGATGCAGTGGGCTCTTTCTCTTTAATTGATGATCGAGTGTCACAGCTTCTGAAATGTGGACGAATCCAGGTATCGCCTATTCTACTTTATATTCTCGAGTCATTTAGGCCTCGTTCACATTTCGGTTTTTCACTGATGTGTACTGTCCACGGAAAAGGCGGACAGCACACGTACCCATTGATTTAAATGTGTCTGTTCACATTTCCGAATTTTTTTTACTGACCATGGGTCAGTAAAAAAAAATCACGGGGACATGCACTACTTTGATCTGTGATGTGGACCAAGCACGCCCATAGAAGTCTATGGGTCTGTGAAAATCACTGACACAACATGGATGGCATCCATGCTGTGTCCGTGTTGTGTCAGTTAGGAGATTCTTTGAAAATTAATTTTTAGCTGAGTAACTTCCGTGAATTACGGATGACACACGGATGGTAAAAACGGACACACGGACCAACCACAGATCCTTCACAGATGACACTGACACGGAAATGTGAACGAGGCCTGACATCAAACATTGTCTTATTTTACAGAAACCTTATGGCCCCATTTATGTCCATGTGATTTTCTACAGTCAGCCAATGATATAATAGGTAGAGGATACGGTCGGCACTCGAGCTTGTGGTGGTGCATGCGGAAGGGATGCATTCCTGGTCTTTTTTGAAAGCAGATGATCCCAGCACTCGCTTTTATTATCACATCAGTTGGTACATAGGACGCGTTTCGGCCCTTCCAGAGCCTTTGTCAACTATAAAGAATCTGTCCGGCCCAAAACGCATCCTATGTAACAAATGATGTTGTAATAATACAGGAATATTGAAGAAAGCGTTTCTGGGATCAAATGATATAATAGATCAAATGTTTTTGTACTAAAAAGAAGGAATTTTGGATCATCCTCTATGTTTATAATAGAAAGAAAATCTCCCTGTAATTTCTTTTTTTTGTAAAAGTTGCTCAAAGGATATGCCTCATTCCACCTGAAGGCAAGGAGGTGGCGTTCACCACAGCACATCCTGATCATCCGGTTTTGCTATGCTTACGTGTATTTGTTTTAGTTTTTCTTTTCCAGGACTGTCACACACAACTGCCTTATATAACCTAATGCTTCTGTTTCCAGGATTCTGCAGTCAGCCAGACCAACAAGAGGAGAAAAGAGCAGGTGGACGTCTATTGGATTGCACCCAGCGATGGCCCCCAGCATGTCCAGTTCCTGTATGTCATTATAAAGCCTCATAGTAAAGTCCAGTGTAGAGTTACCGCCCAACTGTGTTGTAGTTTGTATCCTATGACATTCAGTGGGGCAGATTTACCCATCCTATAGATGGCGTGAGCTTAGACCTGATGTCTGGACCTGCACCAGATTTATCACAGGGGCTCAGGCTGGATGATGAATGTGGTGCAGGGATGGACCCCTTTCTCTGACTCTTTCCTCACTATTGGTTGGCCTAATTTAAAACAGAATATTATGACAGAATTGTGGCGCCCCTTTCTCACAAATCCAACTCCTTGCTGCCCCATTTGAGCAAGTCTGTAATTTGTGCCACCGTTTAGGAATAGAGATGAGCGAACGTGCTCGTAACGAGCACTGTACCACTCGGCTCCCCTGCGCTCGCATTGGGGCAGGCAGCCGCTTCCGTCCTCCTCACCCGAGGGAAGCGGCTGCCTGCGCCCATGCGAGCGCAGGGGAGCTGAGCGGTACAGTGCTCATTACGAGCACGTACGCTCATCTCTATTTAGGAAGATTCTAGCTGACACATTAGCAAACCCAGGCCAATATGTACACATTTATGAAAAGACTCTATACATATACACCAATACTAACATACTAATACCTGCGACAAATGCCAATACTACCACGTACTGATACCTGTAGCACATAACAATACAAACACTTACTAGTACTATATTAATATAAAATGTCAATACTAACATACTAATACCTGTAGCACATACTAATACTACCACATAACATATACTGATACCTGTAACAAACACCAATACTAACACTTTAATACCATAATAATATAAAATCTGTATAAAATATTAATACTAAGCCTACTTTTACACCTCTGGTGTGAAAATCCAGCATGGCTGATCCAGCAGACAAGTGGAGAATCGTCCGGACACAAACCGCAGCGATTTGCGTCCAGCCGAGCCTTCGCTTCTCTGCTGGAATTCGTACAGATATCCGCCGGACCCCATTATACGACAGCGCCAGATTTGGAGAATTCCAGCAAGCCGCTCTCTGACGGAATTCAAACTAGAGGTGTGAGAGTAGCCTGACGCATACTGATACATGTAACACATACTATCTCTCTCACTTGCTCTAGTTTTGTGACACTGAGCAAGTAGGGAGTGCTGGAAGACTTCAGGCCTAAAGCCAAAACAAGAAGGAGAAGACAACACTCCTATATTGTCATCAAATAGTAAAGACCATGTAGATTGTGCTGTCTTCTTCTTCTCGTTTTGGGTTACAGTTTAGGAGCAGGGGTGGACCCAGCTCCATACTCAATGCGTGCACTGATTTTCCTTCACATACCTCTTTGGAGTGTTGTCCAAACTTCCCATTTTAGCTCTGAAGCCAGCAGAATTGTTAATGCCAGCGCTGGTATACGATGTGTCCTTCCTTACCTTTCCTCTTGGCTTGAGATTTCCTTAGATAAGTGTCATGAGTGAGTATCAGGCGTTGCGAGTAACACAAATAATTTTTGAGAGATGTCAAATCAAGAGGAAAGGTAAGGATGGACACATCTGCAATTTGCATTGTAACTAGAGATGAGCGAATGTGCTCGTAACGAGCACTGTACCGCTCGGCTCCCCCGCGCTCGCATGGGCGCAGGCAGCCGCTTCCGTCGGATGAGGAGGACGCGGGGGAGCGCAGGGGAGCCGAGCGGTACAGTGCTCGTTACGAGCACGTTCGCTCATCTCTAATTGTAACCCAAGTCCAGTAAAAGGTAAGTAAAAGTAAAGTTTCTGAGCGTGTGTATGCAGGTTATTACTATATAATAAGGCGATATTTATTAGTTCAGTTTGAAGACTCAGATTTGGGCAGCTGGTCCCCCTCCGTAAATATTGCAGCAGTAAATACCTGTCCCCATACAGAGGAGATGATCGCTCCATGTCACTACAGCTCTCGCCTCCACTGACCAGCAGGAAATTATCGGGAATGACTAGTTTGTTCCCAATAATTCCCTTTTCAGTTGGCCCTTGTAAATGAACCTTTAGCCAGAGAATGATCGGAATCTGCCTTACTGGCAAATTAATTGCTTACACTTGCAAATTTAGGGATTTAAGAGGCCAAATGCTATTTCTCCTAAAGCTACAAGTCTTTGTTTGACAGAATCAAAGTCAGTACATGCCTGTCTGCGGGGAGTAATATTACTTGGATTACACATGCTGAGTTTATTTCTCACTAGTAACAGAGGGACATGTCCTGAAAAACTGACTCGTTGTGGCACGGCTCCCGATCGTTACACTGAGATTTGTATTCATTTTTGTTTCAAAGTGTCCCAATTCTGACACTTTATTATAACACGAGTACTCTGAGCGCTGACCTTACATAGAGGGTTTATCCCATCAGGGCATTGCCCTTTAGGCTACTTTCACATTAGCGTTATTGCTAGATTCGTCAGGGCTCATCAAAAACGCTTCCGTTACTGATACAACCATCTACATCAGTTCTGAACGGATCCGGTTGTATTATCTTTAACATAGCCAAGACGGATCAGTCATGAACTCCACTGAAAGTCAATGGGGGACGGATCCGTTTTCTGTTGTGTCAGAGAAAATTGATCCGTCCCCATCCGTTTTGCTCTGCATCCCATGACAGAAAGAAAACCACAGCTTGCTGCGATTTGCTCTCCGGTATGAGAACGGAGCGGAATGCATTCTGGTGACTCCCTTCAGTTACGTTTTGTCCCCATTGACAATGAATGGGGACAAAACGGAAGCATTTTTATTCAGTATTGAGACCCTATGATGGATCTCAATACCGGAAAATATTAACGCTAGTGTGAAAGTAGCCTAGGTTGGGCATCTCCCTCAATGATAAATGGATCTGCAGGGACCCAGACCCCCTACCGGTGAGATCCTGCACTCTATATAGAACAGAATTAAATTGATTACCATGTTATACACGATGGTGCCGAGTCCACTAGGGGCAGACCAATCAAATTTGAATTGAATTTTGTAAAAAATTACATTTCAGCTGAATTCTGAGCGATTCACTTTACTAATGAACTTTAAACTGGCAATACACAATATATTTCTAGGTGGATCTTGAAGGGAATCTCTCACTACGATTCTGGTCTATGATGTGTCTATCATGAGTAGTGCTGCAGATAAGGAGTCCATTTTTATAAAAAATTTATTGCACCCCCTCCACTGAGTCAGCACTCAAAACTGCGCTGAAATACACAGTCCGGACTGATGTTCTGTGCCCACGTAATGGAGAGGACTCGTGTGCGCATGCACCGCAGTCCCGGCAATGGATTTCAGTGCAGGTTTTAACAGTGGGAAAATAAAAAATAGCAACTTGGACTCCTTATCTGTAGTATTATAGCAGATAATATTCCAAAATAATAGCTGAAAATCCTCTATTAACAATCTATGGGTGCAGCCTCGTAGTCCCCAATGTCAGGGTAAACAAGTGACAGAGGGTTTAGATTTTTTATTTTTTTTTGTATTTTACTCGTTTTATCCACCATCTTGGGACTTTTTTTTACTTCTTTCTGGAAGTAAATCAGCTGGATAAATGACTCTTCGGATGGGTTCACATCATGGTTTTTTCCATCTGTTTAACGTATATGTTGGGAAAAGAAACAATACAAAAGCGTAACGCACCACACTTTTCTATCCTGCAGAGTCTGGTAAAAATAAAACATATACGTTAATATATACTTTTTTATTTTTTTTTTAACAATGGAACTCTATGGTGAACGGATGCAGCTGTACGCATTCTGAGGCATCCGTTAACGTATACGTTTTTCTATATGATAAACATATGGTAAAAACATGATATGAGCCCAGCCTTAGCCATTTATTTTGCTCCCCTCATTGAAAAACATCTATTTTTATCAGATTGAACAGACAGGTGTATCAGACAGATTTGGGCCATTCATATCCAAACCTGTTTTATACACCTGTCTGTTCAATCGGATAAAAAGGACTCATTTTTCTATCTATTGTTCCTATGTGTATTCCCAGTGATAGATTGATGCTAAAGTGGTTTACTTTTGTGGGTTTTTTTTTTAAATTATTTTAGTTCCTTCACATATGAAAAATGTTTGTTTTTAGTGCCACTGTCGTCGAGAAATACTCCATATACTGGGTGAAGATTCCAGGACCAATTATTTCTCAGTCCGGTGTTCCGCCCCTCTCAAGCAAACCACAGACCGCCGCGTTGCCAGCCGTGCCGCCATCCTTGCTTACAACCGGGGTAACGCAGTCTGATTGACTTTGTTATTCAGTAGTGTTTTAATTGCTTTGATCAATGACTTCTCAGCTTATCAGGGAATCCACTTTATAATGGCCATAAACTAGGTGATCGGTCGCATAGAAGTTCCCTTCTGGCCAATCTGCAGTTCTGGGGAAATATTGGCCAGGCCTAATGCTTGATACATTGAAATGTACATGCAGTCACCACAGTATCCCTCTCCCTGTCCACATTTCTTAGGTTGTGTTCACATCTGAGCTGGAGGCACCAGCATTATATGTTGGAGAGA
Organism: Rhinella marina; assembly: GCA_900303285.1. Lineage (NCBI taxonomy): Eukaryota > Metazoa > Chordata > Amphibia > Anura > Bufonidae > Rhinella > Rhinella marina. Next base: position 266,381 of record ONZH01025936.1, read on the forward strand.
ATAGTAGAGCAAGCTGTGCTAGTAAAGTGCCTGGACACAATGATGGTAACCCGACGAGCAGCATTATAGTCAATGGAATGGGATTATTCGGGTGTCTTGATGGCCATCATGTCAGGGATCGGTACTGCTTTTATCGTTGTTCTGCGCTTATGATGGAGCAGAACAATGGCAATAACCGAAGAGACTTAAAGGCTATGTACACCTTTGGGGGCAGTTTCTGTTATTATTGTATTGTACTCATTTTGAGCTAAAATCATTTTTTTCAATTAGTTGTTATTAAAAATATGAGGTCCTTTTTTCTGTACAGAGCTGAGATGCTCTACTAGCAGCTTCTGGATTTTCTTTCTTTTCCATCAGTTGGGCAGCTGACGAGCTCCTTATCTCTGCTCTCTCACATTATAAACACTCATTATAGCTCATTATCTTACTGATAAATAAGTGTTTGTCTTCTTAGGAGCTTAGGGATCAAGGTTATTAGATGACCGGCACAAAGTACTAGTCACACAGCTAGAAAACAGTTAACTCTTTGTGACAGAACGGCTAAATATTTTTAATAAAAGCCAAGTGAAAAAGTTATTTTTAGACAAAAATTTGTAAAATGCAATCATAAACAAATTGCCTCTGAAGGTGTACATAGCCTTTAAGGATCTTATCTTATAGTCAATGGGGGTCTTTTACTCAGATTGGCTTTTTACTCTGGTCTTAGATTCCCCCTATGAGGCGTAAGATTCGCCTAATTTATGATGGGGCATGTACTTTGTCATAAATAAGGCTAATCAATGGCAGTCTTTGCTTCTGGCGTAAAAAATGAGTCATTTTTCTGACCCTGTTTCCAGACCCAAGAGGCCCCCGACACACCCTTGCCCCACCCAACTGCCAAACATGGCATAAAAGCAGCCTACATATTGTCGCACGGCTGGTCAAAAAAAGGACTTGCGACTATTATTACAACTTAAGGGGTTGTATTATCTTGGACAGTGTTGAGCGAATTGGATTCAGTTTCCTCTATCCGAACCCGATTCGTTTGAAAACTTCATTTACAGTATTTAAAATGTATGGGCTCCGCAGAGGCCTTGAAGCTCTTTCTGCAAATAACACGAGACTTGCTCCGTCTCTCCGCATCTATGATATTACACTTCGGTTATGCCTGCGCCTAAGTTACTGTTTCAAAATCCAAAGCTGAAATTGGCTATGTTGATGAGATTTTGTAACAGTAATTTATATAATTTATATGCTCATAACCAAAGTGTAACGTCATAGATGCGAGACGAAGCAAGTCTCGTGTTATTTGCAGAATTCGCTCAAGCCTAATCTTGGCTAAGCCTAATCTATCACTAGGATATGTTCTCAATGTTAAGGTGCAGGTCCCACCTCTGGGACCTACAACTATCCTTAGAATGTAGCCCACAGTCCGCTTTTCATTCATCTCAATGAGACTTCCAAAAATAGCCAAGCAGCAGTCCCATAGAAATTTAGGGAGGGTGACCACATATGTGCATATGCCAGGGGTGCACCTAGCCTTTCTGCTACCTGAGGTGAAAACTGAAACGGCGCCCCCACCCCTCAATGCCGAATTAATCTAATCTGAATCAAACCTAAACCTAAAATTAGCTTTCAAAATCTATTTTTTTATTAGACTATAAAGAAATCACTGCCTCAGGCTAATTTCAGATGAGCGTGTCTTCTTTTTTATGCTTAGGAGCCACGTGGAACAATCTTCTCCTGCTCTACAACATGTCTGCAGATTGCCATGCGTTTTCATTATGCCAGCCCTGGACAACCCCTTTAATATTGAGTTATAGCCTTAGGCTATAGTCAGAACACAGTCCTGAGTATCCTCTAGTCTTTTTGTGCAAAATAGATCTTGTAATCTCATGGTGTATGTTTTCAGGAGACACATTGAATAGTTTGCATTCTATACTGTTATGGAAAAATTGGTAGAACTATTACTCAATGTGTTTATGCAGAGAACATGTTATTCCCATCAGAAGAGTGTCAACCTGTGGCCACAAACATATAAAACTGTAATCAGATGATAAATTCTGTAGAAAATAAATCTGTGTTGTGTTTGCAGTTCAGCTCATCTGGATGTGGAAGCAGCAAATTCTGTGTTAGAAACCCCACATCATGCGATCCTCGGAAGGATCTCCCGTGCTTCTTCCTGTCCTTCAGAAGAGAAGGAGACTCCATGTTGATTGAAATGAGCGGTCCTGTAAAAGGATACCTGTCATTTGCCTTGTCGCAAGACCAGTGGATGGTGAGTAGATACGGTAGATGTTAATATGTTAAGAAGCTCCACATGCCTTTCTATGGTTTCACCAAACACTGGTTTAGCAGAATATATGACTTGCTTTCTGCTTATTGTTCTACAGAGTTCAGGAGACAAATGAAAGGTAAATTAAGAGAGATTTTTAATTTTAGCATGGACTTCCACTTCCATTACCTTAGCCTATCTGATGAGGTCCTATCATTACCTCGGTTTGTCTGATGAGGCATAATCTTGATCTGTCTGTTGAGCTCCTGGTTTTACCTTCATCTTACTGGTAAGGCCTCAGTTATAACTTGGCCTGTTTAGTTAAAGAATATCTTGGTTTGTCTGGTAAGGTCCTGGCATTACCTTCATCTATCAGCATTAGCTTTTGATGAAACAATATCTTGGCCTGTCTGGTAAGACCCCAGCATTACCTTGGTTTGTCTGGTGAGGTCCTGGCATTACCTTCATCTATCAGCATTCGCTTTTGATTAAACAATATCTTGGTCTGTCTGATGAGACCAGCCATTATCTTGGTGAGTCTAGTAAGGTACCAGCATTACCTTTGTCTCTGGTGAGGCATTTCCTTGGTCCTAACATTACCTTTAATTGTCTGGTAAGTCTGTCCAGTGAGGCCATTCATTACCTTGGTGTGTCTGCTAATGTCCCAGCAATACCTTGGTCTGTCTGAGGCTTAATCTTGGTCTGTGTGAGAAATTATCTTCATCTGTCTGGTGAGAGCCCAGTAGTGCCTTGGTCTGACTGGTGAGGTATTATTTTCATCTGTCTGGTAAGACATTATCTTTGTCTGTCTGGTGAGACCGCAGCATTACCTTGGTCTGTCTTGTGAGACCCCAGCATTACGCTTGTCTGTCTAATGAGACACCAGCATTACCTTGGTCTGTCTGGTGAGAGTGCAGCATTACATTAGTCTGTCTGGTGACAACAAGGTAGAAAAAGTCTGAGAATGCCTCCAGTGCTAATGATTATTCTGCTTTTATAAGAATTTCATTACTTTCATTTTTTCCCACTTTGTCAGGTTTTATTTTATTATTAGTATTATTTCTCTTATAAAAACACCTCCATCTATAGATTATATAAGAAAAACACTGCTTGTATTTGCCACAAAACAGAGCATAAACTCAATGCAACTGAGAAGTTTTTGGTTTTCTTGCACATACTAATTGCTTGATGTTTTTCACAGGGGGATGATGATGTCTACCTGTGTGTCATTGATGGTCAGACTGTTGAGATAAACCCGGCCTACAACAGAGGGCGCTTACACCCAGAGGTGGCATTACCGGTAATTACAGAAGATTGTAATATGACAACATAAGAATGTGTCTTATTGAAGTTTTATGAGGCAGCAGATTCTGATTTCTAATAAAAAAAAAAAAGTAGAATATGTGGCCTGATGTACTAGCAAAATAATGCAAATAACAGATACAAAAATAGTATTTGAAGACCACCTAATGATTAATTACTGCTTCCTCACTGATGATAATACAGGAATATACCTTTTCATAAAAGTTTCCTGTGCTGGAAAAAAAAAAATCTTCGAATAGTTTTCTGTGTGTGTGTTTTTTACAATAATTATTTTATGGCACATTGACACACCACGACTGAGCAGGCAATTATCAGGAAGGAAGCTTTTTCCCGATAATTCTTGCTCATCGGCGGAGGTGAGAGCTTCATTTACATATAGCAATCATCTCCACTGCATGTAGACTACTTCTACTGTTCATCGCCCATCCCCATTGCTGTATTTAAATGGCACATTTACACACAACAACTGAGCAGGCAATTATCAGGAAGGAACCTTTTCTTCCCAATAATTCTTGCTTATCAGAGGAGGTGAGAGCTGCATTTACATACAGTAATCATTTCCACTGCCAGGGATTGCTACTTCCATTGCTCGTGCCCATACAGATTCATTATGTTGGGGCAGCAGAGTGCGTGATCTGCTACCCATACATGATGTGTCCACATGAACAGTGATATCACCTGATGATGACTGGGTGATCGGTGGCACCTTTACATGGACTGATTATTGAGAATGTGTGCTCGTACAAACGTACGTTCCCGATAATAGTCCTATGTAAAGAGACCATTAGATAGCCCCGTAGTAAGGTACTTTCTATTCTGCCCTCTACTGACCTCTTACATATACTATTTTTACTCCAGGATGTTCTGCGTGACACAGCATGGAGGATAGAAGATGGGATTCTTCAATGTTCTTTCCGCAGGGACATTCACATCGCAGACTCTCCAGAGCGATTTCCACTGGACGGCAGTTATTATATATTTGTAGCTGATGGTGATGTTGAGGATGGTATGTAGATACATAACTATTACTACATCATTATTGTCATTATTACTATGGATTACCTAATTGTATTTCTCTTGTTGAAATGAAAGGACACATTCACAGGCATCGACGACAGCCTCTCATCACCAGCAAAATGTATAACATCGCTGAGTCTACTGAAGACGTTGGTGGATCACGATCACCTCTGCTCATTAAGTTCCATGGTTGGTCACTTTTGGTTCTCCTATAGTTTTCTTGTGTTTTTTTCTATGGAGGTTTGCTTTGTTATAGTTTTAGAAACCTTTTCCCCTTCCCCTCAGTCATATCAAGGGCCAAACGCCAAAAATCTAGTCTTCAGTCCTCCTGTAACTACATAAACCGTCAGGTCCTAAATGCTTCCACATAGACCTCCCTTTGTTCTACTCCTGGTCGGTCAAAGCTTACAAAGTATTGCAGACAGTTCTCATTTGATTTCTGCTCACCTTGATAGGTGCTATGATGTTCATCGCCTGGATGACTACAGTCAGTATCGGTGTACTTTTTGCCCGCTTCTTCAAACCTGTCTGGCCAACATCTACTTTATGTGGGGAGAAAATTTGGTTCCAGGTATATATGGATTTTTTTAAACATTTTTTTTAAGTGTTTCTTAAAATATTGTGAATAGACTCTCTTTTGTGTTGGATACGTGGGTCATATTTTCTCATTACAAATTGCCCCAAAAAATGTGTTGTGTGAATTGTACATTTTTGAAAATCTACCTTGATGGTTTCAAAATTGGGCTAAAAAAAAGGGTGTGACTAAGAAGTGCCCTAAATTGAATAACGATACAAACATTTTGATGCAAAATTCTAGTGTAAATATATGGCATAAGTGAAATGTGACTAATGCACCAATTTCATCATGCCGTGTGTTCACCAGATGGACAAGAGGTTAGATAGACTCTAAATGTGTCTTGTACAAACCTCAAGAAAGGGCATCCTCAAGCCCTGAAACGCGTTGTGTTTTAAGATCTTCAGTAAAGTGAATAGGATGGTTCATTTGCTCCCTTTGAAGTCCACCTTGATGGGGTATTGGTGACTTAGACACTTGATTTTCCTGAATATTTCGCATTACACCCAACTAAGTGATCTTCTAGCAGTAGGGTGAATTGATGTGGTTGCCGCAGGACCCTATTTATTTTTCAATTGCTTTTTGATAGAGTGAGTTGTGCTTATTCCAGCTCATCCAAAGTGAGCACCGTGTGTGCTATCATTTTGTTGCATCCACTTGAGTAAAGTTAACCTATGGTGCGCCCTCTCTGGCTTTGAGTTGACCAAGCAGTACTGCTGAAGACTCTAGGTCAGGGATGCTCAACCTGCGGCCCTCCAGCTGTTGCAAAACTAGAACTCTTAGCATGCTTTAATAGCTGTAGTCTGTCCAGGCATGCTGGGAGTTGTAGTTTTGCAACAGCTGGAAGGCTGCAGGTTGGGCATCTCTGCTCTAGCTAGATCTCCCCCAGAGTCTTCTTTCTTTGTTGACCATTGCTCCCTTTAAAGGGTGTTCTGAGATTTTACTACTGATGACCTATCTTCTGGATAGGTCATCAGTATCTGATGGGTGGGGGTCTGACACCTGGGACCCCTGCCGATCACCTGTTTGACCTCTCAGCTGTTCCTAAGCCATATGACGTCACATTCAGTGGTCACGTGGCCTAGGAACTGCTCAGCCCCATAGAAGTGAATGGGGCTGAGCACAATACCAAGCACAGCCGCTATACAACGTACGGCACTGTACCTGGTGAACAGAGAGAAGGCCACATGGCGCACAGAAGCGCCAGTACTTTCTCAAATAGCTGATCGTCGGTGGTCCCGGGTGTCGGACCCCCACCATTCAGATACTGATGACCTATCTTGAGGATAGGCCATCAGTTGAAAAATCTTGGAAAACCCTTTTAAGTATGTCATCAAGATAAAGTACTCAATTTTTATTATATATTATACAAATGGAAGTTACTTGATGTTTAGTTTTTATCTAACTATTCCAGCTATTTCTGAACACATTTTTATCTTTTTTTCCAGATGCATCGTCTCCTCATGGTCACCACAGTGTTACTGACAGCTGTAGCTTTTGTGCTGCCATTTTTATACCGTGGGCACTGGAGCACTGTGAGTAAAACATGCCTGCTTTTACGGAAAAACTGATTTTGTGCACAATATTTTAAATAGGAAACATCAGTCTGGTGCAAATTTGGCCAACCCGGAATTCAGCCCGGTTCAGCTTGGTTGTGTTTTCTGATTGTTTTCAGCAAATGCCTCAACAACAAAAACTATTTAATGTAATTTTGCCCATGTAGTGACCCAGTAGATCACTGCTGAAAGTTAATTTGTTGTTAATGTACTTTCCTATACCATTTGTGTGCTTTCAAGAGCTGAATATGGGAACACAGCTTAGTTATTGTGCTCTACTCAGTAGGAGGAGGCTGGCCCCGCCCCTGCGGAGCCTGACCTCTCTGCATCAGCTGCTGTGTAGTCTGATTGCATCAGCCAGGGAGTGGGGAGCCGGCAGGCGAGCTGAAAGGAGGCTGCATCCTGTCTGTCCAGGAGACATACTTTCCCTGGAAGATGTAAAGTAATCTAAGCCCTCAGAGGAAATATTAACATGTGGGACAGGTTACAGCTTCTGGTGCCTACCACATTTTTGAGAGCCTTGCGTGCCTTGGTTATATGGGAAGATTGCAAGTGTACAGCTATGGCTTCTTCAAAGAGCGGATTGGAGGAGGTGCTGATGGCCTTACTTATCATAAGGATGGGTCATCAATGAAGTTAAAATTTTAGGAAACTCCTTTACTGCAATAATTAGCATTATTTGTTTCTCGCTTGTGTTATTGGGGGACACAGGACCGTGGGTATAGCTGCTGCCCCTAGGAGGCGACACTAAGCTGAAAAAGTGATGGCTCCTCCTGCCGGCTATATCCCCTCCCGCCCGGAGAGAGCATATCAGTTTTTAGCTTAGTGTCGTAGGAGGCAGACCTCCCTGCTCTGCAGGGTTATTAGTTATTTTATTTATTTTTTTCTTTTTATCCTTTCATTTGGGGAACAGGATCGCTTTGCCTTCCTGTCCCCCGGGGATTCCTGGCCAGGGTCGGACACCCTCCCTGCCCAGTTCCCCCATGAAGAAAAGTGGACCAGGGCAGCAATGCTCCCCTGCTTCCCGCCAGCCCCGGGGTCACCTGGAATCTAAATCCCTCCATCTGTTCCAGTCTCCTGCCACTTCGGTGCCAGTAACTGAGGAGGTGACCCTGCTGGTGTATTTTACAGAGGGTGAAGTGCTGGATGGGGGATGCAAGGTGAAGAGGGGTGAGTATACGTTACCCCCGCGGCCCCCGCTACCACCAGGCACCCCTCTTTCCCCAGACCTGCGGGAGCTTGGGACCCTCACCTTTCTGTGGTGGCCGGTCGTCTTCCAGGTCCTGCGTTCCCCGTTATTGCGGAGGTGGGGGGCGAGTTACAGGCACACTCGGCGTTTGTTCATGCCGACGACTGCGCTCCGCTCACCGGAAGTGGTGTTCCGGACCGGAAGTGCTTGCGGACGGCCGCAGTTTCAAATTTAGGCCCCGGCTTTTGGGCCTACTAGGCCGCAGCCCTTTTCTGCCTTTTTCTTCCGGGGAGGAGCTCCTTACCATGCCTGCATCCTGAGACAGTTGCTCTCCTCCCGCAGACGCCGCACTGCTACTCTTTGGGGGACACAGGACCTGGTATTACCTGGATTGCCTGGTAGGACAACCCTTATTTCCCCTCCAGCTCTCTCCAGCTCTCTCCAGCTCTCCCCAGCTCTCTCCAGCTCTCTCCAGCTCTCTCCAGCTCTCTCCAGCTCTCTCCAGCTCTCTCCAGCTCTCTCCAGCTCCCTCCAGCTCCGTCCAGCCCTCCAGCTCCTTGCAGCTCCTCTTTAGTCAGTCATGTCTGAACCTACGGCTGACCCCCGTCCACTTTCAGCGCCCATTCACTATGCGTGCGCTAAGTGTGACTTCAAGTTTTCACGCGGCCAGTCGGATTCCCTCTGCACCGCATGCCGTGCACCCAGACCAGCTCTCCCGCCTGAGCAGCCGCAGTGCCCCCCTGTCTGCGTGGAACCGGAATGGGCCCGTACCCTATCCCGGGCAGTGGCAGATTTATCCAAGGTGTCCCAAACCACCCTCACCCTCATGGGTCGTTTGGTTGACCACGCTCCGCCTGCACAATCTACACCCTCCGCCTCTAGTCAGCCCAGGGGTAGACCCTCTCGCAAGCGGCCCAGAACAGGTCGATCTTCCTCTTCTGAGGCCTCTGCTTCTCCGCCACCCCCTAGGTCTCGTTCAGAGGCTTCTTCCCCCGCGGGGGAAGCTCTCTCTGAGGGGGAGCTCCTTGAATCAGGCTCCGATACGGACCCTGACCAATCTTCCAAGATGGCGTCCTTAGTAGACAGTTTAATCACTGCTGTCTGTGACACATTTCACATTCAGGATGAATCTACTTTGTCTGGTCACTCAAAGGTGTCCTTTCTTCGTTCTAAGCACTCCCAAAGGGTGTTTCCTCTGCATGACGATTTTTCTGCAGTTGTTACCAAATCATGGGATCACCCAGATAGGCGCTTTACCGCTTCAAGACGCCTGAATCTGCTCTATCCTTTCCCAGCCAACCTGGTGGACAAGTGGTCCACGCCCCCAAGGTAGACCCGCCAGTTGCCCGTCTGACCAAGCATACGGCAATTCCTGTTGCGGATGGGTCATCCCTCCATGACCCAGTGGACCGCCGTCTAGAATCTTTTTCTAAGTCGGCCTTTGCAGCGTGCGGTACTGCGCTTCGCCCTATTTTTGCGTCAGCCTGGGTGGCGAAAGCCGTATCTGAGTGGGCTTTACGGCTGCACCAGGACATCTCGTCTGATCTGCCTCCGGAGGATCTTCAGGCACTTGCCCTTCAGATCTCTCAAGCTGGTAAATACCTTTGTGAGGCTTCTCTGGATGCGGGAGCTCTGGTCGCCCGTGCCTCGGCCCTTAACGTAGCCTTGCGCCGCGAGGTTTGGCTGAAGGTGTGGTCAGCGGATGCTTCTTCCAAGCGTTCCCTTACAGCTCTTCCATTTTCCGGTTCGCGACTCTTCGGAGCTAGGCTGGACGAGATTATTTCTGAGGCCACGGGTGGCAAAAGCACCCATCTTCCGCAACAGAGGTCCGGACGTTCCGCTCGTCCTAGATCCTCAAATTCCAGATTTCAGTCCTTTCGGCGTTTCTCAGGCACGCGTTCAGCAGCAAGGGCTCAGGCCGCCACTTCCTCACAGCAACAGAGGAAGAAGCCTACCTTTAAGACCCAACCCGCTTGGCGCCCTCGGATTTAACCCGCGCATTTAATAATAAACAATCCTCGGCATGAGGGGGCGAGGTGGGGTGGGGTGGGGGGTTGTCTCCTCCTTTTTCAGGAGGCTTGGCGGGCCCATATCTCCGATGCTTGGGCGCTCGAAATTGTAACCTCGGGTTACAAGATCGAGTTTGTCTCCCGTCCACCAGACCGATTTTTTTCCTGTCCCGACCACCCAGAGATCCTGGCCGGTCGACAGCTTTCTTTCAGGCACTTCACACCCTTCTTTTAAAGGGAGTAATTTCCCCGGTTCCCCCGGCCGAACATTTCAGGGGTTTTTATTCAAACCTCTTTGTTGTGCCCAAAAAGGAGGGATCCGTGCGACCAATCCTGGATCTCAGGTGGTTGAATCGCTTTGTCAGGACTCAACATTTCAGAATGGAGTCCTTGCGTTCGGTAGTGGCCTCCCTGGAACAGGGCGAGTTTCTTTCCTCAGTGGACATTCAGGATGCGTACCTGCATATCCCTATCGCCCACACCCATCAGCGTTTCCTCCGTTTTGCAGTGGGAGACTGTCACTATCAATTTGTGGCCCTCCCCTTCGGGTCGGCAACCGCGCCGCGAGTTTTCACGAAGGTGCTGGCCCCTCTTCTGGCACTCCTTTGTTCCAGGGGTATCGTTCTGTTCCCGTATCTGGACGACATTCTTGTGAAAGCACCCACCTTCGGTCAGAACGAAGAGAGCCTCGCCATCACCATAGACGCTCTGACTCAATTCGGCTGGCTAGTAAATTTCAAGAAGTCATCCCTCCATCCCAGCACACAGATCACCTTCCTGGGGATGGTCCTCGACTCCACTGCAGCACACGTCCCACGATTCGTCGTTGCATGCAGGTGCTGGGGACTTTAGTGGCCTCCTTCGAGGCAGTCCCATTTGCGCAGTTCCACACTCGCCCACTTCAATGGGCGTTTCTGTCAGCCTGGGACAAGTCACCAGATTCCCTCAACAGCTTCATCTCCCTTCCTCCCCAGGTGCGGTCGACCCTGGTGTGGTGGCTAGAGACTCCAGCCCTGACTTCCGGCAAGTCCTTTCTGCCGATCTCATGGACAATTATCACCACCGATGCCAGTCTCCTCGGTTGGGAGGGGGTTTTCCCTCCACGGATGGTCCAGGGAAGATGGTCTCCATCGGAGTCCAAACTACCAATCAATATACTGGAGCTGCGGGCCATCTATCTGTCCCTGCTTCACTGGGCCCCCCTATTGAAAGGATTGCCGATCCGGATTCAGTCGGACAATGCCACGGCGGTGGCTTACATCAATCACCAAGGAGGAACTCGCAGCCGAGCAGCGATGGACGAGGCGGCCAAGATTCTTCAGTGGGCAGAGGATCACGTGCCAGCCATTTCCGCAATATACGTTCCCGGGGTGGAGATTTGGGCGGCAGATTTCCTCAGTCGGCAGACCGTGGATCCAGGAGAGTGGTCCTTACATCCGGAGGTCTTCAAAGCCATTTGCCTTCGTTGGGGTTGGCCGGAGGTGGACTTGATGGCATCCAGGCTCAACCACAAGCTCCCAGTCTTCCTGTCTCGAACAAGGGATCCGCAAGCCTACGCAGTAGATGCACTGGTAGCCCCATGGGAGGGGTTCTCCCTCCTGTATGTCTTTCCCCCCATTCCTCTCCTACCCCGGATTCTTCGCAGAATCAGGAAGGAAGGCATACCAACCATTCTCATCGCTCCAGATTGGCCCCGGCGCACGTGGTACACAGAGCTCCTTCTCCTTCTCGGAGACTCTCCATGGCCTCTCCCACTCAGGGACGACCTCCTGTCTCAAGGACCCGTCTTCCACCAGCGTTTAGGCTCGCTACGTTTGACGGCGTGGCTATTGAGACCTCCATTCTGAAACGTAGGGGATTCTCTGACACAGTCATTCGGACCATGATCAGGGCAAGGAAGCCTACATCGTCTAGAGTTTATTACAGGACTTGGAAGTCTTTTCTCTGGTTCTGTGGGGAGCGTGACCTACCTCCACTTTCCTTTTCTCTGTCTACGGTCCTTTCCTTCCTGCAATCAGGTCTGGAGTTAGGGCTGGGTCTTAATTCTCTTAAGGGACAGGTGTCTGCGCTGTCAATTTTTTTCCAGAGACAGCTGTCACAAAAATCCCCGATTAGGACCTTCCTTCAGGGGGTAGCTCACATAGTTCCTCCCTATCGTCCCCCTCTTCCATCCTGGGACTTGAACCTCGTACTTGGTTCCCTCCAGGAACCTCCCTTTGAACCGCTCGACAGTGTCTCTCTTCGTCTTCTCTCGTGGAAAGTAGCCTTCCTGGTGGCTGTCACCTCCATCAGGCGAGTTTCGGAACTGGCGGCACTTTCCTGCAGAGAACCCTTTCTCATCTTGCACCAGGATAAAGCGGTTCTGCGTCCGGTGCCTTCCTTTCTACCTAAGGTAGTCTTGGCCTTCCATATGAATGAGGACATCGTCCTTCCATCTTTCTGCCCCTCGCCATCCCATCCTACAGAACGTGCTCTCCACAGCCTGGACGTGGTCAGGGCATTGAGGATCTACTTATCCGTTTCAGAATCTTTTCGACGCACAGACTCCCTGTTCATCCTGCCTGAGGGTCCCCGCAAGGGGTGGGCGGCTTCCAAGGTGACGATTGCCAGGTGGATACGTCTTGCCATTGCCGAGGCGTATCGCTCCCGGGGCAGGACGCCCCCTGCTCGTATCACGGCCCACTCTACCAGGGCGGTGGGCGCGTCTTGGGCTCATTTCCACCAGGCCTCTGCGGTACAACTCTGTAAGGCAGCAACCTGGTCTTCCTTACACACGTTCACCAGGTTTTACCAGGTGAACACTTTTGCATCGGCTGATGCTGCTCTGGGACGCAAGGTTTTGCGAGTGGCGGTTCCCTAGGCCTTCGCATCTGCGTTCTATTTTGGTTCTCCCCTCCCTGTGGACTGCTTTAGGACGTCCCACGGTCCTGTGTCCCCCAATAACACAAGCGAGAAAACGAGATTTTTGTGGACTCACCTGTAAAATCTCTTTCTCGTTGTGTTCATTGGGGGACACAGCTCCCACCCATTGGTTTTTCATTTTACCGCAAGGAATCTTTTTCTTTCCTTAAGCGGGTGGGGTCATTGGTCCTAGGTTCGGACCTAGTTGACGTTTCTTTCTGTTTCATTTCTGGTTTTGCTCCTACTGCTTGGGCACAAACTGATATGCTCTCTCCGGGCGGGAGGGGATATAGCCGGCAGGAGGAGCCATCACTTTTTCAGCTTAGTGTTGCCTCCTAGGGGCAGCAGCTATACCCACGGTCCTGTGTCCCCCAATGAACACAACGAGAAAGAGATTTTACAGGTGAGTCCACAAAAATCTCGTTTTTGTACTCAATCACTGGCCAAGAAGCATGGAGATTATTTCACTAATGTGCGGCTATGTTTGTTGCAGAGAGCCGGTTATCATCCATACTTAGGTTGTGTAGTTTTGGCCTTGACAGTTCTTCAGCTGATACTTGCTGTTTTCAGACCTCCACCTTCCAGTCGCAGGTATGAAATCCAATATTACAATAGAAATTGCTGCTTTAAATGTAAGGCATCTTCATTTGTCAGATCATGGTTTACATGAACGCCTAGGAAGTTACAGTGATTGGTGCCATGATTGATGTAAAAAAAGAAAATCAGACATCATATAGTACATGACAATCTCTTTCTAACAAAGCGAGAACCAGCCCTGTACCTCACATGGATCCAGAGATCTCCCATTCATTGCTCTGCTACATTTATTTCAAGCTGGCAGCTCAAGGAGCATATTCTTTCTCACTGGGTGTGTCCTTTCTTCTTCAGTTTTCGCCCTATCACAGCTCAGGGGGGAGGGTATGTCCATTCTGTTGCAGCTCTCTCCCTGTAACTGTCACAGCTTCAAACAGTAGATATAACTGGTGGCAGTTGAGGGTTGAATCTGAACATGTGCGTCCACCTCAGTGAGGTGGACAGATAAATAAGGAAAAGGAAGAACAGCAGGTGGCGCTATACAGATAGATTTTATTGAATAACTCTGTGTCTATGCTACATTTTTCATTACATCCAAGTGTTCAGATCCAGGTGCTGTTTTTGAAAATATAGAATATTTTTCATGGGACCACTCTTTTAAGGCAAAACTCTGTTAAATTGACTGAAGTTATAGCTCATCCTATGTGACCATCAGTTGCCCTATAATTGGCATCCACCATATATACCTCACAGACCTTCCATGCATGTTTTGCTCCTTTGCAATGTAATTTAAAATGGCAGACATTTCATTGGCAAGAACAGTGGCATACGTACCATGGAGGCAGACCATATGACTGCTGTGGGGCCTGGCGCAGAACTTCATCTTCTGTTCCTGACATAAATTCCCTGCACTTTCCATCAGCCTCCAATAGGGGAACTCAGTGTATAGAGATATTTACTGCTATCATTTTGATGGATTCCTCTACACTGAGCTCCCCCTAGTGGTGACTGTAGGCAGCTAGTTTTATCATGTACTATATGAATGGATTCAGAGGATTTAGAGCTGTATGGGAGGAGCTTTATCAAAGTAATTATGCCACTGGGCAAGTGTAAATACCTTGAGCAATATAATCTTCAGAAGGAGCACCAAACTTATGAGGCGTCTTTTCCACTTTTTCTAACATAGGAGTCAGGTTTTGGAGATACAATTCAGCGCTATGTTTTCTAATAATTCATTCTTTTCCATATAGGAGGCCATTATTTAACTGGGCACACTGGGGAACTGGTTCGATTGCCAGAATAGTGGCAGGTAAGGTATTGTAATTTCAGTTTGCATGTTACAGCTGGCATACTAAATATAAAAAAAAAATCCTCCTCAAATAGTAATGTCCATAGCAAATAATCCGCTGATGGATTATAAACCATATATTGGGAGTTTTTTCATACTTTTTGTCCTATATATATAATCTCATTGAGGATTGCTCAGTGTAATTTGTAATGTGATTTCTCAATCTATTATATTAAGATTATTAATGTGATCAATGGCATCCAACCCTTTATAGCTTCAGCATGTCTTCCTGTCAGGTTGGGTAACTTTGCTCCTCTACTCCAAACAGTTATGGTTAGGGCAGGGGTACACAGGCTGCGGCCCAGGGGCCACATGCAGCTGGCGATAGCATTTTTTTGCAGCCCCCAACCAAGAGGAGTGGTCCAGGGCCCAGGAGCAGCGACATGCAAGCATTGAATATATTGGGAGAATGGGAGTCTCATGGCAACCCTGAGAGTAGTAAATGAGGTGTGGAGGTGCCATGCATGGGAGCAGCTATCTTCATTGTAGTTTATTGGATTAGTAAACTCGATCTACAGTGAAGATAGCCTCACACATGCATGGCAGCCTCATCTACACCTTTCTGGATTGCCACACAGGGTCCAGGGGACTCGCATTCTCTGACATATGGGGAACTGTGCATCGCCTCTTCCTTTGGCCTCATTCAGACGGCCATAGTGTTTTGCGGATCCGCAAAACACGGATACCAGCCGCGTGCGTTCCCAGATTTGCGGTCCGCACATGGCCGCAACCATAATAGAAAATGCCTATTTTTGTCCGCAATCATGCTCTATGCTTTCCGCAGAGCTGAACCACGGTGTGCTGTCCGCATCTTTTGTGGCCCCATTAAAATGAATGGGTCTGCACCCGTTCTGAAAAATTGCGAAACGGGGGCGGACCCGTTCATATGGCCAGCTGAATGAGCCCTTTCTGTGTATGAACGAGTGAACGGGAACCCTCATTCTCCAGATGGGTGGGATCGTCGCCTACTAGACATTTATATACTTTCGATATGCCATCAATGTCTCAGATCAGAATACCCCTTGGGAGTTGTGTAGTCTGATAATGTGGGCCAGAAAAGGGTGCCCATTCCCGGTATAGGGACACAACCTCCGGGAAGTCTCCATGTTGTTTACCAGGCCTGTGGCCGATTTGCTGCTACTGAATGAGAAAATGCTGAACGGCTTGAACTGTGCGTTTCAAACCCAGCAAAACTTTCTGTTCATCTGTATGCTTTCACCTTGCTACTATTACGGGTATAGAGAAGAATGTGAAAAACTGAATTCACTTTTGTATTGGTCACCGACAAACCCCAAAGAGAAGTCTCATCATATTACAGCATATACAAGACATACAGAGCGGTATATAGTCTGCTCTGTAATGGGGAGGCTCTTCATGTACTGGTGCTTTTCAGGTTCACCCTTCTAGGCTTTCTGCTGCCTGAGGCGCCACCCCACCCTGTGCCAAATTCTGAATCCAACCCCTCCCCTACTTTTTAAAGACATATACACACATGCAGCACTAGCACACATACAGGAGAATACAGCACCACATACCTCACATCCAGTGATGTCTCCTCTGATGTAGACGTTCTCTTTTCTCATCCTCTCCACTGGAGGCAGACCACCATGATGACATCTGTCAGTCGCGTCTCATCTCTGCAGAGTTTGGCACACAGACATCTTAGGTTCCTCACTTTTTCATCACTCGAATCCACCAACATTTCTGCTCTGCTTGTGACAAATACTGTGTGTGTTTCTTCTTGCAGTGGTTGCGATATTCCTGGGTATGGATTTACAGGCTTTGGACCTCCCAGACCCCTGGGATTCCTACACGATGGTTGGGTTTGTCCTGTGGCATGTGTGTATAGACATCTTGCTGGAGGTTCACGACTTCTGCCAGCAGAAAGGTAGATTGATATTTTAGCATTTCTAATGTAAGACTCAATGATTTATGTAAATGCTGCTCAGATATCCACATAACGCAGTAGTCAGGAGGATGAAGCCTATGAGATCACTGCATCCATGTCTAATAGAAGTAAGGACTGTTTCACACAGTGTTTTTTGTCCGGCTAAATGCTGGCATATTTGCCTTGTAGCAGCCGGATCTGTTGGATCAAGAGAACTTCGGCAGGCTGTTCTGTGTCAAAACTACTGCCGGCAGTGTGAAACAGGCCTAACACAGCCGATGATGTCATGATCCTGGGGATGTAGCCATGCAGCTCACTGGGGACAGGTTACAGTCCTGCAAACTGTGCTGGTGATGTCATGGTTTCCTAGTAAGTGGACACCTTGCATTCCCATGGGGGAGAACGAATTCCAAAAGTGCACTTATGTATGTACACGCTGACAACAACTTCTTTCTTTCCACCCTTGTGGTGGCAGGTCACACAATAGATTCAGGACACTTATTGTATCAGGGCTTGTTCACATCTGCGTTGGAGGCTCCGTTCAGGTCCTCCATTGCAGATTCCGTCAAAAACATCCGTCAATTAAGTCTGTTCAGCTCAGGCTACATTCACACGTCCGTATGTGTCCACATCCTGGAAAACGGTCAGTTTTTTGCGGATCCGTTGTTCCGCAAAAAACTCCGTTTTTCCAGGACATCCCTTCCGTCTTTCCGTAAAAAACGGAAAGGATGTATCCATATGTCATCCGTTTTTTGCGGATCCGCAAAAAACGGAAGGATGAACAACAACTTTTTTTTTTCACCCCCTCCTGGAACGGAATCCGCAAATACGGATGACATGTGGATGCCTTTCCGCATGTCTTCCGCATTTTTTGCGGATCCGTAGACTTTCATTGTGCTACGGACCGCAATTCGGGAGAAAAGTAGGACAGGAGGATTTCTGTTTGCGGATCCGCAAAACGGAACAGATTAACGGATGCGGACAACATACGGTGCAATGTCCGCAGATTATCAGCACCCACTGAAATGAATGGATCCGCAAAATATCCGCAAAAACCGTCCGCAATTGTGGAACGGATGCGGATAGATTGCGGATGTTTTAAACGGACGTGTGAATGTAGCCTTAGTTTGTTTCAGTTTTTTGCCGAATCCTACGACCCCGTTATATTGGTTGTTCTGCTCCTTCATGGGTGTCCTCTGCAGCACAAACCCATTCAAGGGAGTGCGGCGGCCGCAGTTCCCTGCACATCCAGATGACCGAGGTGGCGCTATGCAAGGAAACCTTAGAAGGAGGCGGAGCTCTGAATCATCACTGCATCCCCTTCATTCTGCATCCCCATTGCTGGAGGTCCTGTCATAAAGTGATGGCATATCCTAGTGATATGCCGTCACTTTATTAGATTAGAAAAATATATTTGCAGCTGCTTAAGAAGTGATTGTGACTTTGTGTACTGCCAGATACACTTCCAAGTGGACCTGTCGTTTCTCCTGACATCTCTGTTTTAGTACCTACTTGCACTCCCCTGAGAATATGTTGTGTTCTTCCTCTATTATTCCTACTATAAGCTTTTGAATAAATTGCCAGTTGGTGCAGTTTGGTGTTACCAGTTCTGGGTGTTTGACACTGTCCAATCAGTACTGAGAGGGCCAGACTGTGCAGGGACACAAGAACTTTTAACACCCGGTTGGCATTTGATTCAAAAGCTTCTAGTAGAAATGATAGAGGAATAGCACAACATAGGGTCATAAGATTAGATGCTCCAGAATAATTGAGATACCATGATTTGTTAGAACACACATGTTAGGGGGAGGTGATAAATCCTCTTTAAACTTTTCTTGTTACCAATTTATTATTTTTTTTTGCAGGACGTGAAAAGCTACTTGAAGACAGAGTGGAGATCTTAAACCCATCCACAGCTAAAGATCAAGTAAGACTCTCATAATCTGCCTGCTATTAGGGCGCGTTCATTCGTATTATGGCTCCGTATAGGCTCCAAGTGCAGAGCGCCTATATGGCACCCATTTGTTTATGGTGCCGCACTGCACGGTTTGCCTCTGGGATGTATTTCTGTGCCGTATCATGCAGCTATTCTTCCCTGGAGACCTAGCACAAGGGCCACACACAACAGCGCGCAGAGGGCCTCTCAAATTGTATTATTGAGCCGCAGAGACTCCGCCGTGTGCCGCTTCACAGGCTCGTGGTATAATGTGTATATGAGGCCTTAACAATATGCAGCATGCTGGATGTCTGAGCCTGTGATCCACATGGAGAATCCATAAAGCGGTATTCCGGTTACAGAAAGTTATTCCCTAGCCACAGGATAGGGAATAACTATTAGATCAGTGGGGGTCTTACCGTTGGGACCCACACGATCATGAGAACATTCAAGTTGTATGGGTCTGGTTCCGTGTGCAGAATCCGCACGGATGTTGCGTGTGAGTTCTTACTCTGTTTAAAGAAATTTGATTTTATATTTGAGAATACATTTTCAAGTGCATTAATGTAGGGCCCAGGGGCATAGCTATAGGGGGTGCAGAGGTAGCAGTCACTACCGGGCCTAGGAGCCTGAGGGGGCCCAAAGACCCTTATGCCACATAAGAAGAAACCAGTATTATAGAAAGTGCATGCAGGTCATGTTATACCTCTGGCTAGAGGGAAGGGGTCAGGTCAAGTATTTGTCATGGGGGAGGCGTGGTTTCAGTTTTTGCCTCAGGCAGCACGAAGGCTATGTGCTTCCCTGCCAATGGCAGATTTTAATAGGGGCTTTTGGGTCAGCAGCCCCGGGCCCCATGTTTCCAAGGGGCCTGTGTCAATCCAAAACACCCACACTCTTAAAAGCCTGCAGTGTATTGCCAGTCTTCATAAGCAGGCTATGTTACCGAACAAACAGTATACTGAAGGGAGAGGGAGAGGTGAATGAGGACGGGTCAAGTAACCTCTGGACGTCAGGTCATGTTCTGACGTCGGAGTCATTTTCACAGACTATTCCCCCACAATGTAAAGCGTCTGTTGGCTGTAACTACATACAGCCACTACGGTAGGAGAGCGAATCAGGAAGAATCCAGGAGACCTGTCTTCTGCTCCCCCAGCAGTTCTCCCGGTATGAAAAAAAAAAAAACATGAAAGGAAAAAAAAGCTCTGTCCTCCTGGGATGGGGCAGCAAGGTAATGGCGCCATTCACCTAACCAGGCTTCATGACAGAAGATAACAAGAATGTGTGTATAAGTGTGTGTGTGTGTGTGTGTATATATATAGATATAATATATGTGTGTGTGTATATGTAGATATAATGTGTGTGTGTGTATATGTAGATATAATGTGTGTGTGTGTGTGTGTGTGTGTGTGTATATGTATATGTAGATATGTGTGTGTATATATATGTATGTATATATGTGTATATATATATATATATATATATATATATATATATATATATATATACACACGTATATATACGGTATATGTAATATATATTTTTTTTACGCAGATTCCATAAAAGAAAAGGATGGATAGATAAGGGTATCAATGTGGCACAAACTGGGTGGGGGGCCCAAGTTATGTGAACAGCCCCGGGCCCATGGTACACTTAATCCGCTGTTCCCTGGCCACAAAGCACTGAGGGAAGGGTGGCCCAAGCTGAACTCTGGCCCCAGGACCCATGAGCCTTTAGCTACACCCCTGGTATTGCCATATGTAATAATAATATTTATTTATATAGTACCACCATATTGCGCAGCGCTTTACAAATTCATAGGGTTCATGTACAAACAAAAGTAACTGGCTAATATACAACTGAAACTCAAGGAGTCAGGGCCCTTACAATCTATGAATATGTACACAATCTAGTTGCATTGATGCGTCATCCATAGTAGTATCGGTTATTTTATTGTCATATTATTTTGCTGTACAAGGATGAGTATATAAACTAGTTGCTCTAGTAAAAATGTAGTCTCTGATCTGTAGCAGTTCTGGATTTTTATTTAACTACATGTAGTTCACATAATGGTCAGCAGAGGGAGCTCTAATTATTACATTTTGTCCTGCAGCTTTGCTGAATGTGCTCTCATATCTTTACATTTGCAGGGCCACACCTTCAAGAGGATTGTGCTGACAATATACATCTGCGGAAACTTTGCCTTTTTGATAACATTCTTGGCTGCAATTAACCAACTTTGAAGGAAACTCTGGGGGAAAAAAATCCTTATTGCTGCTATACCGGCCTGTTTTATTATGCAAATCCATCTTCTATACTCCACATTTATCATCTGAAGGTCCAAGTACCTGGTGCTGCACCCGACGCGGCAGGATCCGAAAACATTTACTTTTACCTCGACCTCTGCCCAAGTGCCTAAATGAAATCCGTGCCGCCAGACCGATGCTGTAAATGATTTGGTTTTTTTGCTTTTATTTCTGCAGTTTGTTGCTTTTTAGGGAAATATCATCCTTGTGCCTTCTGTATCAGGGCTCAGGTTGGCCATATACCTTAGATCAATGCCGGCCAAGCCTGCTCATTATTGTGGGACTGATCGACCATACAATATATTTGGGGACCTACTTGGATATGAACTTGTCCAATCCTTCTGTTCATGGGCGACAAGCCACCGCCAGACGTTTGTGGCAGCGTCTTTCTCCCTTCTTCCTATCAAAACACATGCAAGCTTGGGCGCTTGTGCATACATGTGTATGAGGTGGAGAGGGAGCTGTCGAATGTAGGGCCAGCTTTAAAGGAACATTCCAGGCAGGCTTATCCACTTAAAGGGGTTTTCCAAAAGTTTAATATTGATGGCTTAACCTCAGGATTAGTTCATCAATATGTGATCGTGGGGGTCCGACTCGCAGCATCTGCACCGGTTAGCTGCATGAAGAGGCTGCAGAGCTCTGGCGAGAGCTGCATCTTCGTCTTAGGCCAGTGATGTCATGTTATGTTCATCGATCACATGACCTATGGGCAGCACAGTCCCATTCAAGTGAATGGGCCTGCGGTGCAATACCAAGCACATCCACTATACAATGTATGGCGCTGTGACGAGGCCTTGGCGTTCATTGGAGTGCTACACCTCTTCACACTGCTGATCGGCAAGGTGTTGGGTGTGGGGCCCGCACTGATCACGTATCCTGAGGATAGATCATGGAAATTTAAGACCCAGTAACCCCCCTTTAATCTTACAGATTTATGGCACACAGGATACATTCACATAATACGAGGCAGACTTTCATATCTTATCTCAGGATATCTAGGGGCCATATTGTGCCTTTAGTATGGTCTCCTCTGGGACCATTTTTAAGATCTTCTTCCTTCATCCAGCTTTTATAATCCACGTGATAAATAACCAGACGCTGCACTGATAATCTTGCAGTCTGGAAGGAGACTTCAGGGTGCAAAATAGAGCAAATTTTAAAAATTTTCTTATGAGACCTTCTGAAAACATAAGCCTAAGTCAGAGAAATTTTTGCTGTTGAAAAATGTTTTAAGCATTTGATGTACATTAAATCGTAGACTGTAAGACATGAGGCAAATGTGTGAAAACAGGTAGCTGGCGGCTTTAGAACGGGCTCGTCCACGCGTCCAAATTTTACAATATGTCTAGGCAGCTATAGTCGAACTTGTTTTCGGCACATGTCCCAGGGTTGTACTGATGGAAATGTCTGTCTAACGCTTGTAGCAATTGTTTACCATTGATGGGTTGTCGTTAGTATTAGAAATGACTGTGGTACTTAAAGGGGTTTTCTCATCTTGGACAATGGGGCCATATTGCTAAGATATGCCCCCATTGTCTTATAGGTACGGGTCCCACTGTTGGGACACCTATATCGAGAACGGAGCAGGCCAAAGTGTTGGCTGGAGGACTCTGGTCCGGCCACCACCAAGCGCTCTCCCCATAGAAGTGAATTGCAGCGCACTGCACATGACCGGCCACCGCTCCCATTCACTTCTATGGGCCAGACGGAAATAGCTGAGCCAGCGCTTGGCCATTTGCGGCAGCCTCATAGAAATGAATGGAGGAGGGCTGCACATGTGCATTCTGCCCTCCACCACTTTTAGGGCTTCGTTCTCGACATATGCTAGTGATATTCCTCCATTGTCTTAGATGGGACCACCCCTTTAAAGGGGTTCTCCAGGCTGTAGATGACCTCTGGGTTGATCATAACATCAAAATGATGGGAGTCCGATCGGCCGTTTTGGGCTGCCGTGGAGCCGGTTCCTGTACAGTCTGCGGAGATGGAGGAAGACAGCGCTGTACACGGGGCAGTGGCCATGCTGAGGTACTGCAGCTAAGCTCCCATTCAAGTAAATAGCAGCTGAGCTTCAGTATGTCGGCATCAGAAACTGCACAGTGTATGGAGCTTTCTGCTTCCACACTCTACACCATTAGGTGCTGCAGAATCGGTGAGAAAGTCGGACATGCACTGATCTGATATTGATGACCTGTTTGGAAGATAGATCACCTGCAGCCCATAGAACCACTTTAACCAGGACCTGTCATTTCTCCTGTCATGTCTGTTTTAGTAAATCACTATATTATTCCCCATAAAATAACACATCTAGAGCATCTATCTCATGTGTCGTTCCTCTGTTATATATATGATTCATGAATAAATGGGTGTTACTAGTTAGGGGTGTGTCCCTGCACACTACCAACAACCAGTCAGTGTTGCCAGTGTCAGACTGTGTAGGAGAACACCCTTTTTTCAAGATGGTATTTTATTCATACATTTCTCAGAGGAATAACAGAGGAATGGCACAACACAGAGATATAATATGCTGCAGAATTCTTATTTCACCAGTTATACCAGTATTTACTAAGGGCTCATGCACGCAAACATATTTTTTGTCCGTGTCGTTCCGTTTTTTCTTAAGCCCATATGCGGAACCATTCATTTCAATGGGCCCACAATAAAAACGGAAAGGACTCAGTGTGCATTCCGCGTCCGTATGTCTGCATGTCCGTTCCGAGAGAAAAATAGAACATGTTATTGTCCGTTTTTCAGACAAGGATTGAACATTTCTGCAGGAACCAAAAATAAAATGGTGGCATGCCCTCGGGTGGAATCTGTGTTTTCCAGATCCGCAGTTTACGGACCGGAAAACACGACTATGTTCATGAGCCCTAAAACAGATGTGTAAAGATAACCCAGGGAGCCAATGGGGGAGATGGATGAAAACTGGTGCAAAGGAAAATGGAATAGTTGCTCAAGTTGCTCAGATTTTTTTCTTTGCGCCAGTTTTGATACATCTCCATAGCTATGGTGTAGGCCATTTTCACATGGTGCAGATTTTCGGCAACAATTTGCAGCTTTATTTTAAAGTCAAAATCGGGATTGGAAGCAAAACCAAAAAGTAAAAAATCTGCCATTATACTTTCTTGTGCTTAGGATCCTCTCCTAGTCTTGGCTTAAAAATCTAGAGGGAAAATACTGACCAAATCTGCACTGTGTGAACGTGGCCTTACTGCTAGAAAGATGTCAGCGGATGCTTGTTTTTTTCTTCTCAGAGTAATCAAGAAACATCAAGAAAAATCTGTAACTTCGTTGGTAGAAACCCCGAAGGAAAAAAAAACAAAAAAACCCTACCGGGGTCTCTGCCTTTCAGGACGTCACCAATCACTTTCTCATCTGAAGATTGTCTATGAATGAAGATTTTGCTACAAATGTATTTATTGTGTAATAAATATTTTACTTTCCATTTAATAATTGTGCTTTAAGAAATCATTTTTTTAGAAGGTGGTCAAGCGGGTGTTTGGGTTACACACAAGGATTTTTTATTTTTTTTAAATTGTGGGCCGCAACTGGTTTTACCTTGAATCTGCAAGATTTTTCAAGGCACTTTTTTCAAGTTATATATTTAAAATGACATTGCAGAACTGCACTGCATGCAAACATGTGGCCTCACCGTAATGAATTGCTGCTATAGGCCGCACAAGCGTAACGTGGACGCATGGTGCAAAACTGCAAACAAGAATCGTTAACTTGAAGACGACCTGTCACCTGTCCTGACATGTTGGGTATAATAACTAATTGTATTCCCCATACAATGGCAACTCTATGTTGTGCTGTTCCTCTGATATTCCTACTAGAAATATATATATATATATATATATATATATATTTCACCAGATCTGGCCTAGCCGAATACTGCCGTTCACCACCAGATCCTATATATGTGTAGAAATATATATATACATACACACACACACATATATAGGATCTGGCGGTGAACAGCAGTATTCGGCTAGGCCAGATCTGGTGAACTCCGGAATAGCCTGCCAGATCAGACTTGACACTGGCTGACCTGTTGCATGTGCGCTTGGCAGCTGAAGGCATCTGTGTTGGTCCCATGTTCATATGTGTCCACATTGCGGAAAAAAAAATTGTGTTTTAATATATGCAAATGAGCCTCTAGGAGCAATGGGGGTGTTGCTATTACACCTAGAGGCTCTGCTCTCTGTAACAGCCGCGCCCTCTGCACTTTGATTGACAGGGTCAGGCAGCGAAAACATCATCACGCCTGGCACTGCCAATCAAAGTGTAGAGGACACAGCAGTTGCAGAGAGAGCAGAGCCTCTAGGTGTAATGACAACGCCCCCGTTGCTCCTAGAGGCTCATTTGCATATATTAAAACATAATTTTTCTCAGCAATGCAGACACATATGAACATGGGACCAACACAGATGCCTTCAGCTGCTAAGTGCACATGTAACGGGTCAGCCAGTGTCATAGGTACAAATCTTCTGACAGATGGCCTTTCAATAGCCTACCATCGGTACCGTCACTTTGGCCACACAGCTGAGCAAAGAGAGCAGGAGAGCAGCAGTGGATCCAGTCATGGGAAGATCTCATGTAGTCATAGGACGCCAGGTACTGGTTTACTCTACTGGCACCACTCAAACAAAGCTTCAGCTCCCCAAAATGACATTGTTATTCATAGCACACGTCGTATAATCCCGCTGCTTGCGCCAATCTCAAACTACAATGATCAGAATACAAAGTTGTAACCCACGTAAGCAGACAAAGCCCGGCTGTTCTCAAAAGAGCTCCTGGATTTGCTTCATTGTTCCAGGCACGATCCGGGGTGGTCTTCTGTATGTGCACTTACTAGTGGAAGAGGTGATGGAGGGGCCACATGGACAATGAGCATAATCTACGCTATTTCTGTGGCTAATTGAGTTGACGTGAGGCGGAGAACGGGCTCTGGAAGATCTAATCACAACAGCTAAAGTGAAAAAGAGCCGTATTACTTGATTTAATCTGATATTTAAGCCAGAACAGCCAGCAGCGCCTGAAATATAATCCTTATCAATCATGTTACTGAATTAACGTTAATAAATCCCGAGCTCATCAAATCAGCTCGGCTTTTACGCTAATGTGATGCTGCAGATAGTGGTGACCTTTCTGCCTCCTGTCCTGTAGAGTGAGTGGCCTTTACAAAAATGGGCAAATCTGCACATATCCTACCCTTAAAGGGAAAGTGACCTTGGAAAATGATTTACTGTTAGGTTTTTATGTTGTAAATTTAATTTTTGTATCATTATCTATACTTTAATCCTAAAATACTCCAATTTTGGCACTGACCTCCAAGCGCACTAATGGTCTCACACGTCCTAATTTGTGGAGATCACTTTTAAGCATAATCATCAGAGACAGGGTAACAATGAAAGAACCTGAGTAGAGATAACAAGATCCTCCATTCACAATAGGTGATTCACAGCTTATCTACTCCCCCTCCCTGCACAATGACTTTTGCACAGGTCACAGAGCATTGCAGATTGAGTCTACAGTAGATTTCCCTCTAGTCCAGGGATCAGCAAACTCCGGCACTCCAGATGTTCTGAAACTACAACTCCCAGAATCCTCCTTTCACTTCTGTGGGCTTTACAAGAAGAGTCGAGTAGGTTTGCATGTAGTTGTAGTTTCAAAGCAGCTGGAGTGCCGAAGGTTGCTGATCCCTGCTCTAGTCTATTGTGTCCATGGCCCATATATGTGTTCTAAATCTATACTGTTACCAATGGCTCAGGCATGATGGCTGCCTACATAACCTTATATAAAAAATACAATAATATAATTAATCGGAAAATAAAAATAGACTATGAAAAATGAATGTGTGACTATTTGGTTTTAATTGGCAGGAGTTTTTGAAATTAGAAAAAGGGACACACAGTGTTACCCAAAAGGGTTTTATTAATGTTTCAGACCGATAATTAGTATTAATAATCACAAAACTTCATGGTTTGTTTTCTCATATTTCACACACTTTTAGATTTTTACCTTCTATTTTCCAATTAATTGAAGAACATCAGAGTACCTTATGCTCCTCATGTCTGAAATAAAATGGCTTGAGAAATAAAATAAGCTGCATCCATCAATACATAAAATTCCTGTCCTCCGTTATTGTGTTATGTTTTGGCACCTAGAAGAGCCCTTTCCACAACCCTTCCTCACCCCTTGTTTGCTATCAGCACAGTTCTTCAGGAGAGGAGAGTCCTGTGCCTCCTGTCTTCAAGACGCCATTAGCAGCTGCATTGTCTTCAGAGGCAGAACCTGAAGCTCCTGGGTCCCAATGCAAAATCTGTATTTATAATGCTTCTATTACGTAGCAGAGGAACCTTAGACAAAAGAGCAAAGGTGCAACCACTATCTCTGCACCTCCTATAGATATGCCCTGTGGCTGTGATGGCTAACCTTCGACACTCCAGCTGTAGTAAAACTACAACTCCCAAGATATACACTTGCTTGGCTGTTCTTAGAACTCCCTAGATGTGAATGGAGAATGCTGGGAGTCATAGTTTCAACACAGCTGGAGTGTCAGAGGTTAGCCATCACTGCCTTATGGTATGTATGCCATTAAGGCCCCATTCACACGACCGTATGTACATTTCCGCATTTTTGCGGATAAGATGCGCAACCATACAGACCCATTCATTTTTCCATAGGAGAAAAAAAATGCGGAATGCACACCAAGTGCATTCCGCATCCCCTATCTCACGGAAATTCCCCCGCAAAAAAAAAAAAACATGTCCTATACTTGGCCGCAAAATTACGTCCGTAGCCCCATTAAAGTCAATGGGTCCGCAAAATTGCGGAACACTACGGAAGACTTTCCGTATGTCTTCCGTTCCGTTTTTATATGGATCACGGAATACATACGGTCGTGTGAATAGGGCCTAACACTGTTATATATTAGGAAATCAGAACAGTAGTCTGGCTTTAATAATTAAAGGGGCTGTGTAACCCCCGTATTGGTGACACACACCTCTATCTCTAACACAGGCCCCCCAAAGTGAACGAGAGCACACTGCACATGTGTGGCATGCTTCACTTCTATGGGAGTACCGAAAATAGCTGAACAACCGCTCTTGGCTATTTTTGAAAGTCTTATTGAAATCAATGGAGAGCACACTGCACATGCACAGCCACCGCTCCACGTCACCTGACTCTCCCCCCCCCCAGCCCCGCATTACGGACAAGGATAGGACTGTTCTATTAGGAGCCAGCTGTTCCGTTCCGCAAAATACGGAATGTACATGGACGTCATCCGTATTTTTTGCGGATCCTTTTTTTGCCGACTGCAAAATACATAAGGTCGTGTGCATGAGCCCTAACATTGATGACAGATTCCCTTTAAGTAACGAGGAAGAGAATCAAGGCACAGTTAGAACCAGCAGAAAAACGCACACCAGTCCACTTTGTCTTTTAGTCTTTATTTCTTTAGTGTTACTGGTGAATTATCGTACAGACGTGAAAAATAAATAAGAGGAGGCGGCGACGCAGAGACCACACGTTCTTAAGACAAAATAAGGCACAGCTCTTTAATAGTACGACACGACTACATGCTAGTGACACGCTTGGCTACATATGTATATGTCAGGACCAGCCCTGTTTGCTTGTGGCAGTATTTCCTAGCCCAATAAGTGTCACTATTGTCCTTAAAGTATCCAGTCCTTACATCATTTTACATCAATGAAACCTATATTCAACATCATTGATGATCTGGATTAAAAATTATAGAGCAAAAATGTATAAATCCTTTATTTCATTGATTTCAACATTTGCAACATTTCCACCTTTCTATTCTTTTCAATTGTCTTTCCCATCCAGAGAAAGAAACTTGGAGCCAAAATGTGAGCATCTGACAGTTCTGTGTTATACACGGAGAGGTAATATACATATAGCTGATGTGTCCTGCTGTGGGAATAATGCCCTATGGATGACAACCACTGTCTGCTGCCATGTAGAAACCATGCTGTATTTTTGTGATCCACCTCAATCTAAGGGTCAGTTCACACAGCCAATTGTCAAAATACACGTGTAAAAAATCAGCGCTAAATCCAAGCAGATTTTTACACCTTAAAATTACATGCGGTTTTTGAAATGTTTTTTAAGGTGGATTTTTGCCTTTATTATATATATATGTTCTATAGTATTTTTTCCACAAGTGCTTTTTGGAGCGTTTAGGTGTGAAAAACGCTATTAATTTCAATGGGAAATTCAGCGAAGATAGGACATGCCGCTTCTTTTTTACAGGTGTAAAAATTAAGCAAGTGCTGCTTCCTTGCTTCCTATTGAAATAATTGGGAGACTGTTTTGAGGAGCTTTTGGAGCAGATTTTGAGGCAGAAACGCTCCAAGATCTCCGCCAAAATGTGTGTGAACTGACCCTAAGGTGTATGGGAGCAACCAGACTGTCCTCCCATCCATTGTCTTCCTCTGGATTGAGAACTATCTTAGGCTATGTTCACATCTCCAATGTTTAGTCTGGTTTTCTGTTCCAGCAGAGTACAACAAAGTACACCATATGCATCATAGGCAGTCACCCACAGACCCCTATTCACTACAATGGGACCTGGCAGGTTTCATAAATGCCGCCTTTCTGATGGATAAATACCACTGCATTTATGCCAGAAACCTGCTGGATCCCATTATAGAGAATGTAGATTTGTCAGTGACCTAATATGCCACATACAGTATACTGCTGGAAGAGACTACCGGAGTATACATTGAAGATAGGAATGTAGCCTTATCTGTATGGCCAGCTTAAAGAGGTTAGAAAGTTTCTCTGATGCCAAGTTGATCACAGCGTATCCTACTTGGACCTGCAGCGATCAGCTGTAATCTATTGGAGTACCAGGCAGCAAGTACTCAATTCCCCACAGTGCCTCAACAGGGTAAATGAGGCATTACATGAAATCAATGGTCTTGCCGTGTCACAGACATCTAAGGTCCTCCAACATGGGAAACATTCTTTATAGCCACTCTTTCCCTTGCTAATTAAAGAGGTTGTCCCATCTAGATATTTATGGCATATTCACAGGAGCCTCGACAGGGAATGGAGAGGTGGCTGTCCATTCATTTCTACGGGACATCCAAAAATAGCCAAGAAAGCTGGAAGACCTTTCACCTCTGCAAGTTTTCCTTATACACGTTTTGAAAATGAGTCTTCTAGATCAGACAACCCTTTCAACCATGGATAAAAGGGGCACAACAATTTTAATTATGGTCAGTTGGAACAGAAGCGCATGGTGTACATTTTGATCAGAAGTCACCTTTATCGAAGGAACACCCCAGGGTACTATTTCATAGACAGAGATTTCCATCTTTTCATCCTTCAGTTCCCAAACTCTGAAGCTTTAGGTTTTGCAACTTCTCTTGGCACATGAAAGCACTGATAGCAACTAAAGGTTATAACAACAAAGCGGGGCTGTAAGGAGAACAAAGGAATTACTTTTATACTATCACCCCTAAATAGAGTTGTCTGTTTCTTGAACGAGATACATTCTAACCTGTAATTTACCCCTCCCATGCCTTATCATTATTTGCACCAATATGGTATTGTACAACTATGGATGTCAGTAATTACTACAAATGTCCATAATGATTAGATTCATTAGATGTGAACTGTAGGCAAAATATGTAAATATGTCTGATCACCATTACTGCTACTACAGTAATGAGAAAGGAAATCCTATTAGTAGGTACTGTAGTTCCATGCGGTACAGGATCCTGAATACAGTGCTAATCCTCTGGGATATCCAGGGTCTGGACCAAAAAAGTATCTACCATCAGATGCTATATATATATATATATATATATATATATATATATATATACACACATATATATATTATCCATATTCTCCATATATATCTATATTCTCCCCCTAGAGCAGGAAAGGCTAACCTGAGGCTCTCCAGCTGTTGCAAAACTACAACTCCCAGCATGCCCAGACTGCCTACAGCCATCAGCCTACAGCAGAGCATGGCCATCCCTGCCCTAGAGGCACCTGGGAGAACAAAATACGATACAGAACAATCTATGCAGATGGTGAATTGTGAAAATTTGGCGCTCAAAAAAGTTCTGCGCTCAGTGCCATATTAGGGTCAGTTCACATGACTGACTTTGAAAATACAAGTGTAAAAAAAACAGCACTGAATCCAAGCAGATTTTTACGCCTCAAAATTACATGCTTTAACGCGTTTTTTAGGCAGAGGTTTTTGACTGTTAAATTCTATAGTACTTTTCCTACAACCGTTTTTTGGTGCGCTTTTTAATTTGAATGGAAAAATCAGCACCAATTCTGCCCCATGATAGGACATGCTGCTTCTTTTTTTACACGCTTCTTTGTTACACATGTAAAAAAGAAGCAAGTGCTGCTTCCAATTGAAATGAATGGGAGGCTATTTTGAAATCAGCGCCAAAAGACTCAGTGCGAACTGACCCTTATGCACAATAGTGCAGACCCCCTTAGTTATCTCTGTAGATGCTAACTAGCTTTCTTTTTTTTTTTTTTTTTACAAAATCAACCATGATAATAAAACAATAAATTATAGGATATATTTTAATAATGGGGAGGAACTCTGCCTTAAATCCTGTAATAAGCACAAGCTGAGCTTTACTTTTGTGTTATATGTGAAAAGTTAGAAATCTCTGTCGTACACTAAAAGGAAGATGAAAATAAAAAAGTGTGCGCTGCAGCAACGTATGTCTTGTGCAGCCCCCAGAGCACAACACCCCTGGATAAGGGGACCATTGTAATGACACAAATCATGATCTACTTCAGTGACTATGTACTAAATGTCAGTATTTGGTGCAGTTAAGATGTAGGTAAAGATATTGAGGGGAGGAAGGGATTTAAAACACTCTGCGCTCCAGAATTCTGACTTTGCAACTTTTTGAGGTCACCACCTGCACAAAAATTTTCTGACTTTTTACATTTTTATATTCACTTTTTGAAAAGCGGGTGGTAAAGTGGGCATGACTAGCTATGCTAACTCTAGATTTATAACAGAGATATGTTAAAAAGTCGCAAATTTACTTCAGTACAAGGATGGCATAGGAGAACTAGAGTAGGGTTAATGATGCACCAAATTTAACAATGTGCGACATTTGATTAAATTTGGTGCAAAGTGCTGCAATGCAGACTACTACAAAACTGACTTGAAATATACTGATAAATTGGTGTGTGAATCTGGCAGGAGCATACCGGAGAGCCTGAACCCATGGTGGATTTTTACAGTGATCTTAAAGAGGACCTCTCCCCTCTCCTGACTTGTCTGATTTAGTAACTTTTTGTATTCCCCATGTAATACCAATTCTGGAGCATCTATTCTTATGTCTCTATGATGTGCCATTCCTTTATTATTTGCACTAGAAGTTATGAATGAATTGCTATTTGTCTTCAGTAAGGGAACAGAGGGGAGGTAACCAGTTGGGGGTGTGTACCTGCACAGTCTGAACATGGCAGCACTGATTGGCTAGAGTCAGTCTGTGCAGGTACACCCCCAACTGGTCACCTCCCCTCTGTTCCTTTACTGAAGGCTAATAGCAATTCATTCATAACTTCTAGTGCAAATAATAAAGGAATGGCACAACAGAGACATAAGAATAGATGCTCCAGAATTGTTAGTACGTGGGGAATGCATGAAGCTATTAAAACAGGCATGTCAGGAGTGGTGAAAGGTCCTCTTTAAAGAGGAGCTGTCCCCTCTCCTGACTTGTCTGATTTAGTAACTATTTGCATTCCCCGTGTAATACCAATTCTGGAACTTCTATTCTTATGACTCTATGTTGTGCCGTTCCTTTAATATTCCTGCTAAAAATTATGCATGAATTACTATTTGCTTACAATGAAGGTCCAGCTGGGTGTTACTAGTTGGGAGTGTTTCTGCACCGTCTGACATTATTCAATCATTTCTGCCAGTGTCAGACTGTGCAGGGACACACCCCCAGCTGGTAAAACCCATCTGGACATTTATGGCACACTTCTGGCAATGCATTTATAACTGTTAGTGGGATTAATAAAGAAACAGCACAACATTGAGTCATAAGAATAGATGCTCCAGGGTTGTTACAGTATTACATAGGGAATGCAAGTAGTCACTAAACAGACATGTCAGGGGAGGGGACAGGTCCTCTTAAAACCCATCTATAAGTTCCATTGGCCCAACACATGCCCTTTTGGCATACCTTGAGGTGGTAAGTGCGGCAGGGCTTTTTATTCATCTGGGTTGCTGTACAGGATACAGTTTGTTACTCCAGGAGCCTATGGGCGACTTACACAACCGTATTACATCATCTGCACCTAACAAACAGCAGAAACCAAATAGGACCATTAGATGGTTGGCCAGTCCCACCAAAACAGATGTGACCAGAAGATATTAGTCTAATGCAACCTTCGGCACTCCAGCTGCCGTGGAACTACAACTCCCAACATGCAACCTTACTCAGCTTTTCATGTAACTCCTGCAGAAGTGAAAGGAGGATTCTGGGGGTTGTAGTTTAAGAACAGATGGAGTGCTGGAGGTTGCTGATCCCTGGTCTAATGTATAGGGGCACCCTTAGTGTATTAGTGGAATGAAAATTGATCTTCAGGCTTGCTCACATTTGCAATATTCTTTACATGAAGATTCGAGCAGGTAAGAGAATTACGGGTTGGCTACACAGCGGCGTACATTGGTCGCAGCCAGGATTTCAGGGGCATCGCAGTGTAGCGGTGATCCTATAGAAATGAATGGAGTCACACATGTGACTCGACTGCAACCCATGAATTGCAAAAAAAAATCCAATTCTGCAGGATCCTTTGCGATTCCGGTGTCACCGTCACGGCAAACCCATTCTTTCCTATGGAATCAACGCTATACTGAAATGCCCCTGCGATCCTGGCTGCGACCATGTAGCTGTACACAGTTTTCAAACAAACATTCATTAGCAATCATCTGGCAGTGTAAAACTGCTGCCGATGCTCGTTCATCGCTCAATTCTGATTTTTAAGCATGCTTAAAAATAAGCACTTGCCGGCGCCAGATTGCACTGTCTATTCACGATCTGCCGCCGGCAAACCACTATACAGCATGGGGATGAGCTGTATAGTGCTGTGGAGGAGATCGCTGCATGTAATAGCAGAAGTCTCCTCCACAAGCGAGCAGGCGATTGCCGGGAAGGAATGCTTCCCTCCCGACAATCGTCTGCTATATCGAGCTGTGTAATACAGCCAAAAGATTTTCCTACCCCTCGCTGCGCAATTTTTTGGAAGATACAAATGTAAAGAAGCCCTCAATGAGCATGACGTAACCCTGCACTACAGAGAAAACATTTTCTATCTGACACAATCAGCCACAAGCATGGAAGAATTAAACCTCTCCTCCAGCAACGAGCAGGCGTCTCACCAATTACGCAACTAACTCAATGATTGGTATAATTATCTTTGAACATAAAACTCAAGCCTGTAAATACACGGGGAGCCAAGTCAGATTTCGTCTGAAGCTGCCTACGATGACATAACTACTGAAGAAATGCAATAAAAAAAAAAAAACTAAAGTCAACTGCACATTGCTAAATTATCTATATCAAAAGACATAAACTTGCATAGCATCAGCTACAAAAGCAATACGGCGGGAGGCAGGCACTGGTGGCTCTCCAGCTACTGTTGAATGTGTAGTCCCAGATTGCATCGCCGGTTCAGCGACAGCTGGAGCGTGCTGTTGGTCGCCTGCCATAAAAATTGTCCATTAAAAATGTATACACAAGTCTTCTGGAGTTCTTCATCCATAGATTTAAAAAAAAAAAAAAAACGCCATATGTGGTGAGCGTGAATCTTATATCACTTTTTTCCCCAGCTTGGCCATTCTAATTCTCAATGCTGTGCGAATAGAGAGAAGAAGAGAAGAAAAATCAGGAAGATTTCCGACATTTTTCCTATTTAACCTTTTTCGGAGGAAGAGGGAAAGGAGGAGTGTAGAGCAGGATTGCCAACCTGGGGAAATATTCTGTATGGAAAAGTTACGGATGCCCTCACATTTTGGTTTATTTTATTTGTAGGTTTGGTGTAGTCTAAAATGAGGAGTTATATGTTTGTATTATTATCATAGGCACATGTTACAGGAAAATGCTGCCCCTAAAGAAGGATAGGCCTTGTAATATTAATAAAATCTAGTCCATCGGATGGACTAAAAAGGTCTTTAGGACCGTCAACACAATCTCCATTGAGACCAAAGAAGAGCAAATCAGTAACCAATATCACTGATAGTTTTTGGTTGTCAGGCTCCCGATTGTTCCTGTAGGCTCTCTAATGACTGAGAGCTGTGCTTTAAGGCACACAACCATGACCGACCCGGGAAACATGGGCCGTGTGTCTGCTAGATCGTCAGGGCCGACTGCTGCCCCCCTGAGCTGATTGTATCCTAGTGTTTTATGAGAGTCAGTTCATATACAGTTCAGGAGATCATAATGCATCATAAAACACTATGATACAGTCAGTTCAATGGAGCCACCACTGGCCCAGGAGATACAGCAGACACTTGAACCATTTTTCCCGGGCCGATCACGGTCTTGTGTATGAACCCTTACTCTGAAATTCTGCATAGGTTAAAAACAAGTTAGGAAGAGGGAGAAGAGTCCGGGCATGGGAGAAGAGTCCTCTGTGCGGCTTCTCCCTGCTGTGCTCTGCTTGATTGACGGTCTGTCCCCATGCCTGGTCTTTTCTCCCCGTGCTTGGTCTCCAATTACAGATGCAGCAATCCTCATCTTGAGTCTCACTGTGACATATCGCACTCAAGTGTAGAACTTTTCCATCTGTATGTTTTATCCGAAATGCAGAATAGATTCAGATTAAACACATTCCTCTGTAGTGAGGGAACATTTTTGGGATTTCATGCTGCCTGTGGTACAGACAACATGGACCTGTTGGCAGGTTCGCTTTCAGAATTCAGAAACATTAGGTTGATTTCAAAGAATCAATGGAGATTAAAATTTGTAAAAAATTTAGTGATAAGAAAAATTTGTTGAAATTTGTAGAAATTTTCCCATTTAGAGACTCAATTAAGAAAATATTTGAACTATTGGTAGTCATTTCCAGACCCCCAGTATTGTCAGCATAATAACGGTTGGCAACCATGCTAAACTGGCAATAGAGAATACAGACCAACATACCTCAGCATAATTTCCAGTGGCAAAAGCAGAAGTTTACAGACAATTAGAAATGAGACAGACTCGTGAAAGCATATCCAAAAATCAAAGAAATGTGCTTCCAAACGTCAATTACAATTTTTTGTTGTAATTGAGACGATTTAACAATTAACACAATTGTGATTTTATATTCAAGTTCAAATTTAGGTTACAAGAGAAATCTCCAAAATTCTGCCAAAATCCATCATCCCACTAAAAAAGCATTGAGTGAGCTGCGACGTCCATTGAGGAGCATCCAGATGGGAGTTCCATCAGAAGTCCTTGATATAGAGCAAAGAGACTCTGATTCTTTCCTAAGCTTAAAGGGGTTGTCTGGGAATACATAATTTCTAACCGATGTTGGCATCCTGTCTCCCTTACTGAAAGGATCATACTTACCTGCTCCCTGACGGTCCTTCATCTTCTGGTCCGGGGTTGGTTTTCTTCCTCCCAGGCATGGGAATGGTCACCTGATGCTCTTCAGCCAACCACTGGCTTCAGCAGTGATATGTCCACATGAGACATGTCGCCACTGAAGCCAATGGTTGGCTGAGGAGGATCAAGTGACCATGCCCATGCCAGGGAGGAAGAAGATAAACCCCAGACGGAAAGATGAAGATGAGGAGGAGCAGTGGGGAGCAGGTGAGTTTGATCCTTTCAGTAGAGGAGGCACCTGTTAAAAATTACGGATTCCAGGACAGCTCCTTTCTAAGGATATGTCCATCGTTGCAACCATTTTCACCCACAGTGCACCTAAAATAAAGAGCAACTTTTTCTTTTTGCAAATAGTCTAGATTTTTAAAAATCTATCATTTGTGTGTCTACAGCACTTATGTAGACCAATATGTCTCCTTGGTGTCCTTGATTATGCAGTAATACTTTCTTCCCTCCATCTTCTACTTTTTATACATTTAATAGGTTAACAAGAAATAGGAACAGATGGAAACCATCATCATGTGCAGAATTTGATAAGTTGGTTTTGCTGAAGGCAACGTCGCCATCACTAGCAATAAATAATTGAAGTGTGACACGATGTTCAAATTTGCTGTATCCTTAAACCATCTAGAGATGTTTCTTCAGTTCTTAGGTGACCTGGCTACTGAAGTAAGACTGTGCAAACATTTGGCCGTTCATAAATGCATGTAAATTCTGCCTCACTTTTCATCCCACCTTTATAAATTGATGTGCATGGCACAAATGATTAATAAACATGTTCCACGGCAGATATGTCACAAATGTGGAGTGAAATGCGCTAGAGAAAGCTACAAATGGGCTGAGAAATGTGGACCTCTGTCTGCAGTATCAGACTACACACAGGATTTGTTTGTTGTCTGTTACCATGGAGACACATGGGTATGCAGTAGAGCTGTAGACACATTATGGTATGACTATTTGCAATAGTTGCTTATTTTTTCTTTTTTTTTTAGATACATTGAAGCAGTTAAAAAAAATGGTTGTGAAGCTGGACATTACCTTTACAATGAGGAGAATGAGGATTTTGGAAAAATGGTAACGGTGGGCGGATATCCGTTAATTCCACTGACACGGTGATTACAGTCATGCAGATTTATGTGAGGCAAAATCATTGCATCAAACATGACAGAATGGTGTTTCTGTGCATGTTTAATATACACAGATCATCATTTTTGTCTATATGACGCTTCTTGCTGCTGCCGACAAGGAAGCCTTTGTTGCCCAAAATTGTGTAAGGGTGGACAAGATGAAGATCTCATGCCAACAGCAGTAATCAGCAGAGATTTATAGTGGCGCGCAGTCCTCTTCAAGGGGATTCTCACCACTTACCTAAGGTTGCACCATACATGTATGTTTGGTGATGCAATAAACTGGAAGCCAGAAGACATCTGACATTAAAATGTAGTTGTCCCCCGGTCATGTATGAACAGGGAACTGTAATTAAATCTTTACAGGAACTTAAAAAAAGAAATTGCACTGTAAAACATCTTAACTAGTAATTCAGTAGATTGTGGTGGTAAAATCTTGTGACTGTAACCATGCATGACTTGCAACATGTCACCATGGACCAATTTTGTATGAAACCATTACATTATAGAACAACATTTGCAACTCTTGACAGGCTTCTCACCTGTTAGAGACGGGTCCTCAGTACCGTCATCTATGCTTTGTTTGGAGACAGGGAGATAGTTATGGGGCCCCAGGGTTGCCTCTTGTTCTCGCAAGGATATTGAGTTCTTGTATGGCTGAGGACTGTGTAATGCGATGTTGTGTGTTGGTACTTTTTGAATCGAACTGGTTGATATGGAAGAATTAGAAACATGAAGTGGTTGCGTTTCAGGAACATTATTTAGTTTTTTTTCCATTACATCTTCTTCCTTCCTATTTTCCTCATCGTCATCAATAACAACCAACTCTGCCCGGATGACTCCTTCGTAGTCGGTGAGCTTCTTGCCGTCGTATTCTTCATCGGCGTGCTTGTACCCCATGAAAATCATGGTGACTGGTTCGCTGTCA
The DNA here is from genome assembly GCA_900303285.1 of Rhinella marina. Lineage (NCBI taxonomy): Eukaryota > Metazoa > Chordata > Amphibia > Anura > Bufonidae > Rhinella > Rhinella marina. The sequence goes on from ONZH01025936.1 coordinate 304,897, forward strand.
TCTACATAACAAGGTGTAGCATGGACAATGTTGTAATGCGTGTCATCCTCCAGTTTAGTAGGTGGATACTCTACGATGTCATCTCCAGAGTTACTAAAGGTTGCTTCATACTGGGCCTCCTTAGTCTGGAATTCCACGTTAGCTCCTTGTCCATTCTGCACAATGACTCTTGGCTGTGAAGAGATCAGATCTTCTGGAACAGATGGTTTAGTTATGGGTATTTCTTCTGTAACTGTTGAATTATGACTATTTTGGTGTTCCATGATAACCGGTGAGCTATGGCCATTTAAACTGGGGGAGACTTGCCCTTTTTGGGTTGCAGCAGTGTGATATTGATTCGAAAACACTGGCTCATGATACTCTGTGGGAGACTGTGTACTTTTTTCTGTAGCTTTCCTCAGAAGGTCCTCCACTTCTACGGGGGCAAGACTGTCTATTCCATTTTTTACCATCTTTCCTTGAGAACTTAATGCATGTACCGACTTTCTGCCATCATCATAGACTTTAACACCTTCATCTTTAATTTCATTTGATGGCACTGGGATCGAAGAGATTACTGTGTTTTTACCAGTCTTCAAATCTTTCTCGACTTTGATTTCCATGGCAAATAAAGCTATATAAATAGATATATCATTACTATATTATATTGAATTTTATATTGAAGAGGTTTCCCAGGCTCCTAATATTGATGACCTGTCCTCAGGATAGATCATTAATATCTGAATGGTGAAGGTGCGACACCTTCCTCCCCCACCCATCAGCTGTTCGCTCCAACCTTTATTGCAGGAACTCGCTCTTGAATGAAGCAGGAAGCACAGCTCCATTCAAAGAGTATTGGCCGTGCCATGTTATTGACATTCATCTTTCACTGAAGTAAATGGGACCTGAGATGCAGTAACCCACTACACTTTGAATGGTGCTGGGCTGTTCCAATCAAAGGGCTAGTTCTAGCTCCAAAGACTGCAAGAAATTGCTGATTGGCGGAGGTGCAGCGTGTGGAGCCCCAATGATTGGATATTGATGAACTATCCTCAGGATAATATTTTAATAATATTAGGAGCCTGGAAAACCACTTTAAGAAACATGGAATATAATACTTTGCAGAGTTCCTGTCATTCGTCTGCCCACCTCCCTCCATTGGTGCAGCTCCCCTGAGTAATCCGCTGGGTCGCATGAGGAGCAGGTCCTGCTTTACTAAACTCAATATTGAACTACATTGTAAATTCAACATAACCGTTCCTTCTTCTCACCACATCTGCCATCAGGGAGGGTTGGCACACCCACACCACTTATGGAAGTCAGTCAGTACCACCAAAATTGGCAAGTTTTGCTCTAATATGTATGGGCATCTTTAGCCCAAGAAGAAGACCCTCCTAGGCTAGGAGAACTTTGAATATGAGACCCACTAGAAAATTTATTGTCCCACCTCATCAATCTTTAGCCCAAGAAGAAGACCTATCTAGGCTAGGAGAACTTTGAATGTAGAGACCAACTAAAAAAAATTTATTGTCCCACCTCATCAATCTTTAGCCCAAGAAGAACACCCACCTAAGGCTAGGAGAACTTTGAATGTGGAGACCAACTAGAAAAATGATTGTCCCACCACATCAATCATAGTGCATTGGTTATAGCATTATTTTTACCTTTCCTTGCCTCCTCCCCATTCTCGGTTTGCGCACTCTGCAATCTTCTCACGAATGAGGGTTTATATGACGGCGGTAAATCAGGGATGCCGGCATAAATATCCTTTACTGGTTCTGGGCCAAGCAAAAACATAAATCAAAATACTTACTGTAATTTCTACAATTATGGTTTCTGCATTGTTGAATAATCTACACAATATTTTTGGCTCAATCATTTACCACCAGAAACATAACTTGTAGCTCCCGGGCCTCAAAGCAATATCTGAAAGAGGGCCCCTCACCTGCCATTTATAATACTGGCGCCTTCTGATGTGGCAGAGAGGCCATTGGGCACCCTCAGACACCAAGGCCTATCTGTGACTAGATGACCAGCAAAGCAGAACATGATATAAATATAACATGCATCATTTTACCTGGAGGCACATATAGCTTCAAGGGGAGGATACAGAGTCTCGTGGAGGCACCACACGGCAGTGTATGGAATGTGAACAGTTCTGCATTGCATATCCGTAGAGCCTGCCCATGCATAGCTCATTGGCACAGTGCACGCGCCAGAATTGTGCACTTGCTTAGGAACCACATAAGGTTCTCAGATGCATCTGGCTACCTAAATGCTACCATTAGGTACTGGTGAAAGTGGCACCAGATATGTCATAGCATTACTGAACCTTGACACTAGGGTTAAAACTAAAAATACTTGCCTAAAGTAATGGATTGGTGAAATTATTATATTTTAGTGTAACTCAAAAGCTACAAAAGGTTGTGTTCCCAGGGGCATAGTTATAGAGGTGCAGAGCTGGCAGTTGCACCCATACTGGTGTCTGAGGGAACCAATGTCCCTTCGGCCACATCAGAGGACGTCCGGCTCTCATCCTATATTAGCAACGCAGTTTAAAATCAATCATGAGTCCAATATTCACAGCCTGTTTTTGCATTGAGGCCGTTCTTCTGATGCAGGAACAGTCACAGAAATCTAAGTCTTCTCCACCCTTCTTCTAGGAGTGTCTCTGTACTGATAGGATTGCGTGGTGTAGACTAGTTTCTGACTATAGCAGTAAACGATAGATAATATAGATAGATACTATACACATACCATCTCGTGCTTCAGCTTTCACAGCCTGAAATGATAAAACAAGAAAAAATATATCCACTATTTTATCAAAAATTACCGCGTTACAATATCAGTACACCAACCTATGTGACTGAGACTACCTCTAAAATTAATGTGGTGGATAATTAAAACAATTCCCTGTGTCTAGTATAGATACAAACCTTCTGCCTAGATCCCCATTGTGTTTGCCTTTACCTTTATTATATCTTCTGTCGTTCGCTCCACAGACTTCAGCCTCTGTAGGACACGCACTTCTCTGGCAGACAGTTGAGTCTCCTGCTTCTCCAGATCCTCAATTTCTTGTTCAAGCCTGAAATGAGAACACATTCCTATGATTAAAGGGTTATTTGGGTTATACTAAATTATCCTCTGTTCACAGAATAGGAGATAACTATTAGATCAGTGGGAGTCCTACTGCTGTGATCCCACCGCTGATGAGAACGGCGCCCCATACCCAGTGGCAGTTGTGCACATAGAGAAGTAAGGGCCCCATAGCAAGGCTCAAACCAGGTCCCCCACACAGGGCAGAAGGGTTCCCACATAAACCTCTTTCAGTGACCCTTGGGCCATTTTACCACCGCCTCATTTGCTAAAAGTTGTTCCTTAAGAGGGTAGAGTCCTGATCAAGTTTTCACCTCCAGTAGAAGAGGAGATGATCCCAACTAAGACTGGGCCCCCTCTTGCCCTGGGCCCCATAGCAGTCGCATGGTCTGCCACTATAGTAGCTACGCCTCTGCCTAGTAGAGCCCCTTGAAATTAAAGGAGTGGCTGGTCGGGCATGTACATGGCTCCAGAGATAGCTGAGTAGAGCTCTGTCACCGGAATCCCCATAGAAATTAATAGAGTGGCCGTGCACATGCCTGACCAGCCTCTACTTTCATTTTGGGAGACTTCACTATGTACGAAGCCCCCATTCTTGTAATCAGTGGGGGTCCCCTGCGATCTAATAGATATTACCTATCCTGTGGATAAGGGATAAATTAGTATAACCAGAAGACTCCTTTAAGAAGCCTGGAGTCCAATACACAAGCTTATAATCTGCCGTTTTCTTGTACTGGACAAGCCAATTTCCTTCGTAGGTATTTTACATTGAGTTATGTGATATTTAATGCTCATACATTCCTTCCATTCAGGATCCTGGCGCAAAGAAATCTGCAATTAACTAAGCATCGAACGAGTCTGGAATAGATTTCATTAAGCAAATGTTTCACTTTTATTTGTTTATTAATTAAAACCAGAGTGAAAGATTTTTTCAAGTTTGTTTTTGTTTTCAGATTTTAGATTTTTAATTGCATTACTACAACAACAGTGAGTGGTGGTTTTCTCCACTCCTGCACGGGACGCCTTCTTTAGACGGGAGCACCACACGGCACATCTGGAGTGCTGAATGAACAATATACAATATTTTATAAAATATTAAAATGGAAAATGAAAAAAAAAAATCTTAAAAAATATGTTTATCATAAAAATTTGATTTGAGTTGTACACAAAGAGAAAACAAATGCAGCAGAACTTTCTCTGGGGCCCCTTACCCAATTTTCCAATAATGTGAGTAAAGTAAATGTGGCATCCAACATTAAGAAATTACTGGTGTGGATTATTGTTTAAAAAAAAACAAAAAAAAAAAAAACTGCTGTATCAATAATCATCGTGTTCTTAGGCCTAGTTTCACACTTGCGTCCGGCAGAGGATCTCAAAATCGGGCCAGAACAGATCAGTTTTGTCCTCATTCATTGTCAATGGGGACAAAACTGATCTGGATGCATTCTGTTCCATTTTGTTGCATTTTTTGCTAACAAAAAAAAACGGATCTGGCACAATGGACTTACTTTGATTTTCATGCCAGATCCGGTTTGCTCCATTTAGCAGACAAAAAAAAAAAAACGGAGCTTGCACAGGTTTTGTGTAAAGTCTGCTAAATGGAACAAACCGGATCTGGCATGAAAATCAAAGTAAGTCCATTGTGCCAGATCCGTTTTTTTTTTTGTTAGCACAAAAAAAACCTGGATCCGACGCCCATTGACTTATAATGATTTTCATACTGGATCCGATTTGTTCAGCTTAAATTTAATACAACCGGATCCGGCCAAATCGGATGCATCGGGATTTATAAAAAAAATCTGTTTAATTCCAATTTTGAGATCCTCTGCTGGTCTCAAAACTAGAATGCCACAACGCAAGTGTAAAATATATAGCAATAACAATTCTGAATCGCCATTCAAATAATATTCATACAGATTTCTCCGTCATCTATAGGCTCGGCAAATGTTAATATACAAAAAGTGTTAGTTCATCCAGAAAAAGGCAAAAAGATTCAGGAAACTGGCAGAAGCAAAAGATTTCTGTAGATACTGCTAATATGAGTGAATGAGGTGAAAACTGAAATCATGCCCCTCCCTCCCCAATGCCAATTTCTTAACCTAACCCCTTCCCTTCAGCCCATGGCCCTTCTGCTGCTCCTCTCTTGCCCCAACCTGGTGCTGCCTGAGGCGATCGCCTCACCTGGCCTCATTGGTGGTGCACCTCTGCCAGGGGTATGGGCTGCAAACAGCCATGATCCTAAATAGCAATTTCCTCAAATTAAGAAGAATTATTACAGGGCAGGCTCCGTATGGCCGATAAACCGACAAACCAGAGCATTGCCGAAACATAAGTAGCAGTTTTGTTCATCTCATCGTTTTCATGGCTAGGTTTTTATGAGTGTATATTCATGTAATAGATATGTGCCAAGTTGAAACATATGCCGAACAAGGACAGTATTATACAGAAGAGGGCTGAGATGTTGTCCAACTTGTATCTGGGTCATTATTACAGTAACATTGGGAAAACAAAAATGATCTTCTACCAACAAGACCGGACAAAGCTTGTGCTTCAGTGACTAGATTTGTTCTCACAACATACAAGCCATTACAAAACAGGCACAATAATTACCTCCTAATGATATGCCCACAACTACCGCATGCCTGAGGCCTTTTTCCTTTCCTAGCACCATTCTGTATGCAACCTCCAACGAATCCTACGTCACTTCACACAACGGTGGTTATCTCATTTTCCATTGCAGGTTCCTATGAAAGGTAATAAACATCTCTCCCCACTCTAAACAATGTAACCCCTCTCTCATTGGTGAGATCCCTACCACCTACAGGGGTGGATTGGCCATAGACTTTACAGGGAAATTTTCTGGTGGGATGAGGCCCAGGAGGCCGCCTGAGCCCTCCTCACGGTCGGACAGTGGAAGTTTTTGAGGGTGTATTTCATGCTGCTGCTGGCAGTATTTTGTGATGGACTGTGGTATTTGGCTCTGTTGGGTGGTATAATGTACCACAATATGGTATTGCTGGCCCTGACTTCCATCAGTTTTGACTCAACTACAAAATTGGACACTTTTAGTATTTTTTTCCAGGGCCACTTTGAGTTCCCAGTCCACCCCTGACCACCTACATGGCACAACCAGAGACTACCCAACCTGCAGAGACTTAAAAGGGATGTCTCACTTCAGCAAGTGGCATTTATCATGTAGAGAAAGTTAATACAAGGCAATTATACACTTCTCATTTCCATGGTTACGATTACAACCACCCTGCAATCCAGCAGCAGTGGTCGTGCTTGCACACTATAGGAAAAAGCACCAGCCTATGTGCACACCCATGATCACGGCCACCAGAGAGACCAGCGCTTTTTCCTATAGTGTGCGAGCACGACCACTGCTGCTCCATTGCAGAGTGGTTGTAACCATGGATGCGAGCAGTGTATAATGTAATAATAAGCCAGCAAAGGAGGCAATATGGACAAAGTCATTTTCAGGAGTTTTGGTGACGAACCAGGCTCTCATTAGGGCTGTCAGGCGGAGGCTTCCGCCCAGCAGTGAGCCCAGTGACGTCACTGGCACTGATGCAAGGGCTGTAAAACAGCTAGGGCAGCAATAAAGCCGGCCCATCTGAGCTGGTGGCATCATTGCTGAGTGGAAACCTCCGCCCGGCAGTGTGTTATAGTAAGTAAAAGAGCATGAAATGCTCCAATGCTAACATCAGGGGGGCTGCCTGGGTGAAAATACAGACATATCCAGTTCCAGCTCTGAACCCGGACAGCCCCTTTAACTTAATCTACATGATAAATGTCACTTTCTAAAGTGAGACTACTGGTACACTATGTTCTGATTACCGAACAAATAAAACTTTGCAGCAAGTTGAGGTCAGTCACATACTGTACAAGATAAATAACGTGCACACGTTGCGGATTATGCACAGTTTCTCCACGTAGATTCTTGTGGGGAAAAACTGCAGCGTAATGCCCTATTCACACGACCGTATGAATGGGGCCGTATCTATTTCGCAATATTGCGGTAGAGATGCGGCCTCATTCACCTCTAAGGGAGCACACAGCAGCGGCTCCGCATAAAAAGATAAAACATGTCCTATACTTGTCTGCATGAGTCCGGACAAGTATAGGCATTTTGAATGGGGCGCCCGGCCGTCTGAATGGGCCCTAATACAGTACTAGCAGAGTATATGAGATTAGACACATCTCATCTACACTTGTTTTTTTGTTTCATGCAGAAATTGGCCTGTTGTGCAGATTTTGAAATCCGCAGCATGTCAATTCTTTGTGCTGTTCTTTTGTGTTTTGTTTTTTTACACTTTTCAATGCATGAGTGAGATCTGCTGCAAAACCGCATTAAAATCTGCACCAAAAACCGCATGTAGCACATGGGTGGATTTGGTGCAGGAATGCACAGAAATCCATGCAAAAATTTCTGTAGAATTTCTGCAAGACAGCCCACACCTGTGTGCAGGTAGCCAAAGGACCCGTCCACATTATGTTTCTTGGAACTGTTTTTCATGCGCAAAAAATGCCTCTAAAAAGCCTCCCATTCATTTCAGTGGGAGAACTTGCTTTTTTTTCCCCACACTGAAAAAAATTGTCAAAATTTAGCCTTTTGGTCCATCTAAAGGGACCCTACATTTTTACTGTCTAAGGCTTCATTCACACGACCGTATTTTGTTTCCGTGTCCGTTCCGTTTTTTTGCGGACCGTATGTGGAACCATTCATTTCAATGGGTCCGCAAAAAAAACGGAAGGTACTCCGTTTGCATTCCATTTCCGTATGTCCGCATTTCCGTTCCGCAAAAAAGATAGAACATGTCCTATTCTTGTCCGTTTTGCTGACAAGGATAGGCATTGTTACAATGGATCCGCAAAAAAAAAAACGGAAACACGGATGCCATACGGAACGTCATCCGTTTTTTTTGCGGATCCGCAATTTGCGGACCGCAAAACACATACGGTCGTGTGAATGAAGCCTAATTATAAGGAAGGATTTACCCCATTATGTGGAAAGTAAAACAACTACCAATATAGGACAACACAATTTTTGCCAAAGCTCCTGTGCCAATCCTGGTACATTATGTTCTGATTACCGAACAAATAAAACTTTGCACCAAGTCGATGTCGGTCACATACAGGATAAGTAACGGAGGAGGGAGGGGAGTGCTTGGCAGATACCCTTCATCTTAAAGGGATATGAAAAGAGAAGACCTGTGAGGTGGTCTGCCATCCTCCATCATACTACCCCAATATTCCACTAACCTTCGGGTTTTTTTTTTTTTTTTAAACTTTATTGAAAGAAAATCAATCAACACATCAGATAACAAGACATAACATGTGTCCAAGAATTTGACTTCGACGCCATCATATCCAGAGGAGCAAAAGTGATATAGAACTGTTCCACTGTATATGGCAGTGACGATGGGTGTGCAAAAATAGTAGACAGCAGCCCGTTAACACAAAGAGTCAATATGTGGAATCGCTTCATTTCCTCAACCAAACTGTGACTCTATGTAAAATCCATATTTGAAGATTAAAGCAAAAAGAGTGATGCAGCATCACTTCCGCTACCAGAGCCCAAAGGGAAGACAAATCATGGTCCACCCCTGAGTTATTGTATTAGGTAGCTGCATTAAGCAAGGCACGCAGCTGCGTTACATCGTACTGAGTTGAAGAGACCCTCATCCAATGTCCCCAAATCTGTGACAATTCCTGCATTTAAATATGATTGCCTCAATAGGAATAATTCGGGATTTCCACATGGCTGAAGCCGGTGTTTCAGGATTTGTTGCAATTTCTTGTTTGTTTTGACAATATCAGATATTGATGAATCGTAATTGATATATTGTCAGGATCCTTCAAAGAATTACAGTAAGGAAGGAAGTTTTATTCTGAAAAAAAAATCACCTAAGGAGACCTGTTTCAGACAGCGAACACAGACGAGTTTTCAAATGGACCACGCCTGGAGGCGGCCATGTGCAAGAGGTTTTTCCCACAGATCCATTCATTTAAAGTCTTGCGGGAAGAGAAATGGACAACTATAAGACATACTGATGGTCCCGGCATAAAAATTGCCCATGTAAAGATACCCATTCAGTTGAATAGGTCAGTACTCAGTCCACATGATGTATTGCACTTTCTAATGTGGGACAGGACCTGAACCGAAAAATATTGCTTGTGTGAAATAAGCTTAAGGAAGCATAAAATCAAAGAATTTCATATCTAGCGTCTTCCTAAAACTTTCACATGATAAATGTAACAATGCCGTACGCGCAGGCTCGGACTGGCCCACAGGGGAATTGCCTGGTGGGCCCCTGAGAAAGGTGGGCCCCCAGTCCACAAGCACAGCATCTCAAATAACATATATCAATATAACAAACTGGTCAGACTATCCAGTTCATTATTATAGATGCAGCAGAAGGTTAAGGTGGCCTCTAGGAATAGAGGTAGGTCAGCCAGTATCCTCTCTTCCCTGGGACCCACTTTATGAAGTTGTTGCAGAGACCCCCATAATCAATCATATTGTAGCGTCTTGTTGCTGTCTGCCTCTGTGTAGGCAGGTAATATTTGCATGTCGCTGTATAGTGGGGCCCCAGAATTAATTTTACTGGTGGGCCCTAGGCATCCCAGTCCGACTCTGCGTATGTGGACACATTTGGGCTGTAATACCGCGTTAGAGGGGTTGTCCGGGTTCAGAGCTGAACCCCGACATACCCAGAATTTCACCCAGGCAGCCTGCCTGACAAGAGCATGGGAGCATTTTATGCTCCCATTTGCCCAGCGCTAAATCGCGCAGGGCAAAGGCATTTTGCCCAGTTCCGGTGATGAACTGGGCTCTGCTAGGTGGAGGCTTTCGCCCAGCAGTGAGCCCGGTGACGTCACCACAGCTGCTGCCCTAGGGAGTAAAACAGCTAGGACAGCGCTAAAGCCGGCCCACCAGAGCCGGTGACGTCACCGTACACCTCTGCCCGGCAGTGTGTGTTTGTGAATAAAAGAGCCCTGAAATGCTCCGATGCTGTTGTCAGGCAGGCTGCCGGGGTGAAATCCTTGGTATGGACAACCCCTTTATTATATTATACGGCCCATGAATTTATGTTTCTATTAACTGTGTCCCATACATTTTATTTATCACTGGTATAAAGATATCTATCTATCTATCTATCTATCTATCTATCTATCTATCTATTAGTTCAGCTCCTCCTGCTCCATAACCAGCTGTCTGCAGATTGCACTGGATTTTCAACATGATGGGTTCCCTTTAAAGAGGTGCAGACTGTTTAACCCTTTCACCACTTTTTGTATGCACAATTGCACAGTCATTCCTTGCAACATAACATAGGGACATGTGTTTCTTAGGATTACACTGCATATCTTGAAGAATGAGCAATTAATCTTCAAATAAGCCCCAAGTACAAAAGCAATCAGCCTGTTAAATCACAGGATTACGGAAGGGATATCTTAGTAGTATTAGTAGTCAAAAAATCTGCTGGATGTCATCAACAATAGGTGGGACATGAGAGCAGGAGTGAATGCTTATGCATTTATATACAGTATATAGGTCTTAAAGAGGACCTGTCTCTGCTGACATGTCTGATTTTGTAACTACTTGTGTTTCCCATGTAGTTCCATGGACCATCTATTCTTATGACTCTACATTGTACTATTCCTTTATTATTTCTACTAGAAGTTATGAATGAATTACTAGCAGTTTTCGATGAAGGTCCAGATGGGTGTTACCAGTTGTATTGTCAGTCTGTGCAGGGAAATGCCCCCCCCCAACCGGTAATATCCATTTGGACCCTCATTATAAACTGCTAGTAATTCATTCGTAACTTCTAACAGGAATAATAAAGGAATGGTACAACCATAGAATAATAAGAATAGATGTTCCTTACGTGTTATTACACGGGGAATGCAGGTAGTTGACAGGTCCTCTTTAAAAACCAATAGAGACCTATCACGACAGACTCAAGTCTGCGTGAACATGAGCCCTTAGGCTGAGTTCACACGTCAGTTATTTGGTCAGTTATTTCCATCAGTTATTGTGAGCCAAAACCAGGTAACATAGTAACATAGTTTATAAGGCCGAAAAAAAGACATCTGTCCATCCAGTTCGGCCTGTTTTCTTACAAGTTGATCCAGAGGAAGGCAAAAAACCCCTGTGAGGTAGAAGCCAGTTTTCCCCACTTTAGGGAAAAAAATTCCTTCCCGACTCCAATCAGACATCAGAATAACTCCCTGGATCAACAACCCCTCTCTAGTAACTATAACCTGTAATATTATTATACTCCAGAAATACATCCAGGCCCCTCTTGAACCCTTTTAGTGAACTTACCATCACCACCTCCTCAGGCAGAGAGTTCCATAGTCTCACTGCTCTTACCGTAAAGAATCCTCTTTTATTTTTGTGAACAAACCTTCTTTCCTCCAGGCGCAGAGGATGTCCCCTCGTCACAGTAACAGTCCTGGGGATAAAGAGATCATGGGAGAGATCTCTGTACTGACCTCTGATATATTTATACATAGTTATTAGATCTCCCCTCAGTCGTCTTTTTTCTAAAGTGAATAACCCTAATTTTGATATTCTTTCTGGGTACTGTAGTCCACCCATTCCAGTTATTACTTTAGTTGCCCTCCTCTGAACCCTCTCCAGCTCAGAACAGGTGCAGATCACATCATTACACCTGATCTCTGTGTAGGTTTCACTACTGGTTTTGGCTCACAACAAAGCCATAGGGGCTGTTCAGATCTGCAAAAATGCACACTTTATTTGTAGAGCTGAAGTAACTTTCCTTTCTTTCTGTTCACTGACCAGTGCTGTCAGAGAGCTCTTCTTCCGGCACATTGTGTGAGCAACCAGGACAAAATATTTGTCCCACACAGAGGCGGCCTTTATATGGGTGAAGGATGCACCAAAAACAACCTGGACCACATAGACCACAATAATAAATGTAGGTGCAATACTTTCTCACCACAATTGCTAATTACTATCAGGCGTAAAACACCTTCACTGCAGACAAAATACGGCTCATTTAAGAAGAGCTGTGCGCCAAATAACAAATCTAACCCTAAATACGTGTACATGATGGGAAAAAAAGAGGAAGAAAATGATGGTGAAAAAGGCGAGCTTAGTAAATGGGCTCCATATTCTTCACCTGCACAATTCAGGCACCTGCTGGATCAGGGCCGGTCACAGTTGCAGTTCTCTATATGCAAATGCTGTTCTCAGCAAAAGGCATTTGCATATTTATTAAAAAGCGACGATGAGCTGACCTTTATTTTATGATACGAGGAGACGGAGATCTCATTAACTGACGATCTGCATTGTAAATAAAATGTGCAGTTTTCATACGAATGATTCACTGCTCATTGGCAAAAAAACAGTCGTGTTAATAGCAGACTCAGGAAGCACCAGCTTAAAAAGTACTTGCATCCTTGGACAATTTCTTTTTCTGTAATAAGTAATTTCAGTAGATGTAACCCTTCAAGGACGCAGTCTCGTTAGGTACTTGAAGAGGAGCCGTCCCTTCTCCTGACATGTCAGTTTTAGTAACTATTTGCATTCCCCATGTAATAACAATTCTGGAGCATCTATTCTTATGATTTTATGTTGTGCCATTCCTTTATTATTCCTGCTAGAAGTTATGAATGAATTTCAAACAGTTTGCAATCAAGGTCCAGATGGGTATTATCAGTTGGGGGTCTCAAACTGGCAGCACTGATTGGATAACATCAGACTATGACACCCCCGCCCCAAACTGGTTATACTCAGCTGGACCCCGATTGCAGGCGACTTCTAATCACTGGATAACTTTTAGCAGGAATAGTAAAGAAATAGCACAACATGCTCCAGAATTGTTATTATATGGGGAATGCAAGTAGTTATGACAGATGCTATTTAAACGGGCTGCTCAGTTTTTGCTTGTTTTCTAAATTGACTGCCCAGCCAGCAGTACCTATGGAGAAGTCCATACTGACTTGCTCCCCACTGCTCCATTCCAGCTCTGTGGCTTTACTGGTCTTCTATTCCCAGTAAACAGATGGAGTCCCGTATGCCACTGCAGCCAATGATTGGCCTCAGAAGTGACGTGTCCCCAAGCGGCATGTGATGCAGCAGTGACATGCCGCTTGGGGACACATCACCGCTGAGGCCAGTCACTGGCTGCCGAGATGCACATGTATACAAAGAAATGACTGTCAGTCTCTTTACGAGAGATCCTCCTCTATATAGTGCAGTATACTCTATGGTGACTCTTCCCTTGTCCTCTTTACAAATGATCCTCCTCTATACAGTGCAGTATACTCTATGGTGACTCTTCCCTTGTCCTGTTTACGAGAGATCCTCCTCTATACAGTGCAGTATACTCTATGGTGACTCTTCCCTTGTCCTGTTTACAAGTGATCCTCCTCTATACAGTGCAGTATACTCTATGGTGACTCTTCCCTTGTCCTGTTTACAAGTGATCCTCCTCTATACAGTGCAGTATACTCTATGGTGACTCTTCCCTTGTCCTCTTTACAAACGATCCTCCTCTATACAGTGCAGTATACTCTATGGTGACTCTTCCCTTGTCCTCTTTACGAGAGATCCTCCTCTATACAGTGCAGTATACTCTATGGTGACTCTTCCCTTGTCCTCTTTACAAGCGATCCTCCTCTATACAGTTCAGTATACTCTGTGGTGACTCTTCCCTTGTCCTGTTTATGAGAGATCCTCCTCTATACAGTGCAGTATACTCTATGGTGACTCTTCCCTTCTCCTCTTTACGAACGATCCTCCTCTATACAGTGCAGTATACTCTATGGTGACTCTTCCCTTGTCCTCTTTACGAGAGATCCTCCTCTATACAGTGCAGTATACTCTATGGTGACTCTTCCCTTGTCCTCTTTACAAGCGATCCTCCTCTATACAGTTCAGTATACTCTGTGGTGACTCTTCCCTTCTCTTTACGAGCGATCCTCCTCTATACAGTGCAGTATACTCTGTGGTGACTCTTCCCTTGTCCTGTTTATGAGAGATCCTCCTCTATACAGTGCAGTATACTCTGTGGTGACCCTTCCCTTGTCCTGTTTACGTGGGATCCTCCTCTAGAAGGTAATTCATTGTATTTTATCAGCTGAACAGATTGTACCAGGACACTTTATAGATCAGTGAGATGAAAAGATAAAAATGGAAGCAAGTGTGAGGAAGCTATAAAGGTCACTGCACTTTACTGCATACTCTGCTGTCATCAATGTGCTGAAACAGTAGTGACATCAAACATCTACACACAGGCGAAACATGGCTGTCCCATCTTATTTTAAAGGGGTTGTCCGGGGTCAGAGCTGAACCTGGACATACCCAGAATTTCACCCAGGCAGCCTGCCTGACAAGAGCATTGGGGCATTTCATGCTCCCATGCTCTCCTTTGCCCTGCGCTAAATCGTGTAGGGCAAATGCATTTTGTGCAGTTCCGGTGACAAACCAGGCTCTGCCAGACAGAGGCTTCCGCACAGCAGTGAGCCTGGTGACATCACCGGCACTGATGGGCGGGCTTTAGCAGCACTAAAGCCAGCCCATCAGAGCCGGAGACGTCACCGAACACACTGCTTGGCGGAAGCCTCTGCCTGGCAGTGTGTGTTTGTAAATAAAAGAGCCCTTGTCCTGCACGATCCAGCACAGGGCAAGGGAGCGTATTGTGTTGTCAGGCAGGCTGCCTAGGTGAAATCTTGGGTATGTCCCTTTAACCACCTAACTGTTTTGCCCGAGTCCAGCTCGGAGGGGGCGGGCTGCTTTAGATGGTGATATCTCCTCAATGGTAGCAGCTAGAAACATGTATCTGGTCTTGTCTGAAAGCTGACAGTCCAGGCTTTAGTACAAGACCAATATGACAGCTAAAGTCTAAGCAACAGAGGAGAAATCACTGTTAGAAATCAAGTCGGGAATAATCGCGAGTAAAACCTGTTTTTTCTTTCATTTTCAGCTGCATTTACAGCATCCCGATTTCTATCAGTGATATCTTTCTCTGTCCTGAACATATTGCTGTCATTGTCTGAAAGCTTGGAATTTCTGCTTTCAAACAAGATCAGTTGCATGTTTCTAGCTGCTACCATTCAGGAGGTAGCAGCATCTAAAGCAGCCCTCCCCCCTCCAGTTACCTACTTTTCCCACTGCGGTTTTCTCACTGTTTCCCACAGTTTATTAACCCCCTAAAACAGTTAGGGGGTTAATAAACATTTTCCCTTAGAATACAAAAGTAACCACAAAATATATACATTCTCAATTTAATCTCTTATGTTAAAGGGGTTGTCCGGGATTTAAAAAAAATAAATAAATTCTCTTGTACACGGCCTGTGGATAGAGATAAAATTCAGCCTACAGGAAGACACCACTAGGGGGAGCACAGCTGGTTCAGCGGGAACTATATAGCTTTCTTCCATTAATTTCACCTACTAGAGGAGAAATGGAAAAAGTAAACAGCAAATTGAAAGAGGCAAATCACTAAAGGTCCCCATTAGGTCCTCATTAGTGGTGAGCAAAGCGAGCTTCAGATGCTTCATCCGAAGTCGCTTCATTCAAAACATCGGAATAATACTGTACGGAAATACGTCTCCGTACAGTATTAGAATGTGTAGGCTCCGTTGAGCCAAAATAAGTTATTTGCGATGTCGAGTGTGACGTTGAATAAGTTCGGTAGTTGATTTTTAAAGTGGAAAACCACTTTAAAATGTGAAACAGAACTCGGCTTCAGATATGACTGGTGCCTCGGAACCGAAGCAGAGTTCGGTTTCAAGTTGGGAGACTAGTGATGGCTACTGCTGTTGCTCATCCTCTTAGATTTACTGTTTCTGGGCAGCAGATCTCTGTTCACTCAGCACAATCTGCTTTGCCATAGACAGCAGCGGTGAACAGGAAGGGAGACGGCACGTGCCCACTGCGCTCACCGTCTCCTCATACAGCTGAGGCGGGGGTGCTGGGTGTTGGACCTCCGCCAATCTGATATTGATTACGTATCCTGAGGATAGGTCATCAATATTAAAAGCCTGGACAACCCCTTTAAACATTATCAGCATATAAATGAACAGCCGTCACCTGAGCAAGATTTCATCTGACATCTAATGTGTATGGCTAACCTTCATTTCAGCTCTGGATACAATTCTATCAGACCTAGGCAATCCTATGTGAAGTACACAGCCTGTGCTCCGGACTCCAGGCATACAGTGCAGCAAGTGAAATTTGTGCTACTGATGCCTTTAGCTCGCAGAGCATTGCCTAGACCAGGGATCAGCAACCTCCGGCACTCCAGCTGTGGTGAAACTATCACTCCCAGCATGCACACTTGCTTGACTGTTGTCAGAACTCCCATAGCCATGATTGGAGCATGCTAGGAGTTGAAGTTTCACCACGGCTGGAGTGCTGGAGGTTGCTGATCGCTGGCCTAGACTGATGCAGCTGTATCCACTCCTCAGAGGAGCGCAGGACGTGGTGTGTACTGGTTTCAGAACAGGAGTGTTCTCATTCACTGACTGCAAACTAGTAACTCAATAATAGTGTAAAAGTCAAACCAAAGTTTATTAAGAAGTTGGATAACTTTCCATTTTTACAGTGATGAAGCTTTATTGATTGAACTGATTACTTTAAGGTCTAGGAAGCAACCAGAAAAGCTGCAGCATGTTCTATGCAAAAAGATGTGGCTTCAGGATGATGCACACAGACTTTTAGCTGCCGTTGTCCTCAACCGCACCCCGGCGTCTCCTCTATATAGTAGGAAAAATGTCATTACAACATAACTACATAATAGCGCATATAGGCGGTGTAGCAGTACTTAATGGTCATGTATGCACAGTGTCAGCCGAGTGAGGTAGCATGACCTCAGCCCTGGAATAAAGGCACCTTCTAATCAGATGAGTGGAGCCACGCTAGTAAATCTGCTTATCACTTAATTAGCAATTAAGGTATTGTCCTAAGTAATTGCTTCTATTTAAAGCTCAGAGACACGACTGTGTTTTAAAGGGGAGGCGTGAAAAATAAAATCTCAATGTCCAAGTGGGCTCGACCGATCGAATATATATGCCTTTGTGAATTTTGTTTTCGTTTCTGCTCTATTATTCAATGCCTTGTTTGTGCCAAGAAGTTATTTTAAAGAGGACCTGTCACCTCTCCTGACATGACTGTTTTAATAACTTCATGCATTCCCCATGTAATAACACTTCTGGAACATCTATTCTTATGACTCTGTTGTGCCATTCCTTTATTATTCCTACTAGAAGTTATGAATGAATTGCTATTTGCCTTCAGTAGGGGTACAGAGGGGAGGTGACCAGTTGGGGGGGGTGTACCTGCACAGTCTGAACATGGCAGCACTGATTGGATAGAGTCAGGCACACCCCCCAACTGGTCACCTCCCCTCTGTACCCTTACTGAAGGCAAATAGCAATTCATTCATAACTTCTAGTAGGAATAATAAAGGAATGGCACAACAGAGTCATAAGAATAGATGCTGCAGAATTGTTATTAAATGGTTAATGCATGAAGCTATTAAAACAGTCATGTCAGGAGAGGTGACAGGTCCTCTTTAAATTGGCCAAACCATGTAAGTATAATTGGATACAGTAAACAGATGTAGCAGGGATGAGTTTGTCACTTGGTACAACTCATTTTAGGGACTGCAGAGAATTCAAACCTGGTACATGGTTCACGTAGACTCTTCTAGGCATGGCATTAGAGACCTGTACCAATTTATATGTCTCCGCATGTCTTTTTCTTATCTTCCAGAACAGGTAAAAATTTTTACATTGTACAGTGTCATATGGGAGGGGGGAGTTGTTTTAGTAATGACGGTATAAACAGTTAGTAGGTTCTTAATCTATGTCTATTATTGAATTTACGCCCTGTGGGCATATGACAAATCAACAGGTGCACCGCATCCCATCAAACAAAAGCTGATGAACAATAACCCTTACCTGACTTGTTTGTGCAGTACCCCAGAATAGAGTACTAGCATTATATAATGCTACTTAATATGTTCATGCCTTTTAATGTACCAGCATATCTTTGTATGGATCAGTCAGGGTTAATAGTCCTCACTCTGCCCTTGTAGGAGGTTAGGTGTTGGACTTAGATTCGCCTCTACCTCATTCAGTCAGTTCTCCTAGCTGAGGAAATAAGAGGGAGCTACATGTTCTCACTTCTCAGAGAACTAGGCCTGAACTTAAAAAACTGCCATCTCTGAGAGATCTACCGAGAGAAAACCATCTTTACTTCACAGTACTCCAGGAGAAAAGAAAGAACTAGAAGGTCCAGAATCTGCATGGCCAGGCATTGGAGTCAGTCAGCAAGGTATTTGCTGTTTAAGTCTACAGTAGTAAAAACTTTACTGCAGTGGGGGGACATTGCTAATGTACCCTTCACGCTTGGACATGGTCTGGGAGTTACAGCCACCATTGCAAGAACTTTATTGCCAGTTTTAGATTCTGCAGAGAGATTTTGGAGAGATAGAGGGAGGGAGTACTACAACCCCCATCCTAGCCCATATTCAAACATTGCTATCTGGGAAGATTTGTACTGTGAAGTGTTTGGAACTGTGCTTTGATGCAGCTGGATGTACTACAACTCCCATTCAGCACTTTAGTAAAGAGAGACTTGTTTTTTTCCTACAACTGGCCTGGTCACTGACTCCAGCACCATACGCCGACCACTGCGCTTACACACCCTGTTTGCACCCGTACAACACTCATAACACCATGGGAAACTCCAACTACCATCAGGTAGAAGCCCTGATATCAGGGTGTGCCCTGAGTGAAGAAAAGGTGTGCCCTCCTATCACTGCTCTGGCCCTATGGAGCATCCATGTGAGGATTGCCACTGTGACTGATTACTGTAGCCTGAGCCACTACCATTCTCATCCTCCACTCCTCTGGGGTTTGCACCACATGTACCATCAAGGATCATTAAAACTGGGGATATCACATGACTTACTGGTTGGCAAATGGAACGAGTGCAAACTTTTTTACACACCCGTCTGGCACACCAGGAAATCTAGTGCCTAAAATTTTACACTTATATATGATTTAATATGATGACATGGATTGCTGCAATCTGCCCCCTTAAGGAAGCCATCCTGCCCTCACAAGTATGGAGTTAAAGGGGTTGTCCTGAACAGTAGGTTTCTCCTGGCCGGGCTCTATTTACCTCGGTCTTGACAACATGTTACCACTGCAGTCCATCACTGGCCTTGTCATGGGGACCGTTGAGGCCAGAAATTTCTCCAGCCATATGTTGTTGACATGACATCACCACTCCAGCAGGGTAAGGGTACTTTCACATTTGTAGCAGAGCATTCCGGCACAAGTGATAAAGGGGTTATCCCATGACCAATGTAAACAATGAAAATCAGACATCATATAGGACATGACAATCTCTTTCTAACAAAGCTAGAACCAGCCCTGTACCTCACATGGATCCAGAGATCTCCCCATTCATTGCTCTGCTAGATTTATATCAAGCTGACCGCGCAAGGGGAGTGTCTTTTCTGCTACAGCTCAGGAGGCGTGTCCATGCTCTCCCTATAACAGCTCAGGGGGCGTGTCCATGCTCTCCCTATAACAGCTCAGGGGGCAGTTGAAGGATAAAACTGAGCATGTGCGGCCTTCTCAGTGAACAGGACAAAGATAAGAAAAAAACAAACAGCAGGTGGCGCTATAAAGATACATTTTATTGAATAACTCAGTGGCTATGCTAAATTTTTAATGACATGCAATTACAAAAGTATTCAGATCCAGGTGCTGGTTTGAAAACTGTAGAATATTTTTCATGGGACAACCCTTTTAAGTACTTAACTGACGTATCCCGTGCCACCGCTCTGAACCACTGCATTCAATCACTGGCCTTGTCAAGAGGCCAGGGATTGTCTGCAGCCGTGTGAAGCTACTTTCACATTTGCAGCAGAGCATTCTTCAGATCCGGCATCGCCAGATGCTACCGGAATTCCCGCCGGCTACATTAACTAATGGGGTTCAGCAAAGAGCCGGCAGCAACCTGATATGCCGAGAATCGCCCGGACAGACACCAGCAGTTTTTGTCCGGCTGATTTCCAGCATTCTATGGCAGAACAGTCTAAATAGAGCGCAACCAGGAGAACCAGAGCAGCAGCGAGGCATCTGTCAAGTAAGCACTTACCACTGAAACTGGACAACCCCTTTAATTATGCAATATGTTATAAAACCATATGGGTAACGCACTATAATTATTTCCATGATGAGTGACGTTAATAACTTTCTGCATAGCTCATCACAAGCTCATCACAGGCGATCACTTTAATAACAGAAATACTTTTACTGAGGTCACAGCAGAACACTGCCCATAGAATGAGAAGATTTAGCCAAAAACACCAACCTTCCAATGTTATGTTCCAGAAGTCGGATCTGTTTTTGGTCTTCTTGGTTCTGTTTTACCACCTCCTCTTGTTCCGTGGGAGTCATCGTGTTCAGTCCATCCAACAGCCATTTCTCTCGCAAGGCTTTTTTCTAGAAAATTGTTAGAAACATTTTCAGCACTGCATGAATAGTTTATATATGATGGACATATAGAGAATTACATCACTATATTTTTGATTTAAAGAGGTTAAATATTATGTTATTATAATTCAGCATGAAAAACTGGTTACATTTGTAATTTACTTTCTCTTACAAAAATGCCCCAGTTGTGAGATATTCTCTTTACGTCATTATAATAGGACTATTTGGGGTTTAAGGTTTATAGTAATGTGTATGTCTGCTTACTGAGGTGGTCGCACATGCTCAGATCCTCAGACTCAGATCCAACCAATCAAAGCTACTTCTCTAGTAATATAACTATATTAGTTGCTAGTTAGCAGCTATACCTGACTGTTATATGTAAGGACTTGTTTTATCTGTCTTAGTTATCTGCTTATTTTTCTTAAATCCTTATTTTCTCTTATCTTGGATGACATTTTGGGGCTTTGGAACAGATTACTCAACTACAATGGTTTCAACATACGATGGTCGTCAATTAATATTGTAACTTGAATGAACCACTGTATATACTCCTGGGCACAGCACCTCCCCCTAAATTATATACAAATAGTGTAGCGTAGAAGAACTGACACTTTAACTTAGCCTGAACACTCCGTGGGTTAAAGGGTTTTGCTGGGAGTTTAATATTGATGACCTATCATTAAGATCAGTATAAGGGTTCATAGACACGACCATATAAAAAATACAGATGACATCCGTGTACATGCCGTATTTTGCAGAACAGAACAGCTGGCCCCTAATAGAACAGTCCTATCCTTGTCTGTTATGCAGATAATAATAGGACATGTTCTATTCTTTTGCGGAACAGACATACGGAAACGGAATGCACACGGAGTAACTTCCTTCTTTTTTTTGCGGACCCATTAAAATAAATGGTTCGGCATACAGTCTGCAAAAAAAAATGGAACGGACACAGAAAGAAATTGCATTTGTATGTATGGGCCCTAAGGCTGGGTTTACATCACCGTTTCATTTTCCGTTCTTCTGATCCATCAGAACAACAGAAAAAAAGATCCTGTATTTTACGCATCTTTTATGTTCATTTTGCATTTGCATTTCCCTCTGAGATCCTGCATTTATGAGTTTTTTTCTGTCTAAAAAAAACAGATCTCAGATGGAAATGGCTAAAAGGGAAGTAAAATGTGCATAACAGAAGCTCAGGATCTGTTTGTTTTTTTCCAGGATCCGTTTTGCTACAGGATCTTTTTTTTTTTTTTTTTTTTTTTTTTTTACAGGATCCTATTTTTTATATTATACTGTATTTCATGTTCTTCTGACAGATCAGAAGAACGGAAAATTAAACAGTGATGTGAACTCCCCCTAACATGGCCATGGGTCTATCTCCAGGCACCTCCACTGATCAGCTGTTTTCAGGAGTTCTGGAACCTGGCAATACAGCTCCATACACCGTGTAGTGGTCATACCTGGGTACTGCAGCACTGCTTCTGTAGTGTACAGAGCTGTAGTGTTCCAGTGCCTGGTTCTGGTGCACAGTAGCTCCTCAAAACAACTCAGTGGGGATGTTGGGAGTTGGACCTCGGTGGGGGGGGACTCGGTGGGGATGTTGGGAGTTGGACCTCCACAGACTCAGCCTCAATATTAAAGAGGACCTCACACCTCCCCTGACATGTCTGTTTTAATAACTAGTTACATTCTCCATATAATAACAATTCTTGAGCATCTATTCTTATGACTATGATGTGGGGTCTTCCTTTATTATCCCTGCTAAAAGCAGTTTTCAAAGAAGGTCCCGAAGGTTGTCACTAGTTGGGGGCGTGTCCCTGCACCGTCTGACATTATCAGTGCTGCCAGTTTCAGACTGCTCAGGGACACACCCCGGCTGGTAACACCCATCTGGACCTTGATTGCAAACTGCTAGTAAATCATTCATAACTTCTAGGCATGCAAGTAGTTACTAAACCAGACAAGTCAGGAGAGGGGACAGGTCCTCTTTAAACTCCCAGAAAATGGAAATGACATCATGCTTAGCACAGTACAGACCTTGTATTGCTTCTATAATGTACACCCCAGTGTACAGTACATGAATTATGGACATTTTTTGGTGGAAGGGGTGGTGTGGGGGGAGATTAGCCATGGCTTAGCTACTATTGCTAACAATGTGTTTAGCTCAGGAATGAGGTATTGTTCCTTGGAATGAAGTTTCATCACACCTCGTGTAGCAATCGCACGCGCTACAAAGCAAATACATTCTTTCTGTTCTTGCAGGATATTGACCGTCACAGTAGGATACATGGCAGGCACGCTTTTGATCACAATGTTCTACTGAATAGAATAAATCAAATATGTCTCCTTAAGTATGAAAAGTAATATAATCTTCTGTAAGGCTTCCAAAGTACTGTAATCTATATGTAAAGAACCAAGAGGAATGTGGATGGCATGCTTATCTTAAAGGGCAATGACGATATTTACCAGAGAGGTTACATAGTGTCAAAGCTCGGATACTATACAAAGAAATTCTCAGGTGGCTTTAAAGGGCATCTGTCAGCAGTTTGGTACCTATGACACTGGCTGACCTGTTACATGTGCCCTTGGCAGCTAAAGGCATCTGTGTTGGTCCCATGTTCATATGTGCCCGCAGTGCTGAGAAAAATGATGTTTTATTATATGCAAATGAGCCTCTAGGAGCAACAGGGGTGTTGTCATTACACCTAGAGGCTCTGCTCTCTCTCTGCAACTGCTGGGCCCTCCGCACTTTGATTGACAGGGCCAGGCATGATGACATTTTTACTGCCTGGCCCTGTCAATCAAAATGCAGAGGGTGCGGTAGTTGCAGAGAGAGCAGAGCCTCTAGGTGTAATGGCAACGCCCCCGTTGCTCCTAGAGGCTCATTTGCATATAATAAAACATAATTTTTCTCAGCACTGCGGGCACATATGAAGATGGGACCAACACAGATGCCTTATTATTGTCATGTATAATAAAAAGTCATATAATTTTTCAATATATTGTACTTTTCAAGATCTCTGATTGCGTCATTCATTGTTTATTACCCAAGGTTCAATACCTGTCAGTGGAAGATCGCACACAAAGACCATATTAATTTATATGTATGCATCCCAATAATCTGATTACTCATCTTCTGCTAAGGACACGTGTGTCTGGCATTGAAAGTCTAATGGCGGATATGGCCCTTACTGCCCTGTAAGGTCACTGACTACCGCCCAGTAAGGTCACTGACTACTGCCCCTACTGCCCTGTAATGTCACTGACTACTGCCCTACTGCCCTGTAATGTCACCGACTACTGCCCTACTGCCCTGTATTGTCACTGACTACTGCCCTACTGCCCTGTAATGTCACTGACTACTGCCCCTACCTCTCTGTAATGTCACCGACTACTGCCCTGTAATGTCACCGACTACTGCCCCGTAATGTCACCGACTACTGCCCCGTAATGTCACCGACAAGGAATTTATCGTAAGTAGAAAATGTTAAATGTAGATGACACTTCTTACATATACAGAATTACACAGAAATCTGATTTTTTTCTAGTTTATTTTACCTGTAAGTGATGCAGTTTTAATTTCTCTTCTTCAATTTTAAGGCGTCTTTGAGCAATTTCTTCTTGTAGCTTTCTCTTATCCTGGAAGGAAAAAAATTGAAACCATTCAGTTAATCTTAATATTTTTTGTCCAGAATGAATGAATCAAAGAATGTACTTTATAGATGTAATAAGAAATGCAGGAAAACTACATAGTAGTGTTAAAAATGATAACACAGAAAAACTTCACTGTACAGCCTGTGACATGAGGTCATAAATCCTCTATTACTTATACAGCTATTATCCTAAATGTTACAAAACCATACTAACTACTACTGTTTATGGCATAGCTATAGTAACATAGTGACATAGTAACATAGTTTATAAGGCCGAAAAAAGACATCTGTCCATCCAGTTCGGCCTGTTATCCTACAAGTTGATCCAGAGGAAGGCAAAAACCCCCTGTGAGGTAGAAGCCAATTTTCCTCATTTTAGGTGAAAAAATTAGGAGATACAGAAAATCCAGTTGCTCCGGGGTACTAGTGGTTGTCCTGGGCCACCTAAGAGGTCACCAGGACAGCTCTGTAATAGATGGGGGCAAGGTTCCTGAAGGGTCCACCATCCATCCCTTTCCTAAGACATATGCAAAGCTCAGCTGTTAAACTTGGTCCCTGAGATTTAGGTCAGGAAAAGGGTTAAATATAGACGAAGAAGCCATCTGACTAAACAGTGGGCATCCAGGAAAGAGTAACTGGTAATTCAGGTTTATGCTGGTAACACAGCTGCTGTGCAGAGTGCCAAGGCCAACAGGCCAATATTCCAGAGTCTCACCCACCAGAACAAGTGATGTAAAAGCAGAGCGCGGACACACGGGTGTAGTTTACTAGAAACAACCATATGACAAATCCATAGCAACTCACTCTGTGTATGTGTGTGTTTGGGCGGGATATTTGTGAGACATGCATACTTTAACCTTACAATAACATCTCGCTCAGACTTTCCCAGCTTCATAGGAGACCAGGTGGCACATTCAATGCCTTCTCTGATGGGAATATTAAATATCTGGGCTTAAAGGGGGTTTCCAGGTTGCATCAACATCCTTTAAAATAATCATTTATGAAGTCAGCTGTCATTTTGTAATGTATTTCTTTTACCTTTATTGCTCCTATCTCCTGTTCTGGGCTGTGGTCACATGACCATGTCCATGCAGCTCTTTCTTATTTCCTGTGATGTTATGTCCATGGGCGGGGCAGTGATAAGGGAGTGTCTATGTGACTAGCTGAGTGGGAGGAGCTATAAACTAGCGGGGCAGTGATAGGGGAGTGTCTATGTAACTAGATCGGTGGGAGGAGCTATAAACTAGCTGGGTGTTAGGTGCAGTGATAGGGGAGTGTCCATGTAACTAGCTGGGTGGGAGAAGCTATAAACTATCTGGGTGTTGTTAGGGGCGGTGCTGGAGGTGTGGCAGAGAAAGGAGCAATGCATCATGGGTTTGGTTGGATACAACAGGAAGTGCTACATACAGGATGGAAACAAACCAAAGGGATTGGTTTACATGGTAAAAATGGGTCAGGAGAGTCCAAATTGAAAAAAGGCACAGGAAAGATGTACATGAAGTAAGCAACTAGAAGTGCATTTCTGATTAAAAAAAAACAAAAAAAAAACATAGTAATCCTGAAAAACCCCTTTAAGGGAGATTTATTAGGAATATACAGGGTGGGCCATTTATATGGATACACCTAAATAAAATGGGAATGGTTGGTGATATTAACTTTCTGTTTGTGGCACATTAGTATATGGGAGGGGGGAAACTTTTCAAGATGGGTGGTGACCATGGTGGCCATTTTGAAGTCGGACATTTTGGATCCAACTTTAGTTTTTTCAATGGGAAGAGGGTCATGTGACACATCAAACTTATTGAGAATTTCACAAGAAAAACAATGGTGTACTTGGTTTTAATGTAACTTTATTCTTTCATGAGTTATTTACAAGTTTCTGACCACTTATAAAATGTGTTCAAAGTGCTGTCCATTGTGTTGGATTGTCAATGCAACCCTCTTCTCCCACTTTTCACACACTGATAGCAACACCGCAGAAGAAATGCTAGCACAGGCTTCCAGTATCCATAGTTTCAGGTGCTGCACATCTCGTATCTTCACAGCATAGACAATTGCCTTCAGATGACCCCAAAGATAAAAGTCTAAGGGGGTCAGTTCGGGAGACCTTGGGGGCCATTCAACTGGCACACGATGACCAATCTACTTTCCAGGAAACTATTCATCTAGGAATGCTCAGACCTGACACCCATAATGTGGTGGTGCACCATCTTGCTGAAAAAACTCAGGGAACGTGCCAGCTTCAGTGCATAAAGAGGGAAACACATCATCATGTAGCATCTCTGGTGGTTTATCTCCTAGATTTAAAAAAAAGGATTGTGCATGTTGGAATCCAGCACCCCAATCCTTATCTTTTGGAGTTCCACCTAGACGTTAGATGGTCAATGATCCTGGTTAGGCCAACATTAAAACATATTGCTAGCTGTTGATAGGTTTCCAAGTGACTGCGTTGGTGCCACAGATGTAGTAATCCTCGTTGATGGCTGTGAGGTGTGACAGATTGCTTCATTCATGACTAGTCTTGCTGCCACCAATTGCTTTCTTCCTATAACTAAATAGCCCCAGCTCCCAGTTCTGGTGCGAACGCCCTCGCTCCTTATTGACCGTTGTTATACTGGTGTCTGCAGTCTATAACCTGACACCAGTGCCGAATCCCAGGAATATCTACAGCCATCTGACCATCTTGTTTACAGCTACTACAAGGTGGCAAACATCATGTGGAAGTTAATAGCTTCTGGCCTAGACTGTAAGACCTTCTAAATAATGAAGACATGAGCACAGTGTAACTGATATGTACAAGGACAACCTGCTCATTGTCACTAATGATACTAAAGCGGGTCAAGGACTGGTGACAAGTGATTTACTCTGGACACATTTTCCTCAGGAGCTTGTTCCATGTACGCCTTTATTGTCTCGCCGGTCAGCAGGAACATCCCTATGGAGCCAAGCACTGGCAAATAAGTTTTGCTCTCTTGGGTAATATGCTACCTGTCTTCTGTCAAATCGTGGTTCCTTTGCTGAGAAATCCTACTTTTAATCAATATGCAAATTAGGTGTTAAGTGCACCAGGGGTGGGCCCACTTCTTTCTCTATCCAGTGTCACTTTTGGACCATTGATTCACAGGGCCAGACAGTGGTCTCACCTAGCTTTGCATTCTCACACAAGTGCCATTTGTTTTCACATTGGCGCATGTGCGGTACACTTGTTTTTGCCCCAAGGGAGATCGGGGACTACGATGCGCATTCGCCGATGCCAAAGCGAACGGCACATGTGCTAGAACAGTGATTTTCAACCAGTGTGCCTCCAGCTGTTGCAAAACTACAACTCCCATCATGCCCAGGCAGCCTACAGCTATCAGCCTACAGAAGGGCATGATGGGAGTTGTAGTTTTGCAACAGCTGGAGGCACACTGGTTGAAAATCACTGTGCTAGAATACAGGGCTAGTCAAGATTAAATTCCTACTGCCTGGCCCTGTCAACGGAGGGACTGGGCAAAGAAAGGAGAGGAGCTTTGGTGCACCAAGGGCAGCAGGCTCACCATGGAACTCACAAAAGGTGGTCAGAGGTGGTCACATGACCACGCTCAATCCGGAAAACATAGGCCGTGTGTTGGTTGCATCTCCTGGACCAAGCGCAGCTCCCCTGATCCTATCTGATCGTGAATCCATTGTACAGTGCTCACATGACGATGGGCATAGGGATTAAAAGGTGAAGACCAAGGGGCTGCCTGGATAACACCCTTAGGAGTAGACCCAAGTGACAATTCATTATATACAAAAATAAAAAGGTAGGACAGCACACACAGTCACTGAGATACGGGTGCACGCCTCCAGGGGGAATGGTGCAGATCCCCACAAAATCGAAAGATCAAATATCCAAAAAATATTGGATGGAGACAGCACATCCTTTCAAATGGAAATCCCTTTAATCCGGATGCTACGTTTCGGCCACAGGCCGAGAGAGGCCCCTGTGGCCGAAACGTAGAATCCGGATTAAAGGGTTTTCCACTTGAAAGGACGTGCTGTCTCCATCCAATATTTTTTGTACATTTGACAATTCATTATATACATCATCATGCGGAGAGTCCAAGGGTCTGCTAATCTATATATTATACTTTGCAGAAAATATGCCGATTCCATTGCTATGGGTTAATATGTTAACCAGACCTATTTTTTTTTTTTTTAATTACAGTCATATGTCTATCACCACTGTGAAGTCTAAAGATCTTCACATGATCCTGCCAGTCGTCTAATAAAAGGGAATTACTCAGAATATTCAAGTTAATTGCTTATGTTGCAGTTTTTTCAAAGGCTGGGTTGTTGTGCTGTGGCGGAGGTGTGGTAGGGTACGGTGTGCTGTTATGCCTTACAAGCCATGGCAGTATTTAATGATTAGAAATATTAGAAACTGAATGTTTCATCAACGTTCATGGTTAAAGGGGTTGTTCAAGATTTCAATATTGATGGTCCTCAGGATAGATTATCAATATCTGATCGATATGGGCCAACTACTGGCACCCCTCACAATCAGCTTTGAAGAGACAATGGCATTCCGGTAAAAGCTGTGGCCTCCTCACAGCTTACCAAGCACAGCGCCTTACATCATATAGAGGTTGTGCTTGGTATTGCAACTCAGACCCATTTATTTGAGTTATGCCTCGGCCCTCTGACCGATGAATGTAGCCACTAGGTTAGGAAGAGGCCACAGACCTCACTGGAGCACAGTGCCCTCTTCAAACAGCTGATTGGTGGAAGGACAGGGGGTGAGGACGGTTCTGAGAGTCAGATATCCACCAATCAGATAATTATCAGATAATTATGAGCATAATCTCGGACAGCCCTATGTAATAACCTGCAGGACAATGAACACCGAATAGCCAATAACATTTTCATAAATTGAATTCTGCCGTGGTTTGTACAGCTGTGTGGTTCTCTGTGCATGGTGGCTGCCGTACGCATAGTGTGCCATGAGGCTGAAAACAGGCAAAGCGTATACAACAAAGGGGCAGATTTAGTAATCCGGTTTAAACTACAGACATTGTAAAACTTAGCCTAGAGTGTGCCAAATTTATCAGAGTGTAAGATAGATTTGGGGCATGCCTAAACCATTTTGTCATACTTTATAATAAGCTATTGGTTGGCTCACTTTGTTTCAAAATTTTACACCAAATTTTTAGCACAATTTTGACACACATTGTGGAATCTTTAACCCGCCCACTTTCAGATAAGCCACACCCCCTTGCCAAGCTGGAAAACCAAAACAGGTGTGGTAGGTACTACAGATTTATCTTTCTTGGCAGCTTTTGCTTCATTTATATATATCATTCATATATCTAAAACTCGATGTGACATTATTGACACATTTTATAACAATCAAATTTGCCCCGATGTGCTCCACCTGTACCGGCCATGGACTTGAGATAAACTACATGCGGTTCCTGACCTCCCGACGCACCAGTGCCCTTTGTTCGTAACTTAAAAACCTAACCTAAAAGAACAAAATACTTGGTTTTAATTCTTTTCACGTTTGGAAAAATTGGCCATCTTAATGCAGACGGTGATTCCTTTCTATACGGTTTTGTGCTACATTATATACCCTATATTCTTACCAAGAAATTTGCTTTATTTTATAAAACATTCCTTCACCCATATGTAAAAATCATACTATATATCAGAAGTGAATGTAACCAGCTACAAAATGAAAAAGTGTGTGACACCCATGCAGAGAATGTGCCCAAATTTAGATAGGTCAGGGTAAATATGTGAGGAAACATGGGTTGGATTGTTGGTCATCCATACTTGGCCATTTCTTTATACTCGCTTGAACACATGCAAATTTAAACTTCCTCATGGAGATACAGTGGGCACGATAATCAACACAGGTCCAATCTATCATAAAGTACATGTAGTTTTTCATAGTGAGCATCAGGGTTGGATCAAAGGGAGGGTATCTGGGGCCTCCACCACTATATAGGAAGAAGAGAACCTCCACCAACCTTAATCCAGGCCTGGTGAACATCTCACCAACATTCATACTGGTGGTATCTGTGATTGTGTGGAGATGTTTACTATATATAGTTTCATAGAAAAAGACTCTGTTTAACTTTATTCATTTTAATCCTTGCTCGCTTTATACTTAGGGGTCCAGTGGTTGGTCGCACTCAATGACTGGCGTCATTGAGTGCAATGCATGAAGAGGAGTCCTCTCCATTTAGTGTGCATGCTCAGGAGTCCTCTCAATGCATTGCATGCCGTACTGTCAGGGCAGAGTAGGGGAATGAGGATGTATAGAGATAAAAATGACTGACCTGAGTTCAATGTCAGCTGTACTATTCATGCATTACTGTATGTAATAGGGCTGATCCCAGGTGCCAGAGTCCATCCAGGTTCTACTAAGACAATCTCCTTCAGTGTACACGTGGGATTCACCTGATAATGATATTTTCTCACGTATGGTTTAGTACTCTGTACGATATAATCATTCTTCCCATTATAATGGAGATCAGCTCTCCATACACTCACCGAACCAGCGATAGGCTTTGGTTTACACATAACTCACAGAAACAAAAGGATAAAAAAATGATAAAAAAACATCCTGCATGATGTGATAATGATTGTGGATGTCAGTGGCTACATATATATCAAAGTAAATCACAGAAAAATATTATTAGTGCACAAAAATAGATGCAAACAATATATACTGTATAAACTAAGACCTCATTCTGATATGATAAAATCTGAGACTCTTAGCCAATATATTTTGATCAAAACACATCTGTGCCCACCTACCCAGCGTCACGGTGGTCTCAGGTCAGGCAGGTCCTACGCTAAACCTAACTATGCCGTTGGGCATCTATATCTAGGAGCATGGACACTGCACATATAGGCGTGTTGCTCCTAGTGACCTCTATGTGCATACAGCAACCGATGAGAGTGAGTTTTTTTAGTTTATAACATGTACCTGAGGGAGTGGCACCTTCAGGTGTGAATGCGCTCTTAGCTTATCTTGAGTAGCATTCTTGTGCACTTTTGCTCTTTCTATCAAATTGAGCGCCTTGATTACGTGGTACATATAGGTGTGTTTGCTCCTCCTCTCATCGGGTGCTGTATGCGCATAGAGGTCACTAGGAGCAACACACCTATATATGCAGCGTCCACGCTCCTAGATATAGATGCCCAACGGCATAGTTAGGTTTAACGTAGGACCTGCCTGACCTGAGACCACCGTGACGCTGGGTAGGTGGGCACAGATGTGTTTTGATCAAAATATATTGGCTAAGAGTCTCAGATTTTATCATATCAGAATGAGGTCTTAGTTTATACAGTATATATTGTTTGCATCTATTTTTGTGCACTAATAATATTATTTTTCTGTGATTTACTTCGGTTTACACATAGCAGCAAATCTGAGCATCACCTATAGGTGAAGTCTTGTGTATCTTTTAGACAGTCACTTTAAAGTCTACCTGCACTTTGAAAAAACTTTTCATATGTCACAGGGGCATATGAAAGGTTCTGATCATGGGGGCGTGAGCGCTGAGCCCCTACCGAATGCTTGTGCATAGAGCTCTCAGCTCCATCTCCTTGTGGCAGGAAACAAAATCAAGAAGGGTCCATAGACTTTCTATTGAGCCAGTCTCCTGCAGTCAGAAGAGGGAGCGCATGCATGTGAGCACTTCTGCCAATTGGTAGGGGTCTTCGCACCAATCAAAACCACTGATATCTTGCTATGAGATACCAAATATTTTTTCAAAGTACAGGGACGCTTTCATTTAGGACATCATTAGAATGCCCTATGAAAGCTGAACTTGTGGTAGCAATTGAGCCCCGGATTATGCCACCCTGGAATCGAGGAATGTGACAAGTAGCATTGATTTCTAGTAGACAGTTTTTTGTGGGGTTTTTTAAAGCTAGCTCCTCATCTACAGCAACTACAAATGAAATACTGTTGCATGCAGCTGTATTTTGTACAGCAAGGTGCTGGTATTCACTCCTGACGCCCATCAGATGCCGGCAGGGTATGGCATATCCCGGGTCCACCATTATTCCTATGCCGAAACAGAATACCAGAATTAAAGTGCATGTGTGGACATTGCCTTAGGAGTCAGTGTTGCAGAGAAACGTGTTATGTGACCCGTTTCAGCTCTCCTGAATAGTTAGAAGTGCTTAAATGGAAAACAGGTCTATACGGCAAGGATCATCCAGCCCACTGATCAATATTTCTGAAAGCCATGCTACAGTATATGTGAAATTGCATTAGCAATAGGGTTCCACAGAATTGTCTGCAAGTTCTGGTGACATTGCAAAAATACCATGACTTCAATTCTCCCCTATGCAGAAAAAAATGTTGCAAGGCACCTTGCAATCATCATAAAAAAACAACCATGTGGAAATTTTGGTGATGGTCATACAACTGCTTGCTATCATGTCACCAGGGGGCCATGTATTGCTTTTGCTAAATCAGAATAACATAATATGGATGCCGGAAAGATCCATCATAGGTCAAAAGAGGAAAGCAAAGCATATCTGTCAAACAAACTATGACAGATCCTAACGTACAACCATCACAGATCCTGGAAAAACAGAAGGAATGTTCTCAGTGGCATAAGTGGTTATGTTCACACAGTGACCCAGCAGGGAGTATGAGGAGAGGACTGGAGTGGTAGTGGTATGAACAGCGGCTGCATCCTTCTTCCTCACTCCCAAGGCCACACAGGTCGCTGAGGGCAGCATATATGAGTAGCAGTTTTTTTTCTTCTGGGGCACACCCTGGTTGGAGTCTCCTGCTTGATGGCAGGTCAGTGCCCTTGGAGTTACTGTACTATCCCAGCCCTTATGGATTGCAATGTATTTGATATTGTATGTTTGACCGTTACTTCCAGTAAGAAATGGATGGTTATGATTAGCAAGGAACAGGGCCAACTACCCTGTTCCTCCCCTCTCCTCCCCTCGAGTGGGTCGGTCCTTCTTCCTGCCAGGAGGGATAGTTCCCGTCAAGACATGAAGTGGAGAGGAAGCATACGACTGAGCTCCTGCTCCTTAGAAAGATTCTTTAAAGAGAATAACAGCTAAATTTATACAGACTCAAAGTAAATCCTTGAGAAGATAGACAGCAGAGAGAACAGCTACAACCAGCATTTGAAGACACTGCTGTGAGGTGAGGGACTACAGCTAAGACATCCATCACCCAGACTACTACTAGGCTAGTACAATACAGATACTAAACTGCAGCCAACTAACCTGCCTCCATCATCCTTACTGGTGCCAGAAGTTTGAACTTAAAATCTGCTGCTATTGGATGTATTCGAAGTTCTATGTGTCACTTCAATACTATCGTTCCACTGCATCGATCCCCAGGGAGCAATGTCCTGAGCCCCTCCTCTGGGGTTCGCTACATTACGATGTGGATAAAAGCAGGAACAAGGTAACAAGAGTCTTTACTGAAGTGCAAAGTTACCATTACTTCCACACATGATGGAGGCACAAATCTACAAATCTTTGTAGTTCCTTCAAGTCTTACACACCATTCCAGCTGGGGGTGCACACAAATCCAATTTCTTCTGAAATTCCTAACTGCAAGGTGACTGGGAGCTGCAAACTTTTAAACTCAATCAAATGATATGAGTTCTATTAGCCACAGGCATACACTACCCTCACAGGCTAAATCTCGCACCCCCTCCTCAACTGCTCAAGGTTCTCCAGGGTTCTTTGGCTACATATAATATCAGGGGTTCACTGGAGTTCTCTGGGCATCAAATGAGCTGGTTCTGATTGACAGGACTGGAAGTAGCTCCTTCAGCATCTTCTCAGACTCAGGTTTGGACTGCACTAACTGAGTCCACAGAGGGAGGCCAAGCCCAAAGAGTTTGATAAATCTCCCTAATGGTGTGAACCTAACCTAATACATCATGCAATGGAACATATCACAATTTTTCTTCTCCCGGATTCCATAAGAATCCATCAGAATAAACCTGCATATGCCTCCATGTGAAATCAGAAGTCCAACACGGAGCCATTATATAGAAAACAGTGCCACCAATCTTTACACCCACTAGGTGGCCAGGACTTCATTCTGAAATTATGGGTGCACACATGCAGATTTATCAAGCCTGTTGTAAAGGAAAATTGGCTTAGTTGCCCATAGCAACTAGAGTACACCTTTCATTTTTGAGCTCCTTTCAAAAATAAAAGCTGTAATCCTATTGGTTGCTATGGGCAACTAAGCCAGTTTTCTTTTTACACAAGTTTGATAAATCTCCCCCAATGGCTTGTTTCCATACTGTGAAGAGTGTTTTTCAGAAAGTACGGCCTCCTTAAAACCCTGCATAGAAATGAACAGCAAATTGCAGAGACTGTGATTCAAGCTCCTTTGTCCCCTCCTTATAACTTTATAAATCACATCTTAAGAGGGATTAGGACATTACATCTGAGGCCATCACAGCTCCATCAGAGCAGGCCCAAACTTGAATAAATAGCTGGCTTTAAACTATCCCAGAATTCATCAGAATCTCCTAGAGCTTGTGCAAAGCCTCCTGAAGCTGTGAAATGCTTGCTATGTAGGGGGAGATTTATCAAAACTGGTGTAAAGGAAAACTGGTTTAGTTGCCCATAGCAACCAATCAGATTCCACCTTTCATTTTCCAAAGGAGCTCTGAAAAATGAAAGACAGAATCTGATTGGTTGCTAGGGGCAACTAAGCCAGTTTTCTTTTATATCAGTTTTGATAAATCTCCACCATACTCTGTAAACTACATGCACACAGCAGCATAGCTTTTGCCGATTTTCCATGTGGTATTTGCTGCGTTTCCGCACTAAATTCGCATGCAATATTTGCAAAGAAGGGGAATGAGGCACCGATATAGAGGCTTTATGGACATAGATAATATTACGCTGGTAGAATAAGACAAATGAAATCATTATAGAAATAACTTGAAAGTTATACACATGAAACGATTTATTAGTCATGTCTACCTCTTCCCAACCCCACCTCACAAAAGGTGATTATTATCTGGCACATATGGGTACCGTCACACGCATCTGTTTTTTTTTTTTTTTTTTTTTTCTGAAAATTTCTGCGACTGAAAATGAGAATGGGGACATGCAAAATTCCATGTGCTTCCCTCTAGAACAACTCAATACAGAAGAATGGAACAGATTTTCAGTCGCAGAAATTTTCTGCAATAAAATCAGCCATGTGTGAAGGCTCCCTAAACCTTCATGATTTGGACTAGCAGCATCCTAAAGACTCCATGGAGAAAGAATTTCATTCACATTTTCATTACATTGATTTCATTAAAGGGGTATTCAGACGGGCAGATTGACGTGCGGAAAGACAGTACCATATTACAGTACTGACAGAAAAAAAAGTAGTGCATGCAGGACATTTTTTTTCAGTCTAAATAAAATGTATCTCAGACGGAAATGGCATAACTGATGCACAGGATGGGTTATTTTACAGGTTCCGTTTTTTTTCTTTATTTTTCTATTCTTCTGATGGATCAGAGGAATGGAAAAATAACGGTGATGTGAATTCTCCCGTAGTACACTGTGACACATCATCTCCCTGCAGATTTTTAGTGCGGACTTCACCCTCTGCAATGGTAAGATCGAAGCAAGTCCGCAACAAAACCCTCAAGTAAGGCCTCGTTCACATTTCCGTTTTTAACTGACGTGTGCTGTCCGCATTTTCTGCAGACAGCACACGCACCCATTGATTTAAATGTGTCTGTTCACATTTCAGCATTTTTCTAGTAAAAAAATCACGAGGACATGCAGTACTTTGATCCGTGATGCGGAACAAGCACACCCATTGAAGTCTATGGGTCTGTGAAAATCACTGACACACATCCATGTTGTGCCCGTATTGCTTCCGTTTTTCACTGATGAATAATAGGAGATTCTTTGGAAATTAATTTTCAGCTGAGCAACGTCAGTGAATTACGGATGACACACTGATGGTAAAAACGGACACACTGACCAACCACGGATCCTTCACGTACATATTCCCGGATGAAATGCGTACGCTTTTTTCACAGATGTGACACTGACACGGAAATGTGAATGAGGCCTAACACATGTAATCTGGTGCCGAAATGCATGAAAATCTGCGTGTAAATTCTGTTTGAAAACCCACACCGACGTGCAGGTAGTCTAATGCCCCTTTCACACGAGCGGGAGACTCGCATGTCTCCCGCAACGCATCTACAGGGCTGGACTCCTGCACTGACTGGGATCGCATATAATGCTATGCGATCCCTGTCAGTGCCGAGTCCAGCCCTGTAGATGCGTTGCAGGAGACATGCGAGTCTCCCGCTCGTGTGAAAGGGGCATAAGGCCTCATGCACGCAGCCATGTCTGTATTTCAGTCCACAAGCTATGGACTTGCAAAATACGAATACCTTTTTCTGACTCCCAGCAATAGAAATCACTATTCTTGTCCGCAATATGAACCCCGAATAGGACATGTTATATAACTTGAGGAACGGGCACACAGATCCTCAAAAATTGTGGGAGAAAAATATGATTGTGTGCATTAGTCCTTAGGTCAGGCATATCTGTTTGAGCTCCCTTTTATTGACTTAGGCCTCATGGATATGGTCGTATTTTTCACCCGTGTGCTATCCACGTTTTTTGGGGGCATCTACAATGTTTGGTTTGTAATGCAATGTCATTTTTGTAATGTTATGTCACGTTTGCACTGTACTCCAGCAGGTGAGGTATGGTTGTCAATAGGGATGGGACTTTTCTTATTCCACCCCTCTTGGTGGAAGTGGACTGTTCCTACTTCCTGTCAGGAGAGAACAGAGCTAGAATAACAAGTGAGGGAGCATGACCATCTGCTCCCGCTCCATAGGGCTTCAAGGACCAGAGAAGCAGCTCCACCTGTGAGGAACACTACTCCAAGGAGACTGCATGGTCCACGGCTACATCAATTCTTCAAAGCTGCAGTGTTTACAGTCAGCACAGTGGTCAGCAACCAAAGCTATACAGACCCTGCTGCAGGTGAAGGAAAAGGTGTTACGACGTCCATCACCATAGTTCAGTACAGGTAAACTCCAAAAGCCTGCATAACATAGTGGACACCTACAGCCACAAGTGCCAGCTTACAACTGTTAGAAGTAAGCAAGATAGCATACCAGAGGAGCCATTATCAGCTACTTTACCAGCCATCATTCCTCATCATCTGGGGAGAGAAACTGCACTGTATACAACTACTACTGAATGTACTACAACTCCTATTTTACACATTACACTTAGTGAAAAGAGAATTTTATTTTTCCACTTCTGGCCTTATTCCTTATTCCCAGGGAGCAACGGCCTGAATTAGTACACTGTGACACATCATCTCATCAGGGCCACTACCACTCCCATCCTCTGTACCAGCTCTTCAGGGGCTCACTGCAATTTCTGTTCATTGGAGTGAGAAACATGCAGAATGCACATGGAAGGAATCTGTATTTTGTGGATCAAAATACAGACACGGTCGTGTCATGAGGACTAATAAGGGGACTGTCTGGAGTCACAGTGTGCTGCGCTATTCTATCCATCAATGTCCACGCAATGGAAACATGAAGACAAATGGTTAACAGAAGTGTGAACAGAGACTTAGTCCAATGCTTTACCCTAACAAGATATCTTATGTACACTTTATCACACGCTGATATCACAGATGGATCTGAAGGGACTCAATGGGGGTCATTTACTTACAGCGCTACACCAGTAAAAGGGAGGTAATGGAGTAGAATTCCAATCTAGGTGCACACACCTCATCATAAATTAGGCATATCCTCTGGCAGTGCAGGGGGATATCAAAGAGCATCATATAAAAACAGTCTTTGATAAATGACCCCCAATAACTCATGACTGATATTCTGTTTGACACAAAGCTGTATATACAATTATGTAAGAGATTTTATATAATTATATATTGGCATACCAGTGCTGTCGGTGTTGCTGGGTGACAGCTGCTGACCATGAAGATGTTGTGCCCGAGTTATGATATTAAAATGTGCACCTGTAGCTTTAAAATAGTGCGAATGGACGAAATGGTGGTAGCAGCAAGGTCACCGGTATGTGGCACCGCTTTCACGGATATCACATGTACATATACAGACATGTGCGTCCTGGTACGTATGGAGATGCAGACGTAAAGGTGCATTTACGTGAGATGTTTTTGACCGCCCTGTAAAAACTGCATCCAAAACCAGAGCGAAAAATTCCGCAGTTTTGCAATGCATTCTTTTTGCCATGCAGCTTGTACAAGTGATATACAAAGTTTTTGCGGTACGGACTTTGGCAAGCACCAAAAACGCTTGCAAATCATCTCCATTTATTTCAATGGGAAAACTGCTTGTCCATTTACACAGCTGTTTATTTTCCGCTCGTGGTTTAAGCGCTCAGCTACACAGCGATATTTGTGACTTATTGTCACAATGCGACATGCTGCGACTGCAACAAGACAATTGCAAGAAATACATCCAAGTCAAATTTTTTTCCGACTGTCACGTCAAAGTTGCAGCATGTCGCCTTGCAACACCATTGACTATCATTACAAAAAATCTTGCAAAACACATGTCGCCACATAGAGGTACCCTTCCTGTTGTGCAAACCAAGCCCTAAAAAAATCCGGTATGGAAAAAGAAGTGACTAGGGATGAGCGAACTTGTGTTTCAAGTTCGGTGTGCAACGTTCGGGTTATCTAAGAATTCCATAACTTATGGTCTGTGGTAGGGGAATCCAACGGAATTCTTAGATAACCCGAACCTCGTATGCCAATCATGAAACACAAGTTTACTCATCCCTAGAAGTGACATTTTCATTCTTGGTACAGATTCTGCGTCAGATCCAAACTTTCCATTGAAATGAGCAGATGGGATAAAAAACTATGTACAAAACTACATTGAAAAAAAACATGTCACAAACCACGTCGGAATAAAAACTGCTTTTAAAACCATGCAGAATCCTGAAGCAGAATCAACATTGTTTTTTCTTTCTTTTCAGCCCAGAAGAGCTCCGTGTGAAGATACCCTTACACAATACAGTAAGACATCTCCATACGACCAACTCTTTGAGAAGACCAGACTGGATTTTCACTTCCACCATATATTATGCAGACTGACCATCTTCTTCTAGAAGACCACTAGAAAACCACTTTTTCAGTTCCACCTTGCGTGGTTGCCTCAAAGAGGTTTCCATTATTTACACGGAAGGTTGACCCAGTGGCCAGTGACCAGCATGCCACCTACCTGCCATCAAGCACGTATCAGACCAGTAGATAATTTATCTAGCTGCACATTTCACATATAAGTATTTTTCCGACATCTAAAGTGCTCCACACAATTCAGCAGAACACCTGCTCAAGCCGGTGGCATACGACAGAAGCTTCTCATAAGACAGATTGCAAGAAATGGGACTTACAGTTATGGCCAGGAGCCTTTCCTTCAGCAGCTCGGCTTCTTCCATCCTGTAAAGTTACACAGAAGACATTCAGGTTTGAACAAGCTGAGGAGAAGCTGCGGCAGAGCTGAAGACGAGAGAGCAGCTGGAGGACTTAAGTGCAACCCTAATGCGAAGCTGAGAAGTAAAGAGTTTCTTAATGGGCAAGCCTATGGATCAGCCCAGACAGGCTCATGTGAGGAGGGTGTGCTCTGCAGGCAGGCACTCACATAGCTAGTGCCATGACTGACATCTAGCACAAGTTTCTATCTTTTAACAAGCTGTCAGCTCTTTCTGCCTAAGTACACAGATATCGTATTTCCCCGAGCCCTTGATGTCACACTCATTCCGATATATAACATTGTGCCCTATTTCCTGTTTGTTTAGCCCTTTACAGCAATAATATAAGCACGTCACCATGATGAGGCATTCACTGCTGCCCTATTACATAAAACACATGTAGGTGCAGTGACCTGATTTGTCTTTGTCCTACAGGTGGAATGACCTGACCTTCTACATACTCGAACGGGTAAAATATTACCGCCGAAGGAACGCTAAATCTAGAATGAAGGTTAAAAGGTAAAATAAGAATAACATTAGGAAGTGATATTGCTCCAAAACTCCTGCAGGGTTAATTTCCCATTGTTGATGAATGGAGATTAAAATGGTTTTCTGAGATTCTTTAACTGATAGTTGGGGTCCGACCCCCGAAACTGCTGTTTGAGAAGGCACCGGTGCTCGCAGTAGTGCAGTGGCCTTCTCATAGCTTTCCCTAGGCCATGTGACGTCACATGGCCTAGACGCAGCTCAGCCCCACTGAAGTGAATAGTGCTTAAAGGGGTTGTCTCACTTCAATAAGTGGCATTTATGTAGAGAAAGTTAATACAAGGCACTTACTAATGTATTGTGATTGTCCATATTGCTTCCTTTGCTGGCTGGACTCATTTTTCCATTACATTATACACTGC
This sequence comes from Rhinella marina, assembly GCA_900303285.1. NCBI lineage: Eukaryota > Metazoa > Chordata > Amphibia > Anura > Bufonidae > Rhinella > Rhinella marina. The sequence goes on from ONZH01025936.1 coordinate 345,530, forward strand.
TCGTATCCATGGTTACAGACCACTCTGCAATCTATCAGTGGTGGTCGTGCTATAGGAGAAAGCGTCAGCCTATGTGCGCTCCCATGGTCCTGATCACCAGAGAGGCTGACGTGCAAGCACGACCACCGCTAATGGATTGCAGGATGGTCTGTAACCATGGAAACGAGCAGTGTATAATGTGATGGAAGGATGAATCCAGCTAGCTAAGGAAGCAATATGGACAATCACAATGCAGTAGCAAGTGGCTTGTATTAACTTTCTCTACATGATAAATTCCACTTACTGAAGTGAGACAACCCCTTTAACTGCGATACCAAGCACAGCCGCTATACAATTTATGGCGCTATGCTTGGTCAGCGCTACTGAGAGCACCAGTGTCTTCTTAAACAGCTGATTGGCCCAGGTGTCAGACCCCCTACCGATCAGATACTGATTGGAAAACCCCTTTCACCAAGGCGTGCAGCTTAAGGCCCCATTCACGCGTCCGTATTTTGCATCCGCATCCTCTCCGCATCCGTTTCCGCATTTGTGGACAATTATGCGGATAGTATGCGGATCCATTCATTTCAATGGGGCCGCAAAAGATGCGGACGGCACAAAGTGTTCCGCGGCTCCCGGAAAAAATAGAACATGTCCTATTTTGCAATGTGCAAATTGCGGAATGCACATTGCCGGTGTCCGTGTTTTGCGGATCCGCAAAATACAGACTTGTGAATGGGGCCTAACTATGCTTTTGACCTTCTGCAGATAGAGCAGCGGGGGGGGAGCTCCTGCTGCAGCCAGTCGCCTTACAGTCTCACACAGGACAGTAAAGAGGCGTATGGGGGACATGATTGGATACAGGAGATTTCTTTCTTTTATATATTGCTCAGTTTTACTTGCAGTATGATACAAAACCAAAGAAAATAAGGGGTTAAAAGAGGAATTGCTAAGAGATTTTTTTCTCTTTTTTTGCCCATTTTTATTTTTCATATCCATTTAAGGGAAAATAACAGTGATGTGAACTCTCCTTTAGGCTTCATGCACATGACTGTAGCAGGTCCATGCCCGTATTGCGGCCCGTACTTGGGTCCACAATACGGAAGATATGGTGCGGAACAGAGGCATGGAAGCCAGAGTGCTTCTGTGGGTTTTCTGTCTGTGCCTCCGCACGGCAAAACAGTAGGGCATGCATTACTTTTTTGCGGGGCGGACCGTCGGATGTGGATCGCAGACCCAATTGAAGAGAATGGGTCCACGTCCACTGACAGCAGGCACATTTACGGTCCGCAGCACAGGCACGGCCGGCACATGGTCGTGTGCATGAGGCCTAACTGAGATGTTCATCGGTCACTTGATTATGGTGAAACTATTATTTATTCTATGGTGAGAGCTGACCAGATGACAAGAAGATCATTTTTCAGAACTGGTGCCAACTTGTGCAATCAATAAAATGTGATATTTGGGTCTAAAGTGCTATAATCACCAGTTTTTCAACCAATTGTAATTTGCTCCGTTGCTTGAAACCCTGTTTTGCACCTGCTTGAAAACTGTCCTCAGTCTTTGGGATCGTAAGTATTTTCTGAGAAAAATATGTGTGGAGCACCAAAGAGCTCTATATATTACCCAGTATACACAGGGAATATTTTTTCTTTTGGAGAAAAAAAGAGAACTTTGAGAAAAAAAATCTTGGTAGGCCCAGCTTGGATAGTGGTCCATATTATTCTATTGGTGCTGAATGGATCCCAATTACCACTGTGTGCATAGGGCCCTAGAAATACAGCTCCATTGTAAGGCTACATGCACACAGCCGTGTCTATGTTTCTGTCTGCAAACAGATCCGCAAAATACAGATACTGTAATTAGAGGTGAGCGAGCATGCTCGAGTGCCATTTTTGCGTATTTGCGTACGCATTTTAAAATTTGGACGCTATTCATACGCATATTTTAATCTATACGCAAATGCGTACGAATAGCGTACGAATAGCGTACAAATTGAATTTGTACGCTATTCGTACACTATTCGTATGCATTTGCGTATAGATTAAAATATGCGTATGATTAGCGTACGAATTTTAAAATGCGTACGCAAACACGCAAAAATGGCACTCGAGCATGCTCGGCCGAGCATGTTCGCTCATCTCTTTGTACTTTCCATGTGCATTCCACATTTTCTGTAGAAAGGGCTGTTCTTTTCCACCATACGGACAAAAATAGGACAACTACTATAATTTCAGGGAGGGCCACACAGATCTGCAAAAAAATTTTTAGTGTGTTCATGGCCCCATAGAAATGAATAAGTAGGTGTGCTATCCGCAAGCAGCGTGAAGCCTTACTGAAATGTGCTGAAAACTTTGTGACCTTGTGGTTTAAAACTGTTTCTAAGGCCGAGAGGAACCCTTTAAGACAATTGATGCAGCTCTCATGGTTTTCCAAGCTGCCTGTATATTTCTTCTACTGTACTCAGTTATGTCCATGGAAAATGGATGACACGGAGGTCAATGGACGCAGATTCAAACACTGATTCTTCATGGACATCTTCACAGATGAAACACAAAAGAATTTTCCATGGACATCAGACACGGAAACTATGGAATAAACAGCCGCATGGATGCCATATAAAGGCCCAATTACACCTTTGAATTATTCTCAAGATTGGTGGTTCGATCACCCATCATTGAATGTTCATAGAGAGTTTGAAAAATCTTTACCTGTAAAGGAGCCTATGGCACGGTTTGTGGATTGACGCCAGCCTAGGCCAAAAAAATATTCATAGTTTTGCTCACATAATAAACCAAAGGTTTCTGCATGATGAACCAGACGAACAAGAACTTCTGGAGAATGTGGTCTTGATTTTCCACTTTAGTTCAGATTATGGGCTTTGTTTCCCCCTGCAGAGCATCCCTTGCGGGTTGTGTCGCGTTGACATGAAAAATACCACGGTATGACGGACATCTCGGTGGAACTCAGAGCCCATTATATGTCCATGTCATCGGTCATTGTAAATGGGAGCCACAGTGCAGATTCAAAGAAATTATACCGTGAATTATAACAGAAAAGATTTTCCCTCCTCCACACATTGTAGCAGTATAATATAACAGCACAATGGGTGCCGAAGGTTGTCCTACAATCAAAGAGTCATTTAGTCTTTAGTTTTATTAATCGACCGTGATTTTATGAAGCGGGGGTCACGAAACACAGCACAGATAATAAGCACGGTGACATAGCACATTTACTGTGACTCATATAGATTATATGCTGTTATATACGACGGCTGAATGTTGTTGCTGTGGTAACAATATGGGGGTTTATTTTTGGTTATACACTGTGCATAACGTTCATTGTCTTGTATTCGGAACAAAGTGTAAGAACAAAGAACAATATACAGAGGAATGTGTTGACAAATGAAATGCTGATTTAATCCTGAATGGAGAAAATCAAAAGACATAATTTCACATCGTGGGGTTTGATGTGGCATCTGCACTGTATATGTGGGGGCAGGAAAGTGCTTAAAGCATACCCCCAGATTCAAAATCCAGTTAAGCCCAAAATGATTTGTCAATTTTAAAACTGTGGGCGGACCCAGTTCCTGCAAGGAGGGGAAGTTTTAGTTAAGACAGTGAGGAGAAAGGAAGCACGTCCAATTTCTTGTACTCAAGGGGTCTTAGGGACCAGTACAAGATCCAATTCTCCTGTGAAACCACTACTCCAGATAGATTACAAGAAAACAAGGCAACCTAAAAAGCTACAGTGTGATAAAGTCACCCAGTGTGATAGCAACCCACAGCTTTACAGACCCTGCTGCAGGTAAGGGACTACGGTTCAGGCACCCATCACTTAGGTAACATCCAGGCTAGGCCAACTCAAATCCTGCATTACACAGTGGACACCTATATCTATAAGTGCCAGCTTACAGCTGTTAACTAAACGTTCAGCAGATAGATATCAGCAAGACAGAGCTTCAGAGGTGCAATAAATTGCCACTTTGCCAGCCACCATTCTTTATCATCAGAAATTGCACTTTGTACCTATTACTGCTGGATGGGCCACACATTATATTTTGCTCTAAGTAAATTGAGACTTTTATTCTTTTACTTCTGGCCTAAGTCTTTAAAGCACCTTTCTGATGCGCCAATCCCCAGGGAGCAACGGCTAAAGAAGTACACCGTGACACAACATGTCATCAGGGCCACTACCACTCCCATCCTCTGCACCAGCTCCTCAGGGGCTCGCTGCACAGCCAGTGACTGGCCTCAGATGTGACGTGTCCCCAAGTGGCACGTGACACAACAGTGACGTGCACTTGGGGATATGTCACTGCTGAGGCTAGTCATTGTCTGTGGCGGCACACATGATCCCATCAATCTGGAAGTTCACAGGATGGGACATGAAAACTGCAGAAGAGAGCCGATGAGCAGAAACTGAGCAACAGTATGATTTTTTTTGACAGGTACAGGAGGCTGGAATTGACTGTTTAAAAATTCAAAAAGCAGATACCTACAAAAATTAAATATGTTTTTACTCTAATAGTTGGGGTTCAATACAGCACCACATGGAGATCGAATTATTTTTATGTGTGGATGTGAAAAATACAAGGATTGTGCTCTTCATTTGAAACAAACAATTTTGTTCAAAAGCTTACAAATTTACAATAGAGGCAAACACATTCCATAAGAAAGATCTGTAATTAGGTGATAGTCTGAGGATAGGTCATCAACGGTGGTGTACATAGAGAAATAAGGGCAAGCATCAAACCAGCATAGCAAGCATCAAACCAGGCCCCCCACACAGGACAGAAAGGTTTCTGCCTAAACCCTTTTCAATGACCCTTGGCCGATTTTTACACTGCCTCATTTGCTAAAAGTTGTTCCTTTAGAGCAGTGTTCCTCAACTCCAGTCCTCATGGCCCACTGCAGGTCATGATTTGGGAATATCCCACAGAATGAACACCTGTGATAAGTCCTGATGCATTGACACTGATTGTATCACCTGCTGAATACTAAGGAAATCCTGAAAACATGACCTGATGGTGGGCCCTTAGGACTGGAGTTGAGCAACACTGCTTTAGAGGGTAGAGTCCTGACCAAGTTTTTCTCCTCCAGTAGAAGAGGAGATAATCCCAACTAAGACTGGGCCCCCTCTTGTCCTGGGCCCCATAGCAGTCGCATGGTCTTCTGCTATGGCAGTTACACCCCTGGTCATCAATCAATATTTTTTTCCTGAAAAATCCATTTACTGTAATCTAGAATATGTATTTTTGGGGTACCCTGGTTTACAAGAACTTATGACACCATTACAATTGTACAATAGGCCCGTATTGATAAATGGCAAGGCTCAAGAGGACACCATTGAATCCCCAGAAGATAACTCTACCATTGTAAAGCATTCCTCAGTGAAGTGTCTAACACTGAATAGAGGATTCGGGTGGCAGAATAATCCCATCCTCTCTATCATCAAGAGCACTTTATACCAGCAAGAAATAGCAAGCATTCTTTCCACTGAAGGTTTAGCTGTGTCTGCTGCCCACTGCCAATAGTCAATGAAGTCTAGACTACATACTTAGAACTCAGGTCTGTTCAGATGGGTCTACATTTGGTGAATGCGGCACAAATGGCCGCTTCACTAAGGAGGTACTTACAGCACATATCACGTGACGTAACCTTTCTCCAGTGTCATATATTCATTTTACTGTATATACTGGTGAGGACTGTCAACACCTCAAGTTCAATGAACCCTATCTGCAGTCTTAGCTGAATGTCATACACCAGGCTTCAAAAATCCCATGGACACTAGAAGGTCCTGGGACCTTGTAAAGAAAACTCAGCACAGGCAATATTATAACTGAATAAAAAATAATTAAAAATGCAGTGAAAAAGAAAATAGCATAAGGGACGTCCTTGCACAGGTCCTCTATGTCCGAACATGAATGGCTAATGACTTGTCATATGTCCTCTACATGACTGTGAGTTATTAGTAAGCCATTGCTGAGCACTCTCACCTTTGACGCAATGACTTATGTCATATACCTTATTGATTTATGGTAGATGCCTTGCACTCTGCCCGGAAAAAATCCTCAGATAGCTGACTTTACCTACTATCAATATGCAATACTCTATTTCACAGTTAGGCCAGGGTCCCATGTGCCCTGAGATTTATGTTGAGCATTTTTGTCTGCTACCTGCTCCATGTGGTTTTAGATATGCAGAGTAAGACGCCGTCCAGCACTCTACAGTCCTATTTGAGTTAAAGTATAACTTTATTACTGCTTTAAAAGACTCAGGCGTATTGAACACATAATAGTAGACTGGTGAAGGTGAATACTAATCACAATGCCCCTATTAAGGCCATAGTGTCCCCATAAGGAACAGAGTACTGGCAAAATGCTCCTCTTGGTGTCATGCCACAATATCTTAATAAATACAGTCACACAGGGACCCCATCAGTGTCCGCCATAGTTTCTCTTACGGTCCAGCCTCAGTTTCCCATCAGTTCCAGCCACAATGTTCATGGGAGTACCACAGTGTTACATCAGTGCCAGGCTTAGTGTCCCCATAAGCAAGCTATAGTCATCCCTCAGCTGCTTCCCGCTCCTATGCTGCACCGAGTCCCTGGCGGGCAGGAGGTTATATAAGAGCAGTGGGAGTACAGGAAAAAATAAGTTCTAAATTAGGGAAGGGTTAAGGGGCACTTGTTTCAGAAAGGGCTTTTTAAAAACTTTTTTTTTAGAATTTTTTCACTTCGGCAGTACTATGCCATGAAAGCACAGAAATGAAACTCCTACTGCATCGTAATTCTGTACTCCATCGTATTGCGATAAAACTCCTGTATCGATAGGGCAACCCATTCTCAGTTTACTGCTGCTGGGAGGGAAGATGTTATCTCAAGGGTAATCCTCATTATAATAGTAGCTGGAGAATTGGGATAACAGGATGACAGCAAGATTGTTTCCTGATAGGCGAAGATAAAGATGCCCACAAAAAGGCATTGCATTGACTAGTGTAATATGTGATGCCGTAATTGAGTGTAATTAATCTACACAACCCCCCTCCTTCTGGTGAATAGTCTAGATGAGAAGGTCAAGTGAGGTTGTTTGCTCTGCTAAAGTCCAGCCAAAAGAGGAAGTTAAAGGGGTTATGCGATGAGTGATGTAAAATATGAAAATCAGACATCATATAGTACACGGCAATACTTTTCTAACACAACAAGTACCAGAACCAGCCCTGTACCTCACAGGGATCCAGAGATCTCCCCATTCATTGCTCTAATTGATCTGCTAGATTCTCTTCTTTGCTGCAGCTCTCTCCCTGTCACAGCTCAGGAAGTGTGTCCTTTCTGCTACAGTGCCCGCCCTACAACTCTTACAACTTCTAACAGTAGATACGGCTGGTGACAGTTGAAGGATGGAACTGTGCATGTGCGACCACCTCAGGAGGTGGACATGGACATTACTATACAGATTACACACCAGGAGGCTCCATTCTAACAAAATAAATAGAATATATCACAGCTGGGCATTTTCTTAAGAAAATAATTACAAAAATAACTTGTTGTTAAAGCTGAATTATATTAAAATAACATTTAATGTCGGAACAACGACCCCTTTAAAGTACCACGACAGGAATAAGTCTACATGAAGTTAATTAATTTTTTTTTATCTAGAAAATCATCTACACAATTACTTCTAAAATAAATTACGTAGAATATTCACCTATTGGATGTTAATATATAATAACTTTTTTGATGGAAGTGTCCCTTTAATTGTAGAAGGAACTTCATCCTGGGTGACTGCCTAACCTGCCTGCTCCCTTGTTTTAGCCCCAAACTCTAAATCAATACAAATAAAGCTAATTATTTACAAAATTACTTGGATTTTAAAGCAGATTGTGACTGAAATGTACAAAAACGTGGCTGCAGTCCATTTAGCAGTGAACATGGAGAGGGCTTCAGTTTATAGGACTTTGCTCCTAGGTTATGTAGTGCTGATCTATGATGCATATTGTGTTTAGTCAGCCTCACCGCATCCATATACTGTTCATGATCTGTGCTATTGTCATGTTACTTTATAGTTATTAGTATGACTGTGACATTGAATAAATTTGGCGTAGATTACACCAACGCAATCTCAAAGCAAAGCTGACTTCAAAATTTCCCCTCATGATAAATTCCCTCCTTAGAGTTTGACATTCTGTGACTTTCACAACACGGACATATTTCAAACCCATTGCCCTTCATGTTGTTCCTGGACTTGGTGCACATGTAAATTTGAATTATTATGATAGCTAGCTACATTACGCTGTAAAAAAGCTTGATCTTGCTGCCACACAGCTTGGCACACCCTTTCAATGGTCGGATAGTTGACTATTCCCAGACTATTACTGTAGTAATTACCTCCAAGTTTCCTGAAGTTGTATGACAAAAGCAGCCGCCCAACCCAGCTCTTAAGAGCTACCTAAATCCATCAACTGTGGAAATTACTAAGGAAAGGTGTAGACCATGGAATATGGTTAGTCATCTGCCAACTCCTAAGATCTAGAAGGGTCTGGTGTGGCCTTTATGGAGAAGACAGACAACAAATGCTTGGACTTTGGACTTGACAATTATATAGTATTCAGTTATTGGTGAGCGAATTGATTCATCTCCTTAGCAAGAGTTCCTCACCTGTGAGGGGATGTCCCCACAGGTGAAGAAGCACACACCTGCTGTTTTATTGACAGGGCCTAACTTCTCGCCCCAATCCTGTGCCACTGCTCTGATTAGTGGTGCAAGTGTAAAGGTTCCACTTCCAATACTGGAGCAGTGACTGCGCATGCGCCACTACACTTCCAGGAAGTGGCGCATGAACAGTGCACTGCCCTAGCATTTTTGCCACTACTTGGAGCTACTGCGCAGGCACCTTATTAACAGGACCAGACCAGATGTCTGTCCCTGTCAAGCAAACAGCAAGTAGGCACCTCTTCACCTGTTGGCTTAGACCCTACAGGTGAAGAACTCTTGATAATAAGACAAATCAATTCATCCGTATATTCAGTGTGGTTTTTTTTGTTGTTTTTTTGAAGAGACTGCAAAAAATTGTTGCATAGAACTAAAAAAAGTTAAAGGGGCAGCTGGGTGGCTCAGTGGTTAGCACTGGTGCCTTGCAGCACTGGGGTCCTAGGTTTGAACCCAACCAAGGACAACATTTGCATGGAGTATGTATGTTCTCCCAATGTTTGTGTGGGTTTCCTCTCACACTCCAAAGTCATACTGATAAGGCACTTAGATTGTAAGCCTCATGTGTGTAAAATAAAAATAAAGGGGTTGTCTAGCAGGACAATATTTTTTAAAAATAGTGTCAGAATGGCATAGACGTAAATAATACTCATTGATTCCCCTCCATTCTTGTTCCAATGGTTCCTAGGTCTCTGCCGATCTCTACTGGTTCCTTTTGACAAACAGGACTTCTCAGCCGATCACTGGCTGGTGGGGGGAGGTCACCACTGTGACCAGTGATTGGCTATACAGTTGTTTCCTGTATGTTGTGAGGAAATAGGAAGTAGAGACCAGCAGGAACCTGGGAAACATTGCCATTCTCACCATTTAAAAAAAAAATTCCACTGGCTGGACAATCTCTTGTCTTCCATGCACATCTAACGAATGGAAGATTTTTTGAGAAGAGCTTCTATCCAAGTACATCATCTCTGAAAAATAAAACAATTATTTGCCAAAATTTGAAGCTTTTGAGAGTATTCACAAAAAGTCTACATTGTGAATGGGTGTTGAATCATGGCTTCTCCTATCTACTATTAGTTCCTATAGATACGTGTTCCATCCAATTCCGACCTCCACAAAGAGAAGAAAGCAATACTGTAAAGAATACATCATCTCTAGAGACAAAGTAAGCCAATAAGGTATTTCCATTACAGACTTGTTTCTCATCTTGAGTCATAGCTAGCCGAGGTTCTGTAGATAAATGAATCAGCTCTATCGACCTAATGGACTGAGGTAGATGAATCTTTGTGGTTATTATAAAGACTTTCAATACCAGTAAGATAATGTTGCATAATTCTATGGGCAGCGGTATAAATAATATATTAGCTTTTCGACAAGCAGATGGTTTCTACTAGTGCTGCATATTTGTGTGGTGCAGTAATGACTTCTGGGGCAGAATCCATGGTATGATCCACCATGGATATGCTGAAGTTATGTTAATCCCTTTATGAACTGGATTTACGTAACGAAGAAAGAGATGGGCCAGCTGTCACTTACGCTGCCCTTAATTCCGTCCAAGCCATGACCAGGCAGGAACCAAGATCAGCCTGCAGCACATGCTGAGATATCAGTATCCCAGCTGCAGCTGCTCCTGTGTCTGGAAGCAACGTAGACACTATCTGTAGACAGTCTCAGCTCAAGCCTCTTACAGTCTTGTAATCACATCCAGAAATAAGCGTCTATCTAAAAATAAGTCAGTGCTATATAATGGGAATACCTATGTGCACTGGGAAAAAATTGCTTTATGTTCACATTTTTATGATTTTACATAAAACACAATACCTGAGTAATAGACCATCCGTGCTATTGGATGGTTTTGAAGTCTTTTGGAACAAGGTTCTGTTGGATTATTGTAAGAAGAGCTGTACTTGGTTATCCTGGTAGTCTCATAGAAAATGAATGGACCGGCAGGGCACATGCTAGGCCTGCCACTCCATCAGGATAGGGACATCCCAGTTCTAAGGATAGATGGGGGTCCCAGAATTTGGACCTGACAGATCTATCCTGTGGATAGGAAATGATTTCTTATCACCTTCAGAGGCAATTTTTTTAGGATTGCATTTTACTCATTTTTGTATACATTTTTTTTTTCAATTAGCCTTTATTAAAAATATTGAGCCGTTCTGTCACAAAGGGTTAACTGTTTTTCTAGCTGTGTGAATGGTAATTTCACTTTGTGCCATCATGTAATAAACCTTATCTCTAAACTACTGAGAGGCCATATCAGTAAGATAAGAACTGAGCTATAATGAGTGTTTAAGGCTACTTTCACACTAGCGTTTTAAAATTCCGGTATTGAGTTCCGTCATAGGGGCTCAATACCGGAATAAAACGCTTCAGTTTTGTCCCCATTCATTGTTTTGTCCCCATTCATTGCTGCGGTTTGCTCTCCGGTCCAGGCATCCGCACCAAGACGGATCCGGAATGACCCCCAATGCAAGTCAATGGGGGTGGATCCGTCTGGTGTGACCATAATGGTAACCGGATCCGCCCTCCATTGACTTTCAATGGAGTCCATTACGGATCCGGCTACACATAGACACATACAGACACAGACATACACATAAACATAAACATACACACACATATAGACATACAAACACACATACATACTTACATGCTCCCCGGCAGGTCTTCGGAGCGCCAGAGGGACAGGACGGCTCACACAGGTCACGATTCCCCACAGCGCCCTCTGCTGGGCGCCTGGTGGAATCGTTATGACGATTCCACCAGGCGCCCAGCAGAGGGCGCTGTGGGGAATCGTGACCTGTGTGAGCCGTCCTGTCCCTCTGACGCTCCGAAGACCTGCCGGGGAGCATGTAAGTATGTATGTGTGTTTGTTTGTCTATATGTGTGTGTATGTTTATGTTTATGTGTATGTATGTACTGTGTGACATGTGTGGGGCCGGAGCGCGGTTCCGGCTCCACACATGTCACTGCGGCAGGCCTGATCCGGCAGCACCCTTCACCTGCCGGATCAGGCCTGCCACCAGTGTGAAAGTAGCCTTATAGGTTTATGTGGGTTATTGTCAGAGAGCAGAGATAAGGAGTCTGTCTGCTCCTGGTCTGATGAAATAGACAGAAAATCCAAAGGGTGCTCCTAGAGCATCTCAACTCAGAAAAAAAAACAGAAAAAAGGACGCCATATTTTTAATAAAGACCAATATAAAAAATATTTTGCTCAAAATGAGTACAATGCAATAACAAAAAATTGCCCCCAAACGTGTACATAACCTTTAAGCTTGCGCAGCCGCCTTCCATTGATTTCTATGGGGCAGCTGAAAATAGCTGAGCACTATTCACTTCTGTGGGAGCAGCGGGAAGCTGCGCCTAGTGGTGGACGGACCCCGGGAAACCTGGGGTCCTCCAGCCACAACTCTCCCTGCTCCATTCTTGTTGTAGTTGCGGGTCCCAAAGGTGGGACCCGCACCTATCAGACAATGGGGGCATATCCTAGCGATATGTCCCCATTATCTGTGATGGGAATACCCCTTTAAGGACACATCACTGCTGAGGCCAGTCATTGGCTGCAGCGGTTAACGCTATCCTGACTGTACCCCGCCCCTGCTAAACAAAGCCAGGGCACCCAAACGGAGTGGGGGGAACAAGTAAGTATGAGTTTTTCAACAGGTACCACGTTCTTTGCAGGGTAAGTAGAAAAGCCCATAATCCTTGAAAACCCTTTTAAGGTTGTGGGGTTCAGATTCCCACAAATGACACATTTCTGACAAGGAAGAAACACTGTAAAATCCTAGAAAATATACTTAAAAAGAGCACACTGTATATGCCATCAGTAATGGGTTTATGCGAGGCTACTGAGCTGCTAGCTGCAAGAATTTAAAATATTAATGGCTGTACACTCCAGCTATAGATACTATAGATGAAACTCCATTGACTGACTAATGGCTTTAGTAAACCATAGAACCATGAATAATTCCAAAAATTAACTATTGTGCGAATTCTTATTGTGGGTGCACATGTATGACTGACACATAATAGAGAATACCCTAATAAAATTGTTCCTCTCAGAATTAGTCACTGGTCACATCATAATTAATGTACAGTCACCGGCATGTCAGGTCTGTTTAATGTATATCATAATTGCACTCAATTTGCTCTCCTTTTGTCTTTCCTTTTTATACATTTTAAGCCCGAAGTTCCCTTCAACCCCCCCCCCAACATACACACTATGTAGATGTGCTGCTAATTACGTGACAAATGTGCAAACCATTGTCGGCAGCACATCGGCCTCTGTAAACAGGGACTTGCTGCTGACAAGGAATCTGTATGGGGGAGAATAATCATAGTTGAGCATTGATTGGGAACAATGGTTTGTTAATGATCGCTGTCCTGTTTATTGGCTCATATAAATGGGAGCTAAGGGTCAAAACATTGCTTGATTCGGGGCTGCCAACCATCCAGAAATTTGAAAACAATTCATAAAAGCAGGCAACTTTTTTGTGTTGTGATCTAGTGTAGTGAAGTCTGGACATTTGTGGATATTTGAACCTATTACCCCTATGCAAAGTTATAAACTTTTAACTTTATTTCACTTTAAAGGGTTAGCTTATATTGACTTATACTGTTTAATACAGTGTAACTGCATTTTTTTTATTTTTTTTTTATAATTGTATATTTATTGAAGGACAACAAGGAAAAGTGCCAGAGTTTTATATGTATGTTGTGATATATATCCTGTTCACTTGCCCTGTATTTGCACAGTACTGTGGAAAGGGTTAATGAACACTGAGAGACATCTGGAACTTTCTAGCTAATAATGAGAAGCTGGTAATTTTCCACAGTTACCATAAGGTTTAAAGAAGAGCATGTTTTGGAGGGAAAAGGCCAGACTTGTTTACCACCAAAACCAGACAGACTGACCTTTTGCATGTTTGGTTTAGCTATGTTGTTATGGCGGAAAACTTGTTTTTGTCTGGAAAAACTGCTGTGTCATTGCCATTAAGTATCATTGAAGTTCTAATACAAGTCTATGACGGACAGGAGTTGTAACATTGTAGCTGTTTGTGTTGAGTTTCTCCACTCCACCCCTCCCATTAGAAGGTTCTAGTTTGGCCAAATACTTTATATAAGGAGAGCAATCAGAGCCCCTATTGTTCTGCAGTTAGGGACCAGTGCTTAGAAGGGAAGACTAATGCCAGTCAGCATGAGTGATCAGAAGAAGACGCTGAGATGGGGATGCTGAGACACAGACCATGGGTTGCCAGCCGTGTTACCAAAAAGCCACCCGGACTACTGAGCTACAGACCGTGGGCCTCCATTCTTCTGCCAGGGTACCAGCCATCTGAGATAGAGGGACAGCTAGCTCAGGCCTTTCCTCTGCATCACCCTTCTTCTGCCAAGGAGGAGACTGGAGAAGCCAGACCTATGCCTCACCTGTATTGTTTTGCACCTGAATTCCTCCAGTAATGAAGCAAATTGCTTTACTGCAGACCCCGACTCTTTGGACGTATTTCCCATAGGGGTGCACCATGCCTTACCATTTCTTCCAGAAAGCAGCAACACGTAGCAACACCTCGACAGTGTCTGGGGGACCCAACATAGCGTTGGGCCACCCCAAACCCAGCCAATGCAATTTCCTGTGTCCATGAAAAAAAAAAGACTTGTCCATGATTTTTTTGAGACTGGTGTTACTTGACTAGATTATTTCTGTGGTAATTATTATTTTATAGCTTATGATAAATGCTGGTAATGAGTTCTTATCAGTATATTACACTATAGACGTGTATTACTTATAATTATTCGTTATGGTTTTCCAATTTGTCCGTAAAAAGTGTTGGCTGTCCTTAATTTTGGGATAAGTTGTCCAGAAAAGGAAAAATTATGGTTGGCAACCCTGGCTTGGAACAATATAGGACCATCTATAAAAGATGTCATGGCTTGCAACTTTTGAGCATTATATTGTTGGATTTTGGAGACCATCTCCCTTTCTTCCATAGTCTTGTACAGTCCTAGCTTCTGTTTTTTTGGGAAAGTTAATTCATACTGATCCGCGTCATGTTTAGTCTGTATAAGCGTGCTGTTTTCAGACATTATGCAGCCTCAGGTTAAAGTAAATTTCACGTCTATGTATATTTAATCTTCCCAAGTCACATAAAATAGGTGACCTGCTTCATAACAAGATTTCTCCTAACATCCTCTATTAGCATTGGCTTCAACTGAGATCACTAACTCCTCGTTCGTGTCTCTTTATCAATGTGACATGTTTGTTTAATCAAAGCCATTTCACAACCACAGCATGTCACTGTATATATGGGAATATGAACTTTACATCAGTTTGCAATAATACGTCCTGTGTGAAGCAATACAAAATATAAATTGTTGTTTGCAGCTTCTGGACCATTGCCTAGCAACTAAAGCTTCGAGAAGCTGGTGGCACAACTGATGTTCCTTGCTCCTGTGTGTGCTAGAGTGGTCACCAAGAAATCTGCAGATGGACACAGATGGTGTGTCACCACTGCCTAATTCTGGAATAGGCAATGCAAATTTTGATTTTCTTTAATTGGACTCAGGGGGGCACCTCTCATGAGGCAAAATGAGGTGGTGGCCTCAAGAGGTACTCCTCTAGGA
The DNA here is from genome assembly GCA_900303285.1 of Rhinella marina. Lineage (NCBI taxonomy): Eukaryota > Metazoa > Chordata > Amphibia > Anura > Bufonidae > Rhinella > Rhinella marina. The sequence goes on from ONZH01025936.1 coordinate 360,845, forward strand.
CTGCAGGGGAGCGGCAATCAGACTTTTACCAGTTGGGAAAGGGGGATTCCCTGCACAATCTGACGCTGGCAGCACTGATTGGTCTATGTCTGTATGTGTGTATTGTGTGTATGTGTGCAGGTGACGGATCCGTCAATTGAAAGTCAATGGAGGACGGATCCGTTCACCATTGTGTCACACCAAAAGGATCCGTCCCCATTGACTTTCATTGGGGGTCATGACGGTTCCGTCTTGGTGCGGCTGCCTGGACCGGAGAGCAAACCGCAGCATGTTGCGGTTTGCTCTCCGGTCTGAAGACGGAACAGAATGCTTTTAGGAGCATTCAATTGTCTTCAGTTCAATTTGCCCCCATTGACAATGAATGGGGACAAAACTGAAGTATTTTATTCCGGTACTGAGCCCCTATGACGGAACTCAATACCGAAATTCCATAACGCTAGTGTGAAAGTAGCCTTACTGTCTAGGTTTTTCAGTTACAGAAGGGACAAGGGAGCAAGGCTATGTTCACATTGTGTCTTTTGTGTACATTCAGGATATTTGCCATGAACCTTGCATATCCCTGAAATCAAGGGCGTAGCTGTAGTGGAAGCAGGGAAAGCAACTGTCCGAACTCAGAAGGGGTCCACCTGGGCGGATGCTTGAAAGACTTTATTGTTAGGGCCCCCTCAACAATATTATACAATGACATTATATACAGTGACATGACCTACAATATAAGCTTGTAGGAAACGCCTTGTCTGACAGAGCTATCTTGACTAGCTGCAGGGGTGGAGGTTGCACGGGAGGAGGGGGCCCCTTTCAAAAATTTGCTGTGGGCCCAGTCAGTTCTAGTGAGGCTGGGTTCATATATGCACTGTGAAATTCTGGTGGAGGAACAGACTGCCCGAGTTCAGACTGCAGGCATAGCCAGATACCACCATGCACTGCCATATCTCCATTCACTGCAATTGGATCCGGCGGGGATTCGGATGCTTTATGGCATATATGGCGCCTTTCGGCCTGACAAAAAATGCTGCATGTAGTATTTTTTGTCGGGCCGAAAGTCGGCATGTACACCGGCATGTACAGGGAATTCCAGCAGTCTGTTCCTCCGCTGGAACAGACTGCCAGAGTTCAAAGCGCAGATTTGAACACGCCTTTACGCCACTGCCTATAATAAACTCAATAAATGCCAAAAGACATTTTCACCATACATTTGGACAGTATTTGTTGGAACACCTTTATTTTCATTTATACTCGTTGAATGCCTTTTCAATACAATTCCCTCCCATAAAAAAGAACCACTACCTCTTTGATATGTCAAAGTATCTCGGAGAATGTGCTGCAGATTGACAAAGTATATTATTCTGACCACGTGAGGTAATGCAGTAATATCAACACACCTCATAGAGGAGTCGTATTCATCACTGAGATTAGGAAACCTCAGACTGACGCCCTTCACATCCTGCCATTCTTAACATATAAATAGCCCCTGAATGTCTTGTTTTCGCTGCGCAGCCTATTGTTCTCTATGGAACCCACGACACCATAGAGCTGGGATTTGGCACTTTATGCTCTTAAGAAGAAAGTAAATCATTTCAGTTTCTGCTGCAGACTTTTTGGGGATAATCTTGGCCTGTTCTGCATAAACTATCCTAACTTTTTTGGATGAAAAGACACTAGCATTGTCTGGATTTTTTCCAAACCACATCCTACAAAGTGCTAGTGACATACCTTCCAACTATTCCACTTTTGGAGAAATTGGGGGACATTTATCAAAACTAGTGTAAAGGAAAACTGGCTTAGTTGCCCATCACAACCAATCCGATACCACCTTTTGTTTTTCAGAGCTCCGCTGGAAAATGAAAAGTGGAATCTGATTGGTTGCTATGGGCAACTAAGCCAGTTTTCCTTTACACCAGTTTTGATAAATGTCCCCCATTTTCTTCCAAAGTGGAATAGTTGGAAAGTATGTCACTAGCACTTTGTAGGATGTGGTTTGGAAAAAACCCATACAATCCAGAACAGGCCAAGATTATCCCCCCAAAATTCAGCAGAAACTGAAATTATTTACTTTCTTCTTAAGAATATAATGTGCCAAATCCCAGCTCTATGGTGCTCTATAGAGAGTCTGTCTAAGCTGACGACATCTTGAGAAGATGGCAGAGAGGAAGTGGAGACGTGTCAGTGCTAGCTGAAATCCTGACCCTGATAAACAAACTGCTTCTGCTCTTCACAGGAGCATCCTACCTTTCTGTAAGGCTTCATTCACGCGTCTGTATGTCATTGCGGATCCGCAAATTGCGGATCTGCAAAACACGGACACTGGCCATGTGCGTTCCGCATTTTGCGGACTGCACATGGCCGGCTCTATAATACAAATGCCTTTTCTTGTCTGTGGATGCGGACAAGAATAGGACAGGTTCTATTTTTTTGCGGGGCCGTGGACCGGAAGTGCAGATGCGGACGAAAATGAATGGGTCCGCACCTGTTCCGCAAAATTGCGGAACGGATGCGGACAGATTATCAGGATGTATGAATGGAGCCTAATTGTGATTTCCCTCTGATTTCCCTTTGTCTGTTCTGTGAGCTCCAAAGCTGAAAACAAACATAGTGGGAGCTAAAGGAAAGGACATAACAGCAGTACAGTGCTGGCAGATTCCACAGAAGGGAGATGCCCCTGCTTGTGAGAGAAATGCATCTAGCTGTGCAGCTGAAGAAGGGCATAATTAGGCTGAAAAAAAATATTATGGAAGCCCAAAAAAAGACCCGTTCCTTCACAGTTATGAATGTACAAAGAAGCACAGCCATTATGCAAACTTTTTTTGAAAACTCAAGTACGCTTTAAGTTCAAATATTTGCATATTAGTTACCAACAGAATATGATGTTAAAGCAGTTGTCCACTTTAAAGAGGCTCTGTCCCGAGTTTTAACCATATAGCATGAGATATATAGGCACATGGGGCTCTTCTGAGCATCGTATCTGCAACGCCCTTCTTGCTGCTAAAGCCGCCCTACATGATTAAAAAACGCTTCCCTGCTGCATGATGGACAGTGCTAGACTCTCTAGTCTAGCACTGAAATCCTGCGCGCGCGCACTGACTCGTTGTACGGCGCATGCGCCCTACGCTTGCAGAGCCAAACTCTGCTACCCTTTTTATCTAGTGCGTACGAGTCAGTGCGAAAGCACGGGATTTCAGCGCTAGACCAGAGAGTCTAGCGCTGTCCATCATGCAGGGGGGGGGGTTATCATGTAGGGCGGCGTTAGCAGCAAGAAGGGCGTCGCAGATGCGGTGCTCAGAAGAGCAGAACACACCTCCCAGTGCTCCGATGCCTCATTACCATATTTTTAAAAGTGCATTTTCCTGGATAATGGCTGATTCCTTCTGGGAAATAAAGGTATGTGTGGGGAAAGGGTGAAGAGCCATATGTGCCTATATATCCCATGCTATATGGTTAAAACTAGTGACAGAGACTCTTTAAAGCACCCCTTTTCACATTTTGGGTGTGCTTCAGACCAACGATGTCATACGGTCCTACATATGTGGGGAATTCACTGTCCTTTTCTTTATTGCGGCTTTAAAGTGAAAACACCCTTTATATCTATTGGATATACATTGATGGCTGTGGTCCTCCCAAGCTAGAAGCCATAGCGGGCATTCAGTTATATTTAACAGAAGGGTGTCACCAAATGAGAGACTCCAGTCTGGTAGAACATCATGTCCTAATAAAGAATATTACTTTAGTTACTTTGGTGCATTTAATATAATTCTACAGAGCTTATTATATATCAAAGTCCCATCATAACAGTGACCCATTCGACAACAGTATAATATTACAGATAGTTTTGTTAATCCCAATGACAGCTGTTCCGACTGATTGTGGAGAAGACATTTCAGTTAATGTAGTTATTGCATTCTATGTGTTACACAAGTCCGGGTTTTAATATATAGGGTATACTACAAGATCAAGATGACCTTATACAAGGGCTGGTACCGATAAATGTTCTCAACTACCCTGTTCCTCACCAATGCTGGCCCTGCCAGTATCTCTGACCCTTCATCTTCCTCCATCTACTAATCTTCTCTAGTCCTTCTCCAACAACACAAACCCCATGAAGAATGCTGCTCCTACTTACTACTATAGGCATCACTAGAGCCCCTAGAACATTTGGCTCTGCAAGCAACATAAAGCCCAGATAGGTTTACTAATGATAATCATAGGGTTCTTGTAGTAGATGTCCCACCACCGATGCTGCTCTGACCGCACTTGTGCAGGTAAGTACAGGTATGATAGCTCGGACTACTCCACTGTTCCAATTCAGAGTATAACTCAGAGTCTCAATTTGTAGGGTGTGTCCCTGAATTTTGGATACCCTGGGTACCCACTTACTTCTACCCTGGGGACAGAGGTGCACCTAGCAAAAAATAAAACGGTGCCCCAACCCCCCAATACGAATTTCTTAACCTAACCCCTTCCCTCAGGCCCCTCTGTTAAATACATACTTGAAAAACATTACATACAGAGCTATAAAACATACAGGGTAATACAGCGCCACATACTTTGCCCACTGTGCTTCCCAATACTATACTGCAGAAACAGATAATCCCCCTTCTGCTGTCCCCTCTTGTCCCTACCTGGTGCTGCCTGAGGCAATCGCCTCACCTCGCCTCATTGGTGGTGCACCCCTGCCTGGGGATAATGGAAATGGATATGTTACAGCACAGGGATAATAGAGGCTAAGACAACCCCTCTTGTGCCATTAGGCCAGATATGTCACAGACATGGACCTCCTCTATGAGCCAGAACATAGAGCATTTTCCCTGGTGGACCTGTTTCCTACATGGTTCCTACATGGTTGGCCAATCATTTGAATGTCCGGTATGTCAGACTTATGTCCGTTTATGCCAGAAAGCTGGTGTAAATTATAACTAGAATTTATGCCAGTCCATAGGTGGTATAGATTTCAGTTTGTGGCGCACAGACAGTGCAAGATGCAACAAATTTAAAAGGTGTGTCTCTTAATACATTACCACATCTTATTTCACCATACTTTTTTGCTCAAAACCACAGAAAACCGCTTCTTTTGTAATAATACAACCAGCTGCATCCGTTCAGGACGGATCTGGTTGTATTATATTGAAAATTAATAAACCGGATCCAGCACTAAAACTACTGTAAGTCAATGGGTGTCTGAAAAAAACGCATCCAGCACCATCGACTTATATGGTGTTTGGTGCCGGATCCAGCATGTTCAGTTTCCCATGCTGCACACAAAAACACTGCTTGCAGTGGTTTTCTGTCCGGTATGGGAACACAACCAAATGGCATGGAATGGATTCTAGAGCACTCAGTTCCGGTTTGTTCAGTTTTGTCCCCATTGACAATGAATGGGGACACAACTGAAGCATTGTGCTACGGTTTTAAGACCCTGTGCCAGATCTGAAAACCGGACATCACAACGCAAATGTGAAAGTAGCCTAAGACTGCTGTAGGACATGTCAGTATTTAGTAAATGTGCTCCATTCATTTTTGTTTTTTTTTGGCAAAACACATGTTAATTTCATATAGAAGAAAAAATCTAAATATAAATCCATAACAGCAAAAAGGAAAATAAAACTTTACATTTACAAAAATCATAAATGTAAATTAAAATGTTAGCAACAAAGCTAGCAATAAAACATCTTCCGTACCAGTGAAGTAGTAAGTAAAGCAGGCAATTCTTTGCTGAGGAATTTGCCACCGGTTTGTCATATGGCATTTTTCAGCTGCTGCAACAAGTGACTCTAAGAATAGACATGAAGTCAAAGAGCTTTTTCTGCCAACTGTGGTGTGAATAGTTGGCAAATTCTTTCAAACATCATGACATCAACCCCGGGTTATATTGAAAAGTGAGCTAAACAAAGACGTCTACATGAAGACTTGATTATAGGGAGATTATTGTTTTCGTTGTATTCTGCATTATTTAAAGCTAGAAATAGCCTGCCAGTTGTATACATAAGTAAAATATTGCATTTATGACACGGAATAAGGCCCAGGTAAGACTGTTTCACATCTGTGTTTAAGAGCCCCATAGCAAGGATCAAATCAGACCCCCCAAACACAGGACAGAAGGGTTTCTGTCTAAATCCTTTTAAAAGACCCTTGGGCCATTTTTCCACTGCCTCATTTACTAAAAGTTGTTCCTTTAGAGGGTGGAGTCCTGACCAAGTTTCCACCTCCAGTAGAAGAGGAGATGATTCCAACTAAGACTGGGCCTCCTCTTGCTCTGGGCCCCATAGCAGTCGCCTGGTCTGCCGCTATGGTAGTTATGACCCTGCGGTTGGCTGTTCCGGCTGGGAACAGGCTGCCGGATCTACTTAACTCTGATATAAAACAAGCCTTAGTGAACAGGGAATTAAATTACATGCAAACACTGATCTGTGAGCGACAAGTAGCATCGATGCAGAAGAAATATTAATGTAATTCCATTATAAGGATTGCATAGGAACAGGACTCACAGGCTTAGACTATGAGTCCTGACAGCAGTTAAACAGCTTTAACATGAAAATATTGAACCAAATCATCAAAAAACCTGTATATCTCTGTCCTCAGAATCTTGTCCTGTATCCCAGCTCAGGTAAGGTAACAAGGAAGAACATACAAATCCAATTAGAAGACCCAAAGAGAAAAAGATATAAGGAACAATGAGGTGGTGGAAGAGGCTACAGAAGAAAACTCACTGTTCTCTACATTTTGAAAGATGTCTCAATTTTTACAAGAAAAGCGAATATAATGCAGAACTTCACAAAATAATCACTTTTCTAAGTCAATGTATCCCAATCGTTGGTGTCTGGCAGTGCTGAGCCGAACATGTATATGTATGGGGAGCCAGAAGGGAGTCGGGAGACATGGCGGTATGGCTGCCCCATCTATGACAATGGTGAAACCTTCTTTCCTCTCCATGGACAGTAGTGAATGTTTCTTGTTATAGTTGCAGGCCTAAGTATTAAAAGATCATTAGAAAGATCCAAGTACTGTCCGTTCACATATTTAAACATTGTAATTAGATAACCCTTAAAGATGTTGTCTGATCTTGGACATTGGGGACATATTGCTAGGATATGCCCTCAATGTCTGATAGGTGCCGGTCCCAGCACTAGGACCTGCATCCATCCTTAGAACGGGGCCTGCAAAGTACCGCCTTCCATTCATTTCTACAGTGCACTTGGCTATTTTCAGAAGTCTCATTCTTTCACTTCAATGGGGCTTATGGAAATATATTTTTGGCACTTCCATGGAAATGAATGGTGGGCAGCTGTGCATGTGTGGTGCACCCTCCTGCACTTTTTGGGCTCCTTTTTAAGGATAGGTGTGGCTCCCAGAGGTGGGACCCGCAACTATCAGACATAGCAATATGTCCCCAATGTCCAAGATGGGACAACCTCCTTAAGCCACCTTTTTTGTAGTCTTAATAACCCCAGGTTTGATAACCTGTCTTAGTACTGCAATTCCCCCATTCCCTTAATTCTTTGGTCACCCCGCTCTGCGCCCACTTCAGCTCCGTAGTCTTTCTTGTACACAGTTGAATCGGTATTATAGATATAACTGCAATTACAAGACTTAATATTACGTCACGGGGCCTTGCTTCCACAATGTACTGTAATTCTAGACATTCACCAGTCCCCCACATGTTCCCTCCTTCCGAATGTTCAGCTGTCAGAATGTGTGTGGGCTGAAATTACATGTCATTCTTTCCTGATGGCAAATTATACGTACAGCATAACATTGCTGGCAGCATACCAGCTTCCCACCTTAATAAACACTCTTGCTCGTTTTGCGAAGCACTGAAGGTGTTGGGGTCAATAACACAGCCTACCTACAGATAATTCCTACAGTTATTATAATTTATCTCTATAAAAGATGTAACGACAGAAAACTTCTCCCTACACATAACTGGTAATCACTCAAACATTTCCTTTGGCCAGCTGTATAATCTTCACTTCGTCATATTTAAAAGTGGATTTCACGTTGCAATTGGTTTCTTCAGACCAACCAAGAATGTAGGACTCCAGCACTCATTAATTCATGGTCAGAATGTTGGGTCCAATAAGTTTGATTGTTAATTTGCCAATATTTTATTAAAATGTTCTGCAGTCAACACATGATCACTGATAAATGTGCTAATAGTGTCGGGATCTCATAAAATCAGACTGAGGTAAATTGGGCCCACCAGAGGGGATGGTTTTGAGGGCCTACCCTCAACCCATGGAAAACACATAAAGTAAATGTGTACTTTTATATACAATGTACTTTATCACATTCATGCCATATGATGAACAAGGAACTGTTGTGTTTATCCCAAGAGAAGATTCTTTTAGGCCCCTTTCACATTACACGTTGGAGAGTTGCTCTCCCCTAGTATTTTTTTTATCAAATGAGGATCAGACCTCTGCACAAGGACAAGTGGGAACCTTTCTTTGGAGAACATTTTTCAGAAGTTTACCCAGCCAAGATCTGTGTACTTTTTCACATTTTGTTATGTTGCAGCCTTGTGCTTAAATTAAAAAAAAACAAGTTTTCCCCAATTAATCTGCATTTTTGAAATGTTTACAAATGTATTAAAAAGGAAAAACTAAAATTTCACATGGACATAAGTGTTCAGACCCTTTGCTATGACACATGAAATTTAGCTCTGGGAGCCTCCCATAGCTTTTGATCATCTTTGAGATGTTTCTGTACCTCGATTGGAGTCCACCTGTGGTAAGTTCAGTTGATTGGTCAGGATTTGGAAAGATACACCCCTGTCTATATAAGGTCTCACAACTGACAATGCATTGACAAAAACCAAGCCATGAGGAGTAAAGAACTGCCTGCAGAGCTCAGAGACAAGATTATGTGGAATCACAGATCTAGAGAAGGGTACAAAAAATTCTGCTACACTGAAAGTTCCCAAAAGCACAGTGGCCTCTATAATTCTTAAATTGAAGACGTTTTTAATAACCATGACTCTTCATAGAACTGTCTACCCCACCAAACAAAGTAATCGGGGGGGGGGGGGGGCCTTGGTAAGAAAGGTACCCAATAACTCAATGGTCATTCTGGCTCTACAGATGGAGGAAACTTCCAGAAGAGCAATCACTGCAGCAATCTACCAATCAATGCTTTATGCTAGAGTGGCCAGAAAGAAGCATCTCTTCAGTATAACATAAAAAAGCACCTAAATGACTCCCAGACAGTGAGTAACAAGATACTCTGGGTCTGATGAAACCACAATTGAACTTTATGGCCTTAATTCTAAGTATCATGTTTGGAGGAAACCAGGCACTGGCCAATACCATCCCTACAGTGAAGCATAGTGGCAGCAGCATCATGATGTGGGAGCATTTCTCAGCAGCTGAGACATGGAGGCTTGTCAGGGTTGAGGGAAAGCTGAATGGAGGGAAGGTAACTTGGACGAACTTACAAATCCAATTAGAAGACACATAGAGGAAAAGATATAAGGAACAATGAGGTGTTGAAAGAGGCCACAGAAGAAAACTCACTGTTATATACATTTTAAAACGTGTCTCCGTTTTCACAAGAAAAACGATTTTAATGCAGAAATTTTCTTAGTCAATGTATGCCGATCATTGGTGTCCGGCAGTGCTGAGCCAAACATGTATGTTTATAAGGGAGCCAAGAGGGAATCGGGAGAGATGGCAGTATGGCCGCCCTTACAGTAAAGAATCCCCATCTATGACAATGGTGAAACCTTCTTTCCTCTACATGGACAGTAGTGAATGTTTCTTGTTATAGTTGCAGTCCTAAGTATCAAAAGATCATTAGAAAGATCCCTGTACAGTCCATTCACGTATTTCTACATTGTAATCAGATCATCCTTAACCCCTTGGATACCGGAGGTTTTTTTGTTTTTGCGTTTTCATTTTTCTTCCTTATCTTCCTTGAGCCATAACTTTTTTATTTTTCTGTTCACATATCCATATGAGGGCTTATTTTGGCGGGAGAAGTTGTACTTTCTAATGCCACAATTAAATATAGCAAACAATGTAGTGGGAAGCTGGAAAAAAATTCCAAATGGGGTGGAATTGGGAAAAAAACGCAATTCCTCCACTGTTTTATGTGTTTTGTTCCTACGGCGTTTCCTTAGGAGCAAAACTGACCTGTAACCTTTATTCTCTGGGTCAGTACGATTACAACGATACCACATATTTGTAGGTTGTATGTCTAAATAGTGTACAAATAAATTAAAACTTTGAAAAATACTGTATATATATATATTTTTTTTACATCACCATATTCTGACACCCATAACTTTTTTTATAGTTATATCTACTGACCTGTGTGGGGGCTCATTTTTTTTCGAGACGATCTGTAGGTTTTATTGAAATCATTTTGGATTGTGTATGACTTTTTGATCACATTTTATTACCTTTTTTTGGGTAAGAGAAGCGATGAAAAAATGGTGAATCGGCCATTTTGATCCTTTTTTCTGTTATGCCAGTCTTTAGATATTAATCTACTGTACACTATGTGAGGGAGCAGTGAGGACAGAAGCCCATCAGTTCCCAGCCCAGTCAGTCTTCCTGCACTGTACTGTACTAGGAAGATGGACATGCTTTAGCAACGCTCACTTAAGAAAGCGCTGCTCAGGGACATTTCAGGGAAAGTTTTCTACTATAAATGTACAAGTTCTTTAAATAAATTATATTAGAAAAATGTTACCTAACTCTGTCCCTACACATTAAAGGGGTTATCCAAGACTATATAACCCAAACTTCATGAGCCGGGCCCCTCATGGTGATTATACTTACCTCATTCCCCGCTCCCTGCACCGCTGCTTCTCCCCGTGCAGGGATGAAAACATCTGTTCATTTGGCTTCCACTGATTCTCCTGGTATCCTGATTGTGGCCTTTTTTCTGGTTTAAACCTCATCTACTGAACTGGTTTCTACTAATTCACCTGGTGTTCTGACTGTAGCTAGTTTCTGGATTAACCTCTTTTCCTCTGTTTTAGCTCTATCCGTCTCTCCTGGTTCTGACCCTGCTTAGCTACAACTATTAGCACCCCGGGCATACTGGTAGTTGTGCTACTAGCGCGCTTGCACCAGTTTTCTTCTACCTTACTCCACAAACGTAACCTGGGTCCCTAGTAGTGAAGTCCACCCTGCCTTACAGCAGGCTTTAGTAAACAACCTAGGGGTAGTCTTAGCTTACTAACAAATGGAGTAGTTAAGGAAGACTGACAGCAGTCTCTGAGTTTGCCGGCTGTGGTTCTGGATAGTGACAATCGTATTTGCGTACAAGAATCTAGCTGCTTTATGGCTATTTATTGCCCAGGTTCCTAGCTGCCCTGATTCCCTCTAGTTTTAGAGGGAACATTACCAGCAATGGAGCTGAAAATTATATTTGGGCTGCGGTGAGCGGCCTTAAAGAGATGTTGCACAGTGTAAGGACTAAACTAAACTTTTTGTTCTTTTTGTGAAAAGTATCCTATCACCCTTTAACATTACGTGCCAAGGTTCTCTGGAGGATGGATGTGACCTTGGCTCTCCATTGTAAGGTCTTCATTTCAGAAATCAAGCTTTTAGTTTATTTTCCTTAAAAGAAATCAATCTCTTTATATGCACACAACCAGAATGAATTATGTAAAGTTATTTCAGGCAGGATACTAGTCACATCACCTTGAGATCTGTAAGCTGTTATATTGTATGACTGAGGAATGTTAATACTGACATTGAAATAGTCATACATTACTTTATCACAAGACTCCAGGACATACTTTCCTTCCTGGTCACTTTTCATTAATTGGAAAAGCCTATGAGTGACATTGAGAATCTACAACCTTATGTAATCTGTAGAATATGTTACCAGCTCTGTTCATACTGTCCATTGCCTGCCCTGGAGCCAAGTATCATGCTGGAGGCAGCTTATTTTGGGAGAGTACTGCATATGGGAAGTCATTCCCTGGGTCTAGAGATCTCACTGTATTTGAATCCTTGTGTTTATAGTCTTCTCCTCCTGCACATACAGCGTCTTTGGTCTATGGAGTGGCTGGATGTCCTTCCCCCTTACCATTTGTGTCTGCCTTGGAGAGGGTATTGAGCCCTGAGTCCTGCCCTCCTGAGCAGTGGTCCAATACGTTCATATCAGTGCATAATTTTTCTATAAGCTGCATGCTACAAGAGAAGAACTTTAAACTATTATATAGAACCCCCTATGATTTTGCACACTTTTTATCCAAATTGTCCAGAGTTATGTTGGAGTTGTGGGAGAGGGAGAAGGGCACCATGACGAGTATTTGGTGGCAGTGTAGTCAGGTCACGCTTCCTACTCAATATGGACATTTGAGATAGCTTTCTTGTCCATGCTTCCAGGCATTCTTCCATCGTTAAAGAAGGGACTCCTGAGATTTTTTTCTAAAGGCTGTGCAACTGGTCGTGGGTAGACACTGGAAATCCCATTTCATTCCCCCCATTGGGGAGTGGTTTGATACTTTTGAGATGATTAGGAATATGGAGAAATTGACTGCTGAAGATCTGGGTCACGTGAAATAATTTCTTTAGGTTTGGCAACCTTGGATTATGGATCAAAGAATCATTGGTATTTTGGGATTGGTGAGATTCCGCAGACACTTGGTGGAATTCTAGGCTCATTCCCTCTCCCTAATCTTCTCTCAGTGATCCACCAGTAGGCATCCTCTCCCTCTTTCCTCTCTTTTTTTCTTTATCCTCTCTCCCTTTACTTACTGACTCTCCTTATGTGTCCAGTTAGTGTTAAGTTGTCTGCTTTGTTTGATTTAAAGGGAACCTGTCACCTCCTTTTCTCAAAATGAGCTGTTAACAGTACCTTAAAGTAGAGCCGAGTGTCATCCTAATGTTGTAGTTGAAACTCAGAACTGCCGGATGAAAAGGCTGAAAACAGAACTTTTAATCTTGCTGCGCTGGCTTTCCGGTGTGGGCTTGAAGTCAAGGGGGCAGCGGCCTCCTTGCTTCAAGTCAAGAAAGCCACTCCCCACTTGCGCTTGACTGACAGTTAGCCGGGGATCACAGAAATCTCGCGCATGCGCGTTGCGCGACTGAGTACTGCGCGATCCCGGCACCCGGCTCTTCATGTTGCCAGCGCTTCAGTAGTCATTGCGCATGCGCCGCCTTACATCAGTGACCCCGTGCGTGGACGGCATAGTAAGGCGGCGCATGCGCAATGACTACTGAAGCGCCGGCAACATGAAGAGCCGGGTGCCGGGATCGCGCAGTACTCAGTCGCGCAACGCGCATGCGCGAGATTTCTGCGATCCCCGGAACCCCGGCTAACTGTCAGTCAAGCGCAAGTGGGGAGTGGCTTTCTTGACTTGAAGCAAGGAGGCCGCCGCCCCCTTGACTTCAAGCCCACACCGGAAAGCCAGCGCAGCAAGATTAAAAGTTCTGTTTTCAGCCTTTTCATCCGGCAGTTCTGAGTTTCAACTACAACATTAGGATGACACTCGGCTCTACTTTAAGGTACTGTTAACAGCTCATTTTGAGAAAAGGAGGTGACAGGTTCCCTTTAAGGTCCTCTGCCAGCTTACGATGTTTCTCATTTGCTTAATATCTCAATTGCAATCTGCTGTCAATTCTGTATACTTCATTCGTTTTTGATATGTATACCTTTATAATAACTTGTGATTCTGCACTAAAAGTTATTGAACGACATAAGTGACCAGGTAATGGTTGAGTCTAGGGTATTAGATTGACCTGCTCTAAAAAAAAATGAATAGAAGAAGATTGATGGTAATTAAAGAGGACCTTTCACCTCTCCTGACATGCCTGTTTTAATAGTTTCATGCATTCCCCATGTAATAACAATTCTGGAGCATCTATTCTTATGTCTCTATGTTGTGCCATTCCTTTATTATTTGCACTAGAAGTTATGAATGAATTGCTATTTGTCTTCAGTAAAGGAACAGAGGGGAGGTGACCAGTTGGGGGTGTGTACCTGCACAGACTGACTCTAGCCAATCAGTGCTGCCATGTTTAGACTGTGCAGGTACACGCCCCCAAATGGTCACCTCCCCTCTGTTCCTTTACTGAAGACAAATAGCAATTCATTCATAACTTCTAGTGCAAATAATAAAGGAATGGCACAACATAGAGACATAAGAATAGATGTTCTAGAATTGTTATTACATGGGGAATGCATGAAGCTTTTAAAACAGGCATGTCAGGAGCGGTGAAAGGTCCTCTTTTAGTTATTAAAAAAATGTGTTAATGAGGTCTGGAGGAACAGGAATGGTTTTACAGTACACCCCCCAAGATTCTACAAATATTGGACATAAAGATCTGGTAGTATTAGCTTTATTTTAGTTCTGTTATCTAGGTGTATACCAACATTAAGATGTCAAGTTCATACAGTAAGAGGAACCTATGGCAGAAGAATTGAAGGATAACTGATTGGATTACAATAGATCCATGTAAAATCGTTTTCACATGCCTGAGAAAGGTCAGAGCATGGGTTGCAATACTGTCAAGTAGAAATAGGAGTCAACCAGGTGCAAACTTTATGACTACAACTGATAACACTACTCTTACTAAGGTGTGAAAGCTCTTTAGGAACCTGAGGCAGGAACTTGAGACTATGTACTGTACTCCTACCCTATATCCTTGAAGCTCAGCATGACACTGTAAATGTTGTAATTTAATTTTCCCTTGTCACCCCCCTTTTTCCAGAAACTGTCAGTGTTTTCATCCATAATGTATACTCCTTAAGAAATTTAAAGTTAGAGTACTTTTTTTTTTTAAATTCATTAAATGTACTCCCACCCCTCAGTTGTGCCTTAATGAGTCGCCTACTCTACCTACTCCTCATGCTGGCCTTGTCCACCAACTGCAGCTTGCTTGCCTGTTGATATGACCAATGTTCTTCTTGTGGAATGTGGTATTTGTCTCACTCCAGTTGTAATGTGACCTATGTTGTTTAAAGCTTTATATACATCATGTTAAATGTGTATGCCTGGAATATTTCCTGGTGTATCCACCAGATTTATAGCCCAGATGTATGCAGCTGCATGCCATACAATTACATACATCTGCCATTGACTCCAATTAGGTTTCTATACAGAAAGCCCTTAAAGACTTTATAGTGAGCTACTTTCATCGACAGTCGATGGGTGGTCCTGCATTTGTGGCTAGTCACAGTTTCCTTGCCAGGGGCGGATTGGCCATAGACCCTACAGGGAAATTTCCCGGTGGACCTATGCCCAGGGGGCCACTCAAGCCCTCTTGATGGCCGTAGGCCAGGTACATAATGATCTGATGCTCAACAGCCAGAGTTACCCTCCTGAACTCAACTGCATTACCATCTTCATAACGATGATACAGTTGAAAACTGGTTTTGCAGGGGCGGTATTCTGTGTTGCACTAAGGTATTGGGGCCACTTTTAGGTTTTTTCCTGGGCCACTTTAAGTTTCCAATCCACCTTTGCTCCTTATTGTAGGCATGCCCATTCTTTCTTGATTGACGTCCTGCTTGGCATGTGAAGTCTGTGCCAGCTCTGTCGGGTGGGACGTTAATCAAGGAAGAATGGATGAGCTAATTGCAAGGACACTGTGACTATTCACCACTGCGCCACCACCCAGATGATTAATGGGAGGTGATGCATGACTGTTTTATAACTACTTTTTCTCCCGCCTATTAAAAGGACTGATTTCAAAAGGGGTACGTCTTCAGGCAAGGTGTCAATTTAATAACCAAAACTCTGGGGTCTGGTTCCTTTTAAAAGCCATCTGTCACCTGGCACTTAATGTCTGAGCTGCGGGCATCATGTCTGTCATAGAGCAAGAAGAGCTGAGCAGATTGATATATAAAGTTTCAATGGAAAAGATTAATTATATCTTGTAATTTATTAATTTATATTCCTAAACATTCTGGGATTAGGAGTCCAGTGGGCGGTCCTGTTCTGTGATTACTAGTTGTTCCTTTATGACTGTGCATACAAACAGACCTGCCTTCTTGATGCCAAAGCACAGAATAAGGAGGAATTTAAAGAAAAAAATTAGGGATGAGTGAAATTGATGTTTTCAAATTCGGGTTTGGCTTCAGTGGCAATTCCGTTATGGATTCCATTATCACGGAATATAACAGGATTCTATGACATAATGCACCACAGAAGTCTTTAAGAGGCATTCCATTTTGCAGTAATTTATAATAAAAGCCTATGGGCAGCATAACGGATCTGGACGGTTTCCATTATGCAGGAGATCCGGCCGAACCCTAACTTGAAAACATCAAGTTTGCTCATCCCTAGAAATAATGTTTGAAAAAAATATGAAAATACAAATTATACTGGGTCATAGCACTACGCCATAGTTGCTGCTCCAGTGCCCGTAGTAGCATGGAGGCCAAGCCTGAGTCCGCCTGCTGTGTCAGTCATATATTACGGCCCAGGCCTCACCTTCCATTACACTTACTGTAATCGTTACTATATTTGTGCATACTATCAGGCCCCAGTATGCCTGCCATGGTAGTAGTCCTGCCCTTGGTGCACTCCTTTTCTTCTCTGCAGGAGACAGACTCAATCTATGGGTCTGTCTCGAATATGTCTCCTGCAGTGAGGAGAGACAAAACGCTATGTGAACGCTTCTTTCTTCTCATTCTAGCAATTGATGGGGGTCTCAGCACTCAGACCACACCAATTCATACGTTGATATGACATATCAAAAGTTTTTTTTGGACTTCAGTAACACTTTAATCACCTTAATCCATTTTTCTGATAGCACCTTTTATTTAAAGGTTGGAGACTAGTCAGTCTGACAAATGTCAGTTTCCTCTTAGGGGACATTTGGAAATCCTTTTTTGCAGTACCTTATGAGAATGCCAAAGTGAAATGTGAGTGAGAATCAGAGAAGCAGAGCACCATCATTATTTCCATGGGATCAATGAGTAATCAGCCTAGCTTAATCTCATCCAGGAAAGGTTCTTTTGGAGACAGTAGGTAACATCTGCTTCCTGTCTGCAGGGAGAGAATAAGAGAGTCCCCGAAAATACTTCTCCTCTCTCAGGTTCTCCACTGACGTTAGGGTCCGTATATCTCCTCAGACACTCTACAGTGTGCAGGAAGATCATAATTTCCAGAGAGACCTATGTCCTACTATACATCTGGCATTAATAGGCCTGAAATTATTAACTAAGCGCACACCATGACCATGGTCTAGCATGTCTACTAACATTAGTCTAACTGGAAAAACAGGTGGTAGATCACAAGCCTAGAGCAGGCAGAGACAAGTAGAAGGATAATAGGAAACTTAGCAGAAAGATGGTTCCTTGCTGCCAGGAACACAGGCCCATTTTGTCTTTATGACACATTTGCCGTTGATTTGGAAAAAGTTTCCCACAGCTAATGAACGTCTGCATTTACTGTGGATAAGCACTGTAAAAAAAATATCTACGGTATATCGCCCCATAAATATAACTGTCCAAGACATTTAAAAAGCAGGATTAGGGTATGGACGCTCTTCTACCTGAGCCAAATCTGCATGGAAACCACAAAACACATAGCAGAGGAAGCAAAATAAAGCTAATGCTGTTAAATGGGACGGAGTCCAATCCTAAAGTCACTTCTTCCGACATCAAATTCAAGAATGGGCCCCCGCCTTTATGGCAGTAAACAGAACTGTAGTAATTCAGACAGGAGCATCAATACTTATATAGCATCCAAAGGACAAATATTAGTATTCTCTATCTAATCTTCTGCACAAAGGAGAATTCACGTAGTGGAGATAGACAAGACTTCTCCATAAAGAAGAACAACATTTTTGTACCTGCATAGGCCCTTCACCTTTGGACTTTGCACTGGCTGATATGGCTGCTGTGACTGCACTTACTCCTATGGTTTCCACAATCTGGTACTATTTTGACATTTTCCATGAACTATCTGTTTAGTGTCTGAAATACATGCAATATGAATGTGTTGCAGCCTGCTTATCCGGCTTGGTGGCCCAGACCCACCACCCCCTACCTTCCTCCCGGCAGGTGCGGGTCTGCTCTGTCCCTCCACACAGGCTGTGGCTTTCTGTCCCGCAAGATCTCTCCTCCTATGCCTATAGGAGGGAGAGTGCACATTCCCTCTGGATTTTAAAGGTCTGTGTACTGACCTCTGCCTGTTTACTGGACTCTGACTCTCTGCTTGCCCTGACCTTGAACCGTATTCAGTTAAGCTCATACTCTGCCCTGACCTCAACCTGTCCCTGACCTCGTTCTTGCCTCACCCCTTGCTGCCCAGAACCGGTGTCTCTGGCCTACGTGGGTCAACTGTCAATTAGAGAAAGACAGCTGTAGAATGTTTCGGCCTGGTGGCTCCCCAGTAGTAAAGTCCAGATCCCTGAACAGGGCTTAATGGGTGAATGCCAGGGGACTGCCAGGATAGCACTGTTAGGATTATCCCAAAGTCAAATCTGTTGGTTAACACAGTGGGCACCCACCGGCCAACACATCTAAGCAGCAATAGTCCTGGCCATGCAAAGACATGACCTTATAGTCTATGTACTTTATCAGATGACTTCAGAATAAGTTATCAAGTTTGTGTACATGAATAATTACATTGTATCTGCCCGTTATATTACCTGTATTCTCCATCTCTAATTCTCAGTTGATCATAGCTGATCATAGCTCCATAGTAGGATGGCACTAGCTGCTCTCCAACTCTCACTCACTCACTCACTCACTCACAAACACAATATAGAACATTATGGGGAAGTACTGAGTTGTCGTGATGTGAATAAAGCCCTTAAAGTGAGAAATAACACTATAATCTGCTGCACCCTCTATATCTGTGTCTGAGTCTCTCACTGCATCTCAGGGTACTTTCACACCTGCAGCATCGGACTCCGGCAGGCTGTTCCAGCGGGTTAACAGCCCGCCGGATCAGTGCTGCCGCAGGTGCACGTGTGGGGCTGGAACTACGCTCCGGCCCCATTGACTGTAATCGGATCCGGCTGCAGCACAGCAAACCCTGCCGAGGGTTGGCCGCACCAAAACTACTATGTAGTTCCGGCCGCACACGTGCACCTGCGGTAGCACGGATCCGGCGGGCTGTTCACCCGCTGGAACAGCCTGCCGGAGTCCAATGCCGCAGGTGTGAAACTAGCCTCACTCCTCCTATCCTCTCCTATCTCCCTGGTCTTCTATGGGCAACTATAAGTTGATACTTCAGTGAGCTGACAGTCCATCTTAGGCTGATTTCACACAAGCGAGTTCAATGCGTTGAACACTTAGCATGAGTATGCGGCAGCTCCCGTCCTGGCCTACATAGCATTGATAGGATCACATAGCATGAGATTGATTTATGATGCTAATGTGACCAAGGACAAAATTTGCATGAAGTTTGTACATTCTCCTCGTGTTTGCATGGGTTTCCTCTGGGTACTCCGGCTTCCTCCCACATTCCAAAGACATACTGATAGGGAACTTAGATTGTGAGCTCCATTGGGGACAGCGTGATGCTAATGTATGTCAGCGATATATATGAGTATAATAAAAATAAATAACACTGACAGCATTATGTCAGTGTTATACAATACGATCCAGAACTCTAAGGGTTCATAAATCACTATAATGCTATCCTATCAGTGTTACATAGGTCAAGACAGGAGCTCCCTATGTTTGATTCTGACCATGCACACGTCAATACTATACAGATACCCTACATGTATATAGAGATCTATATAAAAAGCACTGTAAACTGTATATAACAATCTATATGAACAGGCACATGATGCTCACTTGTCTATTGTAGGTGCTTTCGGTGGTGGACAGCAGTTAACATGGACACTTTGACCAGCTACACAGCCCCATACCCAGCAAGCTGTGATGCCCTGTGTGTTCTGAAATCGTTCTATCATAGCCAGCCATACCTTTTGCAGACATTTGTGCTACAGTAGATCTTTTGGGAGGCAGAAGAACTAGTCTTCCCTACCCATATTCATCAATGAGAACTGGTGACGCTGCCACCGGTTCACTGGTTGTCCTTCCTTTGACCATTTAGGTAGGTTCTAACCCCCGTATACGGGGAGCACACCACAAGACCTGCCATTTTTGAGATGTTCTGATCCAGTCATCTAGTCATCACTCAGATCCTTGTCCAAGTTTTCTTCTTCTAAAACATCAACTTCAAGAACTGACTCTTCCCTTGCTTCCTAATATATCACACCCTTGTCAGGTGCCATTTTTTTACAAGACAACCAATGTCATTCACTTCACCTGTCAGTGGTTTTACTGTCATGGCTGATCAGTGTTTGTGCCAGCTTTTCAACAGAGGAACTAGCTTACAGATGGGGGTACCAACTTGAACTGGGGTATGGAAAGGGGTTATCCTAATGGGACAATATGGTTCAGCAAACTAGTAGGCAGTACAAGAATCGTAATCTAAGAGATGGTATCAGGGCTCTGGCCATGAAGTAAATCACAACCTGTCAGTAAAAGCAAGCAGAGCAATCAAAGGTTGAGACAAGTCACAGATAGGACACAAATGTCTGACATTCCAAGGTTTGGGCTCATGGATATTTATGGAAATCAGTAAACGTGGACCTTGCTGTGGAGCTTCACACCCATTGTCTGATTGACAGGAGAATTTATAATCTCGACGTGAGATATCTGCACTTCACACTCCTATACTATAACTCCTATCAGGTGTTGACCTAACATAAATGACTCTCCTTTTCCTGGATTATCCTTCTATAATCATCCATATTCGTGGTACTATAAAAGAAGAACCATAAAGTGCTGTAATCAATACCTTTCAATCACCTGTGATCTGACCTATGTGGTTTTTAATTAACAAAATTGTCTCACCTTAAAGGGGTTGTCCGAGTTATGAAAAAAAAATATAGCACTGTAAATCTGATGGGCAGCAATATATAACTAAGTTAAGTCAGTTTTAGGCAAAAAAATTATATATTTCCTCATTTCCCTTGTTTTCTTCTGGCCTTTGTTTACCTAAAATAACAACAATCTCTGCCACCCCCCCTGCTCTGCAAAGGGAGTGAATACAAGTGCTGCCCTGAGTGATATGTCTGCCTACTGGGATACTCAGCAGCATGTTGTATGTATAGGACTACAAGTCCCAGCTGTACAATGACACTGCTGATACACACAGGATCTTCCCCCTACCTGTTCTTGTGCAATACTCTACAGATCTTCTCTAGTCTGTCAGCTCCTGTGCCCAGCATTTGTCTCCTCACTGCCTGTAGCTACCCAGGAAAGCCTTCAGCCCTTAGTCTGTGCTGGCTGAAGGGGTTAAAATTTGATCTGAAAGAATCCAGTGCAGGGGAGCGTGGCCAGCACCGTGACATCTGATGTACAGACTCTTATCTGATCTCTCAGGCTTGTGCAGGAAACATCAGCAGAGCAGGGAGAAAAGCTGACATCACAGGTCATGTGACCCTCAGTGAAATATAAGAAAGGGGCCACTGAAGTTGAAGTAAATGCATTGAAAAACCATTACATTTGCCTAGTTAGAAACATATAAAGGACAAAAAAATAACTTGGACAACTCCCTTAAGGAGAGATGCTCTAACTAGGAATATCTCTGCATTATACCCAAACTTATATGAAATCAGAGTTTTTCTAGGGACAGAGCATGCACCTATCTATTTTTGGGGAACCTTTGATTGGCCTACTAAAGTATCAGCAGATCATCCAGTGGGTCTACTCTCTGACTCAGGCCCAGCAGAAGACAATCCCATTTGGAGCAAACTTTGGAGACAATTACTTCCAACTAGGGTCTATGTTAAGTGAGTTCATCCAGAGTTAACCCATTAGACCTTACTGGTGATGTGTGCACAAGGATAATGATGAACACGTTCTTTATGAAAGAAGGCCCCTCAGAACCCCAAGGAACCTCAATCTGACATTAACCATGGAGGTAAAAATTCCTCTCCAAGTTCTTATCGGTGGTCATTATTCAAAGGTTTGTATATCCAGGCCATACATACCAAAATATCTAATCACTAGAAACTGAACTGACGATTGGATGGTAACATGACAATTATTTTAAGTGTTTTTTTATGGATTTGAAAGGTGTGTAAGTAATTTGTTCTTATAGTGTTATTGCTGGAATTAGTAACGAAATTAGCTAAAAAAAACATACCCTGGTATCTCTTTTTCCAAATTACATGGTGACAAGGATGGGCTTGGAATTTCCATCTTCAATGTTGAAAGCTACATTTCGATCTTCTGTCATTTTAGGCGGATCGGAATGATGCGACAAGACATTTATGATCACACGCCACTGGAAAACATGTTATTCAGCTTTTATCAACTGATGACCAATATTTCTTTTTTTTTTTTTTTCTTTTTTTTTTTTTATAATTGTCTTTTTATTAAATAAAGCATATTTTACAGAAAAAGTACATGGGTACAATTGTGTTTTTTTTTTTGGCTGTTTAGTCACTTGTCTATAATAACATTTCCAGTTACAATGTATAGAACCAAAATCAAAGCAGGAACCATGAGACATATAACAATAAGTGAGCACTACAATTGTTATAAACAACTAAGTGAGGTAATAATCACTAAATAAGCAAAAGTTTCATAGACTCAAGATACAGCAAAAACTCTCAGTACTCGAGGCATAAGCAAACTATAATGGAGACATGACATGACACATGGGGGATAAATAGGAGGGGGGGGAGGGGTAATACTAGTACAGGCTAAGTAGGTAATGATGAATAGTCATCCCATGGATCCCAGATTTGATTAAATCGGTCCATTTTATTAGCTATGGAGGCCGTTAGGTATTCCATTCTGCGAACATCCATAACACTAGAAATAAGGTCAAGCTTGGTAGGAGCATCAGTCCTTTTCCAGAACCGTGCTATGAGGCGTCGTGCTGCCGTAAGAATGTGTAATACTAGGTACAGAGAGATTTTCTTCAAGGTAACTGGAGGCATATTTAGGAGAAAAAAGAAAGGGTCTAAGGGGAACTTAATACCCAATATTTGATACAAAATAGCTTGAGTGGATTTCCAAAAGAGACGCAATCCAGAGCATTCCCAAAAAATATGTATGGGTGTACCAACTTCAACTCCGCATCTCCAACACCTATCAGAGATGTCCGGATTAAGATGTCTCAGTAACTGTGGGGTGTGATACCAAAACATTAGTACTTTATAAGAGTTTTCCCTATAAGTAACACAAGTAGAGGACATTGCTGCTCTCCGCCAAATGAGGCTCCACTCCTTCAGCGAGATAGAATGGCCCATGATTCCATCCCACCTAGACATATATGTATGTCTAATAGGCACTGCAGAGGGGGCGGTAGAGAGAATGATATAAATCTCAGAAATGAGACCTTTAGTTGAGTCTGATAGTTTGCACAACCTCTCAAAGGGGGTAGGTTTAGACACTTGCGCAGATCTAAATAGGCTGGTAAGTAAGTGTTGTATTTGAATGTAATGATATTTAGAGGAATCTGGTAGTCGAAATGAGGACCGAATGGTGTCAAAGGGGAGCAAACGTAATGTTTTATAATCAACTATATCTGCAAAGCGGAATAATTTATTCGTGAACCAAGGCCCAAGAAATGAAGCCTGTGTACTAACTGGGAGTAATGGTGTGAATAAAAAGGACGCCATAGAGGATTTTTCTGCGATTAAAGAGAAACGATGTTTGCATTGCTTCCATATTGCGCAAGTGAAGGACATTGGACCTAGTAAGCTTGGCACCGACTCACCCGGAACGGCAGTCCACAAGAGTGTGTTAGGGTGTGTAGGTGCTATCCATAGCTTTTCTATTTCCATCCACCTAGAATATGCATATAAGGAGGACCACGCTGGGAGTCTGCGAAGGTGAGTGGCCCAATAATACCTAGAAATATCCGGCACCGCCAAACCACCCTGTGATTTAAGAGCCAAAAGCGTACTACAGGCAATCCTATGCCTTTTGCCGTTCCAAATGAATCGCAGGATAGAAGATTGGAAAGCCCGCAATTCCCCTCTTGGGACGGAGACTGGAAGAGTTTCAAATAAGTATAATAGTTTTGGCAATATGGACATTTTAATTGCTGCCACTCTACCAAACATTGATAAGGGAAGTGGTTTCCACTTAGTCAATAAAGTATTAAGCTCTCTAAAAAGGGGAGGGAAGTTTGCAGAGTACAATGAAGTGTATGTATGGGTTAATTGCACTCCTAAATATCGTAAAGTCTGAGACTTCCATTTGAAACTAAAGTTAGTCTGCAGCAAGGCCTGTGCTTCAGAGGGAATATTAAGGGGTAATGCTTCAGTTTTTGTGGTATTGATCTTATATCCCGATAACCTCCCATATGTGTCTAAAAGCTGAAATAGGTTAGGCAGCGTCGTGTGAAGATCAGTTAAAGTAAGTAAAATATCATCAGCAAACAAAGAAAGCTTAAAGTCAATCCTGTTAACTGAGATACCATGTATGTCAGGGTGTTGTCGAATAGCTGCGGCCAAGGGCTCAATGCATAATACAAAAAGGAGGGGGGAAAGCGGGCATCCCTGTCGCGTACCATTAAATATAGGGAACGTATTAGAGTGAGCATGAGTCGTTTTGATAGTGGCGGTGGGTTGAGAGTACAGTGAATGTAGGGCCTTTATGAACGGACCTGATATACCAAAGGCAGACAAGGTAGAAAACATAAAAGGCCAATGTAGTCGATCAAACGCTTTTTCAGCATCAAGACTTAATAGTAAAGCCTGTTGATCGGTTCTATTTATGACATCAATAAGATCAATTGTCCTTCTAGTGTTATCTCCACCCTGCCTGCCCACGATAAACCCAACCTGATCCTTATGTACTAATCGCGGGAGCCAGCACGATAATCTGTTTGCTAGAATTTTCGTGAATATTTTTAGATCCGAATTAAGAAGGGCAATAGGCCTGTAGTTCGAACAATCTAAAGGATCTTTGCCCGGTTTTGGGATGAGAGTAATATATGAGTGTAAAACGGAGGTAGGTATTGGGCAACCCTGTAGAAAGGAGTTAAACAATGCTAACATATGTGGAAGAAGAATATTCAGGAAGGTTTTACAGTAAAGGTAAGGCAAACCGTCTGGACCGGGAGATTTAGTATTTGGTAGTTGTGACACAACATCTTGGATTTCCTCAGATGTAATCTGACCATTAAGTTGAGACAAAGCCTCAGCCGATACTTTTGGTAAGTTACATTTATTTAGGAAAGAAGCAAACAAAGCTTGACGATCACCCGGTTCAGAAGGACCCTGATGTGGCAAGGAATACAAAGAAGCATAATACTCCTGAAAGATACCTGAAATATCAGTAGGACTGTATGCCATGGTTCCATCAGCCCGCCGTAGGACTGCCGGGTTCCCCGAAGGATTGGAGTCTCGCAACTGGCGCGCCAATAAAGTATGGGGTTTATTTCCCCATAGGTAGAAACGCTGTCTAGAGTATAACAACAATTTTTCTGTCTTTGCGAGAGCTAACTCACGCAGCCTAGCTCGTAAAAGAACTATACGACGTAGCAGAGGAAATGATCTACGCATTCCCAATTGGGACTCCAAATCCTTCAGCTGAACCATAGTATTAGTATATTGCAAATTGCGGTCTTTCTTTAGCTTTGAGCCCAGAGCAATACAGCTACCCCTAAAAACCGCCTTGTGTGCCTCCCACAACGTAGCTATAGAGGACACCGAGTCTTGATTGAGGGAAAAATATTCTGACAAGGAATCATGGAGTTCCTGCCGAGGAACAAGATTAGAAAGGAGGGTCTCGTTAAGTCTCCAGTGACATTTTTTAGTATGGTTCCTAGTCATATTGATTGAGATCGAAATCGGGGCGTGATCGGACCAGGTGATAGTGCCAATTTCTGCATTGTCTAACATTCGGAGCGTGGGAATGTTACCAAAGAAATAATCAATGCGTGAATGCGTATTATGGTGATGAGAGTAAAAGGTGTAAGTTCGTGAAGTGGGATAATTTATGCGCCATAGGTCATATAATGCAAACCTGCGGATCAGCTTTCGAAACAGGCGAGAAAGTCTATTTTGGGTGCGTGACGGCTGAGTTCCCATAGGAGGCAACCTATCTACCCTCTCTGAGAAAGAAAGGTTGAAATCCCCCCCCCCCCCACAATAAGGGCAGCAGGAAGAAAGCTAGAGAGTTTCGAAAAAACCTTGTTAAGGAAAGGTACCTGACCAGTGTTTGGTACATATATATTACACAATATAAGCGTATTGCCCTGCATCTTTGTCTGAAGTATAACAAATCTCCCATTCTCATCCAGAGTACAAGACTCTACATGGAGAGGGCAGCTCGCTGAGAGGAGGACAGCCACTCCTGCCTGTTTCCTTCCAGAGGAAGCTGAATACACTCTAGGATATGCCCTGGAAGCAAACCTAAAGGAACCGTCCTTATCAAAATGAGTTTCCTGAAGGAAAACCACATCAGCTTTTTGGGAACGGAGTTCCGTTAAAGCTAACCTGCGTTTGGTATTAGAATTAAGGCCTTTCACATTGAGAGAGATACACTTAACCATTTTGCAGAGGCAGCAATAGAACCATACTTGCTATTAGAGATGCAGAGAAAACTCCCTCAGGATGGCCGAGGTAGCGGTATCTTGCCATAGGGTGACCCGAGGATAACTTGAACCCTGTAAGCCCAGAAGAAAATAGAGGGATGGGAGGACACAGTAGGAAAAAGGGGGAGACCCTAGACAGTATATGAGTAATCAAAAAACATGGACATTTCCAATCTTTGGGCAACTGAGCCCAGAAAGGGACCAATGCAGCAACCCGAACTATTAAGAAATCCGCCTGCCACAGCTCAAAGACAGTAAGGACATCAGGAAGCCAGGACAGGCCAGACAGCATGGCCCACTGTGTAGAGGCATAACTAGACGCCACCAGAGATAGGCCTGAAAAACGTGCAAAAGAAACAGAGAAAAGAAAACTACAGTATAACTACAATACTGAAATTGAATCATAGGATTCAGAACATGCTGCTCAATCCGCTGAAGTAGAACAGGGGACCAACGAAAGTAATAACTCCAAGAAAGGCTCATAGGGCAGTCTCAGGGAGGCGCACTCTGAAGGCTAGGTCTAGGTTGATCTCCTTGAGGAGGAGAACGTTGTCTCTTCTGACGAACTATGTTCCATACTGGAGTCAGAGCAGGAGACGGATCTGCAACTTCCCAATCGGTGATAGAGGGCTCAGGAATATCCAATGCCGAACAGAATCCTGGCAGGTCAGCGAAAGTGCGTAAGACAGATGTTCTGCCATTTCTGGAGACTATCAGGGCGAAAGGAAATCCCCATCTGTATGGTATTTTTTTATCACGCAAGCATGCCAAAAGAGGCTGCAAGGCTTTTCGTTTCTGGAGTGTCAGCCAAGAAAGATCTTGATAGAGTTGCACAGTGCTGCCACGGAAATTAATAGACCGCAAGGATCGTGCTTTGGCCATAATGGCCTCTTTGAGTTGAAAATCGTGTAAGCAGCAGATGATGTCTCTCGGAAGTGCAGAGGTGTTCTTGGGCCGTAAAGCCCGATGCGCTCTGTCCAATTTGATATCTTGAGGCTGCGACGGGTCCAGTATGGAGTTGAAAAGTTCCCCAAGTATGCCCTGAAGATTCTCATCAGACTCTGACTCCGTGAGACCGCGGACGCGTATGTTGTTCCTGCGGCCTCTATTATCCAGATCTTCAAGATGGCGAGAGGTGTCACGGAGCGCCTCAGAATGGCTGGTGATGACCGATTGCAAATGAGCTATGTATCTTCGGGTATCATCATGATCTGTTTCTATAGTGTCCATTCTTGCAGACATTTGTTTAAAATCTTGACGTAAGGAAGAGATTTCAGATTTGCAAGCACTTTTCACTTCTGATATTAAGGCTTTGAAATCCTCTTTAGTAGGTAAATGCTGCAGACTTTGATGCAGGGAAATGGATGCTTGAGAAGCAGACATGCTACCATCATCCCCATCATCTCCCAATTCTGAGAGCTGTTCCCAGTTGGTGTTGTCCCCATCACTCCTGGAACTAGCCAGAGGTGCATCCCCACTGTCTCTTGGGGGGTCACTCCAGTCACGCCGACGCTGCGATGGCGTTGCAGGCGGTTTGTTCAATTTAGCTGGTGGCTTAGGTGGCATGGTGGAATCAGAGGCCGGTGCAGTCTGCAGTGACTCTGCAGGCCGAGTGAGGAATGAAGAGGCCTGCTGCGTCTGAGGCTGGAATTCAGCTGCCTCAGGGGAGAGAAGAGTGGGCCCGGGCTGCTTGTTACTGAAGAGCGCCGTGCCACGTGGGCGCACAGGAGAGGAGGCCTCAGCCGCGAGAAGGAGATGGCCGCCGGGAGCTGGCGCTGCGTGCGAGCGCCGTGTAAGGTATGGTACTATGGAGGAGGACCCCTGGTTACCGTCCGGAGCACTCCCGAGTGTCTTAGACGGCAGCTTCTTCCCCATAGAGCTGTGCTGCGCGCGTCCGTAGGTCCCCTTTTGCAGCAGAGCGGCGGAGCTTCAGGTTTAAGCCGCCATCTTCTCCAGCGTCCAGGCCACGCCCCCGATGACCAATATTTCTAAAGTCAATGCTAAATTAAAATTGCGTATAGATGTATGCAAATGTACCTTAAATGAGTGCTGTAAAAATCTATGGGGGAGAGTTATTAAAACTGATGTAAAGGAGAACTGGCTTAGTTGCCCATAGCAACCAATCAGATTTCACCTTTCATTATTCAGAGCTCATTTTCAGCTCTCGTATACGTGTACCCTTAGGCTACGGCCCAACGGTCAGGTTTTCTGATTTTGGAAGCCAAAATCACGAGTGAATTAAAAAAAACGGAGTAGGAAAAGTAGTATCTGTCCTTAATACTTTCTTTACTTTCAGGGTCAGATTTTGCCCCCCAAAACTGCATCAGTGAAAAATGATTAACTACAGCAAGGATCTAATTACACATTACAGTGAAACGTCAAAATTTTTCTAAAAACACTGCTAAATGACGTGTTGTGGATAAGCCCTTCCTATAACTATGAGTAAGGCTATATTCACCTGCCTGTGAAAAAAATGGCTATGAAAAACAAACATACTGTTAGCTTTTCAAGGTCATTTTTGCATCTGTTTTTCACAGCTTTTTTGGCTTTTTTTTAAATAAAATCCCAACCCCTGCAGTATAAAAAATGTCCCCGCGGTAGTCCCAAGCAGTAATAATGGCCCCTAGCAGTAATAATGTCCCCTGTAGTGGCCCCCAGCTGTAATAATGTCCCCCATAGTGGCCCCCCAGCAGTAATAATGTCCCCCATAGTGGCCCCCAGTGGTAATAATGTCCCCCGTAGTGGCCCCCAGCTGTAATAATGTGCCCCATAGTGGCCCCCCCAGCAGTAATAATGTCCCCCATAGTGGCCCCCAGCTGTAATAATGTCCCCCATAGTGGCCCCCAGTGGTAATAATGTCCCCTGTAGTGGCCCCCAGCTGTAATAATGTGCCCCATAGTGGCCCCCCTAGCAGTAATAATGTCCCCCGTAGTGGCCCCCAGCTGTAATAATCTCCCTCATAGTGGCCCCCAGCAGTAATAGTGTCCTCCATAGTGGCCCCCTGCAGTAATAATGCCCCCCATAGTAGCCCCCAGCTGTAATAATGTCCCCCATAGTGGCTCCCTGCAGTAATAATCTCCCCCGTAGTGGCCCCCAGCAGTAATAATGTTCCCTGTAGTGGCCCCCAGCAGTAAAAATGTCCTCCATAGTGGCCATCAGCAGTAATAATGTCCACCATAGTAGCCCCCAGCTGTAATAATGTCCCCCATAGTGGCCCCCAGCAGTAATAATCTCCCCATAGTGGCACCCATCAGTAATAACGTCCCCCATAGTGGCCCCCTACAGTAATAATGTCCTCCGTAGTGGTCCTCAGCATTAATAATGGCCCCTGTAGTGGCCCCCAGCAGTAATAATGTCCCACATACCGGACTCCTGCAGTATAGATGATGTCCCCCATAGTGGCCCTCAGCAGTAATAATGTCCCCCATAGTAGCCCCCAGCAGTAATAATGTCCCCCATAGTGGCCCACAGCAGTAATAATCTACCCATAGTGGCACCCATCAGTAATAACGTCCCCCATAGTGGCCCCCTACAGTAATAATGTCCTCCGTAGTGGCCCCCAGCAGTAATAATGTCCCCCGTAGTGGTCCTCAGCATTAATAATGTCCCCTGTAGTGGCCCCCAGCAGTAATAATGTCCCACATACTGGACTCCTGCAATATAGATGATGTCCCCCATAGTGCCCCCCTGCAGTAATAATGTCCCCCCATAGTAGGCTGGATCTCTGCCATATTAGTTAATGGGGTCTGCGGGCATTCAGGAAGTGTCCGGCAATGCTGGATCCAGAGAGCTCTGACTGGCCATACCTGGCTGGAACAGCCTGCTATATCTCTGAACGCTGGTGAGAAACTAGCTTTACCATAACATACAGTCAATCTTTCTCGTCTTATAAAACATCTCATCTTTTGATCTTTGAGTAAGGTCCTTAACATTTGGCTTTTTGTCTGAAGTTCTATGGCTGCTCCTATGACCTAAACCACTAATAGTTGTTGCATACTAGATCTATGGTCATGAGAGACACTAAGTGAGAAAGCAGTAAGGGAATACATGCAAAAAAGGAAAAAAAATCCTTGCATGTTTAGTTTGGTGAAGCTTGATCACAGGCAGAACTTTGCTCCCCTGGTTTAGCAGCCTGCACCAGGTTCAAGATCTGCAAACACATCTGACACGTCACGTGAGTCACATTTTGGACGATCAGTGGAGAATTTACACTTCTCTGTGACCATCAGGCCAGGTTAAGTTCACACTGGCCGTAGTGTGGTTGGCTACTAATGCAACCCCCCCTCTCACAGAGGATGAGAGGCATACAGAAATATTCTGTACGGTATTACATTGATACTAGAGGAGAACACATTCTGTACTATGGCATAGATATATAAATGTATAGTAGGCTTCCCCCACTATAAGTGTACACCACATTATGGCTCCATACAGCTCAAGGGTTGCATAATACAAAAGAAACTTATCTCGCTGCAGTGAGCGGGCCTATAGTGGAGGTGCTGTTAGGGTTGCCACCTTTCCCAACAAAAAATACTGGTTACACAAGTTAAAAAGATTGGCGTGGGATAATACGGGTGTTTTTTTATCATATTTTACGTTTTACTCCATTTCTTTTCTCAATAAAATCAAACTTTTCACTGTTGGGGACACCCTGTGTATTTACTGTATTTTTCGCCCTATAAGATGCACCGGCCCATAAGACGCACCTAGGTTTTAGAGGATGACAATAAAATACCTCACAACCATCCCGGATCCAGCGGGACAGTCCCGGATTGCAGTGGCTGTCCCGCTGTCCTGGTAGGGGGGAGGTATGTCCAGCTTTCTGGCAGCTGTCCCTGCATCCATAGGAAATTGGCTTTCTGCTTCACTAACACTCCCCCTGCCGGCTCTCCATACCTCTGGTCTGTGTGGGGGCGAGGCTGTCCGGCAGCCTTGGCTCCACCCCCTCCAGACTAGAGCAGCCGATTTGCTGCTGATGCTGCTAGAAAGAAGGTAAGTATGTGGTGTTTATTTTTTTTACTTTCTGTGAGGGGCACAATCTGGACATATTACTGGGGGACACAGCTGGTCATATTACTGGGGGACACAGCTGGGCATATTACTGAGGCACAATGTGGGCATATTACTAGGGGGCACAATGTGGACATATTACTGGGGGGCACAATGTGGACATATTACTGGGGGACACAGCTGGGCGTATTACTGGGAGCACAGCTGGACATATTACTGGGGGCACAGCTGGGCATATTAATGGGGGCACAATGTGGGCATATTACTGGGGGCACAATGTGGGCATATTACTGGGGGGCAAAGCTGGGCATATTACTAGGGGGCACAGCTGGGCATATTACTGGGGGGCACAGCTGGGCATATTACTGGGGGCACAATGTGGGCATATTACAGGTGGCATATTACTGGGAGCACAGCTGGGCATAATTCTGTGAACACCACAGTGGGCATGAATACTGTGCGGTGGCATGAAGGGGGAATAATTACTATGTGGGGGCATTAAGGGGACTGGGTGGGATTAGATGTATAATTAGGTTTTGGGTGGAGTGCAGAAAAAATTTGCTGCGGTGTGCAAAGTGCACCACACAATGTGTCCCTCTTTGGTGGTTTGCAAAGTTGGGAGGTATGGAATAAGCTAATAAAATGTAAAAAATCCACTTACCTCTTCTGCTCCGGACGCCGCCACTCCTCACCTCCAGTGTGCTCTGTCTTCTTCTTGCTGCGGCTGTGCTGTGACCCGGCACGCACAGCGTGAGCACACTCATGCTGTGCGCAGCCACTGCACAGCCGACAGCCGAGGACCAGGAAGTGGTGAGTACAGAGCCTTCACTGCTGCCCAGTCCTCCGGTACTAATGAGCGCTTCCATAATGGAAGCATTTATTAGTATTTGCCCTATAAGACGCAGGGACATTTTCCCCCCACTTTGTGGGGGAAAAAAAAGTTTTATTTAGCCTCTATTTTTAAAATGTTTCACAACCATCTACATTACAGGCAAGAACCTTAATCACTGGGCTATAGATCTCAATGCTAAGTTAATGCTGAAAAACAAGTTTCTCTTGTATTAAAAATCTCATAGAAGTTTCTCTAGTATTATACAAGAGAAACTTCTATGAGGTTTTTCCATCAATGATTTGGCATTGAGCTCTATAGCCCAATGGTTAAGGTTCTTGCCTTTTATGTAGATGGTTGTGAGTTTGAATCCTCACAGAAACATTTCAAAATTAGAGTCTAAAGTATACACAAGGATAGCAATCTGCCCAGACTGAAGCAGGGGGCCCCTTAGAGCAGTGTTCCCCAACTCCAGTCCTCAGGGCAAATCAAGGCTCGTCATGATTTGAGAGTATCTCACAGAATGAATACCTGTGGTAAGTCTTGATGCACTGATACTCATTATATCAACTGCTCAATACTAAGGAAATCCTGAAAACCTGACAGTTAAGTGGGTCCTGAGGACTGAAGTTGAAGAACACTGTCTTAGAGGATCGGGGCCTGGTTTGCCCCCTAATGCCGGCCCTGGCTACAGCAGAGGTCCTTGTCAGTGGCCACCAGCCCAGATGGCATCCGAAGGTGTTGTTTACCACAGCAACCCAAAGCAAAGGGCCAAAAGAAGGAGCCAACACCAGGGAGAACTGAGGGGAGAACTGTCAGGTTACAGATGAAGCCAGTGTCATCTTGACTCCAGGCGCGCCAGGATGGTCACTTTAAAACGATTTTTTGTATTACTGTAATATAATTTTTGCGTTAACGTGCTAAGCCAGCGAAGATAACGTTGCCTACATCTGTATCTAGAAATTGGACGTGACTGGGGTCAATGCCTGAAATGGGCAGCCTTGAGTGATAATTTTCGATGTATTATCAGCCACCAATAACAATAACCAATCAGAGAAAAGAGGTGACAGGCAACAAATTTCTCCTCTTACACTAGGTAGGTAGGTTTCTCTTCTCCCCTGTGCTGGGATTCCTGTTATTGGCCAAAAAAATCACAGAAGGGAGAACAAAATTACCACATGTGAATGTCAATGTGAATTCAGCCAAACACTGGCCAGCAATGAGGCTGCAGAAGCTGAAATATTGGTTGTCTTCGAAGATGAGTGAATGAATTCTAAACAAATTGAATTTTCCAAAAAATTGAGACAAATCCAAATCCAAATGTTTGGTCAATTTGATTGAAAATTACTCAAAATAGCATCAGCATTTTTCAGATCAGAAGACATTAAGATGAAGGAGGATCACAGAAACCCAGGCAGTGTGTTTTTACACACCGGCAGGAATTTCCAGACAAAAAGGCAACTTTTTTTTTACCTTTTCCTGAAAAACTGAAAAAATCTTACAGGGCAGTTTGTTTTTGTAGAGGCTGTTAGCACCTTCACCCATGTATTTTCCCACTGAAATATATGTTACTATAAGATTACTGCTGGCTTGGAGTTAGAAGTAAGTTCTATACAGACCCAAATTAAATCGCCCGACCAGTTCGGCCATATCCAATCCGATTCAAATTTCAAGGAATTTTCTCACCACTAATTATGATAAATTATATGCTCCATTTTGTAGGTGTTTTTTCAAGCATTTAAATGAAAAACTCCTAGAGCCTGATATAGAGGAATATAAGTACTGTACAGATTTTTTAATTTTCACATGCAAAATGTGACTCAAGGGAAGGGGACACAGAGTCTGGCAGGTGCCTCTTAGTCATCATTATTACCATAATTTTCATTATAAATGATTATTTAGTAAAGATACAATGAGTATGCACTGTGTATAGAAAAGCCCAAACCTTCTAGTGCCATCTAGTGGTCAACTATCACATAAAAAGGCATTTCACTGAAATCTTTTATTATATTGATCACGCATGGTCAGATGATTCTGCAGAGAAGGGATGAGCATAAATAAAATGAAATATATTTTCCATTTATTTCAGCCTGTTACGTTTTCAATGTGTTAAATGTAAATGTCTTATACTGTGTAAAGGAAAAAGGGTGTGCTCTATCCAGAGTTAAAGGGGTGAAAGGTTTTTCAGAGATCAGTGGGGGTCCGACACCCATTATATTTGCAGTTCGGCTGTTTCAGAGGGCACAGGTGTACATAGTATTGCGGCTGTGCTTGGTATCACATTCAGCCCCCATTCACTTCGATGGGACTGAACTGCTCCTAGACCACATGATACAGAACGTGTCGTCACTCATCCTAGGAAAAGCAGAGAGAAGGCCGCGACGCTCACATGAGTGCTGGTGCCTTCTCAAAGAGCTGATCGGCGGGGGTTCCAGGTGTCAGACCCCCACCTATCAGATGTAAATGTAAATGTAAAAAATGACTTTTTTCTAACAAAGCTAAAACCAGCCCTTTACCACTCTTTATGGATCTTGAATCCTCTATTCATTGCTTTGCTAGATTGAGATCAAGCTGGCAGGTCAGGCGGTGTGTCCTTTCTCAGGGGGGTTGGAGGATGGAACTGTGGAGCACGTGCATCCAAGTCAATCCACCAAGGTGGACAGAGAAATAAGAAAAAAAACAGCAGGTGACGCCATACAGATATGTTTTATTGAATAACTTAGTGGCTATGCTAAATTTTTAATTAAATGCATTAACAGAAGTACAGCGATCCCTCAAGATACAATGGCCTCAGGATACAATTATTTTCAACATACAATAGTCTTTTCTGACCCATCGTAAGTTGAAACTAGACTTAACATACAATGTCTCAGACTGACATCCAACCAATCAAGGCCACTTCTCTGGTAAAATTACTGGATTAGTTACTAGCTAGGCCCATTCACACGACCGTATGTACATTTCCGCATCATATCCGCATTTTTGCGGATAAGATGCGGAACCATACGGACCCACTCATTTTTCCATAGGAGAAAAAAAAATGCGGAATGCACACCGTGTGCATTCCGCATCCGTATATTACGGAAGTTCTCCCGCAAAAAAAGTAAAACATGTCCTATACTTGGCCGCAAAATCACGTCCATAGCCCCATTAAAGTCAATGGGTCCGCAAAAATGCGGAACACTACGGAAGACTTTCCATATGTCTTCCGTTCCGTTTTTATACGGATCACGGAATACATACGGTCGTGTGAATGGGGCCTTATCAGCTATTCCTGACTGTGATATGTAAGGATCTGCCATAGTTATCTGCTTATTTTTCTTTAATTTTTTCTTATCTTGGATGACATTTTGGGGCTTTGGAACCGACTACTCAACTTACAATGGTTTCAGCATACAATGGTCGTCCTGGAACCAATTAATATTGTAACTTGAGGGACCACTGTACTCACTGATCCAGGCGCTAGTTTGAAAACTGTAGAATATTTTTCGTGGGACAACCCCGTTAACTGTACAGTCCAACACAACTGTAAGACAATAGTGTTGGTTTAGCTTTGCGGCTCCTTCACAGTTTGGCCCTGCACAGTACGGCTTTCAGTGAACGGGGATGCACTGCACTTATTGTACCTGCTTACCCAGGCCCAGGGGTCAAGAGGGTCGCTATTTAGGGACAAACTTGAAAGGGACCGAAGCATCAAACTTGAGTTGCATTTCCTTCGTTCTCAGGATCCTAGCGATATGTCCTTACTTCTGTGATTGTAAAACGTTCAACATACTAAATGACTTTATTGTGCACAATAGCACTTAAGATGAAGGGTTTAGGAAAAAATGTACTACTGGAAAAAATCCTTATGCAGTTAGCTCCCTCTAGTGGTGGCAGAATTATATCATTTATCAAGTCAGAGAAATAGAGCTTCTGTATACAGATATATTATGGTAAATCAATCAGTACAGAATTTTGGAATTCAAAACATAATGGTGGACTTTATCATTCATAAAGCCAATACATTCTGTGAAGCCGGCAAATGGGGTCATGTTATTTTTTTGTTGCTATGATTTCTTTGTACACTTCTGGTTTAATTAAAATGCGACTGAGTAACGGCTCATGCATACGGCTGTAGCCGTTTTTGCAGTCCGCAAATTGCAAATTCAGAAAGAACGGATACAGGCCATGTACGCTTTGTATTTTGCGGAACGGAATATCAGGGCCAAAATAGAACAGTCCTATCCTTGTCCGTAATGCAGACAAGAACATTTTCTATATTTCTGCAGCTGTCACAGAAGTGACATACACATCGCGTGCTGTCCACATCTTTTGCGGCCCCATTGAAGTGAATGGGTCCTCATCTGACCTGCAAAAAATGCAGACTGGATGTGGAAAAATATATGTTCATGTGCATGAGCCCTTAGAAGTATTCATGAGAGGTTGGACCCCTGTCCAGCCCATTTGGAACACATAATATCACTAATTCCAGAACTAAAAACCGAAAGTGAAGGCCTGTGATGGGAATATCCCTTTAACCTCTACCCTTTAAGCATTATTTCCCAATATAGACTATAATTATAATTTTCAGGCTATTTTAACATATATAAAGCACAGCAGAAACCATGGTTAGGGTTTGTTCACATGTGGCAGATGCGTGGTGCATGCTGCTGATTCTCCATTTGCAGAATTGTATGTTATTCCCATAGTGGGAATAACTGAGACATGGCTGGATGATAGCTATGACTGGGCAGTTAACGTACAGGGTTACAGTCTGTTTACAAAGGATCACCAAAACCGGAGATGGGGAGGGGTCTGCCTTTATGTAAAGTCCTGTCTAAAGCCCACACTGCGGGAAGATATAAGTGAGGGACATGAACATGTGGAGTCACTGTGGGTAGAAGTAAATGGAGCCAAAAACAATAATAAAATACTAATAGGGGTTTATTATAAACCCCCTAGTATACCAGAGCCCATAGAAAATCTACTTCTAAACGAAATAGACGAGGTGGCAAATCATAATGAGGTCGTTATTATGGGGGATTTCAACTACCCAGATATAGACTGGGAAACTGAAACCTGTACATCTCATAAAGGAAACAGGTTCTTGGAAATAACCAAAGACAATTACCTTTCCCAACTGGTTCAGGACCCGACTAGAGGGACGGCCATACTGGACTTAGTATTAACCAATAGACCTGACAGAATAACAGAGGTGCAGGTCGGGGGACACCTGGGAAATAGTGACCATAATATAATAAACTTCCAACTGTCATTCAAAAGAGCGTTTCTTCAGGGAACAAAAATACCAAACTTCAAAAAAGCTAAATTTAGCCAACTAAGAGAGGCCATAGGCCTAACTAACTGGGACAAAGTCCTCAAAAATAAGAATACAGCCACAAAATGGGATATTTTTAAAAGCATCCTAATATCTAATTGTGAGAGGTACATACCTTATGGGAATAAAAGGTTAAGGAACAAGAAAAAACCAATGTGGATAAACAGAACTGTAAAGAAAGCAATAATTGACAAACAGAAAGCATTTAAATCACTAAAACAGGAGGGGAGCGAGGAAGCATTGAAAAACTATAAGGAAAAAAAATTGAATATGTAAAAGACAAATAAAAACAGCCAAACTAGAGACGAGAGATTAATCGCCAAAGAGAGTAAAACTAACCCTAAAATGTTCTTTAATTATATAAATGGTAAAAAGTATAAACCTGAAGGTGTCGGCCCCTTACAGAGTAATGAGGGGGAGTTGCAGAGAGCGATGAGGAGAAAGCAAAGCTACTAAATATCTTTTTCTCCACTGTATTCACTGAGGAAAATAAACTGTCAGATGAAATGCAGAATATAAAAGTAAATTCCCTATTAAAAGTGCCCTGTCTGACCCAGGAAGAAGTAGAGCTGCGTCTTAAAAAGATTAAAATAGACAAATCGCCAGGACCGGATGGCATACACCCCCGTATCCTAAGAGAATTAAGTAATGTCATCGCCAGACCCTTATTTCTGATATTTAAGGACTCTATACTGACAGGGAGTGTTCCACAGGATTGGCACATAGCAAATGTGGTGCCAATATTCAAAAAGGGTCCAAAAACAGAGCCCGGGAACTATAGGCCAGTAAGTTTAACATCAGTCGTGGGTAAACTGTTTGAGGGTTTTCTAAGAGATGCTATCTTGGGGTACCTCAATGAAAATAAGCAAATAACTCCATATCAGCATGGCTTCATGAGGGATCGGTCATGTCAAACCAATTTAATCAGTTTCTATGAGGAGGTAAGTTCTAGACTGGACCGCGGCGAATCAATGGATGTCGTATATCTGGACTTCTCCAAAGCATTTGACACTGTACCACATAAAAGGTTAGTATATAAAATGAGAATGCTTGGCCTGGGAGAAAATGTCTGTATGTGGGTAAGTAACTGGCTCATTGATAGAAAACAGAGGGTGGTTATTAATGGTACATACTCAGATTGGGTCACTGTAACTAGTGGGGTACCACAGGGGTCTGTATTGGGGCCTATTCTCTTCAATATATTTATTAATGATCTTGTAGAAGGCTTGTACAGTAAAATATCAGTTTTTGCAGATGACAATAAACTGTGTAAAGTAATTAACACAGAAGAGGACAGTACACTGCTACAGATGGATCTGGATAGACTGGAGGCTTGGGCAGAGAAGTGGCAGATGAGGTTTAACACTGACAAATGTAAGGTTATGCATATGGGAAGGAATAATGCAAGTCAC
The DNA here is from genome assembly GCA_900303285.1 of Rhinella marina. Taxonomy (NCBI): domain Eukaryota; kingdom Metazoa; phylum Chordata; class Amphibia; order Anura; family Bufonidae; genus Rhinella; species Rhinella marina. The sequence continues at coordinate 399,907 of ONZH01025936.1, forward strand.
CAGTACATACTAAATGGTAAAATATTGGGTAACTCTGACATGGAAAAGGACCTAGGAATTTTAGTGAACAGCAAACTAAGCTGCAGAAACCAGTGTCAGACAGCTGCTGCCAAGGCCAATAAGATAATGGGTTGCATCAAAAGAGGCATAGATGCCCGTGATGAGAACATAGTCCTGCCACTTTACAAATCACTAGTCAGACCACACATAGAGTACTGTGTACAGTTCTGGGCTCCTGTGAACAAGGCAGACATAGCAGAGCTGGAGAGGGTTCAGAGGAGGGCAACTAAAGTAATAACTGGAATGAGTGGACTACAGTACCCAGAAAGATTATCAAAATTAGGGTTATTCACTTTAGAAAAAAGACGACTGAGGGGAGATCTAATAACTATGTATAAATATATCAGAGGTCAGTACAGAGATCTCTCCCATCATCTATTTATCCCCAGGACTGTGACTGTGACGAGGGGACATCCTCTGCGTCTGGAGGAAAGAAGGTTTGTACACAAACATAGAAGAGGATTCTTTACGGTAAGAGCAGTAAGACTATGAAACTCTCTGCTTGAGGAGGTGGTGATGGTAAGTTCAGTAAAAGAGTTCAAGAGAGGCCTGGATGTATTTTTGGAGGGTAATAATATTACAGGTTATAGTTACTAGAGAGGGGTCGTTGATCCAGGGAGTAATTCTGATTGCCTGATTGGAGTCGGGAAGGAATTCTTTTCCCTAAAGTGGGGAAAATTGGCTTCTACCTCACAGGGGTTTTTTGCCTTCCTCTGGATCAACTTATAGGAAAACAGGCCGAACTGGATGGACAGATGTCTTTTTTCGGCCTTATAAACTATGTTACTATGTTACTATGTTACTATGTATGTCTATTTCATTTAACATTTTCTACGCCAGCTTATGAAAATGTGTAGAAATCTGAGTCTCACTTCCTTCTGGGATTCACGTCCCCTCCTATCACTTGGTTGGACTTGATGGACTTATGTCTTTTTTCATCCATATTAACTATGTAACTTTGGCACATGGGAATTAAGAGCACTGTATCAATCGTCGGTCTTAATAAATGACCCTTGCAGGTTTTTTGGGCCAAAGCCAAAAGTGGATCTGACATATAAAAGTTTAAAATAAAATTAATTAAAAAATGTACCAAAAACTAGATATGTGATTCCAGCCTAAAAACAGCATATGGGAAGACAATTTTATGGCTTCATTCCAAATGAACAAGTACAGCTCTTGTGTTTTCCTATGTGGGCTGGGTGTAATGTAATGGAAAGTTAACAGTCCGGTCTCATTTCACGGCACATTAACTTTAAAAAACATGTGCATGTAAATGGACCAGAAATCTTCCATGTGCTTATAGTAGACAACTGTAGCCTGGAATCACATGTGCAGGTTTGATGAGGTTTTTTGCTCAAACCCAGAAGTGGATAGAACAAGAAGAAGTATATGTCCTTCCTTTATATTCCCTGTTCCCTTCAATCCCACTCCTGGCTTTGGCTCAAAAAACTGCACCAAAACCGCGTGAACCCAGCCTTACCAAAACAGCTATGAGGAGTCAATGGCCCAGTGAAGTTATGTCTCTTTTATTATTATTTTTTTTAGTCTATACTGTATCCTACTTGCTGAAACTACTAATTCTACAATTTTACAGTAAACAGAATAGAGAAACATGGCTGCTTTCTTCTAAAAACAGCGCCACCCTTGTCCGTGGGTTGTTTAGTACTGCAGCTCTGCTTCATTGGAGTCATTGGAGCAGATCTGCAATACCACACACAACTTGTGGACAGGTGTGATGCTGGGTTTGGAAGAAAGCATCCATGTTTTTCTAATCCTGGACAACCTCTTTAAAGGTTAAAACCACCTAAGAAGTTGGGAAGTGTGAAATTGCAACTTTGAGGCTCCCTCAATACATAGAGCTATGTTATGCTATGAAATACTGTGGGGTAGTTTTAAAAATCAGCAGGAGGGCACAGGAAGAAGAGTCCAAGCAGAAGGAGAACAGTTTGAGCATGGGGAGAAGAGTTCAACCATGGGGAGAAGAGTCTGAGCACAGGGAGAAGATTCTAAGCATGGGGGGAAGAGTCCGAGCATGGGGAGAAGAGTGTGAGCATGGGGAGAAGAGTGTGAGCACAGGAAGAAAAGTCTGAGCACAGGAAGAAGTGCAGCAAGCCCCTAAGGAGCTGGTGCAGATTATGTGAGTGGTAGGGGCCCTGATAAGATATTGTGTCCCACTGTACTCCCTCAAGTCGTTGCTCCCTTGGGATCGGTGCAGTGGAAAGGTAGTTTGAAGAATCAGGCCACAAGTAAATGGATAACAGTCTCTCTTTTTACTTAGTGTAAAATATAACTTGTGGCACATCCAGCAGTGTTAAATAGAAAGTGCCATTTGCTGCCACCAGATGAGGAAGTATGGTGGCTGGTTGGATGGCAATTTAATGGCACTTGCAGCAGGCAGTTGTGGATATAAGAATCCACTTTAATACAGGCTTGATATTAGCCTCGCCTAGTGGAGGTTTAGATGATGGGTGTCTGAGCTGTAGTCCCTCACCTTGCTACATTGTCTGTAAGCTGTTATTTTGCTGATCACTCTGCTGTCTTGACACACTGATGCTTACTTGAAGCTGTGTTCTTGATTCTGCACATCTCTCTGGGTCTCATAGGAGAATAAAATTTTGTTCCAAGGAGTAGGAGCATTAACTAGTACTTCCTCCCCTATGCTAGATAAACTGGAACTCCCCCTCTTGGCAGGAAGCATGACCAGCCCACAGCACCAGGGGAGGAACAGGGCGGTTAGCCCTGTTTCTGCCAAATATACCTTCCCTAGCTGGAATGAATGACCAATACATGAAAATACATAACAATACATAGCTATATACAATTACAGATACCTCAAGGTCTGGGGTACCGCAGAAGATTCTGAGCACAGGGGGAAGAGTCCACACACAGGGGGAAGATCCCGAGCACAGGGAGAAGAGTCCGACTACAGGGAGAAGAGTCAGAATACAGGGAGAAGAGCCCAAGAACAGGGAAAAGAGTCAGAGCACAGGGAGAGGAGCCCGAGAACAGGGAGAAGAGTCCAAGCACAGAGAGAAGAGTCAGAGCACAGGGAGAAGAGCCCGAGAACAGGGAGAAGAGTCAGAGCACAGGGAGAAGAGCCCGCGGACAGGGAGAAGAGCCCGTGCACAGGGAGAAGAGTCATAGCACAGGGAGAAGAGTCCGAGAACAGGGAGAAGAGTCAGAGCACAGGGAGAAGACCCACGCACAGGGAGAAGAGTCCACACACAGGGAGAAGAGCCCGAGCACAGGGAGAAGAGTCAGAGCACATGAAGAAGAGCCCGAGAACAGGGAGAAGAGTCCGAGCACAGGGAGAAGAGCCCGAGAACAGGGAGAAGAGTCCACACACAGGGAGAAGAGCCCGAGCACAAAGAGAAGAGCCCAAGCACAGGGAGAAGAGCCCGAGCACAGGGAGAGAGTCCAAGAACAGGGAGAAGAGCCCGAGAACAGGGAGAAGAGACCGTGCACAGGGAGAAGAGCCCGAGCACAGGGAGAAGATCCAGAGCACAGGGAGAAGAGCCCGTGCAAAGGGAGAAGAGCCCGCGCACAGGGAGAAGAGTCCACACACAGGGAGAAGAGCCCGAGCACAAAGAGAAGAGCCCAAGCACAGGGAGAAGAGCCCGAGCACAGGGAGAAGAGCCCGAGCACAGGGAGAAGAGCCCAAGAACAGGGAGAAGAGCCCAAGCACAGGGAGAAGAGCCCGAGAACAGGGAGAAGAGCCCGAGAACAGGGAGAAGAGACCGTGCACAGGGAGAAGAGCCCGAGCACAGGGAGAAGAGCCCGAGCACAGGGAGAAGAGCCCGTGCAAAGGGAGAAGAGCCCGCGCACAGGGAGAAGAGTCCACACACAGGGAGAAGAGCCCGAGCACAAAGAGAAGAGCCCAAGCACAGGGAGAAGAGTCAGAGCACAGGGAGAAGAATCCAATCACAGGGAGAAGAGCCCACGCACTCAGAGAAGAGCCTGAGAACAGGGAGAAGAGTCTACTAAGCAGGTTTATTCTGCCTTGCTCACATTGATTTGCATATAGGAGTCCCCAGAATGAGTGGTGTAGATTTAAGGCTGTTAGGGGCCGGTGGTAGAGGGCGGCACGTTAAGCACCAGAGCAGGGGTATTAAGACCCCAAATTTTTTCTCTGATTAGCCCCAGACTTTCAGAATAGAACACTGCTGAGCGAGCCTGTTGGGTTTTCATGATGATTTGGCCAGCAAAACTGATGACGGGTTACTTATGAAGAAATCATGTATATCATTTCCTATATCTCTTAGAGTCCATGCACAACAATAGTGGTGTCATAGGCACTCTGGGGCACATTTACTAAGACTAGAGTTTTAGAAGCTGGTCTTACTAAAGCCCCATAGCTGGCGGTGGTTCCGCCAAAGTTATAAACAGCCGCCGGCCACTCCATAATATACCTTTGGGGCATACAAAGCTGTATATTGTATCACTATTTTACACTATAACTGATTGCACAAGGCAGTATGTTGTATCACTATAGTACACTAAAGGGGCCAATATGGGGGCTCTAGGGGGTGTAGAGGTAGCAGTCGCTACCAGGCCCAGGAGTCTAAGGGGTCCCAAAGACCCTTGTGTCGCATAAGAAAACACTGGTATTAAAGAAAGTGCATGCTGGACAAGTTACACCTCTGGCTGTAGGGAAGGGGGGGGGGGACCAAGCTGAACTCTTGCACCAGAGCCCATGAGCCTTTAGCTACGCCCCTTGTACTCTATAAATAAGTGATTGCACAAGCAAGTACATTGTATCACTATTGTAAACAATGTTGCACACGACAGCACATTGTCTCACGTTAGTACAGGGACACACCTGTAGTCCCACTGCGTTCCACCAGGTGGCGCTGCACCCATGCTCCCAGCACTGCTAGTCCATGGCGGCCGCAGCGCTACCAGCCATTTAGCACTGGGCTCAGTGAGAGGAGTCGTTCACCTGGCGGCCGGGCAGAGGGCGGGTCACCACTAGCCGTGCCCTGTGTGCCAACACCTGCCTATACAAGGACTTCAGTCCCACTTCCCCGCTCATGCCGCCTGTCAGTGCCCGGTGACGCCCACTCTCTGCCCTGTAGTAAAACTTTCAGTAAGTATAAGGTGCGGGGTTCCCGGCGGGGCTCCGGGCGCTGTGTGTGATCTGTGTCCTGTCTCTGCAGGGAGGAGCCCGGGACATGTCCTCCTCGGTGGTCCGGTGATCCGGCGGGGGTGACCACCTTCTTCCTCCACCATGTCGCGCTGCTGCGGGGAGTATCAGGTAATCACGTGACCCCAGGGTGAGGTGGGCACAGCCTGGCACCTGCCAGCCGCACCCTGCAGACGGGACAGGGCAAGGCTGGAGCAGGACAGGAGGTGGCTGACGTGTTTTATAGCCTGTGGTCACCAAGTCCAGGCAGAGGCCATAATACACAGTGCAGACACATGACTGCCATGCTGTAGTGGGCACTGTCAGGCAGATCTACTGCCCAGGACTACAGGAAAGCTGGGTGATGGGTACAACCCCCACAGCAGGCACCAAACTGTCCTATGAAGTGATATCACTAAATAATCAGATGCCTCCAGGGACTGAGGGTTAATTATAAGTGATGGTTATTAGGTGAGTCATTTGGAAGAACATTCCGTGGATGGATGGCGGTTTTTCTCTGACCTGAGTTATGGTTTGTTAGGCAGTGTTCACATGGCTCTGCCGCAGAAACTGCCACCGTTTCTCCAATTTCAGTGCTGTGGACCGCAGTGAATGCAAAGGACTTCCCGTCCTGTCTGTGCAGAAACTACACCAAGAATGGACCCGTCACAGAGTTACCCCACCGGCAGCAAGGCCTCTCAGGGAAGTGGCACCTGCCGAAATTTTGGGACAGAGTCCGCAGCAAAATTTTGTTGATGGAATCCACCATGTAAACATACCATACCATATTCACACTAAGGATACATTCACACAACGGTAAAAAAAAAAACAGCCATTAAAAAGAGAAAGTGGCAGTTATTCATGGCCATTTTGCTTCAGTGTGTGCATCCGTTTTCTGGTTGTCTATCCTTTTAACGTCTATTTTGTGTTAAAGACAAATTCATTTTATTGGATTTTTTTTTTCTTAACCCCAACCTGTGCACTGCCCTTGGAATATACTATGCCCCCCACAGTGCTGTCAGCAGGGCTGCACCTAGGCTTTCTGCTGCCTGAGGCGGATTGGCCCTCCCTTCCCAATGCCAATTTCTTAACCTAACCCCTTCAGCCTTTCAGCTGTCCCCCTCTTGCCCCTACCTGGTGCTGCCTGAGGTGATCACCTCACCTGGCCTCATTGGTGGTGCACCCCTGGCTGTCAGTATATATAATGCATCTCTGTAGTGCCCCCAATATAAATGGATTGCCCCCTCAATGGCCCCAGTATAAATGTCACCATTGTGCCGCCAGTATAAATATAATGCTACCATTGTGCCCCCAGTATAAATATGTCACCATTGTGTCCCCAGTATAAATATAAATCCACCATTATACCCCCAGTATAAATGTGCCACCACTGTGCCTCCAGTATAAATATAATGCCACCATTGTGCCCCCAGTATAAATATAATGTCACCATTGTGCCCCTAGTATAAATTTAATGCCACCATTGTGCCTCCAGTATAAATATAATGCCACCATTGTGCCTCCAGTATAAATATAATACCACCATTGTGCCCCCAGTATAAATATAATGCCACCATTGTGCCCCCAGTATAAATATAATGCCACCATTGTGCCTCCAGTATAAATGTGCCACCATTGTGCCTCCAGTATAAATATAATGTCACCATTGTGCCCCAAGTACAAATATGTCACCATTGGGCACCAGTATAAATATATTGCCACCATTGTGCCCCCAGTATAAATATAATGCCACCATTGTGTCTCCAGTATAAATATAATGCCACTATTGTGCCCCCAGTATAAATAAAATGACACTATTGTGCCCCCAGCATAAATATAATGCCACTATTGTGCCTCCAGTATAAATATAATGCCACTATTGTGCCCCCAGTATAAATATGCCACCATTGTGCCCCCAGTGTAAATATGCCACCATTGTGCCCCCAGTGTAAATATGCCACCATTGTGCCCCCAGTGTAAATATGCCACCATTGTGCCCCCAGTATAAATATGCCACAATTGTGCCTCCTGTGTAAATATGCCACCATTGTAAGCTGTGCCTTTGATTTCTTTGAATCCCTTCATCTGACGGCTCATGTTTTGCTCTCATCTCTGATCTCCTGACTTATTCAAGCCGTACTATTTATCATTTTGATAAGAATTGACGGGTTCAAAGGAAACAAAGTCACAGCTTGCAAACAGTCTAATCTTTTTTTACCTTTGTAACTCGAAAATGTTTGAACATTTTTAATAAAGACCAATTGAAAAAAATTATTTTTAGCTCAAAATGAGTAAAATATATTCATAAAAAATGCGCCTGAAGCTGTCCATAGCCTTTAAGATCTTAGGACAGCCATACACATTAGGCCACTTTCAGATGAGCTTGTGTAGTCCATGTCATGGCCGCATTTCCCCGTCTGACCGCTGAGTTCTTGTATCAACATTCTCTACATGATAAATGCCATTTGCTGAAGTTACACAACCCCTTTAAGATCTGTTCACAGCTCTGTGTTTGACATGGCAACGTTTTTTGGTGTTTTTTTTTTGTGTTAATGCTGACATTTCTCATCTTACCATCACGTATATGTCAGTGTTTATTCAGGGCAGTGCACTCTGCTGGTGTGGATTTCCTAATCCGGTAGCAATGGCTGAATCAGTGGAGACAAACAAACTGCAAGCTTGAAATAGTTGTACTCCAACCGCATAGTGATCTGTTTATCTCTCATGGAATCTGTCCCAGATATGCTGCAGGAAAATGAAGTATGGTGGGAAAAATCTCTACAGTATATCCACCACACATACAGCACCATGTTCTTAAGACCGGAAGGCTCCCATATTCAGTAGTGTATGGTCGGCTGAACCCACTGAAAACGGCAGGTGGGCTGACACTCTAATGTCTGTGGGGAGCTCCCACTGGCCCCTGACAGAAGATTTTGGGGGAGACAGTAATAGGGAGAAGTAAATCTTTTCCCCTGATGCTTTTATTCTCCCTGGAGATAAGCTGACGTCAGAGGCATCTGGAAGCTGTCGGCCTACAGCTATTGAATGTGTATGGGGGAAGAGATGGCTGTTGGCCTACAGCTATTGAATGTGTATGGGGGAAGAGTTAGCTGTCGGCCTACAGCTATTGAATGTGTATGGGGGAAGAGATGGCTGTCGGCCTACAGCTATTGAATGTGTATGGGGAAAGAGATGGCTGTTGGCCTACAGCTATTGAATGTGTATGTGGAAGAGATGGATGGTGGCCTCCAACTATTGAATGTGTATGGGGAAGAGATGGCTGGTGGCCTCCAACTATTGAATGTGTATGGGGAAGAGATGGCTGGTGGCCTCCAACTATTGAATGTGTATGGGGGAAGAGATGGCTACCGGCCTACAGCTATTGAATGTGTATGTGGAAGAGATGGCTGGTGGCCTCCAACTATTGAATGTGTATGGGGAAGAGATGGTTGGTGGCCTACAGCTATTGAATGTGTATGGGGGAAGAGATAGCTGTCGGCGTACAGCTATTGAATGTGTATGTGGAAGAGATGGCTGGTGGCCTCCAACTATTGAATGTGTATGGGGAAGAGATGGTTGGTGACCTACAGCTATTGAATGTGTATGGGGAAGAGATTGCTGCTGGCCTACAGCTCTTGAATGTGTATGTGGAAGAGATGGCTACCGGCCTACAGCTATTGAATGTGTATGTGGAAGAGATGGCTGGTGGCCTCCAACTATTGAATGTGTATGGGAAAGAGATGGTTGGTGGCCTACAGCTATTGAATGTGTATGGGGGAAGAGATGGCTGCCGGCCTACAGCTATTGAATGTGTATGGGGATGAGATGGCTGTCGGCCTACAGCTATTGAATGTGTATGGGGGAAGAGATAGCTGTCAGCCTACAGCTATTGAATGTGTATGGGGAAAGAGATGGCTGTTGGCCTACAGCTATTGAATGTGTATGTGGAAGAGATGGATGGTGGCCTACAGCTATTGAATATGTATGGGGAAGAGATGGCTGTCGGCCTACAGCTATTGAATGTGTATGTGGAAGAGATGGCTGGTGGTCTCCAACTATTGAATGTGTATGGGGAAGAGATGGCTGGTGGCCTACAGCTATTTAATGTGTAAGGGGGAAGAGATGGCTACCGGCCTACAGCTATTGAATGTGTATGTGGAAGAGATGGCTGGTGGCCTCCAACTATTGAATGTGTATGGGGAAGAGATGGTTGGTGGCCTACAACTATTGAATGTGTATGGAGGAAGAGATGGTTGGTGACCTACAGCTATTGAATGTGTATGGGGAAGAGATGGCTGTCGGCCTACAGCTATTGAATGTGTATGGGGAAGAGATGGCTGTCGGCCTACAGCTATTTAATGTGTATGGGGGAAGAGATGGCTGTCGGCCTACAGCTATTGAATGTGTATGGGGAAAGAGATGGCTGTTGGCCTACAGCTATTGAATGTGTATGGGGGGAAGAGATGGTTGGTGACCTACAGCTATTGAATGTGTATGGGGAAGAGATGGCTGTTGACCTACAGCTATTTAATGTGTGTGAGGGAAGAGATGGCTGTCGGCCTACAGGTATTGAATTTATTTGGGGGAAGAGAAGGCCGTCAGCCTACAGCTATTGAATGTGTATGGGGAAGAGATGGCTGTCGGCCTACAGCTATTGAATGTGTATGGGGAAAGAGAAGGCTGTCGGCCTACAGCAGGGGCGGACTGGGAACTTAAAGTGGCCCTGGAAAAAATACTAAAAGTGGCCCTATTTGTAGTTGGGTCCAAATTGATAGAAGGCAGAACCAGTAATATCATATTGTGGCACATTATACCACCTAACATAGCCAAATACCACAGTCCATCACAAAATACTACCAGCAGCAAAAAATACATCCCCAAAAACTTCCACTGGCCGGGCGTGAGGAGGGCCTAAGTGGCCCCCTGGGCATCGGCCCACCGTGAAATTTCCCTGTAAGGTCTATGGCCAATCCGCCCCTGGCCTACAGCTATTGAATGTGTATGTGGAAGAGATGGATGGTGGCCTACAGCTATTGAATATGTATGGGGAAGAGATGGCTGTCGGCCTACAGCTATTGAATGTGTATGTGGAAGAGATGGCTGGTGGTCTCCAACTATTGAATGTGTATGTGGAAGAGATGGCTGGTGGCCTCCAACTATTGAATGTGTATGGGGAAGAGATGGTTGGTGGCCTACAGCTATTGAATGTGTATGGGGGAAGAGATGGTTGGTGACCTACAGCTATTGAATGTGTATGGGGAAAGAGATGGCTGTTGGCCTACAGCTATTGAATGTGTATGTGGAAGAGATGGATGGTGGCCTACAGCTATTGAATGTGTATGGGGAAGAGATGGCTGTCGGCCTACAGCTATTTAATGTGTATGGGGGAAGAGATGGCTGTTGGCCTACAGCTATTGAATGTGTATGGGGGAAGAGATGGTTGGTGACCTACAGCTATTTAATGTGTGTGAGGGAAGAGATGGCTGTCGGCCTACAGGTATTGAATTTATTTGGGGGAAGAGAAGGCCGTCAGCCTACAGCTATTGAATGTGTATGGGGAAGAAATGGCTAGTGGCCTACAGCTATTGAATGTGTATGGGGAAGACATGGCTGTCGACCTACAGCTATTGAATGTGTATGGGGAAGAGATGGCTGTCGGCCTCTAGCTATTGAATGTGTATGGGGGAGAGATGGCTGGTGGCCTACAGCTATTGAAGGTGTATGGGAAGAGATGGCTGGTGGCCTGCAGCTATTGAATGTGTATGGGGGAAGAGATGGCTGTCGGCCTCCAGCTATTGAATGTGTATGGGGGAGAGATGGCTGTCGGCCTCCAACTATTGAATGTGTATGGGGGAAGAGATGGCTGCCGACCTACAGCTATTGAATGTGTATGGGGAAGAGATGGCTGTTGGCCTCCAGCTATTGAATGTGTATGTGGAAGAGATGGCTGTCGGCCTACAGCTATTGAATGTGTATGGGAAAGAGATGGTTGGTGGACTACAGCTATTGAATGTGTATGGGGGAAGAGATGGTTGGTGGACTACAGCTATTGAATGTGTATGGGGGAAGAGATGGTTGGTGGACTACAGCTATTGAATGTGTATGGGGAAGAGATGGCTGCCGGCCTACAGCTATTGAATATGTATGGGGGAAGAGATGGCTGGTGGCCTCCAACTATTGAATGTGTATGGGGAAGAGATGGCTGTCAGCCTACAGCTATTCAATGTGTATGTGGAAGAGATGGTTGGTGGCCTCCAGCTTTTGAATGTGTATGAGGGAAGAGATGGTTGGTGGCCTACAGCTATTGAATGTGTATGGGAAGAGATGGTTGGTGGCCTACAGGTATTTAATGTATTATGTGAATGTGTAATGTGAAACTTCTGCACTATGCCCACCAATGTATTAAGATGGCCCTGCATAAGACCATGCATTTTATTATGTTTCATGTGCTATGAATATAGACAATAGTAATACAAATTCTCTCTGCTACATCTCTTAAGGAAATTGAGCGTTTGGTCATTGATACAGATCTTATCTGACACTTGTGTGCATTTACAGTGACAGGGGGCCTCTCAGGGTGACTGACTGCCAGGGAGTGTTGAGAGAGGGAGGGTGACCCACTAGCTTGCCAGGTGGCAGAGAGATTGGGAGCTGTCAGACAGTTTCTTCTGTCCCATGAATTGAAGTCTAACGCACAGGAGAGACCTGGCAGGCTACTACATGTGAGGATTCGGGAGTCACGTTCTTACTTTTGGCTGGAGGCACATTTTCACCATTGTCATGCTGCAGTGTCTTTTCTTTTTTTCTCAGGTTTCTGAAGATACCAGGCAGAGACAATGGAGGCTTTTACTACACAGAAAATGTACCGACATCCCGTGGCTGGTTGTATTCTTCCTTTTCTGTTGCGGTTTGGTAAGTGATGATGTCACAGGTCATATATTCATGCAGAGCTGTTATTTGACTTGTATTTACTTGTGCAAAAATAATGCAAAAAGTCCCATTAAAGCAATTTTTTTTAGAAAAGTCAATCGAGGGGTGCAGTTTGAGGCATAGACTGGGGCCTGCTATTGTCATTTAATGCTACAGATGCTAAATGGGAAAGCGTAGTTATTTAAGCTTGGTACCTATAGGAATACATTTTGTGGCGTCATTACCCCAAAAAAATTTACGACTTTGAGCAATTATACTGCAAAATGTGTTCCTATAGGCTCCAGTTATAAAGACTAACATTAAAGGGGTTGTCTCACTTTAGCAAGTGAAGAGAAATGAAGAGAACGTTAATACAAGCCACTTACTAATGTATTGTTATTATCCATATTGCTTCCTTTGCTGGCTTTATTCATTTTCCCATCAGTCTATACTCTGCTCATTTCCATGGTTACAACCACCCTGCAATCCATCAGCTGTGGCCATGCTTGCACGCTATAGGAAAAAGAGACGGCTTCTCTGGTGGCCAAGACCATGGGAGTGCACATAGGCTTGTGTTTTTTCCTGTAGTGTGCAAGCACGACCACCGCTGATAGATTGCAAGATGGTTGTAACCATGGAAACAAGCAGTGTGATGGAAAAATGAATCCAGCCAGCAAAGAAGGTAATATGGAAAATCACAATACATTAGTAAGTGCCTTGTATTAACTTTCTCTACACGATAAATGCTATTTGATGAAGTGACACAACCCCTTTAAAGGGGTTTTCTGAGATCTTTTATTTGATGACCTATCCTCCGGTGGTGACAGGCTCCCTTAAAGGGTGTAATTTGAAGATATTTCTGTCAATCAAACAGGTCGTAAAAGTAAGATGGGGGTCCAACCTCTTCGATTAAGTGACTCAAATCACTGTTCCTGGCTGGAGAGCAGGATAAGTATCTGTCACCTTTCTCCATAGCAATGAATGGACGTGTTGGGGCCTGATACTCTCAGGTGTTGTTCCTAGTTATATTTAAAGCATGAATGAGTGGAGCATTTCACACACATTCTCATTCCTAGGTGGTGGCTTCCACCTAGCAGTGATCCCGGTGACATCACTGGCACTAATCGGCAGTCTATAGCGCTTCCCTAGCCTGTTTTTACAGGTCAGGACAGTGCTAATGACCACCCATTAGTGCCGGTGACGTCACTGGGATCACTGCTAGGCGGAAGTCTCTGCCATACAGAGATCTGGTATGTCACTGGAAGAAAAAACCCTTGTCCTGCGAGGTTCAGCTCCAATGCTCTACTCATTCATCCACTTATCCTGTTATTTGGCCAAGAATGGGTTTTTGGGGAGCCTTGTTTTATGTAACAGCGGGGTCACAGAGATCAGACCACCGTCAATAATTTAAAGGGAGTCTGTCACCTCATTTTCACCTATATAACTAACAGCACTGCCCCACAGAAGATTGGATACAAATCCCAGACATATCTGTGTGCACTGTGTGTCTGTATTACATGTCCAGAAAAAGCACTTTTATTCTGCAGGAAAACAGCTCCCAAGTGCCCGGCTGAAAGTGAAACTAAAAACAGATTTCTCTCCTGACTGGATTTCTAACAGCTATATCTTCTGAGAAACTGGATATAGTGTTGTATCATTTTACAGCTTGGAATGTCAGCTTTCAAAGAAGGTCAGAACCATTTTTCTATCTGCTACCAATCCCAAGATATGAGCAGCTAAAGCTGCCCTCCCCTCTTCAGTCTGGTTTGCAGCAGCAGCAGAGCCGGGCACTTGGGAGCTGTTTTTCTGCAGAATAAAAGTGCTTTTTCTGAACAAGGAATACACACACAGTGCACACAGGTATGTCTGGGATGTGACATGTAATACACACACACAGTGCACACAGGTATGTCTGGGATGTGTATGCAATCGTCTGTGGGGCACTGCTGTTAGCTATATAGGTGAAAATGAGGTGACAGACTCCCTTTAACCTGTTTGACAAGTGGTAGAAAAAACTTGTTAAAATGAGACGTTTAGACCTGATATCAGTAGCCATGAATGCCGGGTGAGGGTCTATTTTACACGTGTTTGTCTGTAGATTATACTTTCCAGTAGTGCTGTGTGAACATAGTCCATGTCCTCAGAATCTCCTGCCTCTAGCTGGACAGCTCGCCTCTTGACACTGCTGACTGGCAATAAGAATATATAGCAGCTCACCTTAGGAAGGGGAAGTGCACATATTCTAAGGGTCTATTCACACCGTGGGGTTGAATCATGGTTTTGCAAAAGCAGCAGAATTTTGCTTTGATTTCCCAGTAATTGCAGCACATATTCTAAGGGTCTATTCACACCGTGGGGTTGAATCATGGTTTTGCAAAAGCAGCACCGTGGGGTTGAATCATGGTTTTGCAAAAGCAGCAGAATTTTGCTTTGATTTCCCAGTAATTGCAGCAATAACCTGCAATTTATACAGCACTGTGTGAATGAGCCCTGATTGGTTTCTGCCCTGCCATTTCTCCAGAAGGTTACGTTGTGTAGTGGATGTAACTGCGCTCTCTTTCATGGGTGGTAATACAGAGCTTCTTCTTTAAAGGGTCCTATCCGGGTGACAGCATATACAGTGTACCAATGGATTAGAGATCCTTTGATATCTGTGCTTTCTTTACAAAAAATGATATACTGTATTTTTTGCCTTATAAGATGCACCTGATAAGACGCACCTAGGTTTTAGATCTGATATGGGAGGGTTTTTCGTAACCCTCCCATATCAGATCCCCAGATCAGGCGCCCGTATCAGATCCCCAGATCAGACGCCCGTATCAGATCCCCAGATCAGGCGCCCGTATCAGATCCCCAGATCAGGCGCCCGTATCAGATCCCCAGATCAGGCGCCCGTATCAGATCCCCAGATCAGGCGCCCGTATCAGATCCCCAGATCAGGCGCCCGTATCAGATCCCCAGATCAGGCGCCCGTATCAGATCCCCAGATCAGGCGCCCGTATCAGATCCCCAGATCAGGCGCCCGTATCAGATCCCCAGATCAGGCGCCCGTATCAGATCCCCAGATCAGGCGCCCGTATCAGATCCCCAGATCAGGCGCCCGTATCAGATCCCCAGATCAGGCGCCCGTATCAGATCCCCAGATCAGGCGCCCGTATCAGATCCCCAGATCAGGCGCCCGTATCAGATCCCCAGATCAGGCGCCCGTATCAGATCCCCAGATCAGGCGCCCGTAGCAGATCCCCAGATCAGGCGCCCGTAGCAGAACCCCAGATCAGGCGCCCGTATCAGATCCCCAGATCAGGCGCCCGTATCAGATCCCCAGATCAGGCGCCCGTATCAGATCCCCAGATCAGGCGCCCGTATCAGATCCCCAGATCAGGCGCCCGTATCAGATCCCCAGATCAGGCGCCCGTATCAGATCGCCAGATCAGGCGCCCGTATCACTCACCATTCCTAGTGCCTTCTGCATACTAATGAGCGCATCCATATTGGAAGAACTCACTAGTATTCACTTTATAAGGCGCACTGTCATTTTCCCCCCACTTTTAGGGGGAAAATCTGCATCTCATAAATTGAAAAATTCTGTATATAAAATCTTCTTTAATTGCTGACCCTTTCTGTGTCTCTTCCTCTTGGGCATGTGAATTGTGGCCTCTCACTTGCTGCCAGCTCTTTGTAGAGGCCAGCTGAGAGAGGGAGAAGCCAAAATTCACAGCAGAGAAAAAAACATCTGTCCATCAGCGGGCTCCATTGATTTACACTGGGGATATGTTTTTAGCTCAGCGCCAAAACAGAGGTCAGGGGATCTGCATGTAAGGCCTCATGCACACGACCATATTTTTTTGTCCGCATCTGAACCCCAAAAAATGGACTAATTTCTATGGAGCTGCAAAAGATGCTGTGTGCTGTCCGCATCCGTATGTCTGTTCCATGGCTCAGGAAAAGCCGTATTGCAGACTAAAATGGGTATTTCTAAAATAGTGCGGGATTTTCATAGGAAAGTGCACAGCTGGTATCCGTGTTTTGTGGATCTGCGCTTGCATGTGGCAGAGCTGATACTGTTACTGTGTGCATGAAGCCTGAACATGAAGTTTTCATATTAAACTAATGATGCTTATTACTAGCTGCATTCATGTCGTGTTCCCATGTTTAATATATAGTGGCCAACCCCTTTAATCTTCAGTTTTAGTAAAACTTTTGATATGTCATAGAGACCTATTAAAAGATTTAATGGGTGGGGCGGGTCTGAGTGCCGAGACCCCCACTGATCACTAGAACCAGGAGAGAGAAGCGTGTGCATATCGCGCTCTGTCTTCTTGACGCAGGAGATGGGCTCAATAGAAAGTCTAAGGGCGTTTCTAGATTCCGTCCTCTGCAGTGAGGAGAGATAGTGTGCTATGGGCACGCCACTCTGTCCTCATTCTAGCGATCGGTCGGGGTCTCAGCACTCAGATCCCCACTGATCAAAACTTTCAACATGTCTCTATGACATATATCAAAAGTTTTACCGAAGCTCAGTGACCCTTTA
The DNA here is from genome assembly GCA_900303285.1 of Rhinella marina. NCBI lineage: Eukaryota > Metazoa > Chordata > Amphibia > Anura > Bufonidae > Rhinella > Rhinella marina. The sequence goes on from ONZH01025936.1 coordinate 416,529, forward strand.
AGGTAGGCTAATGTTCAGGGTGGATATTGGAAAACAATATACCGTATAAACTGGTTATGCAGGCTGATCCCTGCATATAGTAGGTCACTGTAGAAAAGCATAACAAGTATATTGGCTACGCTCTCAGAACTAGGTGCTAAATTCCCCGTGCTTATGGTTAGCTAAACAAATATATCCAGTTACATCATCCCTATAAATACACACGCATTCCTAGTTTAGGACGGACTGAAAATATCCTTTTAAAACAGTACGGGCATTGCTTAAAGAGCTCCTCTCACCACTCCTGACATGCCTGTTTTAATAGCTACAGGCGTTCCTCATATAATAACAATTCTGGCACATCTATTCTTATGTCTCTATGTTGTTCCATTCCTTTATTATTTCTAGAAGTTTATTATTTTCTAGAAGTTATGAATGAATTTCTAGCAGTCTGCAGTAAGGGTACAGAGGGGAGGTAACCAGTTGGGGGTGTGTACCTGCACAGTCTGAAAATGGCAGCACTGATTGGGTAGAGTCAGTCTGTGCAGTTTCACACCCCCAACTGGTTACCTCCCCTCTGTACCCTTACTGCAGACTGCTAGCAATTAATTCATAACTTCTAGTAGAAATAATAAAGGGACAGCACAACATAGAGCCATAAGGATAGATGTTCCAGAATTGTTATTACATGAGGAATGTGTGTAGCTATTAAAACAGGCGTGTCAGGAGAGGGGACAGGTCCTCTTTAAAGGACTGTACAGTGATGATTTATGTGCTGTATAGATACCCAAAGCACTAGAGAGTCGATAAGGCGAGAGTCGATGGGCTTGCCATGTTTTGTCTGTTTCTTTCGTTTTGGCTAAGTTCATGTCTGCGCTCGCCTCTTCCGTTCTTCTGCTTCAATATAGGAACAGAAGAATGGAAAGGATGGATTTGTCACATGACTAAGCCAAACAGAACCTACAGACCCCATAGACTATCATGGGGATCAATTTTGTAGCGGAGACAAAAGTTCTTCCTGGCTTGGTTTCCAAGAAGACGTACAGTAGTGTAGACTACATAAAGAGGTTTTCTGGGGCTTCTATATTGATGACCTAGACTCAGAACAGGTCATAAAGATTAGATTGATGGCAGTCTGATATACTGCGGGCATTGGCCTCACTGTATGTACTGTGCATATGCAGCGCGACCGTCTCTGAAAGACTGCCAGAAGAGGAATGAAAGCCATCTTGGTGGTCCCACAGTGATGTCAGGGACGTGGCGCATGCTCAGTACATACAATAAGGCCGTTAGCTGCAGTATGCACTGTGGTATACAGGCCCTAACAGACTACCGATGTTCGCCTGCGCAGAGAGGTGACATCACACGGAGTTAGAAGCGGACGGGGAAGATACTGGGAGTGGGAGAAGAGTCTGGCTTGGAAGATTAGAAACGCCCTGCTGGTCATTTTGTACCTCATTTGCATATTGAACAAAACTTTTTTTGCCTTTCGTGCACAAAACATTTTCTTGTCATCAGAAATGCACATCAAGGGGCCGTTCAGACGGACGTAGTATTGCAGATCCGCAAAAATGAACGAATGCCGCCTGGCGTGTGTTCCACAAATTGCACCCTGTTCAAAATGCCTATTCTTGTCCGCTGTTGCGGGCAAGAATAGGACATGTTCTATAATTTCTTGCAGAGCTCGGCAAGATCGTGAGCCGGCCATTGAAGTGAACAGGCCCGCACCTCTTCCGCAATTTGGCCTGTTCATACCAGAGCTTTGCTTTAAATTAAGGATGAGTGAATCGATTCAGCCAGTTCGGAATTCATCCTAAATTTCCCAAAACCTTTTGGAATCTGATCCGAAACGCTTTTGAAGTTTGCTCGTCTTTAGTTAAAATGCCAATTAAAAAAAAAAAACTCCTAACTGATAGCTTGTTTATTTGTACATACAGGATGTCCTTGTGTTTCATAGATCAGTTTTCCCATACTTTGTTTTTCCACTAAGTTTTCAGTGATAGCCTCAAACTGTTCAGTCAGAGACTTTTCATAATAAGACTTTTATCCATAGCTGTGCTTGCATCTCCACATAATGTTTCTCTGGAAAAGAGACATGCAAGCTATCCTCCTTTCCAAAAGGAAACCTGTCTCATACCAGGAATCCAGCTCTTTCTGGGTAACTTGCTTGGCTGCCTGAGAGGTCATGTTGGGGTGCACTCAGCCTTTCTGTTACCTGAGGCGAAAACTGAAACTGCGCCCCCCCCCCCCTCCCCACCAATGCCAATTTCTTAACCTAACTAGAAAACACTAATTGCCCATGGCCCTCCCACTGCCCCCTTCTTGCCCCTACCTGGTGCTGCCTGAGGTGATCGCCTCATTGGTGGTGCACCCCTGGGTACTATTTATTCTTATGGATGGCGCCAAGCATGCTTGAGGAGTATTGTAACCCAGTCAAGGTTCCTCTGTGTTTCTGGGAAAAATATATGAAAATTAGCACATCTTACATCTGCTGACATCAGGAAAGCTAATTTGAATGTCTTTCCCAGAAATGCAGAGAGGAATTGCATGATTTCTCTCTTTCTCAGCATTTGTTATGTAGGCAAACATTTGGTGACAGATGCCCTTTAAAGGGGTTATCCAAACCCTATAATGACCCCGTCCAATGACTGGGCCATTCATATACACAATACTTACCTGCTCCCCGGCACCCACGTTGCTCTGGATCCCTGCACGGCCGCTGCTGCATCTCCCTGTCGCTCGGGTCAAACAATCTGGCGACGGGGGGAATCATCCAGTATTCCATAATGTGTGCAGGGGGCCTATGGGTTTTCCTTCCTTCATTATGCCTTTGCCTTTCTTCTGTTAGGTCTCTTTAGCGCTCATTTCACTGTAATAACGCAAACATTTTAATTTGGTTAGAAAAGCTCACTTTACATATGACGTTATGCCGCGTGGACATGAGTCGTTCTTTCCATGTATGAATCAGTTGCTCTCTGGTCTCTTTCTCTGAGCAGCTTCTTATTTTTCCATACGGTAATCTTGGAACACAGGGCCGTCCGTTACACCCTCGGACACGCTCCCTTTGTATCATTGGTTTTAAGAGGAATAAAATGGACGTTTTTTTGGTCTCGTTCTTTGGAGTTCATTCAAGAAGAACATATGGCTGGTGCAGGTGTCATAAAATGGTTGGCTTCGGGCAGGATATATAGCATTGTTGTTTCACAGAGTAAGCCAACTGAACATTTTCCGATATCCATAGTTATGTAGCAATGCCTGTTGGCTCTAACACATGGCAGCTCCCTCCTTCATTTTACATCTGTGATTTCTGCTGTAATAACAGGGGGAATAAAGCCGACTGTACACCTTAGATAAAATGTGCCAACTACCTAATGTAAGTGGGGATGTTCTGTCTCACCCTTTGATGGCAGAAGTCGCCAGAAGAAGAACAGGGTATGATGGATTTCAACATGCCTGATCTTCTGCTCCCATGGGAGATGCCATCAGAGGGGTCTGGCAAAGCCATGTTTCTCTCCCTGATTGAAACAGACATGGAGTTGGGAAAATTAGCTGTCTGGCTAGTGTATGACAGACTTAAATGGGTACTCCCATCTCGACACTTACGACACAGGATGTGCCATAAATGTCTGTTGAGTGCAAAGCCCTCCGCTGGGACCTGCCCCTATCTCGAGAACAGAGCCTTGTTTTGTGATGGCAGTGGATGGAGAGGTGGTCAAGTATCCATTCACTTCGAGGAGAGTTCTGAAAATAGCACAGTAAGTGGACTCAACTATTTTCGGAACTCCCATAGAAGTGAGTGGAGAGAGTTCCGCATACGTGACCTCCCCCCTTCCCATTAGCAGTGGGTGTAAGATGGGGCCCATTCTTGAAGAAGGTGTGGGTCCCACCTTTTGCAGAGATCCTGGGAATACACCATAAATGTTTAGATGGGACCAACCCCTCAGGTCTCCATGTCACTTGTCTCGAGAATGATGCTCTGTACATGTAAGCTGATCATTCAGAGCCCTCAGTACATGGCAGGCAGGTCGCAATAACGCATAAAAAAGCATCATAGACGTGTTTTCAGGCAATTTTACTCCCTGAAAAAAGTCTAAGGCGTACCACTACGCCTTAGACTTTTCCCAGTTTTTCATCAGCGCAGTGAGCGCTGTGAATGGCACAGGCAGAACAGCAATGCTGCCTGTGCCTGAAATAACCAATAACAAAGCTCCTTACAGCAAAGAGCTTTGTTATTGGTTCGCCAGAGCAATACAGGTCGGGTGAGGCAGAGGAAGCCGGCGGGAGCTGGAAGGAGGAGGGGCCTGCTCCCGGGGCTTGAAGGAGAGCGGGCGCTTAGATGGACCCTGGGAAACAAAACAGGGCCGCTGGAGAGGTAAAGGGCCGCGGACTGATGTCACTGGTGCCTGGGAGAAGAGCTGCCTCCTGCCTGTGTCCCCCTGGGATGGAGAGTTGTGGCAGTGAAAAGCTGTCAGTCTTGAAGTGAGTGATTTTCCCCCTCCCCCAACCCTGGTTCTGTCCAGTCTCCCAGTTCTCTGCTCCCCCTCCTCCTGTCACCCCACTAGTAACCCAGCTCTCCCCCCCCCCCTCTAGTGACCCTGCTCCCCCTGTCGCCCCTCTAGTGACCCTGCTCCCCCTGTCGCCCCTCTAGTGACCCTGCTCCCCCTGTCACCCCTCTAGTGACCCTGCTCCCCCTGTCGCCCCTCTAGTGACCCTGCTCCCCCTGTCGCCCCTCTAGTGACCCTGCTCCCCCTGTCGCCCCTCTAGTGACCCTGCTCCCCCTGTCGCCCCTCTAGTGACCCTGCTCCCCCTGTCGCCCCTCTAGTGACCCTGCTCCCCCTGTCGCCCCTCTAGTGACCCTGCTCCCCCTGTCGCCCCTCTAGTGACCCTGCTCCCCCTGTCACCCCTTTAGTGAGCCCGCTCCCCCTGTCACCATTCTAGTGACCCTGCTCCCCCTGTCGCCCCTCTAGTGACTCTGCTCCCCCTGTCACCCCATTAGTGACCCTGCTCCCCCTGTCACCCCTCTAGTGACCCTGCTCCCCGTCACCCCTCTAGTGAGCCTGCTCCCCGTCACCCCTCTAGTGACCCTGCTCCCCCTGTCGCCCCTCTAGTGACCCTGCTCCCCCTGTCGCCCCCTCTAGTGACCCTGCTCCCCCTGTCGCCCCATTAGTGACCCTGCTCCCCCTGTCACCCCTCTAGTGACCCTGCTCCCCCTGTCACCCCTCTAGTGACCCTGCTCCCCCTGTCACCCCACTAGTGACCCTGCTCCCCCTGTCACCCCACTAGTGACCCTGCTCCCCCTGTCGCCCCACTAGTGACCCTGCTCCCCCTGTCACCCCACTAGTGACCCTGCTCCCTCTGTCTCCCCTCTAGTGACCCTGCTCCCCCTGTCTCCCCTCTAGTGACCCTGCTCCCCCTGTCTCCCCTCTAGTGATCCTGCTCCCCCTGTCTCCCCTCTAGTGACCCTGCTCCCCCTGTCTCCCCTCTAGTGACCCTGCTCCCCCTGTCTCCCCTCTAGTGACCCTGCTCCCCCTGTCACCCCATTAGTGACCCTGCTCCACTTCCTTCTGTCACCCCACAGGGAAGCTGAACAGACTCCACCGACTACAATGGGATCCGTTCAGTTTCCATTTGCGATCTGTCTTTTTACCAGACAAAAAAATCCTGCATACAAGGCTTTTTTGTCTGGTCTTTCAAAAGAATCTGCAACAGAGGCTCCAAATGCAGCCGCCAACACAGATGTGAGCAAGTGCAGGCCTGTGCAGTATGTATTTTAATTACCGCAGATTTCGTACTCCTCCTCGGGTAAAAATACTCTTCAAAAATGGTCAGAGGAGTATTTTTACTCTTCTGAAAAAAACGCAGCGTGACCTCTGGTCTACAATATGAAGGCGTATTTACAGCAGGTGATTTTTTTTTTAGCAATATAATAAAATGAAGGGAAGCCGTTGTAAATTCTAGTCTTCAGTGAAAGCGTGGGATCTTACAAGGCGTACTGTGCCACCAGTAGATAGTGCTCGGTTGTACAGAGTAGGGTTTTGATTGGCTGTGGACGGCTTCACTTCATTGCCAAAATCAACGAACTATGGTATATTGCTATAAAGAGCAATCATAGCCGAACTTATTGGCCCCTTTCACACGAGCGAGTTCCATGCATCGGACTCACAGCTCGAATATGCAGAAGCTCCTGTCCTGACCTCCCAGCACTGGCGCGTCGCATAGCATTATATTGTTTTATGATGCTATCTAACCCTTATAGTTCTGGAATGTATTGGATAATACTGACATAACTCTGTGCTGGGAGGTCAGGACGGGAGCTGCCGCATACCCGCGCTGCAAGTCCGATGCATGGAACTGTGGGATTGTGTGGATTTATCTAATTAATATTCCTGTAATGAAGAAATGGGGGAATCTCGGGGAGGCTATGGTCACCTCCTGTCATACGTCGTCTTCTTATTTTGCAGGTGTTTATCAGTGGATATTCCTTGATGGCCGGAGCTGCAGAGAGACTCATCTTTGGCTACGATAGTTATGGAAATGTGTGTGGGAGAAGAAACTCTCCGATACCTAATGCCCCCTTTTCTGGAAAGGACATGACTGACAGAAAGTAGGTACAAAGCGTCCCGTGATCGGTGAGAATACATCAGTACAAGCTGGAGAGGGGTCATCACAATGGGCCTGGATTGTCTGACCCAGGGAGTGGATGATTTTACTGTTAGGCTCCATTCACACGTCCTGTTTTTCTTTCCTGATTCGATCCTGATCCTGATCTGGATCCATTCATTTCAATGGGTCCTGAAAAAATCAGGATCGAATCAGGAAAGAAAAACAGGACGTGTGAATGGAGCCTTAGTCTAAGGGTTCATTTAGCCGACCGTATGTATTTTGCGGTCCGCAAATTGCAGATCTACAAAATACGGATACTGGCCGTCTGCGTTCTGCATTTTATGAAACTGCCAGCCCTGTGATAGAAATGGCTGTTTTTTATTCCTGCTAAAAGTTATGAATGAATTTCTAATGGTTTGCAGTGAAAGCCCAGATGGGTGTTACCAGTTGGGGGTGTGTCCCTGCACAGTCTGACACTATCCAATCAGTGCTGCCAGTGTCAGATTGTGCCCTTTATTGCAGACTGCCAGCAATTCATTCATAGACTTTTAGTAGGAATAATAAATGAATGCCACAACATAGAGTTATAAGAATAGATGCTCCAGAATTGTTATTACATAGAGAATGCAAGTATCAGGGGAGGGGACAGGTTGCCAATAGCTGTTTTTTTTCTAGCACAGTCCAGTATTTTTGTTGCAGTCTTAGCATATAGCAAATGCATTGATTAGTATTTACATTATATGATACTGAAAAGTTTGTAGATATTTTTGTGAAGATGCCAGTCTCATATTATGTGAAAATGTTCCTATGGGGCATATTTTTTCTGGTTTTCTATGTCCTGTTGTACTTTGTTAATACTGTAAAAACATTTAAAAAGATCCTACAATCGGAAAGTCAATAATTTATCCGTGAAAAAATATTGCACTTTTCAGAAGTGCTGACATCTAGTGGCCAAACCAGCGACACTGCCAACATGTCCAAAACATTTCATGCTATAGCCGAGAGTGACGATATTTGTTATCACTATCAGGTCACATATGAATGACAGAATGACAAGTCCATGTTACTGTCTCACAGATTGAACCATTGCGGACTGGATGTTCCATTCATTTATGAAAAAATAATTTAAAAAAATGCAATATTGTCACTTGGCAGTTACGTAAAATATTTTTTGGCAATGTTGTCTCTTTATGCCAGTGGTGGCCACCATTTTGTATGCTTGTGCTATAGGTATCTGGTTTTGGATAGATATTGTATATTATCTTTGTTATATACAGATTATGGTATTGTATTCATTGTTATTTATCAGTAAATCAAGTGGTCTCCAACCTGTGGTTTCGCAGCTGTTGCTAAGTTACAGCGGCAGGGTATGCTGGAAGTAGTAGTTGTGCAACAGCTGGACATCTACAAACTGGACCACTGCTTTAGGGCTTGCACACACGAACAAGTGCTGGTTGTGCCGCAATATGCGGGCATCGGCCGCATGCGCACCATATCACGGATGCGGACCCATTCACTTGAATGGATCCGTAAACCGGAAGATGCAGAATGGAGGCACGGAGAGGAAGGCCATGGAAGCACTACTGGTCCGGTACTTTTGGTCCGGGTCTCTGTACTGGAAAAAAAAAAGCTCTATTTTTTTGCAGTGCGGATGGATCAAAGTTGAATGGGTCTGCATCCGTCAGCGCCGGCCACACAGACGGTGCACGTCCATTAGGGACCCTAATTTGCAGCCCCCAATGCACGGCACCGACGTCACACAGGCAGTTCGTGTTCTTGAGCCCTTAAAGGGGTTCTCCAGGAATTAAGAAAATGAAAATACTTAAATATTACTTTATTATTAATATATTCCCAAATACCTTTCATTAGTTATAATGGCTCATTTTGTCTGGGGAGCAATCATTAGGAGAAACAAAATGGCATCTGCCCTATTAGTACACACAAAACCTGTCCTAATCACACAGGAGGGTAAGTTACTTCACAACACTGAGGTAAAGAGCTGCCTCACCCTCCTCTCTGCTCTGCTTGTCAGGGATTATGATACTGAATACAGATGATAAGATCTTCAGCTGAATCTCTGTGGGAATGGAGTTCATGAGGAGACATGAAGTACAGAGAGGAGGTGAGATGTGGTAATGAGCAGCCCTTGTGTGCAGTCTTCATTACTGAAGGCTGTCCTGTCCGTCCTCTCTGTACTTCATGTCTCCTCATGAACTCCATTCCCACAGAGATTCAGCTGAAGATCATCTGTATTCAGGATCATAATCCCTGACAAGCAGATCAGAGAGGAGGATGAGGCAGCTCTTTACCTCCCTGCTGTGAAATAACTTGTCCTTCTGTGTGATTAGGACAGGTTTTGTGTGTACTAATAGGACAGCGGCCATTTTATTTCTCCTAATGATTGCTCCCCAGATAAAACGAGCCAATATAGCTAATGAAAGGTATTTGGGAACATATAATGAAGTAACATTTAAGTATTTTCATTTTCTTAATTCCCGGAGAACCCCTTTAAAGTATAAAAGTCTGAAGAATTGCTAATGATCTTTAAAGGTTTTATCCAAGACTAAACTTTTTTTAACAGGCGGGGACCAGGTAACTCCAACTCGGTTCCAGCAGCTCTGAAGACACTTAAAAAAGTTTAGTCTTGGATAACGCCTTTAAGGGTATGTTCAGTTTTTTGGGTGTTGGGTTTCAGCACGGCTATGGTGCAGAAAACAAGTCCGAGTATGCTCAGAAATCGCCTCCAATTGTTTTTATTTGGAGGCTGTGTTGCAGTCCATGCTGCCACACGATCTGGAAAATCTCATACAGGCCCATAGCTGAAGAAAATAAAACCTTATGAATCTCTTGCCCCTTCCGTTCCAAGGCTTCCCAGGTCCCCCAGTGGTCTGACTGAGGTGGATCACCTCCTCTGCCAGTGATTGGCTGAAGGTCACATTTCATTTGTGGAGAGGACCTGAAAGTAGAGACCACCTGGAGACCCGAGAGCCTCCGAACTGTGGGGAATCAGTAAGGTGAGTTTTTTGTTCTGTTTTTTTTTTTTTACTTTTTAAACCCTTTTTTTTAACAAAAAAATGTTTCCTGGCCTCAAAAACCTTTTTTTGTATTGTATTATGCTTTTCTTACTCCCCCTGCCCTACATCCATCTTTTTCTGACACCTCTGACAACATTTTGGGCAGCCAATACACATATAGATTGTCAGCAGATTGGTGGCTATTTCTATAAAGTGCACGGCTAGCTGAAGTGTCATATTAAAAGATTTTTCAATGTTTTTTCTGCAGACATGTGTTCTTCCTGGATTCATGCAATATGCAGATCCGAGACCTCAGGATCAATTCCACTGCTTTGTGTGTGTCAAGTTGCCCTCAGGAGGAGCTATCCACTCTACAAGACCTGCAGCTCTTTGCAAAGAATAATGGTAGGTTTAATAGTTTTTTGGTGTTTACATGGCATTGTGAATAACGTGTTTCTGTTGTGAAATTAGAATATATATTTCTTTTTGAGAGCTTAAAGGCTATGTACACCTTTGGGAGCAATTTTATTATTGCATTGTACTCATTTTGAGCTAAAAATATATTTTTTAATTGGTCTTTATTAAAAAATATGGCATCCTTTTTTCTGTGCAGAGCTGACTTGCTCTAGTCGCAGCCTCTGAATTTTGTGTCTTTTTCATCAGACCAGGAGCTGACGGACTCCTTATCTCTGCTCTCTGACCTCCTAAACACTCATTACAGCTCAGTTCCTATCTTACTGATAAGAATGTGGCTTAAATAAGTGTTTATGACCTCTTTGTAGTTTAGAGCTAAGGTTTATTAGATGACCAGCACAAAGTGAAAGTACCAGTCACACAGCTAGAAAAACAGTTAACCCTTTGTGATAGAACAGCTCAATATTTTTAATAAAAGCCAACTGAAAAAAAATTATTTTTAGCCAAAAATGAGTAACATGCAATCATAAAGAAATAATCGCCTCCGAAGATGTACATAGCCTTTAAAGGGTTATCCACCTTTGGGGAGGGAGCATATTTATCTGTTTCTTTGCACTGGCTCTGGGCCCTTTACTCCATGGCCTCGGCTGCTCCGCTGGGCTCCCTGGATAAACTTCTTGTTTGACACCACTTCTGCCATTCGCTGGCCACAGCAGTGACCTGCTCCCTTTGCGTCATGTCAGATGGTCATGTGATGCACGGGGGGGGGGGGGGGTTGCAGTTCACCACTGCAGCGAATGATTGGCTGCAGCAGCATCAAACTTGAAGTTTACATACAGGATGCTCAGCGGAGCAGCCGAGGCCATGAAATGAAGATGCTGGAGCATGAAAGTATGCTTTCCTTTACAAGTCTCTATACTTTTCTCCCCCAAAGGTGCACCACCCCTTTAGGCCAGTTTCACACTGGAGTTTATATTTTTTTTAATCCGTACTACAGTGTGCACTCATGTGCTGCCAAAGTCCGCCCGGTCCCATTCACTATAATGAGGACCGGCCAGAGCACAGCAATTATGCCTAGAGGCGGCCGGACAAAAACCACTGCATGCAATCCCTCAAGTGGATATGTGAACTGAAAAATAAAAAAGTTATGGCCCCAGGAAGATAGGGAAGGGAAACAAGCCTTTATGTACTGTATTTTAGCAGATGAAGCCAGGGGAATTCCTCTCTGACTGGACTTTTAAGTACATTTACAGTAATTATTGAGACATTTATAGTATTACATGGCAGAATTTGTCCTCTGTGACATCCTAATCGGGGAATGGATAGGGGCTGTCTTCTTGAGACAGCTCCGTCACCGCAGTTTTGCAGACCGTTATGTTTCCCGACAATCTCTGTCCTGGGCTGCAAAACTTGTTGACGCTATATAACTGATTTATCGCTAATTTATATCTTAAGTATATGCAGTGTATCCAGTTAAAGCATAACTGACTGATGTGTCCTGTGTTGCGATGCAGGCTCACACCTTTGTGTATATAAATTGCACTACACAGAGTATACGAACCATCCCAAGGTTTCAGAATGGTGTCCTGCACTCCCGGTCCCGCCAAGGTAAAGATGTGACAACATTTTAAAACATTCTGGTAAGATGATTAATTCTCAGCGCTGGAACTTGCCCTTTGAATGGATCAGGAAGCACAGCGCCATTCAAAGTGTAGTGGCCATGCCAGGTTACTGCAGCTCAGCTTCTATTCCCTTCAGTTGGAGCTGAGCTGCAGTAACCCGGCACGGCCACCATACTTTGAACAGCACTGTGCTTCCTTCTCCATTCAAAAGCTAGTTCCAGCATTGGAGGCTGCAGGAAACAGTTGATGGGTGGGCGTGTGGGGTGTCGGACCCTTCAATATTAATGACCTGTGTTAAAGATAGGTCATCAATATCCGGACCCCTGGAAAACCCCTTTAATACTTAAAGGGGTTATCTGAGACTAAAAAATATCCCCCATATGCCCAGGCCCCTCACACTGAATATACTTACCTGGCTCTCTGCGGCGCTCCTGGTCCCCACTGCCGCTGATGCTTCTCACTGTGCGCAGATGAAAACTTCCGGTGCCGGGTCGGAGGGGGGGCAGCCAATGGCAAACGGGGAGAAGCCTCCGTAGCATCGCGGGTGACGCTAGGGAGGCTTGTCCCCGTCATCGCCTGCCATTAGCTGCTTCCCCCAACACCGGGGAGAAGCAGCAGCGATGGTGCAGGGACCAGGAGCGACGTGGGGAGCCAGGTAAGTAGATTCAGTGTGAGGGCCTGGGTATCCCACATGAAATGCCCATCCTTCAGCTAGAGCTGGGCGATATGGCCAAAAAAAAAATCTCTATTTATTTATTTATTTATTTTTTACATTTTGGACGATTCACGATTTAAATCTCGATTTTCTTATGTTAGTAAAAATATAAAAAATAAATTAAAAAAAAGCCTACTGTGGCCCCACCAGACCTCAGATCAGCCCACTGTGCCCCCATCAGACCTCAGATCGGCCCACTGTGCCCTCATCAGACCTCAGATCAGCCCACTGTGCCCTCATCAGACCTCAGATCAGCCCACTGTGCCCCCATCTGACCTCAGATCAGCCCACTGTGCCCCCATCAGACCTCAGATCAGCCCATATATATGCCCCATCAGACCCCACATCAGACCCCACATCAGCCCATTATGCCCCATCAGACCCCACATCAGCCCATTGTGCCCCATCAGACCCCACATAAGCCCATTGTGCCCCATCAGACCCCACATCAGCCCATTGTGCCCCATCAGCCCATTGTGCCCCATCAGACCCCACATCAGCCTAGTGTGCCCCATCTGACCCCACATCAGCCTAGTGTGCCCCCATCAGACCTCAGATCAGCCCAGTGTGCCCCATCAGACCTCAGATCAGCCCATTGTGCCCCATCAGACCCCACATCAGCTCATTGTGCCCCATCAGACCCCACATCAGCCCACTGAGCCCCCATCAGACCTCAGATTAGCCCACTGAGCCCCCATCAGACCTCAGATTAGCCCACTGTGCCCCATCAGACCTCAGATTAGCCCACTGTGCCCCATCAGACCTCAGAGCAGCCCACTGTGCCCCATCAGACCTCAGAGCAGCCCAAAGTGCCCCCATCAGACCTCACAGCAGCCCAAAGTGCCCCCATCAGACCTCACAGCAGCCCAAAGTGCCCCCATCAGACCTCACAGCAGCCCAAAGTGCCCCCATCAGACCTCACAGCAGCCCAAAGTGCCCCCATCAGACCTCAGAGCAGCCCAAAGTGCCCCCATCAGACCTCAGAGCAGCCCAAAGTGCCCCCATCAGACCTCAGAGCAGCCCAAAGTGCCCCCATCAGACCTCAGAGCAGCCCAAAGTGCCCCCATCAGACCTCAGAGCAGCCCAAAGTGCCCCCATCAGACCTCAGAGCAGCCCAAAGTGCCCCCATCAGACCTCAGAGCAGCCCAAAGTGCCCCCATCAGACCTCAGAGCAGCCCAAAGTGCCCCCATCAGACCTCAGAGCAGCCGAAAGTGCCCCCATCAGACCTCAGAGCAGCCGAAGTCCCCCAGACCTCAGAGCAGCCGAAAGTTCCCCCTCCAGACCTCAGAGCAGCCGAAAGTGCCCCCTCCAGACCTCAGAGCAGCCGAAAGTGCCCCCTCCAGACCTCAGAGCAGCCGAAAGTGCCCCCTCCAGACCTCAGAGCAGCCGAAAGTTCCCCCTCCAGACCTCAGAGCAGCCGAAAGTGCCCCCTCCAGACCTCAGAGCAGCCGAAAGTGCCCCCTCCAGACCTCAGAGCAGCCGAAAGTGCCCCCTCCAGACCTCAGAGCAGCCGAAAGTGCCCCCTCCAGACCTCAGAGCAGCCGAAAGTGCCCCCTCCAGACCTCAGAGCAGCCGAAAGTGCCCCCTCCAGACCTCAGAGCAGCCGAAAGTGCCCCTCCAGACCTCAGAGCAGCCGAAAGTGCCCCCTCCAGACCTCAGAGCAGCCCAAAGTGCCCCCTCCAGACCTCAGAGCAGCCCAAAGTGCCCCCTCCAGACCTCAGAGCAGCCCAAAGTGCCCCCTCCAGACCTCCGATCAGCCACTATCATAATAATAAATAAAAAAAATCTCTTACCTGTCCTGCGGCTCTGCTCCACGTCTCACGTCCCTCTTCTTCTCCCGGCGCTGCACTGTCACCTGACTGCGTGCAGCGTCAGGTCAGAGTGCGCGCACTACGTCCTGACGCTGTACGCGGTCAGGACAGTGCAGCGCAGCCCCGGAAAAGAAGAGGAGCGCCGGACACCGGAGCGGAGCCGCGGCGCAGGACTGGTGAGAGATTTTTTTTATTTTATATGTCGGGCGCCATTTTAGGAAAATCGAATTCACGATTTTCCTAAAAAATCAAATCGTGAGGCTTGCAATTGGCGAATTAATCAAATTAATTCGATTAATCGCCCACCCTACATTCAGCATACTTTCTTAGAACTCTGGAGGACATTTATAAGGGGTTTATGACAGTATTGTGGCTTTAAAAAGTCATGAATTATGATGCATGCAGTAGTATTATTGAGCGGCAGTGGTGAGTCGGCGCCTCCTAGATCCGTACATGGAGTAATAGGTCAGCATACAAGATGTAGAAGGTATGACATATGTGCCTGTTAATCAGCTATGTTTTATTGTTTCTCCCAGCAAATCCTTCCCACTCTTCAATCGCTGCGTTCCTCAAAATCCAGACTGTTATAGCAAGTTTGCATCAGTTTTGATAAATGTGATCAATGAAGTGGACTTCTTCCATCGTATACTTAGTGGGATTATGGCTGGCAAAGACAATGTTGTGGGCCTCAGCATTCTTGCAGTTGGTATGAAACATTTCAATTTATAATTTTTTTTTTATATTCTTCACTTGCAATCCAACCAATGCTCCCTATGGGTGGCCGTACACATGAGGTAGCCATGCAGAAAACAATGAGCTGATTTTCATGTGTTAAACAACAGTCTCACCAACAAAATGTAGAAGTTACAAACTATTTGGGGAGAGTATATTAGCTTACTGTAGACAGTTCTGTGTATTATATTCCAGTGGCATTGACTGCCCCATATATGCTGTATATGTTCTCGCCACTGAACTCAAGAACACAGTTTTTGCCCAGCTGTTTTGTGCATGCCCATCTCTATCCTTTTAACGTAAAGTGAATTCAAAAGATTTGAGAATGAATACACTTACGCAGGCTAAGTGAATAGATATGTTTACTAAGTGTGATTAAATATACAATAACACAAACAAATCACATACAGAATAATAAAAAGTGAATAAACATCACTAGCCTAAATATGGGGTAGGGATCCGGTCGATCATGCTATAACACATGGCTGTCTACCACGTTTCAACACATGACGGACACCCCAGGGTGTAAAAGAGTACTGAAATACTTACATCCTACCTAGGATGAAGTGCACGGTAAAATCCTCATTATTTGTTAGTGCAGACCACAGTTATTCCCATCAGCCCCTCCTCCAGTGTACATCACGCATGTCTCTCAGGAATGTGGTCTTATCAGCACAATGGGGAATGGGTACTACATTACAAAGCACAATCATCACACACAATGGTAATAGGAAAAGGGAACAGAATTAAAGGGACAGAAGCAATCAGTACTTAAAAAAATACCCTTACAATTCAACCCTTTAGTGCAGGAATCAGCAACCTTCGGCACCAGCTGCTATGAAACTACAATTCCCAGCATGCTCCATTAATTTCTATGGGAGTTCAGAGAATGGCAGAGTAGGTATGCATGCTGGGAGTTGTAGTTTCACGACAACTGGAGTGCTGGAGGTTGCTGATCCCTGCTTTAGCATCTAATGGGGGATAATTGAGGACGGCTAGTGTGAAAAATAAAACAAAATGTGTAACATACACCAGTCAGCCATGACATTAATAGGGTTGTCCAGTTTCCTATATTCATGACCTATCTTCAGGATTCAGATTGGCGAGGGTCTGACTCCAGGCACCTTCACCTATCAGCGGTTTGAAGAGAATGCAGCACTTCTGCAAACTCTGGGTTCTCTTCACTGTGTAATTACAGCTCCTCTGTCCTATTCACTTGAATGGGAAGGAGCAGTTGTAGTTACACTCCATTCCATGAATGGGACAGAGTAGCTGTAATTACACCTGCTCGCCGCTGCATTGCTGATGGCAAGCAGGTAAACAGTAAAGAGAACACAGCGCTTGCGAGAGCACTGCATTCTCTTCAAACAGCTGATCGCCTGAGGATAGGTAATATTGAAAACCGGATAGCCTCTTTAAAAGTTCACAAGACCTCTGAAGGTCATTAGCAGCAGATGCTTTTAAGTCCTGTAACTTGTGAAGTGAGACCCTCATGATCAGCCTTGTTTTTCCAGCACATCCCACACATGCTCAATTGGATTCAAGTCTGAGGAATTTTGAGGCCAAGTCAATGCCTTAAACTCTTTGTCATGTTCCTCAAACCATTCCTGAATCATTTTTGCGATGTGGCAAGACACATTATCCTGCTGAAAGATGACACCTCCATTAGGGAATACCACCACCATGAAGTAGTGTGCTTGGTCTGAAACCATATTTAGGTTGATGGTACTTGTCAAGGTAACATCCACATGAATGTGGGCACCCAAGGTCTTCCAGCAGAACATTTCCCAGAGCATCACACTGTCTTTGTCCGTTTGCTTTTTTTCACATTGTCCATCCTGGTGCCAACTCTTCCCCTGTTAAATGATGCACATGCGCCCAGTTGTCCATCCGATTCATCGAGTCACCTTCTTCCATTGTTTTGTGTTCCACTTCTAATGCTCAAATGCCCACCGTAGGCACTTTTGGTGGATAGAGGTCAGTATGGACACTCCGATCAGTCTGCAGTTTCTCAGCCCCATACACTGTAAGATGTGATGTGCTGTGCTGTGTGTTCCTACTTAGCAGCAGTAGCTTTTTCAGCCATTTGTGCTATTGTAGTTCTTCTAATCAGACCAGACCGGCTAGCCTCCACTCTCCATTGGCATCAATGAGCCTTGGACAGCCATAACCTTAGCGCTGAGTCCTTCCGTGGACCACTTTTGGTAGGTACTAATCACTGCATACCAAGAACACCCCACAGGGCCAGCCATGTTGGAGATGTTTTCATCCAGCCATGTAACCATCACAGTTTGGCACATATCACTCCTTACGCTTGCTCTTACCTTCAAGAACTGGCTGTTCACGTGCTGCCCAGTATATCCCACTCCTTAGGTGGTTTTAACCCTTTCGCGACCGGAGCTTTTTTCGGTTCTGCATTTTCGTTTTGCGCTCCCTGCCTTCAAACAGCCATAACTCTTTTATTTTTCTGTTCACATAGCTGTATGAGGGCTTGTTTTTTGCGGGACAAGTTGTACTTTCCAACGCCACCATTTAATATTGCATACGGTGCAGTGGGAAGCGGGAAAAAAATTCCAAACCGGGTGAAATTGCAAAGAAAACGCTATTCCGCTACAGTTCTACGGGTTTCTTATTTACAGCGTTCGATGTGCATTAAAACTGATCCGTTACTTTCATTCTACTGGTCAGTACGAATCCGGCAATACCTAATATGTATAGTTTTTCCTGCGTTTTCATAGTGATAAACTAATTAGAAAGTTGCCCTTTTTTTTTTTTTTTTTTTCCTTGTCAAATCTTGACCCCTATAACTTTTTGGTATTTATGTGTACAGAGCTGTATGAGGGCTCATTTTTTGCGGGACGATCTGAAGTTTTTATTGATACCATTCTGGGGTGTGTATGACTTTTTGATCACTTTTTATTTAATTTTTTTTAGAAAAAAAAAGCGACAAAAAACGGCAAATCGCCATTTGGACGCTTTTTTCCGCCACACAATTCGCCGTATTGGAATTTTTTTTTTATATTTTAAAAGTACGGGCGTTTTCGGTCACGGTGATACCCATGATGTCTATATTTATTGTTATTTAGGTATTTATTTTTTACTTATACGGAAAGGGGGGTGATTTGAACTTTTACATCTTTTTTATTTTTTATATATTTTTTAACATTTTTTTTTATTTTTTTTTGCACTATTAGAAAGCTCAAATATGGGCTTATATATTGTGCCTTTTTTTTTTTTTTTCTTTATGAGCAATTCTGGGTTTTATAGACTCAGAAAGCCATGAATTGCTCATTTCTTATCCTGGCCTGCCATCTAGTGGCCAGAATAAGAATTGCAGTTTGAAAACTGTAATCCTCACCAGCGAGGATTACAGTTTTCATATGGTGTACAGACACCCCGATTGGCCACACGGGGTGTCTGTACACCACCCGGAAGCGAACGCTTCCGGGTTTAGACGCAACTAGATGCCGTGATCACGTGTGATCACGGCATCTAGTCAACCCGGAAGACGCCGCCGATGAAGTAGGTAGCGGCAAGTCTCTGCTGTTAGAAACAGCAGAGACTTGCCGGCCATGACGCCCGCCGCACCTGCGAGCGGGCGCCATGTGCCCGCATCGCCCCAGCGCCGTACATGTACGGCGCTAATGTCTCTATAGACCGTGTGATGAACAACACAGGAATGTATTAGCAGCCAGGGAGATGGAGACATCAGAACATGCAAAAGGGGGATTTGAGGGGTAAATGTGCAGCAGTAGGGCAGTATGAGGGCTGCTCACCATAGCTACGATTTATTATATGTACATCATATGTTTTGCTGTCACTTACCAGATAATATTTTTTTCTTCTCCAGCTTTGTCAGTGGTGATGGTCTTATCATATCGTTATATCAGCACTCTGGTGGTCCATATATTTGTAACCCTGCTCATGTTTGGATTACTTTGTGAGTATCTTCCCACCTACTTTATACAATCTCTCACGTCAAAGGCTTAACGTACTGTAAATCTTATATATTGTTATATAGTGTTATAGATAGTGTTCTTTTTTTTACCTTAAAGAACTCCCGCAAAAAATTTTATTCTCTGACCTGTTAGAAAGGTGCATGATATAATCTGTAGTGAATGTCATTTTCTTATCAGTGACTGTTTCTGTGAGTAAAAACCTCTCTTCTTATTGTAGCTGGGTCATGTGACCAACCCCCTGACCTCCAACTGACCCAGGACAGCAAGCCAGTCACTGCCTCACTTTCAGTCTCATAGGAATACATAGAGAATTAGACTTCCTGTCCACACATAAGTCTCTGTATGAGTTGGTGGGTCTAATTGCTGGTCACATGACACAGATAAGAAACTTCAGGATGATATAAGTAAAAAATTTAGACACTGGTAAGAAAATGTCATTCACTACAGATTATATCATGTACATTTCTAGCAGGACATGGAATTAAATTTTTGTCGGGAGTTCTTCTTTAACTGTGGGATTGTCTCAGCATAGCCATTGATGTCAGATCACTAGGATATGTCATCAGTGTCCAATTAGTGTAGGTCCAGTCACTGATGGTTCGAGCAAAGTATAAGCAACACTAGAAAATCTCAGTGCCACGTCACCTCCTGTTGGCCCCACAAAGCATTCTCCATAGGCCCCATTGTCAGCTCATCATAGGACTTTGTCAACTGCATAAAAAAAAACAAAAAACAAGGCATCATTCACATTTCCGTGTCATGTACGTGAAAAAAACGCCATTATTTAATCCTTGTTTGGTCCGCGTATCAACCGTAATTCCAGGGGCGGATTGGCCATAGACCTTACAGGGAAATTTCCCGGGGGGGCAATGCCCAGGGGGCCGCCTGAGCCCTCCTCACAGCCAGCCAGTGGATGTTTTTGAGGATGTATGTTGTGCTGCTGGCGGCAGTATTTTTGATAGACTGTAGTATTTGGCTCTGTTGGGGCGGTATAATGTGCCACAATATGGTATTGCTGGCCCTTCCTTCCATCGATTTGGAGTCAAGTACAAAACGGGGCCACTTTTAGTAATTTTTCCAGGGCCACTTTGAATTCCCAGTCCGCCCCTGCATAATCCACTGGAGGTTGCTCAACTGAATTTGATTTCAAGAGCATTTCCTATCTGTCTTCCGTGAAAAACAGACACACCACGGATACCATCCCTGCTGTGTCCATGATTTTCACTGACCCATAGACTTTAATGGGCGTGTGCATGTCTGCATGTTTTTTTTTTTTACTGACCCACAGTCAGTAAAAAAAAATACTGATGTGTGGAAACATTTAAATGAATAGATACGTGTGCTGTCGGTGGAAATTGCAGACAGCACACGTCCATGAAAACAGAAGTGTAGACAAGGCCGAAAAATGTATAGATGTGTCATTTTGTAAATGCATTTTTTCCTAGAGTATTTCAAGCCTAGGGGAAAAATACCAGAAAAAAACACCATACCCAGAGCATGCTGAATTTTAAAATCAAAAACACTGATCCCAAAAACAACACAAACCAATTTTTTTGTATGAAGTGCATTCTACATTTCACTTTAGACTTTAAAGTAACATTTGGCTAGAAAAAAAAAGTTAAAAACATCAATAAAAACACAGTGAAAAGGTGAAGAGCACAGTGTGTGAATCCAGTCTTACCCTGGTTGCACCCCTGCCCATCTCTAGGATGCCATGGCAATCAATTTCCTCACTTCTGAGACATCCCCTTGAGTGCACATAGGATGTAAAAAAGCAGGGGAACAATGTGTTACATGTGGATTCTTCTGCAGATTTCAACCTGTGCGTTGGAGAGGGGGAAATTCATGGCGAAAACCTACAGCATAAATTGATATGCTGCGAATTTGAAATCTGCGTTGGATGTCAATTTCGGCATGAAACCCGTGCAAATTGTTTTTACTCGGTGCACCAATCCGCTGGGAAATTTCAATCCTTGCATTGTGTTATATTCGTTCTTCTTGATTCCTTTCAACCATTCATTCCGTTATTTGTGATAAGTTGTTTTCTTCTTCCAGTTGTCACCGGCGTCCTCTGGTGGCTGTACTACGATCACATACATGACGTTAGCTACGAGCTGGAAACCGAAAAAGAGAATGCCAAGTTTTTGCTTGGATTCTCCATAATTTCTACACTAATATCTGTAAGTATTCCTTGTATAACCAGGGGCGGTCTTGGGCACCATGCATCCTATGCATTTGCATAGGGCCCCCGACGTCCAAGGGGGCCCCCACTCTCCGCTCTTGTGCCGGTGCCCAAGACCGCTCGCCCAACTGTCACTTACTGCATTTGTCCGCCGCGGACCAGCCTCACTGCGGCTGCACGCACCGCACCCGCTCACTCTCAAGTCCGGAAGTGTAGCAGGAAGCTCGCGCCATAGGCTGTGGGCAACCTTCACCCCCCCCGCCAGTGAGTGATGGTCAGCAGCACGTTCTCCAGCTCAGCCAATGAAGAGCTGGGACGTGCTGCTGACGTAATTTTAGTAAAAAAGCGTGAGGAGGGCATTGTTTGACAGTATTTTATTGTTAAAAAAGTCTTTGATGTGGGGGGGGCGTGTCATTGGGGGGGCGTGTCATCAGGGGCGTGTCATCAGGGGCGTGACGCGTCATTGGGGGGGGGGCGGACATAAGTTCCCTTAGGGCCCCAGAAATGCCAAGACCGCCCCTGTGTATAACAATACTGGTACACGTCCTTTACTGTCTGTGACTGCACTGTATGCTAACACTGTGTTTAACCCCTTCAACCCCGGGCCTGTTTTCACCTTCCTGACCAGGCCATTTTTTGCAAATCTGACATGTGTCACTTTATGTGGTAATAACTTTTACTTATCCAGGCCATTCTGAGATTGTTTTCTCGTCACATATTGTGCTTCACGACAGTAGTAAATTTTTGGCAAAATATTTCATTTTTATTTATAAAAAAAATACCAAATTTACCAAAAATTTGGAAAAATTTCCAAATTTCCATTTCTCTACTTTCAAAATACATAGTAATACCTCCAAAAATAGTTATTATTTTACATTCCCCATATGTCTACTTTATGTTGGCATCATTTTATAAATGTCATTTTACTTTTTTAGGACGTTAGAAGGCTTAGAAGTTTAGAAGCCATTTTTCAAATTTTCACCAAATTTTCCAAAACCATTTTTTTAAGCACCAATTCAGATATAAAGTGATTTTGAGGGGCTTACATAATGAAACCCACCCATAAATGACCCCATTTTAGAAACTACACCCCTCAAATTATAAAAAACTGCTGTTACAAACTTTGTTAACCCTTGAGGTGTTCCACAAGAATTAAAGGAAAATGGAGGTGAAATTTCAAAATTTCACTTTTTTGGTAGATTATCCATGTTAATAATTTTTTTCTTACAACACAGCAAGGGTTAACAGCAAACTAAAGCTCAATATACATTACTCTGATTCTGCAGTTTACAGAAATACCCCTTATGTGGTGGTAAACGTCTCTATGGGTTTGTGGCAGTGGTCAGAAGGAAAGGAGCGCCATATGGATTTTGGAGGCAAATTTTGCTAGAATGGTTTTTAGGCACCATTTTGTAATTGAGACCCTGATGTACCCCTAGAGTGGAAACCCTCAAAAAGTGACCCCATTTTGGAAACTACACCCTTCAAAGAATATATTAAGGGGGGTACTGACCACTTTGGCCCCCTAAGCGTTTTATGGAATTTGGAAACACTTGGCTGTGAAAATGAAAAATTTTATTTCTTCCAATAAAATGTTGCTTTAGCCCCAAATTTTTTGTATTTTCATAAGGGGTAACAGGAGAAAAGCACCCCATAGTTTGTTACGCATTTTCTCCTGAATACGGCAACACCTCATATGTGGTGGTAAACTGATGTGGGGGCACATGGCAGGACTCAGAACAGAAGGAGCGCCATATGGATTTTACAACACAGATTTTGATGGAATGGTTTGCGGGAGCCACTGATTTTTATTTTTTTGAGTTATTGTCTTATGTGGGGGCTCATTTTTTGCGGGATGAGCTGATGTTTTCATTGGTACCATTTTGGGGTACATAAGACTTTTTGATCGCTTGGTATTACACTTTTTGTGAGTCAAGGTGAAAAAAAATAGCTGTTTTGGCATGGTTTTTTTAAAAAATTATTTTACAGCATTCACCCGAGAGGGCAAATCATGTGATATTTTTATAGAGCAGGTTGTTACGGACGCGGTGATACCCAATATGTCAAACATTTTTATTTTTGGAAAGTTTTACACATTAGATGCATTTTTGAACAGAATAATATCTTTTTTTTGTGTTGCTATTTTCTGAGAGCCATTTTTTTTTTATTTTTCGGGCGATTATCTCAGGTAGGGTATCATTTTTGCAGGACAAGATGACGGTTTGATTGGTACCATTTTGGGTCAAATACGCCTTTTTGATCGCTTGCAATTACACTTTTTGTGAGGCAAGAGGGAAAAAAATGGTTGTTTTGGCATAGTTTTTTTTTTTTTTTTTTTTTTGCAGCAATCACCTGGGGGGCCATCTCATGTAATATTTTGATAGAGCAGGTTGTTACGGACGTGGTGATACCAAATATGTCTAACTTTTTTATTTTTGGAAAGTTTTACACATTAAATGCATTTTTGAACAGAATAAAATCTTTTTTTTGTGTTGCCATTTTCTAAGAGCCATATTTTTTTTATTTTTTGGGCGATTGTCTTGGGTAGGGTATCATTTTTTGCGGGACGAGATGACGATTTTATTAGTACCATTTTGGGGTAAATATGCCTTTTTGATCGCGTAGTATTACACTTTTTACTGAATATGTGCACACCTCATGTGCTGCGGTCAGCGCTGACCGCGGCACATGAAGGGTTAATGCGCCGGCATCGGTGTTTTCACTGATGCTGGCACATTCCCCAGGGGTCCGACACCTGGGCACTGCCGGACCCCCGCCGCTGATCGGTCGGGCGCAGCTCCTGCACCCGCCCGATCAGCGCGCCGTACATGTACGGCGCTGGGCGGTAAGTCACGTCCCGCTGCGCCGTACATGTATGGCGCTGGGTGGGAAGGGGTTTAGAAACCTTTTGCATTAAAGGGGCTCTCTGGGATTTTCAGATTGATGGCCTATACTCAGGACAGGTCATAAATATAATATCGGCAGGGGTCCAACTCCCGGCACCTCCGCCGGTCAGCTTCTCGTAGCGTACCGAGCACAGTACCGGCTATTTGTAGCGGCTGTGTTTGGTATCGCCGGTCTCTTCTATTCACTTAAATGAGGCAGAGCTACCCCTAGGCCTTGTGACTGATGAATAGGGCTGCAGCTATTTTAGTAATCAAGTATTCTACCGATAAATCCAATAATTAATCAAGTACTCTAATAAGAAAAAGCTAATTAAAAGAACCTTTTCTATAAAAACTCGTCAGCTCCCCTGCGATCAGTCTCCTCCCCAGTGCCATCAGTTCCCCCTCCCTTGTGCTATCAGTTTCCCCTCCAGTGACATTAGTTCCTCCCCCCAGTGCCACCAGCATCCTCCAATGCAATCAGTTCTCCCTCCAATGCCACTAGCTCCTCCCCCTCCCAGTGCCATGAGTTCCCCTCCAGTGCCACCAGCTCTTCCCCCAATGCCACCAGCTCCCCTCATGCCATCAGCTTATCTCCAGTGCCATCAGCTCTCCCCCAGTGCCACCAGCTGCCCCCACTTCCATCAGTATCCCCACTCCCCCTCCTAGCCATCAGTGCCCAGCTACAGCGCCAGTGAACTAAAATACTGACCTTTCCTGTAGGGGGTGCTGCTGACACTCTAGAGATCTTCCATCGTCTTCTTCACGAGCTGCATTGGGATCTGACGTCACATAGCATCAGGTCATAGCGCGCTTATGTGCACTGTGTCTTGACGATATGTGTATGTTAGGATCCAGTGCAACACTGTGCGGGCCAGCGGGCGACCACGGAGCGGTGAGTAATAGCAAGCTCTTCACTCACACTCCGTGGTCACATGGCACAAACGAATCATCGATGCAAAAAATTTGCATTGAGGATTTTTTTTTGTGTCGAGTTAATCAATTAATTCGAGTAATCTTTTAGCCCTACTGATGAACAGGCTTAGGTGCTAACGGGAGAGCCACGGCCTCTTCATAGAGCTCATCATCGGGGTCCTGGTTGTTGGACTCCTGCCGATCTGATATTGATCCGCTATCCCGAGGCCATCAATGTGTACCTCCCGGAAAACCCCTTTACTGTGTAAGCAATTTCCAGTTTTCTAGTTATTACTTTTTTTTCAGATTGTGCTTTTGACGTTCATATTCTTGTTGAGAAAGAGGATACAGATGACAATTCAGCTCTTCCAGGCTGCGAGCAGCTTTATCAGCCATATCCCCCTCCTGCTGCTTCAGCCTCTCTGGACCTTCCTCATTCTTCTCTTCTACTGGATACTTTGGGTGGCCGTGCTCCTTAGCATGGGGACCTCAGGTGAGTCCGAAATCTTCTTAACTGTCTTTATCATGTTTCCTTTCAACATAATGAAGCAAAGGAAGGAGAAATAGGGAGTGTGTAAGACGGAAAAGAGACAAAGAGACCGGGGTGAGCTTGAGAAATCTATTTGAAGATTTAAACTGTATTGATGACTTTTTAAACAATTCATCATTGTTTTTAGATTGCAGCATAAATCCCTCCGTCATGTATCCCTCCATATTTACCTTTAGAGTTCACTTTAAGCTTTGGCTCCAATAACTGCTCCTTTTTCCCCCAAATAAAATGCTGTGTGTGTGAAACTACCGCAATGGAAGTTGTATTTGCGTTATAAATCTAATCATAAAGGGGTTGTGCAGCGCTTGTATATTCATGATCTTTCCGCTCAATAAGTTATCAATATCAGATCGGCGGGGAAGTTGGACTATTTAAAGAGGCTGCAGCACTTGTGCGAATGCTGCAGCGTCTTCACTGTTAAAAAAAGCCCTGTCCCCTCTCCTGACATGCCTGTTTTAAAGGGTTATTCTCATTTTAGACAATGGGGGCATATTGCTAGGATATGCCCCCCATTGTCTTATAGGTGCGGGTCCCACCGCTGGGACCCGCACCTATATCGAGAACGGAGCCCCCGAAGTGAATGAGGGCGCACCGCGCATGCGCAGCCGCCCTCCATTCATTTCTATGGGGCCGCCGAAAATAGCCGAGCGCTGGCTCGGCTACTTCCGTCGGCTCCATAGAAATGAATGGGAGCGCACCGCGCATGCACGGCCCGGCTCCCATTCATTCCTATGAGCGGCGCGGGGAGCTGCGCCTGGTGGTGGCCGGACCCCCGGAAACCTGGGGTCCTCCAGGCGCAGCACTCCCCGCTCCGTTCTGGCTATAGGTGCGGGTCCCAGCGGTGGGACCCGCACCTATAAGACAATGGGGGCATATCCTAGCGATATGCCCCCATTGTCTAAGATGAGAATACCCCTTTAATAGCTTCATGCATTCCCCATGTAATAACAATTCTGGAGCATCTATTCTTATGACTCTATGTTGTGCTATTCCTTTATTATTTCTACTAGAAGTTATGAATGAATTGTTAGCAGTCTGCAGTAAGGGTACAGAGGGGTGGTGACCAGTTGGGGGTGTGTACCTGCACAGACTCACTCTATCCAATCAGTGCTGGCATTTTCAGTCTATGCAGATACACCCCCCAACTGGTTACCACCCCTCTGTACCCTTACTGCAGACTGCTAGCAACTCATTCATAACTTCTAGTAGAAATAATAAAGGAATAGCACAACATAGAGCCATAAGAATAGATGCTCTAGAATTGTTATTACATGGGGGATGCATGAAGCTATTAAAACAGGCATGTCAGGAGCGGTGAAAGGTCCTCTTTAACTACACGCTGTCCACCTTGTGGTGGTGCGATGTAACTACAAATACTCGTCCTGTTTGCTTGAATGTAAGCACCTTGGCGTCTTATCTTGATATTGAGGACTTATTGAGAGCAGAGGTCATCAACATACTAGCACTGCACAACCCCTTTAAAAGGTTATTCCATCTTTTATATCAGTTACCAATTAAATAAGAATTCACTCACCAGTTCTCCACCAATTGGTTCCAATACCGAGGGTTCAGTCTGGTTTCTTCCAGTCCCCGGCAGCCTGTATACATTTGGAGGGGAATATGTGTGCAGCTGTGGCCAGTCACTGACATCAGTGGTGACATGACCTCCCCATGCAGCAAGTGACACAGCAGTGACGTGCTTTATGAGGACACATAACCACTGAGGCCAGTGATTGGCCGCCGCAGCACACATTGCCCTGTCCAGATGTTTACAGGCCTAGAACTAGAAAGAGCCGAACGAGATACTTGATGGTGGCGGGGAGCAGGTAACTTTTTACTTTAGGATCAGCACTCTTGGATTTAAGAGCAGTTATGGAATTTGTCCATTGAAGGGGTTGTGCCAAGTTAGAACCTTATCCCCTGCCTACAGGATAGGGGATAAGTTTCTGATCATTAACAGTCTGATCGCTGGGACCTCCGTCAATCATGAGAGGGGACTCCCATGCCCTCCTATGAATAGAGGAGGTCACACATTGCTGCTGCTCCATTCATTCATTCCGACAGTCCTAGAGAGGATGAATAAAGAAGCAAAGGCCATGCAAACCAAAACTAGGGATTAAAGCCACCACTAGGATTCTCCACATCATTCCACATATAATTATTTGTCCCTCCACTGGCCAACATACAGTATCTACAGTTTAGTGGTAATCCTGCAGTGCTGTTTGTGACCACCAGATGTCAGTATAGTAACATTATGTATCTGTAATATGAGGGTCTAGGAAAACAATCTGCTTGCACACTTGCCACAGAGACAAAACTTTTTTTTTTTTATAATTTCTAAGTTTCGTATTCTAAAAGCATTATCAAATGTTGTGTATTCTTGTAAATATACTAGATTACCAGTTCTAGCCTCTGCTATATAGCCCATCTGTGCCCAAACTGAGATCCTAAAAGGAAGACACCCTGCACAAAAAAGGTCTTTGCAACTTTTTAGGGTCACTTGCACAAAAAAAAAATGTTTGCATTGGTAAGTGGCTGGCAGGTGGTTGAGAGGACAAGGTTTACACAAGGGATGCACCTACAGTACACTGCTTGAGTGTTTGCGGAGAGTTAGCACTATGGGGCACATTTATTAAGACCGGCGTTTTAGACACCAGTCTTAATAAAGGCCCTACTCTGGCGGTGGTTCTGACGAAGTTATGAAGAGGCGCCGGCCTTTCCATAACTTCGGTGTATCCAGTGCCAGTTCTAAATGTAAGACAGGCTCCGAGCTGTCTTACATTTAGACCGTTTTCTATGCCTAAAACAGGTGTAGAAAATGATGATTGACACAGGCCTGACCGCCCCTCCCCTTCTCTGTCTGCAATTTTAGAACTGTCATAAGCAGGGTGTAATTTAGGCATATTTCAGCTTAGTAAATAACCCCGTATATGGTGCATCTTAAAAGGGGTTGTCCAAAGATCAACACCTATCATTGTGATTGTTAAACAAGGGTCACGAGACCCATATGATCCCAGGGGCCCCCGGTGATCAGTGACTTATCCTCTATACTAAGAATAGATGATAAGTGTCGATTTTAGGACAACTCCCATCATTCCTTTAGCCATCATAGAGACTGGACAGTCTACTTCAGGGATCAGCAACCTCCGGCACTCCAGGTATTGTGAAACTACATCTCCCATCATGCACATCTGCTTGGATGTTCTCTTAACTCCCACAGAAGTGAAAGGAGCATGCTGGGAGTTGTAGTTTCACAACAGCTGGAGTGCCGAAGGTTGCTGATCCCTGGTCTACTTATGTATGTTGTATCTGGGATGAGACTCAGATTCTTAATAAAGATGTACAATATTTAATGTAAAATACGTCGGTTATAAAGAGGCAATTCACAATGTCACGATTAACCCCTCCAAACTCAGAACAGCAGGAGGAGAAAGGAAACATTGTGACAGAAAGGAGGTGTCTGCACTTAGGGAAACTTGGCCACCCCAGCAAATGCTTGTGGTCGTGTGTAGCATCTGTCTTCAGTTATCTCGGCTACGGCTATAGGACATAGATAATCATTTCAGATCCAAGACCAAGGCACGCCAGAATCTCACCCATTGAATAAAGTGTGCGGCTCCAGTTAGTGTGGACTGAAACTTGGAGAGAGGCTTTTTCATACAAGTTTAGGATAGAATAGGTCATCAATCAGATTGGCGGGGTCCGACACCTCCACCGATCAGCTGTATGAAGGGAAGTCGCGTACAGTGCATATGTGCTGTCTCCGGTCTCTCTTCCTATTCGCTGCTGCTTTGTCATAGACAGAGCATAAAGAGACAGCACGTGCACACTGAGCGCACCTTCCCTTCATACAGCTGATCGTCAGGGCTGCCAGGTGTCTGACCCCCGCCTACATGTCTGTGACCTGTCCTCGGGATCGGTCATCATTATTAAAAGCCCGGAGAACCCCTTTAAAGAGGACCTGTTACCACTCCTGACATGCCTGTTTTAATAGCTACACGCATTACCCATGTAATAACAATTCTGGATCATCTATTCTTATGGCTCTATGTTGTGCCATTCCTTTATTATTTCTACTAGAAGTTATGAATAAATTGCTAGCAGTCTGCAGTAAAGGTACAGAGGGGAGGTAACCAGTTGGGGGTGTGTACCTGCACAGGCTCACTCTATCCAATCAGTGCTGCCATGTTCAGACTGTGCAGGTACACGCCCCCCAACTGGTTACCACCCCTCTGTTCCCTTACTGCAGGCTGCTAGAAATTCATTCATAACTTCTAGTAGAAATAATACAGGAATGGCACATCATAGAGACATAAGAATAGATGTTCCAGAATTGTTATTACATGGGGAATGCATGAAGCTATTAAAACAGGCATGTCAGGATTGGGGAGAGGTCCTCTATATGGAATGTTCCTGGAAAGGACTACCAACAATAAGAAATAAAGTCCCCTCTAAAAATCAGAATGGAAATAGATTCCATGATGTAAAAATTGACCCATCGTTCTAGCAATCGGTGGGAGTCTCAGAGCTGGGACCCCTGTGATCCACACTTCTGATATGTCCCTACAGCATATCAAAAATTGAAAAAAAGTGTAGTTACTCTTTAAGTAAAACACTGATCCTAACACTTTCAGTATTTTGCATCAGTATTTGTGAGCCAAAACCAGTCATGGTTCCAGAACATGGCAGAGGTACAAATCTTTCCATTAGGCCTTATTCACATGTCACTGTTTTGATCAGTGATTTCAGCTTAAAGCTTTATTCACATGTCAGTATTTTGATCAGTGATTTCAATCAGTGATTGTAAGCCAAAACTAGGAGTGGCACCTGCACAGACATAAGGTATAAGGCCTTATTCACATGACCGTGTTTTGGTCAGTGATTTCCTTCAGTGATTGTGAGCCAAAACCAGGATTGGAGCCGCCAAAGATATAAGGTATAAGGGAAAGATCTGCACCTGTTCTGTGTTTAGAGCCGCACCTGGTTTTGGCGCAAAATCACTGATCAAAATCACTGACTGAAATACTGACGTGTGAATAAGGCCTTTTTCTCTGTACTTCCTGATCTTGGCTTATGCTGATGCAAAATCCTGACCGTGTGAAAGTGGCTTTAGGCTAGGGTGACATCTTCGTCTGCATTTCATTATTTTGTTCCTTCGTAAGAACAGAAAAACAAAAGACTTCATTGCCGGATACTTCACTTCACAAACACCAGTGGTGCCCAAAAGACCCCGCTCACTATAATGAGGGCCATCTGATCCTAGCTTGTCAGACCCCTGCCTCAGAGTACTTTATACATTTTTGTACATTTTTGGTCCGGATTACATGAATGTCAGAAATGCAACTTGTTGAATTTCATGTTTCCACTTTCAGATCTATGTAAATTTATGTTTGTGAAACTGTATAAGTCTGACCCTCGGCCTCCTCTTCCCATTGTAGGCAGTGCCCAGGTGTCATCAGAAGGACAAGTGGAGTATAAGCCGCTGGCTGGCATCCGCTACATGTGGTGGTACCATTTATTTGGTCTTATATGGACCAGTGAGTTCTTCCTCACGTGTCAGCAAATCGTTATTTCTGGAGCTACTGTTACGTGGTACTTACACAGGTAGGTACACTATGTATTTAGCCTTTCTGACTTGATTTTAACTAATGTCTAACATCACTATTGGACCAACAAAAATGTATTTCACAGTATAAAATTATTGCCAAAATGCTATTGTTTTCTGCTCTCAGCCTCTGTTAGGGTCCATTCACACATCCGCATGTGTTTTGCGGATCCGCAAAACACGCTCACCGCCCATGTGCCGGCACTAATGAAATGCCTATTTTTGTCCGTGGCTCCGGTCAAGAATAAGACATTCTATTTTATTGCGGGGCCGCGGAACGGAAGTGCGGATGCGGACAACACACTGTCCGCATCTTTTGCCGCCCCATTGAAAATGAATGGGTCTGACCCATTTCCCGGATGTGTGAATGGACCCTTATAATGGAAGCTGACAG
This sequence comes from Rhinella marina, assembly GCA_900303285.1. NCBI lineage: Eukaryota > Metazoa > Chordata > Amphibia > Anura > Bufonidae > Rhinella > Rhinella marina. The sequence goes on from ONZH01025936.1 coordinate 447,910, forward strand.
CAGAGAAATGCTGGTATATAGCTGATTACATCCCACATCTGCACAGATGAGTTACTAAGACCTGTTTTTATGGATATAGCGGGATTGTCTGTAAAACTATGAAAAGGTTTTTTTTTCCATGCTTTTTTTTCCTGGTGTGTCTTTTAATGAGGTTTTGGCATGGATTTTCATTTCTGACCATTTTCAATGGTATTCTGGACACAGATTCCATGTGGAAGCAGCGTCAAGAATGGACAGGACACGGAGAGGAAAAAAAACAGTGCTGTATGGATTAACGTGCAGATTCCCCATTGAAAGCAATGGGGGAGTTCTGAATGCATTTTTGGGGAGAATTTTCTAAAATTCTGTGTGTGAACCTAGCCTAAGTCCTCGGCCTTGTCCACATGTCCGTTAGGAGATCCAGCTGGCTTTTTCAGCACAGAGCAGCCTGCTGGATCCTCTACATTATCGCCGGATCCCCATTCACTGCAATGAGGTCTGGCGGAGATTCGGACAATTTCCAGCATAAATGCCAGGTTTTGGTCAAGCAAAAAACATTTCATTGCATGCATCAATTTTTTTTTGTCCTGCCAACATACGCCACTTGCGTTGGATTGGGCAATCGGATCTCCTAAACTGAGATGTGAAGAAGGCCTTCGCTATCCATACCAGGCATGGCCAACCTGTGGCTCTCCAGCTGTTGTAAAACTATAACTCCCACCATGCGCTGCTGTAGGCCAGTGGTAGGCAACCTCCGGCACTGCAGTTGTTGTGAAACTACAACTCCCATCATGCATAATGGCTCTGCTCTTCTCCGAACTCCCATAGAATTGAATGGAGCATGCTGAGAATTGTAGTTTCACAACAGCTGGACTGCCAAAGGTTGCTGCCTCCTGCTGTAGGCAGTCTGAGCATGCTGGGAGTTGTAGTTTCGACACAGCTGGAAAGCCGCAGGTTGGCCATCCCTGATCTATACCCAAAAAACAAAAGCTGTGCCTCTAGCGCCACCTGTTGGAAGACAGCTGACACGTGGAAGGTCTGTTCTGAGCCATTACTACTGTATTAACAGCAGTCATCTAGATTTAGGAATCGGTTTCATTTTTTCCCTTTATTTAGAACAGTGTATGCGGTAAACTCCTAGGTTTATACTTAATTTCCTGCTTTTTGTTTTGCAGAGATAAAACGAAGGTTAAGCACCCGATCCTATCCTCCTTGTCTCTTCTGTTTTGGTACCATCTTGGCACTGCCGTCATGGGATCTTTATTACTGATGCTTCTGAAAATCCCGCAGATTATTTTAATGTATCTGTCCAAGCTGCTGAGTAAATGGGTAAGTCATTATGTGATACCGCTCTTTATATATGTGTACACGGAGTCTCCCTGTCTGAAGGCTTGTGCTGCGGGCACCAATCTGAAGATACGTCTTCTCTGTCCTTGGATCCTGTGTTTATACGGGGGAAACCTACTGTATTCTTACCAAGTGAAACAAGCAATGGTTGCTGATATTTTGATGACCTTAGTATTTGTGTCTTGCATTTGTTACCTATAATCGGTAATTACTAATAAATTCTAGCTGGTCTATGGGTTACCACTTCTTGCTGACAACCTGTAAGAACTCCTCATGAAGTAGCAGGGCCTCTGTAATGCCTTTACATTGCTGACAATTATGGTCGATTGAAAATAATTGCTGCATGTCATTTATATGTAACTATCAGGGGCGTTGCTAGTGTCTCAAAAGATCCAGGGCCCAAGCCCCAATGCATATGGCCCAATGCTCTAAGTCGACCACATGCCCTCAGCAATTTTGATTCCTCAGTTCCTCCACCATACAGTCCCATGTTAGTAAAATTATTTTCCCTCCCTCCACCGTAAAGTCCCATGTAAATAACATCACTCCACTCCCTTCAACATACAGTCCCATGTAAATAACATCACCCCCTCCCTTCAGCCCCTCCAACATACAGTCCCATGTAAATAACATCACTCCACTCCCTTCAACATACAGTCCCATGTAAATAACATCACCCCCTCCCTTCAGCCCCTCCAACATACAGTCCCATGTAAATAACATCACTCCACTCCCTTCAACATACAGTCCCATGTAAATAACATCACCCCCTCCCTTCAGCCCCTCCAACATACAGTCCCATGTAAATAACATCACTCCCTCCCACATCCCACTCCAACACAGTCCCATGTAAATAGCACCACCCACTGAACATTCAGTCCCATGTAAATAACATCCCTCTCTTCAGCCCTAACATACAGTCCCAGTTAAATAACTACAACTCCCAGCATTAGTCTGCCTTCACTTACCTCTCCTTATAGCAGACCTCAGCAGAGCTTCTTCCCCTAGAGTTCTCTTCACTGTGGAACCTCTCCTGCACTGGTCACATGATGACATGTGACCAGTGACATCATCGCAGGTCTTTCTCAGCTACTGCACTGATCACAGGCCAGCAGGACATTCGGGGCCTGGGAGGAAACATCAGGGGACGAGGCCCCGAATGTTTTAGCCTAGCAACGCCCCTGGTAACTATTATTATCATTTATTATTAAAGAACCATTCATTCCGTGGCACTGTACATATGATAAGCGGCGCACATACATAATACAGACAATTGCACTAAGCATGAACAGGACGAGTTACAGAAGGAGAGAGAACCATGACTGCGAGGGCTTACAATCTACAAAGTCATTTATATGTATTTATTGGAGTATCTATTATGTAGTTTTACAACAGTTGGAGAGCCGCAGGTTGAGCATCCCAGCCCTAGCATATTCTGCAATGTATGAGATAGAGCTATTGAAGGGTCTCTGTCTATATGAGGCTCGGGGAATTGCGCTTCAGCTCCCGTTCGGGACACCTGGCATGTGAATCGTATGGTAACTGACCGACAGGTCACCCAGCCACAGCCACCTGTTTGCCATGGGGCATACGGCATGCGTTTCAGATCGTAGTTTTCAGTAGTAACCCGTTGTACAGGAAATCGGGCTTGTCTTATATAGTAACACAACTGGAGCGGAGGAGATATCGCTTGGGGTGGTTTATCGGCTTAAGAATTAATGATGATGCGATTTGTCATTGCCTGTCATTAAAATAAGTATTCAGTATGGTTTGTTGAATGCGCTGAATACTCCAGGCTATGAATTTACACATGTTTATTGCTTCACGCTCAAGAGGAATGACTGTGGAAATCTAATTAGAGTTAGTGTTTTAGTGTTTTGGAACGTTGTTCACATAACTGTCAGGTGCCTCTTAGAAATAGCAGAAAGTTAGGTCCATCATTTTCAACTTTTACTCTCCTAACATGTCTAAGCATGTGTATTTATGGTTATATAATGCCTCCATTTTATTATTATTATTATTATTATTATTATTATTATCTTTAAAGGGGTTGGCCAGTTTGGTACTAGCCGCACATGGCGGGGGTCCAAGTCCCGGCACCCCCGCCGATCAGCTGTTCCAGGCAGCCACTGATAATGATAATGATGACCTATCCTCAGGATAGTTCATCATAATCACATTGGCGGGGGTCCACGTCCCAGCACCCCCGCCAATCAACTGTTCCAGGAAGCCGCTGCACTCACCGGAGCTCTGATGAGCACAGCAGCGCACCAAGCACAGCGCCGTACATTGTATAGTGGCTATGCTTGGTATTGCAGCTCAGCCCCATTCACCTCAATGGGGCTGAGCTACAACTAGGCCATGTGACCAATAAACAGGCCTAAGAGGATGCCTCAGCGCTACGGAGCAGCGGCCGTCATATCATCCTGGTGACAGGTCACATTGTTTAGGTACTTCAGAAAATGAATTCTTTGGCGTCTGTTTCCTATGGACAACTGTTAGGCTTGTTCTCAGCACCTGAGGATTTGGATTGTGCACGCCCCCCGCTTTTCTCGTGGACGCATACATAAATCTAATGTACCATACAATCCATCCCATTGAAAGGCTGCTCCTATAAATGTCAAACCAGACTATGCAGTAGTCAAGGAAGCAAGCGAGGGTATTTTTAGCTTCAGCTCATGAGGTTCAGCTTCCTCTGAGATTTAGGGAATTCCTGGCCATGAAGATCTAATATCATTATAAGGAAGAGGAAACTTAACTAATTTCATTTTCAGTTTAAGTGGATGATGTATGGTGAATGGGACGTCTCCAGCGGCAGTAATAAGACGGAGTGATCATCCCCATATCGAGGAGTGTTCGCTAAACACGCATGTAAATCCCAGTAAAACCAGTGCGACATCTGGGGAGTGGATGTTTACTGTCAGTGACAACTGCTCCTCTCCCCTTTCATTTATGATTTGGCTTGGCTTTACTTACTGTTTGTGCCAAACTCATGGATAATTTCATTGAGAGTAATAAAACAATCATTCTTTGTTCACGCCGTGTTTTCTTGGCTTCGGTCGCGGTGGCCTCTGTGGTGAGTGACTATGTGTAAAAAATGCTATTTCCTCTATTAAACCAATAAAAATACCGGCTCATATTTTCCGTAGAGGTTACACTTTACTATTGATTGCCAGTATTTATATATATATTATTATGCTTTCAACCGATACTTTACTGAAAGCTTAGATATGAGAAGGTGAGGTTGTCCTGTTTATTAGAACTAGCTCTTTCATCCTACATAATAATAATAATAATTATTTATATAGCCCCACCATATTCCGCTGCACTTTACAAATTTAGCATGGGCCCTTAAAGGGGTTGTCCCACGAACAATATAGTACAGCTTTCAAACCAGCACCTGGATCTGAATCCTTTTGTAATTGCATGTAATTAAAAATTTAGCATAGTCACTGAGTTATTCAATAAAATGTATCTGTATAGCGCCACCTGCTCTTTGTTTTTTTCTTATTTCTTTGTCCTGCTCACTGAGGATTCTGCACATGCTCAGTTTCATCCTTCAACTGCCTCCTGAGCTGTGATAGCTAGAGCTGAGACACGCCCCCTGAGGTGTGATAGGGAGCGCATGGACACGCCCCCTGAGCTGTGATAGGGAGGGCATGGACACGCCTCCTGAGCTGTGATAGGGAGAGCATGGACCAGCCCCCTTAGTTGCAGCAGAAAAGACACTCCCCTTGAGCTGTCATCTCCATATAAATCTAGCAGAGCAATGAATGTGGAGATCTCTGGATCCATGTAAGGTACAGGGCTGGTTCTAGCTTTGTTAGAAAGAGATTGTCATGTTCTATATGATGTCTGATTTTCATATTTTACATTAGTCATGGGATAACCCCTTTAACTTGATAACATTATTCCAGGCAGCCTCTCAAGCAATACAGGATACCATTGGAAGCTCTTGTCAGCCCTTTCGCTGAGGCCAGTAGTTGGCTGCTGCAGTCATATGCTATGGTCAGTCAACTGCTGCAGCCAGTTATCTTACAGCCACAGAAAGGACCGTGAGGGTGGCATGGCTGATCATCTGAGATGCATACTGTAGAGAAGACTTCTTTATGTATTTTGCGGTTTTAATTGTAATAGGAGACACAATAAGGCCAAGTTAAAGGGTGAGCTGAAGGAAGAAAGTATTGGGAAATCTTCTTTTATGCATATTTTAGTGGGGGTTTTTTAGGAGCTCCTTTGGAACTTCATATTAGAAGCACTGATCTGCGGGGTCATCACACAATGTATTAAACCTTTCGTGAACAGGGCGTGCCCTGCTGATTACTTCCAGAGAGCTGTTTCTGTGTACTCTGACTACAGCATGCATACAGGATAACAGGCAGAACTGGATGGACAGATGTCTTTTTTCGGCCTTATAAACTATGTTACTGTGTTTTCCTCCTCAGGGTCCATGCACACAACTATATTTTCGATGCCGATCAGATGCAGACCCATTCATTTCAATGCATCAGCAAAAGATGGGGAAACCACACTGTGCGCTGTCCGCATCCCTATGTCCGTTCCGGGGCCCCACGTAAATATACAACATGTCCTCTTCTTGTCCGTTTTGTGGAGATGAATAGGCATTCGTTCCATAGTGCAGGACAAGCAGAAGGGGAAAATGCAGGATGCACACGGCCAGTATCCGTGTTTTGCGGATCGGTGACTTGCAGACTGCAAAACGGATGTGATTGTGTGAATGCCCCCTCATTGTGATATTCTATGTATCTGGAACTGTTTGGTGTATAAGTTGCAGAGGACGTATCCTCATGCATCATACCCCATCCATAAACAGGTTGATGTTGATCTTGGCTTCATCTGAACGTGGCAGAAATAATAAATTAGCCATGTTCAGTGCAATGCGGAAGTGCACGCAGTTTCCGATATGTTTGATAGTGCCGGAAAAAGTGGCCCATGAAATTGATGTTTTACTCGCTATATGTATTTTCATGCATGACCTCGGAGGCAGAGGGTTAAATGAAAATACACAAAGGAAATGATTGTGGACAAATCCTATTATCTATGATGGTTATTGTATGTGTACGGAAAACGTAATGACGCCAGAATGGGAAAAGTGATTCAAGCAGAATATTCAGTGGGGCAGATATAGTATATCCGACAGACCATAGTAGACCGAACCCTCCTGCTAAGCCCACCTACTTTCCACTTTTGAAAAGTGTCAATAAGAGTAAAAAGTCTGAACTTATTATACTGAAATACGCCTATATTAGTTGTGCCGCCATCTATGACTTTGCTCCGCTCACACCACATCTAAAATTGTGGGCGGGGAAGGGGAGAAGGCTGCAGGCCCATCTCATTTACCTGAAACAGGCGTAGAAAAAGGTCTGAATGTAAGACAGCCCGGAAGCTGCCTTACATTTAGGAGGATACGCCGAAGTTATGGAGAGGCCGGCAGTTAAATGGTCACTAACTTTCCACACAACTTTCCATAAATGAATAGTGCAAGTGACCATAACTTTTACCTCTCTCCTACTTGCTAAATGTTTTTCTCTTTGAAATGTCTCTTGAAACTGTCTAGAACTGAGCAGCTCACTCATGGATCAGATTACACAATGCAATACAAGTCTATGGAGGGGGGAGAAGTGAGCAAAACTCAGAGACAGGGAGACAGCAACAGTCAGAGACTACATGGACTGTTTGTGTCTCAGCCGAAGTGCTTTATTCAAAAAATATACAGGTCAGTGCCTCTCTGTAATGTCCTCCATGATCCCGGTGCTGCATCTGAGGGGCTAAGAGAAGATTAGGAAGCAGATTCTCCTCTCCTTTCTGTGAGCAGTGGATGGCTGCTGGTCTCCAACCACCAAATATGGAAGAAATGCCTACTGCAGATGGGAAAACTGCTTAAAATACCAGATACAGGTACTATAATGGCCAGAAATAGTGTTATTTCTGCTGACATTTCTAGCTCCACCATTCTGACCCTCCTGGCCAAAGTTTGTGCACATGACTGCAGCAGTGACATGGTGGTATAAAGCACAGGACTACTGAGGCCAGTGATTTGTTCTAGTGGTTACATAGGGTATACAGCTATGTCACTGGTACAGCCGTGTAAACACAGATTAGAGGTGGGGATTTAAAGGGGTTGTCTCAATTTAGCAAATGGCATTTATTATGTAGAGAAAGGTAATACAAGCCACTTACTAATGTATTGTGATTGTCCATATTGTCTTCGCTGGCTTGATTTATTTTTATATCTTATTATACACGGTTTGTTTCCATGGTTACGACCACCCTGCAATTCATCAGCGATGGTCATGCTTGCACACTGTAGAAAAATGCACCAGCCTGTGTGAGTTCACACGTTTAGTGTGTAAGCACGACCACCGCCGCTGCTGGATTGCAGGGTGGTCATAACCATGGAAACGAGCAGTGTATAATAAGATATAAAAATAAATCCAGCCAGCGAAGACAATATGGACAATCACAATACATTAGTCAGTGGCTTGTATTAACTTTCTGTACATGATAAATGCAACTTACTGAAGTGAGACAACCCCTTTAAGTGACATCCTTGGAAATGGCAGGAGATTAACTGTTGAGTATGGCATCTTTGTTTTATTGTAGCACATTTATAGGCTTTAGGAAACTTTTTAACAAAGCCCTTCCCTTCAGCCACTGCCTAAAATGTGGACTAGAAAAAAACCAACACCTATGTTCCCTGCAAGATTTCTACAAGACTATACTTGTTTTCTGACCTGCAGACTGACAATGTGCGTACATTTCTCTGTTGTTTACTTTTATTACACATTAATTAGTTTTGTATTCCTTTAAGTTGCCTATTTAACCTTTACATTGTGTGTAAAGCGCTTGTTCTAGAAGGTAGATACTTGGAAATGTTAGGGGAGTCTGTCACCGGAAAATTCACTGAGAAGCCAGGGACAATAATGTAATGATACCTGTCACTAAAGGTCCCTTTACATAGGACGACAGAGCATCAGATTATCGGGATGGAAGCGACAATCTGCTGCTCGCTGGTGGAGGAGACCAATGCATTTACATGCTGCGATCCTCTCCAGAGTATGGGGGGTAGTGATCGCTAATGCCATCGCTTGTCCCCATACTGACTCGTCGTTTACCGACAGCAGATCATGTTTATACAGCCTGATCTGCTGCCATCAAACGACCATTTTTGTGTACGCACAAGCAATCGATTACCCATTCAACAAGGGTTTCGCTCGTTCATCGGTTAATTGGCGGTACATTTACACCACCAGATAATCAAGTTATCGATTATATCTTTAAGATTCTCAGCCTTTGTAAAGGGCCCCTTAGTGATCTGTGTCTTCATTCTGGAGAAAACTGCTTTTAACTCCTATGCAAATAAACAGTTAAGTGCAATCAAGGCGGCCCAAGCCACTTTGTGCATGCTCTCACCTTTTGCTTCTTCTGCCATCCCCCATCTTTGATTGACAGGGCCATGGTCCAGCTGTCATCTTGCAACGCACCTGAGAGAGAAAGCAGGTGGAGCAGAGGTGCACTGAGTGGCTTGGCCTCACCCCAGGTGCACTTAATGGCTCATTTGCATATAGATTAAAAGTAATTTTCTCCAACGAGTAACTCAGTTGCATAATACACTGGTTTTCCATGAGGTTCTCTTAGTAAGGCTTCATTCACACTACCGTATCTTCATTTCCATATCTTATCCACATTTTTGCGGATAAGATGTGGAGCCATACGGACCCATTCATTTTTCCATAGGAGAAAAAAAATGCGGAATGCACACCGTGTGCATTCCGCAGCCGTATATTATGGAAGTTCTCCCGCAAAAAAAGGAAACATGTCCTATACTTGGCCGCAAAACACGTCCGTAGCCCCATTAAAGTCAATGGGTCCGCAAAATTACGGAACACTACGGAAGACTTTCCGTATGTCTTCCGTTCCGTTTTTATACGGACAAGGAATACATACGGTAGTGTGAATGAAGCCTAAAATGTGGGTCTAGTGTTGGTAGTGCCGAGGTTTCAGCCCTTTCAGTGGACGCAATGCTGACATTTCCTCTGTAACCAGTTCTGTCTCTTTAATTCATGATCACAATAGAAAAAAAAAACCCGTCAGCGCTATAATTGAATTTCTCATATCGTAGAGGACAGCGCTATTTCCTGTTTGGCTGGATCACAGAGGTTATTGCACTGCAGATTCTTGCAGCTGTTGAACCAGTTGTTTTCCTTCCAAAGCGGCATGTTCTGCTCGGTGGGAAAAGACATTCAGGCCATTAATCCTTACTTTAAAAACAGCTCCACCATCTCAGGAAAAGGGCGTGATAACCGCCGTGTGGTCAGTGTCTCTGTACAACACTCTGAATAAACTCACCTTTGTATGTATTTGTTTTCAGGACAACGCCTGTACCAGGTGCACCTCACAGTGCTGTTTCTGCTGCCTGTGGTCCTATGGAAAATGGCTGCGATCTCTGAACCAGGTACAGTATCTGGGAGCCTTCGCCGTTTTTACGTGCTAAGGAATTTGTCATTTTGGTTTAAATAAATGTTAGTATATAAAATACTTTTTTCACTTTCAATGAATTTTTCCTTGAAATCAAAATAGCACCTGAAGTCCAAATGTGACTATGGCCGCAGTTGCATGGACTTTATCTAGGGGTCCCAATCCAATGGCAGGAAAAGATGGCGTACATGCTACCAGCTTTGCCTTGGGCACCAAAAGAGCACGCTCCGTTATTGTTTAGCACTCTGACGTGTCAGCCAGGACACGCTTATGATGGTGATCTCTGGAGGCCGACACATGGTAAACCACATACGGCCTGATTCTGCTCACTATAATTTTGATGCGGACAGGCTGCCTTCACACAGGCCATTTCCATCCAGGTTTGTGATGCTGTTTTTGAAGCCAGTGTCGGGAGTGGAGAGTCGAAATACATAAATAAATATTCTGCTTCCCCTTTGTTAATCCACTCCTAGTTGTGGTTTTAAAAACAGCATGTGGAAAAGCATCATTAAAGGGGTTTTCTGGGATTTTTTAAATGATGATCTATCCTCTAGATAGGTCATCAGTATCTGATCAGTGGGGGTCCGACACCCAGGACCCCCGCCGATCAGCTTGGCCTAGGCCATGTGACGTTATGTACATCGGTCACATGACCTAGGCACAGCTCAGCCCTATTGAAGTGAATGGGGCTGAGCTGCAATACCAAGCACATCCACTATACGATGTACGGCGCTGTACTTGGTGAGCTGAGAGAAGGCTGTGGCATTACTGCAACTCCAGGTACCTTCTCTGACTCCCGGGTGTCAGACCCCCACCGATCACATACTGATAATCTATCCCAGAAAATCCCTTTTAATCTTCTCCTGCTACACCTCCCTTCTTTAGGGTCCTCACACTGCATCTTGATAGTGTATTTACTGTATGCAGCAGGAAAAGTCCTAGTGCATTTCTTAAACTGACCCATAGGAGCCTGTTATCCAAAGGTACACTGAAATAGTTTTTTTCCCACAGTTCCGCGCTATCGGGCAGGTAATTAGTTTTTTTTTTTTTGTTTTGTTTTCAGAATATTGGAGCAGATTGCCCTATTCCATATGTTTTGGGGGTTTTTTTTTAGCATGGGTGCCCATAGACGACCTAGTGGTGTCCATTTAATGGGTCCTCTGGGACTTTGTCTAGTGCAGATGGTAGACTCGGTGTGAAAAGACCCTTAAAGGGATAGTGTCCCTTAAGCAAAAAGCATTTATCATGTAGAGTTAATACAAGGCACTTACAAATGTATTGAGATTGTCCACCATTGCTGGGTGGACTCATTTTTCCATCATATTATACACTGCTCGTTTCCATGGTTACAGACCACCCTGCAATCCATCAGTGGTGGTCGTGTTTGCACACTATAGGAAAAAGGACCAGCCTATGTAGGCTCCCACGGTCCCGGCCACCAGAGAGCAGTGCAGCATAGAAATTTGCCTTAAAATGTGTGAATTGACCCTTAAAAACAAAAAAAAAGGGAGCATATGCTGCTGTTGGACACTGTACAGTAGAGAATGGTCATAGCACGTGAAATATGTGATATTTAATTGTAAGCTGCAGACGGAAACATCTTTTTTTTGTGCTCTGTATCAGATTAATTTTCTGTCCTCTGGATTTCTTGGAAATATTCTGACAACCGTCATTATTATGATGACATTTGAGTCATTGGGGCTAATAAGCAGAGCAAATATTTCATGCCGCCAGCACGTATGAGGACCGTGTTAATATGTCACTGAATGTGCTGCTGCTGGCTGAGCACGTAGCTGGACCTGTATACAGGCTGTCTAATTAGCTAAATGAAGCGTGCATGGCAGAGTGTGTGTACTTAGCCTTCCTTTATGGGCATACTGTAAAGAAGAAATGAATATATTCAGTATACAAGGGCACTATAGGTCTAAGTCAGTAATGGGTTCAGCTGCCTCCATGGAATCTCATGCATCATTGCAGGCAACCAATAATGTGTTTTCTGCTCTTAAAGCCGCCAAGAAGGGCATTCAAGAACGTGTATTCATCCTCTTACTATAATGGAGCGCTCCTCTTAGGGCGTAAGTCTGTCAAGCTACAGGTCCTGCTATAGTAACTCTTTTATTTTTATAGAAGCCAGTTGCTGTAGGCTCGCCATTAACGTTCTATTCATGCATCTGGCGGCGACTTTCATCCCTTTAAAGGGGTTGTCTAATCATGGACAATGGGGGTATATCGCTAGGATATGCCCCCATTGTCTTAAAGTTGCGGGTCCAATCGCTGGGACCTGCACCTATATCGAGAACAGAGCAAGGTGGTGGCTGGAGGACTCTGGTCCGGCCGCCACCAAGCCGGCTCCCCATAGAAGTGAATGGGAGCATACCGTGCATGCGCGGTCCCTGCCCCCATTCATTTCTATGGGGCCGACGGAAATAGCTGAGCCAGTGCGCGGCTATTTTCGACGGCCCCATAGAAAATGAATGGAGGGCGGCTGCCCTCTCGATATAGGTTCTGGTCCCAACGGTGGGACCCGCACCTATAAGACAGTGGGGGTATATCCTAGCGATATGCCCCCATTGTCCATGATGACACAAACCCTTTAAAACAAATGGATCAGGCATGTTGAAATCTGACTGCCCGATGCTTTCTTCCCTCAATATCATCATACAACCAAACCTGCAGTACAACGTGAACGGAGTCTGACACAACCGTTATGCCACAGTCCCGCTCTCCGTTAGCTTACTTCTAAAAGGCTACTGCAACCGTCATGTAATACCATAGCATCGTGTAAAAGTTGTTTCTGTTGCAGCTGTTAGTGGCCCCATTGTATGACACTGTATGTTCCCGCAGATGCCTTACGATCTCTGCGTCCAAAATCATCATATATTCCTATTTATGGTGCCTTTAAACACGCCGACTGAGCAGGCAATTATCAGGAAGGGACCATACCTTCCTGATAATTGCCTGCCCATCAGAGGAGATGAGAGCAACATTTATAGGCAGCAATCACCTCCACTGTACGGGGACATGGGATCGTCACTGCAGTCGCTTGCCACCAATACAGATTCATTGTTTTTGGTTATGAGATCACTGCTGCCCAGAGACTATGGTTTGTATGTCAGGGTAAATGATGATTTCACCTGATGAACAAGCGTGCTTTGTGGATTTACAATATTAAAGGGGTTGTCTCGGCATCTTTACGTGATGCCACCAGTGACCAGGGGCAGACTGGGAATGTGAAGTGGTCCTGGATAAAAAACTAAAAGTGGCCCCATTTTGTAGTCGGGTCCAAGTTGACAGACCCACACAAGTAGGCGACCATATTGCAGCACATTATACCTCCCCAGCAGAGTCAAATACCATAATGCATTACAAAATACTGCCCCAGCAGCACAAAATACATCCCCAAAAACTGCCCTCAGCTCCAGTTGCCACGTTCTGTCATCCTACTCCAGTTGTATCAGGATGGCAGTACAGTTGAATTCTGGAGTCAGGAGGGGAGTGTAAAATCATTACTTACCCTGGTCGGCGGCTGTGAGCAGGGCCCAGATATCCTCCCTGTATAGTCTATGGCCAGTCCGCCCCCTGCCAACGTCAGATTTGGGGGTCTCCGTTCTAGAGATAGGTGGGACCCTCACCTGTCTGACTTGGTGAGGGTCCCACCTTTAAGATATGTCAATCCATTCTTGAATAAAGAACAAGGAGCCCCTCGCCTGGAAGTATCGATATCTCTTATATACAGTGCGAGGCTCACGTTATATGTTACATTCTGCTCACAGTTGTCATAGTGCCACCTTGTAGACCGTTCCTCTTACTTCCTGTGTCTGGATGTGCACGAGAGAGCCTAAAATAGGGGAACGCACAAGGGCACTGTGCAGTATAAGTCAGTGGAAGAGCTGTTTCAGTAGGACCCCATGAGTTGCACTCAAAATGGATGTCAATTAAAAAAAAAACAAAAAAAAAACATTTGCAGCAATTTCAGCTTTGCATGTGCTCGACAGTCTATATGATTGATCTACGAGTGCAATATTTCAGAGTGACTAAAGGCTCATGTACACTAACGTATTTTATTCCATTTTCATTCCGTTTTTTTTTACAGATCCGTATGCGGAACCGTTCTCTTCAATGGGGCTTTAAGAAAAAAAACACAGAAATAACTCCGTGTGCATTCCGTGTTCGTATGTCCGTTCTGCAAAAAAAATAGAACATTTCCTATTCTTGTCTGTTTTGCAGACAAGCATAGGTGTTGTCACAATGGAAACGAATGCAATACGGACGTCACACGGATGTCATTTTTTTTTTTTTTTTTTTCTTTAATGGACGTGTACATAAGCCCTAACTGTGTGTCAATTTTGCAAAGAGTCTCCATGAAACGGTTAAACGGTAATCTCCATGAAAGGGTTAAAATCACCCCCAAATAGCTTTTTTTTTTCCAGTGGGCGAGGTTTAAAGCAGAAGTAGAGCCGGCGGTGTCAAGTAATTCCGCTCAACCATTGGTCGTATTCCAAGCCTGCGTTTCCATAGCGACCCCGTTTTCTGCCGTGACTCATATTGTTACAGTAGGGTCTTTAAACTGTGCGCTGGATTCAGCCGTCACACAAAGGGGTGATTATTCCCGGCCTGCAGGCCGCATCCAAAACTGAAAAGCCTCCGCTAGGGAAAGTGTTGGCCGCCTGCCCGAGAGCCATCAGCATTTCCTAAACTTCTGACATTTAATCAGTCCTAATGTCAAGCACACAATAGCATCTTGCTAAACTGCACTTCTGTTCACTACATGGACATAATGAGCGGGTTTAAGAAAGGAGCGAGGAATGCTGCTGAGCGCTCCGATCAATGCTTGGCAGCGTGAAGTGGGTTTTTCCGCCTCTCGCTTTTTTATTTTTTTTTCTAGCTTCTTAGGCTATTTATTACCAGCAATTTCCAAAATTAAAGGCACAAGACACTGAACATGCAAACTGTATGCTAATACGCTGTTATTGAATACAATTAGCATCCATTATTTGTGTGGGGGGGGGGGGTATACTGAGGACTATGTTTGTGCCCCTGCCACCAAATAGTGTCACTAGGTTGGTAGGCATACACTACAGGAGTGAGCTTTTCTGACCCCTAAAAATTGAGGAATAGGGGTTTACAATGTAAAAATGTGAAAAAAATTGCAATAATAAAAAAATCCATTACTTATCGTACCGCCATGGCAAATCCTCTCGTGCCATGGAGACAGGACCCTCAGCTCAGGTCGGCACAAGCTCTCTTGTATATTGGTGGTGTGCAGTGCCATACATAGAGAAGTAAGGGCCCCATAGCAAGGATCAAACCAGGCCCCCCACACAGGACAGAAGGGTTTCTGCCTAAACCCCTTTCAATTACCCTTGGGCCATTTTTCCACTGCTTCATTTGCTAAAAGTTGTTCCTTTAGAGGGTAGAGTCCTGACCAAGTTTTCACCTCCAGTAGAAGAGGAGATGATCCCAACTAAGACCGGGCCCCTCTTGCTCTGGACCCCTTAGGCTACTTTCACATTAGCGTTTTTAAATTCCGGTATTGAGTTCCGTCATAGGGGCTCAATACCGGAAAAAAACGCTTCAGTTTTGTCCCCATTCATTGTCAATGGGGACAAAACTAAACTGAAGACAACGGAATGCTCCTGAAAGCATTCCGTTCCTTCTTCAGACCGGAGAACAAACCGCAGCATGCTGCGGTTTGCTCTACGGTCCAGGCATCCGCACCAAGACGGATCCGGAATGACCCCCAATGCAAGTCAATGGGGACGGATCCGTTTGGTGTGGACACACCAGTAATCCGGATCTGTCCTCCATTGATTTCCAATGGGGGGGGGTCATTCCGGATCCGGCTCCATACATACAGACATACATACAGACAGACATACATACTCACATACTCCAGGGACGCCGGCAGCATGTCTTCACGCGCCTCCTGCGCGCAGCTATGACGTTTCCCCACTGCGCCCAGCAGAGGGCGCTGTGGGGAATCGTCATCACTGCGCGCAGGAGGCGCGTGAAGACGTTCTGCCGGCGTCCCTGGAGTATGTGAGTGTGTATGTATGTATGTCTGTGTCTTGTTTCAATGTGTGTCATGTGTGGGGCCGGAGTGCTGCTCCGGCTCCACACATGTATAGCGTTAGCACGGATCCGTTGCCACCCTTTAGGTGCCGGATCCGTGCTAACACTAGTGTGAAAGAGGCCTTAGCAGTGGCATGGTCTGCCGCTATGGTAGTTACGCCCCTGGTGGTGTGAATCTTTAATGATAATTTGGTATTGTCCATTGTCAATTGAGTTCAAGAAAGTAATGGGGGGGGGGGGTATAAAACTCAAACAAAACAGAGCACTCTCAAAGCACTGAATGCAAAAACTATATATATAAACTACCGTATATACCCCATTTGATGTTATAAATATGAGGTCCTTAGCAAGTACATATTTTGATCAAAAAATATCCGTGCCCACCCACAATGGCAAGAACCTACTCAGGAATCCAGACAGGAACCTACTCTTTCTAATAGCTATCTCTATAGTATATTGGCATCTAAATTCAGTAACGTGGAACCCACAGATATACGGTGTTGCTACAGATGTTTCCTTTACCTGCCATCAGGCTTCCAATGAGAGGAAGAGCAGACTCCGCTTTATGCATCACACTAATTAAAAGCAACCTGTAGAATGGATGGGATAATAGGAGTACATTCAGATTTGGAGGCGGCCGCACCTCCAAGTGTATAGTACAAAGACAAAAAAAAACAGACAAATATGATACGCATCCTGCACAATATGAAAAATAGCTGGATGTACTTGGCCACAATTAAATTAAAGAAGAACTCCCGCAAAAAATTTTATTCTCTGACCTGTTAGAAAGGTGCATGATATAATCTGTAGTGATTGTCATTTTCTTATCAGTGACTGTTTCTGTGAGTAAAAACCTCTCTTCTTATTGTAGCTGGGTCATGTGACCAACTCCCTGACCTCCAACTGACCCAGGACAGAAAGCCAGTAACTGCTCTATTCATTCCTATGCGAGCCTCACTTTCAGTCTCATAGGAATACATAGAGAATTAGACTTCCTGTCCACACATAAGTCTATGTATGAGTTGGTGGGTCTAATTGCTGGTCACATGACACAGATAAGAAACTTCAGGATGATATAAGTGAAAAATTCAGACACTGGTAAAAAATGACATTCACTACAGATTATATCATGTACATTTCTAGCAGGACATGGAATAAAATTTTTGTCGGGAGTTCTTCTTTAAAGAAGAACTCCCGCAAAAAATTTTATTGTCTGACCTGTTAGAAAGGTGCATGATATAATATGTAGTGATTGTCATTTTCTTATCAGAGAATGTAATTGTGCATAATAACTTCTCTTCTTATTGTAGCTGGGTCATGTGACCAACTCCCTGACCTCCAACTGACCCAGGACAGAAAGCCAGTAACTGCTCTATTTATTCCTATGGGAGCCTCACTTTCAGTCTCATAGGAATACATAGAGAATTAGACTTCCTGTCCACACATAAGTCTATGTGTGAGTTGGTGGGTCTAATTGCTGGTCACATGACACAGATAGGAAACTTCAGGATGATATAAGTCAAAAATTCAGACACTGGTAAGAAAATGACATTCACTACAGATTACATCATGTACATTTCTAGCAGGACATGGAATACATTTTTTTGCGGGAGTTCCTGTCCACACATAAGTCTGTGTGTGAGTTGGTGGGTCTAATTGCTGGTCACATGACACAGATAGGAAACTTCAGGATGATATAAGTCAAAAATTCAGACACTGGTAAGAAAATGACATTCACTACAGATTACATCATGTACATTTCTAGCAGGACATGGAATAAATTTTTTTGTGGGAGTTCTTCTTTAAGTAAAAGAACATAACTGCACTCTCTAACTGCAAAATCTATATAAACTATTAGCCTGTTTGATATGATAAATAAATATGAGGCTATTAGCAAATATATTTTGATAAAAAAAAATATCCTGAGCTTAGATGCCGATACAGCAAAGTGATGGGTATTAAATGTCTGGATTGAAGGATTGAAGGATTTTTTATCAAAATATATTAGCTAAGAACCTCATATTTATTTATCATATCAAATAGGGTATTACCGTATTTTTCGCACTATAAGACGCACCTAGGATTTGGAGAAGGAAAATAAAAATATTTTCCACGGGATATCAAAGCAGACTCTCATCAGACTCCTGATCCTCATCAGATAAGACCGCTTGAGACCCCCAAGCTCCATCAGCCTCAGATCGGACCCCCCCAGTCCTCATGAGACTCAGATCAAACTCCTAATCAGCCTCAGATTGGACTCCCATC
Organism: Rhinella marina; assembly: GCA_900303285.1. Lineage (NCBI taxonomy): Eukaryota > Metazoa > Chordata > Amphibia > Anura > Bufonidae > Rhinella > Rhinella marina. The sequence goes on from ONZH01025936.1 coordinate 466,072, forward strand.
AGACGCCCCCCCAGCCCCCATCAGACTTCGATCAGCTCCCCATCAGACCCGCTGGGCGGCGCTGCAGATCCAGGACTCACTGCTCCCCGCATCGCTTCTTCTGGGTCTCGCTGTGCACTGTGACCAGACGGCACACAGCGTCATGTTATAGTGCGCGCCTACGTGCATTATGTCCTGAGGCTGTGCACGGTCAGGACACAGTGCACAGAGGGGCATGGAAGAAGACTAGGGAGAGGTGAGTACAGCCAACGCAGCACTGTCCTCATCTCCCCATTCTTCCTGCATGCTAATGACCGCTTCCATAATGAAAGTGCTCATTAGCATTCGGGCTATAAGACGCACTGCCACTTTTCTCCCCACTTTTTAGGGAAAAAAGTGCATCTTATAGTCTCAAAAATATGGTTGTGTGTGTATATATATATATACACTCACCGGCCACTTTATTAGGTACACCATGCTAGTAACGGGTTGGACCCCCTTTTGCCTTCAGAACTGCCTCAATTCTTCGTGGCATAGATTCAACAAGGTGCTGGAAGCATTCCTCAGAGATTTTGGTCCATATTGACATGATGGCATCACACAGTTGCCGCAGATTTGTCGGCTGCACATCCATGATGCGAATCTCCCGTTCCACCACATCCCAAAGATGTTCTATTGGATTGAGATCTGGTGACTGTGGAGGCCATTTGAGTACAGTGAACTCATTGTCATGTTCAAGAAACCAGTCTGAGATGATTCCAGCTTTATGACATGGCGCATTATCCTGCTGAAAGTAGCCATCAGATGTTGGGTACATTGTGGTCATAAAGGGATGGACATGGTCAGCAACAATACTCAGGTAGGCTGTGGCGTTGCAACGATGCTCAATTGGTACCAAGGGGCCCAAAGAGTGCCAAGAAAATATTCCCCACACCATGACACCACCACCACCAGCTTGAACCGTTGATACAAGGCAGGATGGATCCATGCTTTCATGTTGTTGACGCCAAATTCTGACCCTACCATCCGAATGTCGCAGCAGAAATCGAGACTCATCAGACCAGGCAACGTTTTTCCAATCTTCTACTGTCCAATTTCGATGAGCTTGTGCAAATTGTAGCCTCAGTTTCCTGTTCTTAGCTGAAAGGAGTGGCACCCGGTGTGGTCTTCTGCTGCTGTAGCCCATCTGCCTCAAAGTTCGACGTACTGTGCGTTCAGAGATGCTCTTCTGCCTACCTTGGTTGTAACGGGTGGCAATTTGAGTCATTCTTGCCTTTCTATCAGCTCGAACCAGTCTGACCTCTGGCATCAACAAGGCATTTCCGCCCACAGAACTGCCGCTCACTGGATGTTTTTTCTTTTTCGGACCATTCTCTGTAAACCCTAGAGATGGTTGTGCATGAAAATCCCAGTAGATCAGCAGTTTCTGAAATACTCAGACCAGCCCTTCTGGCACCAACAACCATGCCACGTTCAAAGGCACTCAAATCACCTTTCTTCCCCATACTGATGCTCGGTTTGAACTGCAGGAGATTGTCTTGACCATGTCTACATGCCTAAATGCACTGAGTTGCCGCCATGTGATTGGCTGATTAGAAATTAAGTGTTAACGAGCAGTTGGACAGGTGTACCTAATAAAGTGGCCGGTGAGTGTATATATATATATATTGCATTTAGTGTTTTGAGAGTGCTGTTTAGTTCAGATGTTTAGGTTTTTTTTTCTTTCTTTCATTGTGGCGCGTATCTATCATATCGTGCAGGGTGTGTATCATTTTTGAAACTTTTTTTTGCACAAGGAATCCTATGTGGAGAAACAGTATGTTGCTGCTCCATGATACACAGGATTGGTTGTGTCCATCACATGCACTTAGGTAGGGAATTTATCACAAAGGTAATATTTAAAGTCAGATATTCGGGAGTCTGTGTTGCGCTCTTTGCACCTAGTTTATCAATCATCATACATTTTTTGTTAAATCTAGTGCCTCTTTAAACACTTTTGTCTAGAAATGCTGCTCCAATTTTTATCTTTTACGACACTCCCTCATTAGAGTGGGTTTTGTGGCTTGTTTTGCAACTTTTTCACAGTGATAAATCTGCAGTGAAACAGGTCCACTTTCCCACCCACTCTTGCAAACTGGAATGAGCAGTGCAAAAATGCAACAATCACAAATTTCTGCACAAATAAGCCCAAAAGCCGGAATCTGGGAACACAGGGCATGATAAATTCCCTCCTTAGTTCTTTTATATGTTCTAGAAATTGGAGATATTGTCCTTTTTAAAGCAGTGCCGCGTCTCGCTGTTTTTGGCATGCATGCCCTGGCAAATAACAGGTTACGCAGTCATAACAGAGAATGATTATATCCTCCATAATGAATTATTCGCTCATTTTCTAGATAAGCTTCCTCTGAACTCTTCAGAAAGCTGCCCACACACATGGAAATCTGGTTATCAGGATTTACTGCCAAATAAATACAACTGTAGCTGGAGCTTATAGAAGGGAATTGTAAGGGCTTCTTTTTAAGCAAAATGATGAGATAAAGTAGTATTTCCTGGCACTGACAGACGTGCGCTACAATGGGCCAGTCATACACATTGCAGTAATGTGGGATTTTCACATGCCACATCCTTTATGTGCCAGGAGATAAAATTTCGGGCAGTAGTTTGTCTCCCTCACCCCTGTTGCATCGGCTGGACATGTGTGCTTATGGGGAGGTTGGCAAAAGACTTTTTGTTTCTGCAGTCCCCCCCCCCCCTTCCCCAGTGTCCTCTTCTGGACCACAGCTGGTCAGTCCTGGCAATGGAGCAGTCCTGTCCTGACCCACTTGGGTGTCAGCATAGGAAGCATTACAGTTCTCTTCTGCACCCCATAATCACACTCAGATCTTCCCTGAATTTGCAGATGTTTTTGGGAGGTGACCATTATGCAAGAAGGAGGTCTGGTGTAAGCAATCACATTTTATTCCCCAGGTGTGCGCTCTAGGGAAGACGTGGCCCCAGGATTCTCCAAAGAAGATGGCACACTGGTGGAGGCTGTGTGAGGCCATGAGCAATGTTCTACTGGAAAACCGTGGTTCTTGGCATTCTTATGGATGCTATGTTGACCCATATCATCCACCTAAACATTGTTGCAGACCAAGTATTCCCCTTCTTGGAGGCACTATTCCTTAAAGTGGTTTTCTGAGACTTTTCTACTGATGACCTATTCTCTGGATAGGTCATCAGTATCTGATCGGTGGGGGGGTCCGGCACCTGGGTCCCTTTCACTTCAGTGGGGTTGAGCTGCTCCAAGGCCATGGGGCCGATGAACATGACGTGACATGGCCTAGGAAAAGCTGGAGAAGGCCGCGGTGCTCACAGGAGCGCTGGTGCCTTCTCAAACAGTTGATCAGCGAGGGTTCCAGCTGTTGGTTGCCAACTGATCAGATACTGATGACCTATTCTGAGGATAGGTCATCAGCTAAAAAAACTCAGAAAACCTTTCCCGGGGGAGGGAGGATCTGGTCAGCTCTAAGCTCTCCAGTACTCATTATTTTCTAGGAACTTGTGATGAGTCTGTCTGGACCATTACCTCAGGGGCTTCATGCTCACGTTGGCCTGGCTTGTGCAGGGGCATTTGAGTGATAAAATTGAATTGCACATTAATGGTAGTGATCCCACCCTGTTCATACACTATACAGATACAAATTTACTGTACCCTCACATTGGACTGCAGAATAGTAAATGAAATTAAAGAGAAGTAGAAAGTTTGTGTCTGTTCTGATATCTGCAGAGATTATCACGTGTCGGCATATCTACGCAGGTTCTCATACTCCAGGGAACAGTCAGGCCATTGTAACCCTGCTGGCCTCATACCCCAGTAGTTGTGAATGCAGTTGTAACTTATTTGGGTTTCAGGAAGGTTTATTATGTAAAGGATCAGAGAAGGCTCCGACCATTGATCAGTAAGCTATCTAAATATCCAGGGTATATCAGCTCCTCTCGTGGCACACCTCTCCCAAGGGACTCCCCAGTCTGTTCTGTGCGCTCCAGAGCAGGATGAATAGCGCCCGTAATCTTAGTAAACAGGAGAGTGTGCCAGATGTAATAATGCACCGATCAGCTCCTCCGTGGTACCAGATGGAAGTATTTATAGGAAAGCATATTCTCAGAAGGGGTCCATGTTAGACTGGCTGAAAAAAGAAGACCCTCTGTAGGGCCAGGTGCAGGGGTTTGTGACTTTTTGGTGTTATTTCTCAATCATCTCATCATTGATGACATGACCTGTGTATGCAGTGCCAACAGGGAAGTTTACCATGGAATACACACCTTCTTAAGGGCCGAGAATCTTCAAGATAAATGCTAATGAGCATTCATAGTAACACTCGTTAGCGATTATCTGGCGGTGTAAATGTACCACCGTTTACCCGATGAACGAGTGAAACGTTTGTTCATTGGGTAATCCAATCTAGTCTTTTGCTGGCAGCAGATCATGCTGTGTAAATAGGATCTGCTGTCAGCAAACTACCAGTCAGTGTGGGGGAAGAGCTATGGCATTAGCGATCACTACTCCAGCGAGTAGCAGATTGTCTACAGTTCTGTCGTCCCATGTAAAGGGACCTTTTGACGGCTTTGATCAGTGATTTCCTTTCGTTAGTTATAATGGCTCGTTTTGTCTGGAGAGTAGGGATGAGCAAATTTGCGATTTGTTAGTTAGGTGTTCGGATTACCTAAGAATTCCATTACCATGGACCATCACGGAATTCTATGATGGAATGCACCACAGAAGCTCATGAGAGGCATTCCATATTATCCAGACAACAGTGTAAGGTCTTCAAGCATTGCTTGAAAAAGACCGTTGTGGTCAAGATGTTGCACTCGTGATGAATAAACTTGATATGAATTGAAGATCTGAGAATGCTGCAGTTCCCTTACACTGTTGTCTGGATATTTGGGGATACTACAGACTGGTATCCATCACCGCGGGCACCACCACTTTATGGACTCTTAATCTGTAAATGCTACAAACCTTTATTTCTTCAGGCATTCCGTATTACAATCCATCATAATAGAAGTCTGTAGCCATCATAGACTTCTATTATGACGAATGTCTCTTATAGGCTTCCGTGGTGCATGCGGTCATAGAATCCCGTTATGGTCCGTGGTTATGGAATTCTTACCGCACGCCTAACTTGCAAATCACAAATTTGCTCATCGCTGCTCTCCAGACAAAATGAGCCATTATAACTAATAAAAGGTATTGTGTTTGTAGTCAAATAATATTTAAGTATTTTCAGTAATTTTTTCTTAATTCCCGGAGAACCCCTTTAAGCAAAAAAAAAAAAAAACATGCCCAGATATGGCCAAATCGATGGATAAATAAACTGACGTGGTGACATGGAAAACATTTTTCCCATGAAATGTTCTATTGTGCTGAAGTAGTGAAACAGAAAAAGATAAAAATCTATATATTGCTGGGTTTTTGCCAATAAGATGTGTCCCGTGAAAAACAAGCCCTCAAAGCTTGGAGGGAAAAAAAAAGTAATGGTTCATAGAATTCAAGAAGACAGGAAAAAAATTACCAAAATCGGCTCGGCACTGAAGAGGTTAAGGGAACATGAGTGTTTTCTGAGTTTCGTGTGTACATTATATGCTAGTACATCTGCTCCACCACAAAAAATGCACATTACCGGTCTGTGATTGGCCTGATAATACTGCGTTCACCCCAAACACGTAAAAACTGTGACCACCAGAAGCGCATTTCCAGTGGAAACATGAAAATGAATTTCCTTTAGATATAAACAAATAAAGCCAATGCGGTAGAGAGTATTAATATTACACATTCTTCCCATGTCCCTGCGCTGACCTATATCGGACCCATTCTGGTCTAGATTCAAACAAACAGATTTAAAGGGGTCGTACAAGTGTTTAATACTGACGACCTATTCCTAGGATGGGTCATCAGTATGTGTTCAGTGAGGGCTTACCGCCGCCGATCAGCTGTTTGAAGAAGCCGCAGCGCTCCGGTGAGTGCCGTGGCCTCCTTGCAGCCAGAAAAAAACACACCGCCCATAGTGCAATGGAACTGAGCTGCTCCTAGGCCATGTGACTGATGAACATGACATCACTGGTATGGGAAGTGGCTGCAGCACTCTGTCTCTCTTGAAACAGCTGATCGGCGGGGGTGCCAGGAGTCGGACCCCACCAATCAGATACTGGTGACCTTCCTGAGGATAGGCCATCAGTATTAAACACTCGGACAACCAGGGGTGGATTGGCCTTAGATCTCCTCACAGATGTTCTCCTTAGATGCTCTCCTCACAGCCGGCCAGTGGAAGTTGTTGGGAATGTATTTTGTGATGGACTGTGGTATTTGTCTCTGTTGGGGTGATATAATGTGCCACAATATGGTATTGCTGGTCTGCCTTCCATCAGTTTGGACCCAACTACAAAAGGGGGCCACTTTTAGTATTTTTTTTCCAGGGCCACTTTAAGTTCCCAGTCCGCCACTGTGGACAACTCCTTTAACACCCCAGCCTATGATATAACATGGAGGAGGGTCACCTGATCTCTGAGGATGGACAAGCTAAAAAAGCTTTCAGTTAAATACAATTGGTTGTCCTTGTTATTACAGGACTAGGGACACCTTTGGGGCTATTTTTTTTATCTAGATGTATTTTGGGTTAAGATTTTTATTTTATTTTTTAATTTTGTTATTAAAGTTGAACTTTGATGTGGTCATCAATCAGCTTAAAAGATCGTTCAGGAGAGGAGAGAGAGGGATCAGAGAATGAGCCATAAGTCAGTCTGATGGATTTCTCTGTGAACAGTATTCTTAAAGGGAACCTGTCATCTCCGAAACACCCCCTGAACTAGAATAAGCGGTGTATAGTGTAAGTGATGCTGAATATGTAAGTTTTATCTTCATACTCACTTCCATTCTGACGCTGTGCTCTGACAAACCTGCAGTAAAATGCACTCACTGGACTCCGGTGCTCACTCACATAATGGAGAGGACTCAAAGAAGAGTCCAGTGAGTGCATTTTACTGCAGGTTTGTGGGAGTACAGCGGCGGAATAGAAGTGAGTATGAAGATAAAACTTACATATTCGGATTCAGCATCACTTACACTAAACACCGCTTACTCTAGTTCAGGGGGTGTTTCGGTGATGACAGGTTCCCTTTAAGCATACAACTGAGTAAACTAAACTGTGCAAAATATTTAAGTAAGAAACATTTTACCTCCAAAATACATCTAAATCAATAATGGAGAATGGCTCCAAAGGTGTCCATTATCTCACTTCAGAAAATGGCATTTATCATGTAGAGGAAGTTAATATAAGGCACTTACTAATGTATTGTGATTCTCCATGTTGCCTCCTTTGCTGGCTGGATTCATTTTTCCATCACCTTACATACTGTTTGTTTGCATGGTTCCGACCACCCGGTGGTTGTGCTTGCTCACTATAGGAAAAGGCACCTGCCTCCCTGGTGGTGGGTACCGTGGGAGCGCACATAGGCAGACATGCGCAGCAGCTCATGTCCTGCTACCTCGTATCTGAGCTGCAGCAGTGAAGTTGCCACAGTGCAGAGACAAGTACAGCAGCCACCTCCTAGGTTGTGACATCACATCCATCCGAAGATAGCTCATCAATATTGAAGTTCTAGAGAATGCCCTTTAACCTCCATATTTTATGAACTACTAGAAAAGATAGAGGGTGAGCTAGAAGAGGAGTAATACCAGAATGACAGAGCATTGGCCGGGGTCATCCAAACAGATTGCTGATGTTTATATTCACTGTTTCACTTACCTCAAATCCCTCTTGATCTCTCCCACGTGTAGAACGCTTACACAGCGACTGTAATTAATGGAACGTCACTATGTACATCTGCAAGAGAAGCCTACGCACTGATGGAGAAGACCCCCCCTTCTGTCGCATTACTGAAGTCATCTGGAGTGTTCCTGATTTTTCTAGGGAAGGTAATCATATTTTATATTACATTATAAAGTTCTGCCACTTCCCTACCACTGTAAGACTAAACACATCGAAGGTAGGGTCCAGAGCTGCTAAGTGACTGCTATTTCACATAGTGAACACCCGATTGCAGACATTTAACACCTCATATGCTGTGGTCAAGTCACCACGCCATCTGACAGCAAAAAAAAAAAAACCTGGAAGCATGTGCTCCCGGGCCCAGACCGCCTTCCCCCGCTGAGATCAGGGAAGGCGTTCCTTAGTAGTAATAGGCCTAAGCCTATACAAGGCTTCCAGGCCTATTACTGGTATATTTCATTGCAGGTGGCAACGTGGCATATAATATACTGAATTTTCTATTCAGTAATGGAATAAATTCCATTACTAAATAGAATGGCAATCTGATGATTGCATGTTGTTAGTCCCTTGTATAAAAATTCAAATCACCCCCCTCCCCAAAATTAGAATAAAACTAAATAAGCAATAAAAAAATAAACATCATATGCATCACCGCGTCTGAAAATGCCCATACTATTAAAATAAAACATAATTATCCCTGAATGCTGTAACGGAAAATAAATCAAAATGATCGATTCACCGTTTCTTCTTCCCCAAAAAAGTTAAATAAAAAGTGATCAAAAAGTTATACTTACTCCAAAATGGTGTCAATGAAAAGTACAAATCTCCCTGCAGAAAAAATTAGCTCTCACACAGCTCTGTAGACGTAACTATAATAAGGTTATGGGGGTCAGAATTTGGCAATACAAATAAGAAAAAATATTTTTTTTCAAAGTTTTCATTTTTTTAAAGCATTAAAACACAAGAAAAACTATATAAATGTGGTATCGTTGTAATCGTACTTGGGCAGACTGGCCATAGACCTTACAGGCTAATTTCCCAGGGGGCCGCCCATGCCCTCCTCAGTTGCTCTCAGCATTAATTAACGGTAGGAGCATCAGGTACTTATGCATCTGGCTGGCAGCCGCAAGTGCCCTCCTGAATTCAACTGTTGAATGGGGCAGCAGTATTTTGTGCTGCATTACGGTACTGTTGGTCCCTCGTACTTCTGTTGTTCCTGCCTACTTGTGATGCCACACCTTATGTCAATCTGGACCCACCTACAACATGGGGCCACTTTGTTTTGTTTTTTTCCAGGGCCTCTTTTAAGGGGTTTTCCAAGATATGAATACTGATGACCTATTCTCTGGATAGGTCATCAGTATCTGATCGGTGGGAATCCGACACCCAGGACCCCTGCCGATCAGCTGCTTCAGAAGGCACCAGTGCTCCTAGTAGCGCCGAGGCCTTCTGTCAGTTTTTCCCAGGCCGCTGAGTACATGTTCATCGGTCACATGCGATAGCCAGCACCGCCACTATACAATGTACGGCGTTGTGCTTGGTATCCTGCGAGAAGGCAGTGGCACTCACAGGAGCGCCTGTGTCTTCTCAAACAGCTGATCGGCGGGGCTCCCAGGTGTCTGATCCCCACCAATCTGCCCCCGAATGTACTGACCCGGAGATTGAAGGTAACGGGTCAGTTTTACCGCACAGGGAAGATCGTAAAAAAACGAAATTCATAAAACTGTGCCGGTTGTTCTGGTTGTTTTTTTTCAATCTTTACAGTTTCCCACTACATCATATACAATATTAAATGGTGCTTTTACAAATAACAACTTGTCCCGCAAAAAAGAAGCCCTCATACAGCTATGGAAATGGCAAAATAAAAACGTAATAGCTCAGGAAAGGCAGGTAGTAAGTGCAAAAACTGAAAATTGCCCAGTAATGAAGTGGTTAGAAAATGTTCTTCATGATATCTCAATGTAAACTAATTTGAGTTCTAGGGTTTGGTGGTTCCTTAATAATGAGTGTTACCCCACAGGGAATAAAAGCCGGTCTGTATCGGACATCGCAACTTCCATGATGTTTGTAGTGGTGGATCTTCATGACTGTTCCCTAATACAACACTTGTTAGCATCGTGAACCTTCTCCTCAATCATAACTGATCCAGTGTGTTACTTTGTCCTTTAGGTTTTTGTTGTGTGCTTCACTGTGTTTGGAGGACTTATGGCTTTCAACTACCATCGTGAATTACACGTGTGGGTCATACCCTTACTCTTGGTTGCCTTCTTTGCATATCTGGTTGCCCACAGCTTCTTGTCTTTGTTTGAGACCGTTGTACACAGTCTACTCATGTGTTATGCAATAGACATGGCGACCAATGACGGCTCTTCTGAGAAACCATATTTCATGGATCAAGAACTCATGGTGAGTGGCTTAGGTTTTTTGTATACTGCAGTACTCAATTTTAGGGGATGTTTTTAAAGGGAAGCTAGATAGTGACACACATTCTTTTGTTTTAATTCTATTTCCTGAATATGATGATGGAGGCGGCCATCTTGCCTGAATTGTTGTTAACAGCATTTAGAGACATGCTTTGCGGTAGCCACCATGGGCCATAGACCCAGTAGTCTGAAGCAGACTCACTGACTTCTATGGGAGAGGTTTGTAGACATGCTCTTTGACCTGTTCAGAGGTCAGGAGGGAGCAGATAAGCTGTGATATCACCTATTGTGAATGGTGGATCCAGTGTTCTCTATACCTAGGTGATATCTCTTAATGTAATCCTGCCTGTGATGATAAGACTACTGAAAAGTGATCTGTGTAGACCAAGATGTGGCGCCTAGTATTGGGCTTAGTGGCCAGTGCAAATATTGCAAGATTTTAGGATTTTTTGTTTTATTGTAGACGGTAACGTGGAAAATTAAAAAAAAAAAAAAATACAAAAAAAAAAAGGTTATTTTCTGATGACACATTCCCTTTACCATTCTGACACCTACAAGTACTATCACCGGGTTGCAGATGTTCCAGAAGTAATATTAAGTCCTGTAGGGTTGGTAGGTCACTTGGCCCAAAGCCTGAGGCTGCTGCACTGCTAGGTTCTCCTGACAGCATCCGCTGCTTGTGCACACTTTGATCTTCCAGTCTACATCGATGTGCGCACACATACACACGACTGCCACCATTCATTCCAGTAGGTGTGTAGCTAATGATGTAGATGATGGCTTTAAGACACATGTCATGAGAACCTCACAGTAGAAGAAATCGTGAAGTTATGTTGGTTTAAGTTTAAGCTGTCATTATTCATTCTGTATTTTCATATGGATCTAATTATTCCAGATGAACCCCTGCTCCAAGCACGTTCCCAGTGTAAGACAGAGGCTGAAATAGATACACCTCCGCTTCAAATGTTTGGATAAGTCATTGCATGTCCAATGCCAAACCACAGCGCCTGTCTAATTATTAGGTCATGCCAAGAGCATTGTTTTCTTTGCTGTGTGTTATGGATGTATAGCATTTCTATGATCAAATGTGTTACTTAAAGGGGTTTTCCAAGACGCGTAGGTCATCGTTATGTAATCAGTTTGAGTCCAACACCCGGGACCCCTGGCGATCAGCTGGGCTTGCAGTAGCGCCATGTCCTTCTCGCAGCTTTTCCGTCTGTCACATGCCCTAGGAGCAGCTCAGCCCCATTGAAGTAAATGGGAACGAGCTGCAATACCAAGCACAGCTGCAAATGAATGCGCTGTACTTCGTGAGCTGTGGGGGTCCTGGTTGTCGGACCTTCACCAGATACTGATGACCTGGCCAGAGGAAGACAGATTTCCACAGCATGTAATAAATTAAATGAACCTATCCATATAAATCCCCTGAAAATTAAAAGTGTAACTGTAAGGTCGGCGTTCTGAGACCACTGAAACAAGGGTGCTCGACTTAGATCCCTTCCCCAGTTTGCAGTGATTGGCTGTTCTCAGAGACACAAGCAAAGTGGGATGTGGGCTCATAGAGAGTTTATGAGCCAGTACAGGGCTAAGGCTACTTTCACATTAGAGTTATTGCTGGATCCGGCAGGGTTCAGCAAAAACTCTTCCATTACTGATAATACAACCGTCTGCATCCGTTATGAACAGATCCGGTTGTATTATCTTTAACATTGCCAGGACAGATCCGTCATGAACTCCATTGAAAGTCAATGGGGGACGGATCCGTTTTCTATTGTGTCAGAGAAAACGGATCCGTCCCTGTTGACTTGCATTGTGGGTTATGACGGATCCGCATCCCAGGACAGAAAGCAAAATACAACATGTTGCGGTTTGCTCTCCGGTCTGGGAACGCAACTAAACGGAACGCATTTTGGAGCACTCTCTTCCCTTCTGTTCAGTTACGTTTTGTCCCCATTGACAATGAATGGGGACAAAACTGAAGTGTTTTTTCTGGTATTGAGCCCCTATGACGGATCTCAATACCGGAAAACTTAAAGGCTAGTGTGAAAGTAGCCCAATACCGCCTGTCCAAGGAGAGACGATGACAACTTGTCCGTAAGGGGGGGGTGGCGCTCCTTTCACTGCAGGATTGCCAGAGCTGTGTAGCTCCTGCGCCGGTGGTGCACCACAGCTGATCAGCAGAAGTAAAGGCTGGACATCCGGTCAGTGCGCCACTGTTCTCAACACTGAGCACGTGTTTGTTAAAAAAAACAGTTACACTTATATCATAAAAAGCGATTCTAACCAAGGCTGTGGACCACCACAATATCTGTTTTTTGGATTTTTTTTGTACTTCATCTGTCTGTTCAGTATACAGTAATGTAATGCGTTTCTGTCTTGCAGACATTAATACAGCAAAGCAGCTGCGACCCTGAGACGTTAAAAAACAGACCCGTGCAGAATGGGGAGGACGGCACAGAACTACGTCCAATAGCCAGAGCAGACTAAACACGATCCATGGTAGATAATCCAGCGCCAAAACAGAGGTGGACGAGAGCACTGAACACGTAATAGTGGGCGGCTCAGAGCCAGAAGTTACTGGTTTCATGAATTCGTACCCTTTGATGTCAGACCACAACATGTTCATTTAATTTTAAGTTTACTGTGTGGAGCAGACAAGAGGCCGGAGATCTGGCGGGTTTAGCGCGGTGCATAAAACTGCACGTTCATTGTGAGGTTTTAGAAAAGATCCGGTATAATGGCGCCCTCACGCGCTGCGGATTTTGCTGCTGAATTTTCCCAGTCCTCTTCACCTGCATGAGGCTTGCTGCCCCATTGAAACAAATGGAACAGATTTTCAGTTGCGGAAAATTCTGCAACAAAATTCACAAAGCGTGAAGGCATCCTCGCAGTTCACTTTTTTTTTTTTTTTTTTTACAAAGTATATTTTATATCTCCCCTCCGGAAACAAAAATTATTGTAGAAATTATATTTATGCAATACCTTAATATGTTTATACCTGATTGGAGGCTTTGGTGAATGGCACCTGTATCATTAACTGCCCTGAGGACGCAAACTGGTAGGACTCATATACCGTACATGGATATAATATGACGCCTCTGAATTCATATGGAGTTGGATTCCAGAAAAAAAACTAAAAGAATCACGCACTGTAAAAGCATTACTCCTAGGAGAGAATATCTCTCTACATAGGACAGCACATACGGTTTTATACTATGGTACAGTTTGGATTCCACGGACGCTGCTCAGCCATGAGCATATGACCGCACTGGTCCCAGTTATCACCATACTGCAGTAATAAAAAAATAAAAAAGCTACAAAACAGAAACGCATCCTAATCTCTTCTGGCACATCTTGACAGCCTGTATTAAGGATGCCCAACCTGTGGCCCTCCAGCTGTTGTAAAACTACAACTCCCACCATACCCTGCTGTAGGCTGTCCAGGCATGCTGAGAGTTGTAGTTTTGCAACAGCTGGAGGGCCACAAGTTGGGCATCGCTGAACTTCTCCTCGGTCCTGCAGATGATCAGAGTTCGCCTGCTGGTAAAGCGAGTCTGAGAATTAACACTATATTAGGGAATTGCAGTAAACAAAGAAAACTTATTTTTTGGCATGAAAAAAAAAATGTTAATCTTACACTGCCAATATATCTAATCTGAATTACATTCTATTTTGTACACGTGCGGCGTGGTCTGTGTTTTCTTTTCTGCACCTTCATCATGAGTAGATTCTTAATTATGGTAATGGATTAGCAGATATTAGGCAGACAGCATGCATTTTCTTTATTGATAGGAAAAAAGCCCATTTTGTGTTCACCCCTTATCAAAAACTGCACTATGTGAACCTGACCTTAAAGGGTGACGAGCGAAGTTTTGAAAAATTGGCTTCGCCAAACTTCATCAAGAAATTCGATTCGTTACGAGTGGTTTTGTCACCAGTTGCCTTTCATTGTATGGGGCGGGAGCAATGACAGGGAATGGTGATCAGGCAGTCCCGTCATTTAACCCCTCAGATGCCACGTTCAACACTGATCGTATCATCTGAGAGTCAGTCAGGTGCTCAGGGGGTTAAAAAAAACAAATTCTACTCACCTCATCCACTTGCTCGCGGAGTGGCCGTCTGCTCCCATCTTGATTGAAGAAAACCCGCCAAAGGACCTATGGCAAGCGTGGTCATGCTGGCTGTGCGTGATGATGTCAAGTGGTGCCATCTTCACGCTCGCCACAGTTTTTCTTCAATCAGGCCTCTCCACGATGAAGTGGATGAGGTGTGTATTTTTTTTTTTTTTTTCCAGCCACCATTTTAGGAAAAATCGATTTTGTGGTGAATCAAATTTTTCCTAAAGTTCGAATCAAATTCTGCTTTGTATCTGGCTGGTGGACTATCTGTTGAGGGAAAGTCGGTTCAGCGGTCGGTATGCCGATGGGCACGTTTGCAGTGGAAACGGAGTTACAGTACCACAGCTACCGCGGAAGTGCTGTCTATAAAGTGATCACATCGTCCACGTTTGCAGAGGTTTCAGTCCCCAGACAAGAAAAGGTTGTGGATTCCCGGCCTAAAACATTCAGCAGCAACTTATCACTATTTAAATGGATAACTGCATTGACACAGGGCTTTTAGCGGCACTACCCATAGGAAAAGATAATGCAAGAAATTGACAGCCATTTTCTACCATGATTATGATGTTCTTTTTCTCCCTCGGTCACTGATAGGGCCACACATTTTCCATAAGGAACAGATTGCCAGGTTTCCTGTAGGATTCTTGCTGATGGCACAAATACCATGACCCATGGTTATACCATCTGAGCTAGGTTTATTTTTTATATAAACCTTCTGTATTTGTGCAAGAGCATTCCTGACATTCCAGAAATTCATTCATTAACATCCAAGGCCAGGGGATCAGCTAGAAACTTCCATGCAGCTAGCAAACGTGCCGCCAGTCTCTGGTCCAAGACATCAGTATTATCAGGGGAAACCGCTGCTGTAGGACATATCAGACAAATGTTTTCTCTTCACCAATAAAAGATAAGAGGAACGTTTCATGGTTTGAGAACCAGTTTTCTGCTCTGAAGGTCACATTTTTGCGCAAGCATAATTTTGACTTCCAATTTATTTTTACCTGGACTGGCATTACTGGTTAAGATGGGGCAGAGAACCGCTTGGCCGTAGGAGTCACAGCAACATCATTAACTAATTAGACCTGCATTGTCTATTTGATTTTCATAGTTAGGCCTCAAGTACACAACCATGGTTTGGGTTCACACCCAAGCCGCATTTTTTTTCCTGGGGCGAACGTAAACCCATTGACTTCAAAGACACCATGTGCTGTCCATATCCATATGTCCGTTCCACACCCCCGCAAAAAAAAAAAAAAAAATTCCAATTCTTACTCGGACAATTCTTATCGCGGACAAGGATAGGACTGCCCTATTGAGGGCCAGATGTTCTGCTCTGCGAAATGCAGTACGCACACGGTCGGCATCTATGTTTTGCGGACCGCAAAACAGACGTGGTCATGTGCATGAGGCCTTAAAGGGGTTGGCTCATTAGAGACAATGGGGGTATCTCACTAGGATATGCCCCATTGTCTGCTAGGTGCAGCACCCACACCTTTCCTCTAAATGGAGCCCCGAAAGGGGGGGAGGGCACACTGCACACACACAACCACCCTCTATTCATTTTCATGGGGCTTCCGAAAATAGTTGAGCGCTGGCTCGGCTATTTCCTTCGGGCCCATAGAAGTAAATGGGAGCGGTGGCCGGTCATGCACAGTGCGCTCCCATTCACTTCTATGGGGACTGTGCTTGGCGGTGGCCGGACCAGAGTCCTCCAGCCACCACTTTGGTCCGCTCCGTTCTCAATATACATGCAGACAGACTATGGGCCATATGCAAATGTACCTGCAAGTGCCCAGGGGCTCCAGGTGTTACTTGTGATAACTCCCCCCCCCTATCTGGCTGTAAGCCAGCCTTGTATCCGCCTGACATCACTGTCCTCTGCGCCGACACATGCATAGTCCCTTCGTCGGTGCCACACCACAGAGTCAGTATTGTATGGCGCAGACCTGGGCCCAGCGGCGACGTGCTCAGGCACAGGATTTAAAGGGAGTCTGGCATCAAAATTTGTGTTTAGACCATGAGAACAGCAAACAAGGCAATAAAGGTACCATTTGTGAACAGTGTGTGCGACCTACAGTGTGATTTGATTTCCCGTTAATGGCTGTGCGGTAAGCCACAAAAGTGCAGTCACTGAAAAGGCAGACTGAATAAACAACGCCGTTCTAATTAATTAGTTACTGATGTTGCTATGAGGTACTTGGCTGCAAGACGGCCGAATCCCAATAGCAGAGCTGCCGCTCCGTGTTGCCGTACCCATATGGTTTGAGCACAAAAAGGTGCAGTTTTCAAACTTTTTTTTTTTTTTTGTAGGTACACATCAACTTTACTTTTAAAAACCATATGGATATTAGCAATGCTTGCGTAATTTTCGGCCCCAAAATGGCCGCTACAGGTCTCTACCCTAAAGTATTGTAATAGTGCAGCCTATAAAAAGAGCTGCTAATAGAGATATTTGAGAAACAAGCATATCACGTCAGTCATCCTAGCGAAGACCATGACAGACAAGTTCTCCGCAGTCCATAATGCATGCAGTAGTGTGTCCTTATAACTCAGGTATCCCTCCTGTCAAGCAACCAAACAAATGACACCAGAACAAGTTTTGTCTTCAGGAAAAAAAAAAATATCAAAATTTATTTATAAAAAAATACATTGGGATCAGTTTAGGCTGAGAAATGTGACAATAAATACACATAAAAGAAACAAAAGCACATCTACATGGGTACAATATGGCACAGACAAAACGTAAATGCACTGTCATTAGGATCCTGTAGGCCGAGAAGACTTTCTGATGGAAGACTTCCGAGCCCTGGAGAAATGAAGACATCTGCACGGTCCGAGATATTGGAGACACTCCCTTTTTAAAAGACAAGTTGAGCATTGCAGAGCAGATTAAGAAAAAGCGCTGAATTTTCCTTGCCAACTCTGGCACAGCAGCATCGACGGGAAACTATGTTCTACACATTCTGCATCACTGAGAATGTGGTCCCTCACCCGTCCTAACCTTCAGTCATGCATGCCACCCCTGCCATGCTGGAACATGAATTTCCATTCTGGAATGTTATGTGTGTGTACACACTGCAGGGCGAGATGCCCGTCACTGAACTATAGAAATAATGAACGTGCACGTCCTTGGTCATTATATAAACTGCACTAGCTCACGTGGCTCAGATCTTACTAGAAGTCTACAAGCCACCAGAATGTTGTGGTAAGCACAATGCGGAAATCAGGTGCCAAATATCTACCACCATAGTAACCTGCATGCTACATAAATACTAGGTTTAGGGTGCATTCACCTGAGCGTATGCATGTCAGGGTCCATAAAAATATACGGATGACGTTCGGAAAAATATGGAATACAGTCGTGTGAATGGGGCCAAGACAGCTGCTGACAAAACCTGCGTACACTATACAGAAGAGAAACCCTCGCAATTTCCATAAACTGCGCGTCTATGGCAATTCATGGGGCGTTTTTCCTGGCGTCCAGCAAATTAAGACAAAAAATTGAATTCTGCCCCCTACTGGCACTTTTGTATGAATAGGAATGTATTATACAATATACCCCCTTCAGTCAGCCTTCGGCTTCTAACAAATCCAGGCACTGAATAGAAACATTCTGATGTTACCTCTCCTACAACCAAAGACATTGTTCTTCCAGTATATCCAGACTAGATCACAGAAACAAACTGGTCTTAGAGACCCTCGGCTCATAGCAAAATTGCCCATAAACCCCCAATCTGTTCTCCTAGTGCAGGTTTGGAAAGGAAAACCAAAGTCTTGCTATGGGGAACACATTATGAGGGACACTCTTGATGGAGGAAGTTCTTGGTACATTGTAGTGTTTGAGGTGAAATATGCAAATATACACGAGCTCCATTATGACGGTGCCTCAGTCATGATTACGTGTGGCACCGCGCCCATCAGTCTCCCCTTCCCTCTTAAGGAGTTATGGCTTTTTAAGTGCAGATACCACCACAAAACACTGAAGGATGAAGTCCCTAACACAAGGGCAGATTTTCCCAGATGAGCGTCCATTTACTTGGTCACGCTAATACATGAAGTGGGAATGCATTCTGAATTTCTCCTACGCTGCTCATGGTCTTGAGGACGCTCGTGTTATGGGGCTGAGGAAACCATGTAAAACTGAAAAAAATAAAATAGATGAATCAGCCTATTTCACTGAGAAGAGGTTCATATTGAGAGAACTGAGGCACATACAGTGCGCCTCAATTATGAGGCATTATTCATGCCCACAAAAATGGCTGCCTTCGACCTATGCCCGATGGCTCCACCTTCATACCATAAGGCAATAAAACATATCTTAAAAAAAAGGGCTAAAAAGCTCACGACGGCCATTGGTAATCCGTTTTAGATGCTCATTGATACATAAAACTACCAAAAGTCAAAAGCGCTGTAAAATCGTATTATGACCCAAGCATGCATCTTGATATGTAAAATGCATAGTCCGAATATAGCAAAACTGTACAAAATCTCCCTTCATTATTCACAGTATTCCTTTTAACTTCATACACAATTCTTAGTAACGCGGCGGAACGACCTCGGTCTCAGCACTACAAGGCAACTAGGGCTACGAAAGGCAGAACGGGAAGGAGAAAAATAAAAAGGAATGTACATAAGGCAAATTTTCTTTCCATATTAAAGCATAGTAGTGTTTTAAGGAAGACATAAAATTACACAAGGCTAGCTTGGTCTTCATTGAATAAAATAATGAACTAATACTGAGTAGACTAATCTCTAATAATCTATGCCCTGGTCACTGTACTGGCCATGATAATCTCTAGGATAATCATCTGGGTACTCCCCTGGGTACTCGTCAGGGTACTCTGCCTGGTAGTCGCTGTCGCTGATTTCTGAGCCATTCGTTCCGGTGCCTTGGCTGCCGTTGTGTATGATGGGTTCTGTGGGGGCAGCGCAGTACTTGGGGTCATACACTTGCCGCCCAAGGCCGTAGACGCTCATCCCCTTCTGAGATGCCACTTTATTGGTGCCCATTTGTAATGAAATTGTGGAGTTGTCCAAAGGCTGCAGAATTCCTTTCTGATCATAGATATCCCTCCGTGTTCCTGGTGCCGCCATGCCCGCCTGATGTGTGGCAGATAAACAAGAGGAGCACAGTTACCAGAAGACATTGAGAAAGGGCAGCGTTTCCATACATGGATCTCCTCTATGGGTGTTTGGGATCGGTTTACGAGGGGGTCACTGCATGCATCCCCCAGGTCTCCGTTTTGTAGCACACACTTACCTGACTGGCCCCTTTGTTTGTCCCCATCTGTAAGCTTATGGTTGTCTGATCAAATGGTTTGTCGGTCTGCATCTTTGGGTCATACAAATGTCTTCTGGTACCGTAGGCGGTCATACCGGCTTGACTTGCACATTTGTTGGTTCCCATCTGCAGGTAGAGGCGATGAGGCTATAATCAGTATTTCTAGCCATATAAATCATGCAGCAGTTAATAAAGCTACTAGGTAACCAGTTAATACTGTAATCACATTTACATACTTTAAGAACATTTTTAGATACTAAGGACGTAGACCATGCAGCATCAAGAAAGTCTTAGAACTTCTGAGGTACATAGCCAAAGATCTTGGCCAGAACATCCCATATGTCTGGTTAACCACCACTGCAGTCCATGAAAACACATTGGGATTTGAGGTCATTCCAGTCTGCAATGAAGGACTTGTGAAATATGTCAAGGCTCTAGTATGGACTTGTAGAGATGTGAATGAAAGGGGTCAACCAGTTAGCCATGAAATTTCTCAAAATGCCATGCATGGTCCATGCAATGCATCCATGTATACTGTCCCCCAGCTGCCCTGTGGAGTAAATCTACTCACCTGTCATGATCCGCATCCACGGGCTGCAAGATGGCGCCACTTTCATGGGCTGTTCCTAGTTTCCTATAATTCTGCGCAGGCGCTGAACGGCAAGCGGATGCGGAGCCACAGGGTATTCTGCTGCCAGCATCTGCAGGTGTGCATCCACTTGTCATTCAGCATCTGTGTAACCAGGAACAGCCCATGGAAGTGGCGCCGCCATCTAGCACCCCATGTACACCGAGGGTGGTATTTTTACTCCACTGATACCAGAGCAGCCAGTATGGAGCAAAAGTGACTGAGAAAACTGGTCAACCCCTCCAACATGGGCAGGTAAACCAGTGCTTTA
This sequence comes from Rhinella marina, assembly GCA_900303285.1. Taxonomy (NCBI): domain Eukaryota; kingdom Metazoa; phylum Chordata; class Amphibia; order Anura; family Bufonidae; genus Rhinella; species Rhinella marina. The sequence goes on from ONZH01025936.1 coordinate 486,583, forward strand.
CTCTGTTGTCTTATGATGGGATCGTTTCTCCACATTTTTCCCCTCAACATCCAGTCAGACATAGATCTGAGAAGTCGCCCAGTGACTATAACAAGAACTCCCAGATATATGCCACGGAGTACATACAGTGATGAAGAAATAGGATTGGCAGATGCTTATTCACTAGACCCCTCCCAGGACCTTTCATACTCTCACAGTTCACTGCCTCTGAGGTGTGAGAGAAGGGTGGAGGGACAGTACCAAGATCCATCTCTATGGAGTAAAGGACCAAACAGCCTCTCCATCACAATACTTAAGGTGGCAATCACCTCCTACTTCTGAAGGCTGAGAAATCAGAGCACTGGGAAAAGGACATCATGTGTGGTATGCACAAAAAAATATGTCTGGTTCTCTTTAAACATGTGCACAGCCATTGCTTAATATGTAATGCAGGATAAGGGTGCAGTCACAACCATAGGGATTGTGCGGTCCGCAAAACATGCAAGAATGGGACATGTACTATCATTTTTACTGGACTGCGGGACGGACATACGGATACCACACGGTGTTGTCCGCATTTTTTGTGGCCGTATTGAAACAAATGGATCCAGATCCGATCCACAAAAAAATGCAGACCAAAAATCCAGTCTGAATGGATCATGGATCTCCAGCTGCGCCCAACATGAATCGGCAGCAGTAAATGAGGTTAAGTGACGTTCACATTGAAGCACTTTCAGCTGTCTGAGTGAAGAGGCTCTTACCCATACAAAGTGCCTCGTGTAATACTGACAAGTGCAGCGACGTGTCAGACGACGGGCACACTCCGCGGTCTTACCTGTAAGCCAATGACGCTCTGCCCGGCCTTTAGCTTCTCTTCATCAAACTGTCTCCTCTGCTTCTCCGCGTACTTCACTCCAATGTCTACTGTCGTGTGGAAGCCTTTTGTTTTGGCCTAGAAAAATCAATGGGGCAGATTTACTAACCCCATCTAATAATTAATCTAAAGATGTTATCAAGGGGGGGGGGGACTAAAGGAAAACTGGCATTGTTGCCCATAGAAACCAAATTCCAGCTTTCATTTTCTAAAGGAGCTCTGAAAAATTAAAGGAGGAATCTGGTTGCTACGGGCAACTAAGTCAGTTTTGGCGCATCTTAAGCCAAGAACATTCGCACTAAGCCACAATGTAAAGATAGTACCAATACAGACAAGAAACATACGGGGGTATATATAATATCAGATTTTATTATCAATTCTTATAAAAAGTAGTTAAATATTACACATTCAACATACGATATTAAAACAATGTATCTCATCAGGTGGTGGTTATACAATTACATATCAGGCATGTGGATAAACATAGGGCTCATGGTCATATAGGAGTAAAGAAATAGTACACGTCCTGTGATCCCAAGTTTACACTCTACACCATAGGGTGTCAATAGTTATGTATTATCAACCTTGTATAGTACAAAAAACCACTCAGAGGAGGTCAAGAACAGTCACATCATATACATAATTCTATTAAATGGGTCAACAGGGAGTTACAGTATCATGCCTTAACCATCAGCCCACACCCCGACGCGCGTTTCGCCGCTGCTTCCTCAGGAGGTAAGTTGTTGTATACCCAAAAGGCTCTATTTATATTCATTTCTACATTACCTTCATGCTGGCATCTCAAACCACGCCATATAAGCGTACCGGAAGCGACAGCCGGATGTGATGTCATAACCGGTTGTATGTGTCCGGTTTGTTAAGTTGTCTCAAATATACATTATTCCAAATTTAAGGGTATAAATACCCTCTTCCGACATTTCTTTCCCCGTTTACATTTACTACTGTTAATCAGAATGTGTATCCTATTACGCGTGGCCCCGGTGAATACCGTACCGGAAGTATCCTTGCGTTCCAACCTGGAACGCATCCATCCAATCGTGAATATGTTAAGCCACGCCTATGGCCAGTGTGCTTCAACGTAAGATACACGGCCAAGAGCATTTAATATTTAACATTTAATAAAATAAATAAGGCCATTTAATAAATGTTAATACATGTATTGGAGCACAAGGATAATCAGGGACAATGATACATGAACTCCCGGGTATGCGTTCCAGGGTGAAACGCACCGGACATGGAGATCCCTGGTTTAAACCGTTGCACGTGACCCCGGGAGGCCGGGCTCTTGGCCGTGTATCTTACGTTGAAGCACACTGGCCATAGGCGTGGCTTAACATATTCGCGATTGGATGGATGCGTTCCAGGTTGGAACGCAAGGATACTTCCGGTACGGTATTCACCGGGACCGCGCGTAATAGGATACACATTCTGATTAACAGTAGTAAATGTAAACGGGGAAAGAAATGTCGGAAGAGGGTATTTATACCCTTAAATTTGGAATAATGTATATTTGAGACAACTTAACAAACCGGACACATACAACCGGTTATGACATCACATCCGGCTGTCACTTCCGGTACGCAGATATGGCGTGGTTTGAGATGCCGGCATGAAGGTAATGTAGAAATGAATATAAATAGAGCCTTTTGGGTATACAACTTACCTCCTGAGGAAGCAGCGGCGAAACGCGCGTCGGGGTGTGGGCTGATGGTTAAGGTATGATACTGTAACTCCCTGTTGACCCATTTAATACAATTATGTATATGATGTGACTGTTCTTGACCTCCTCTGAGTGTTTTTTTGTACTATACAAGGTTGATAATACATAACTATTGACACCCTATGGTGTAGAGTGTAAACTTGGGATCACAGGACGTGTACTATTTCTTTACTCCTATATGACCATGAGCCCTATGTTTATCCACATGCCTGATATGTAATTGTATAACCACCACCTGATGAGATACAATATATCGTATGTTGAATGTGTAATATTTAACTACTTTTTATAAGAATTGATAATAAAATCTGATATTATATATACCCCCGTATGTTTCTTGTCTGTATTGGTACTATTAATTTGAGCTGTTCACGGGGCAGTGTTTGAAATTATAGCTCACCCGATTTTTACGGAACACAATGTAAAGATGTAAAAGGTTTCTAAAAGCCATAAAACATATGGTACAAGAAAAGAATAGTCAGAATTTTGCATCCTTACATCAGGAGCCTGTTTAAAGAGGGCCAGGTTAAATTTCCCCTACATGTTGGTATAAATAGGGCCATACCAAATAATTATAAGGGCTTTTTTTGTTTTAACATTTTGTACTTTTGCATCATAGAAGCAGGTTTTATGGTAGACGGAAAAAAAAGAATGATGTCCCCTGGCTGCTATCGGCATGTCATAGGGCAGTACCCTCCCTCTGTTAAAAACCTTAGATGCTTCAGTCTCTACTGACCATGACATCCAAATGGTTAAATGCCGGGATCTGAGGCGTCACTGATCCTGGCTGTTACAGCTGTCAATCACTTACAGTAATTGCATTGACACAGGAGCTAGGTGTCAGACCCCCACCGATCTTACCTTCAGGACAGGTACTCAATATCTAGACAGCGGAGAACCTATTTTACACCAGATCAAGTGTAGTCAACAGTTGTAGGGAAATGCCATTTAAGCCATTCCCAGGCTGTTCTGTTATCTGTGTAGCCCTAGCCTTATTTTACCACCATGGGAGTTTTTTAGGAGATTTAGACCATTTTCTATGCCTAAAACAGGTGTAGAAAATAGTCAGGCCTGCCGGCCCTTTCCCCACCCACACCATCTTTTGTAGATCCGGCGTGAGCGGCAGTCAAGGGGAAAAGTCACAGATTGCAGCACAAATAACCTTTGCTCCATAATCTGTGACAGATTTACGCCAAAAAGTGGTGTGTGTCTGTAAATGACCCCCCCTTGTCTTACACATATGTCCTCTTTACACTCCACGTAATAAACGAAGTAAACTAAGTGAAGCACAATCGCTGTTTAGAGAGAGCGTGAGGTCTTCTGTCTGCAGGACACGCGAAGAAGCAATGACTTCCTCCACAGGATAGGTCCAGGGGGACAAGGCTGTACGAGTACTGTGTGCACAGTGGGAGCGGATCCAAGGAGGAACTGCATCCCACAGTCACATCAGTTATGTCATACAAGCTCATAATCAAATGACTGCACTGACGGCCGGGTCTCATCAGTGGGGACATGTTAGTGCACAGAATCCACCGACACCACCAGTAGACTAATATCATAACCAATGTAGTGCCGCCATCCGACCTAACAGTCTGCAGCATTTTGCAAAGTGTAAACTTACCCTTAAGGTTTATTTAAAGGGGTTTTCTGGTACTTTTATATTGGCATCCATTCCTAAGGATAGGTCATCAACATCCGATCAGTGGTGGGGGGGGGGGGGGTCTGACTCCCAGTAGCCCCACCATTCAACGGATTGCAAAGCATGCAGCACACCAGTCAGGTACAGGCTGTGCTTAGTGACTAAGCTGCAGTAACCAGGCATGTCCACTACACCGTCTGGGTGCACTGTGTGCTCTGAAAACAGCTGATCGGCGGGGGTGTCGGACTTATTTTTATGGTTTTCTGTGGGGTATAACGTCATTCTATAAATCATACACAAAAAAAAATAAAAATCTTTCCATCAAATCTGTAGTTCACACATCTAGAAAACTTACCAGCCCGGCCAGGGATACCAGGGATATCTGAACCTGAGTCATGTTTCCATTCTCAAAGAGGTCATTGGCTTCGAAGATGTCGTGTGGCTTCATCCCGTAATCCTGCATGGCTTTGATGAAGTTCCCGATGTTCTCCAGCTGCAGAATAAACGAGAACCATCACATATACAACCCCATGTAGTAATATGGAGAGGACGGCAGGTAGACGCCAGATGCGGCAATCCGTGCTTACCTTGTGCCAGTTTATCTTGGCTTCGTTAATTTTCTTTACAGATCCCGGGTGCAGTTTATTAATGAGACTAGGGGAGAGAGGAAAGAAAAAATACTGAATGGCGAGGCCAAGCCGCTCATCCACTGGTACTACAGGGGCCGTCCAGTCTTCTGTATATCATTACCATCAAGTTTAACCAATGTATAATAGAGTTATATAATAGAGTTATGTAGCTTCAACCCCTTCAAGATCACCGCTTGCTGTCAGTAACAGGGAGCACCATTTAGAGCAGGGGTGCACAACCTGCGGCCCGGGGGCCACATACGGCTCTTGATATCATTCTATGCGGCCCCCAACCATCTGGAGGCAGACATGTATGTCTATGTCTTGTGGCTGCTCACATGTATATTTCATGTATTCTCCCATTAGATGGGAGTCCTGGAACTGTATCTAGACATTAATGGTATATACTGTGTGTTCAATATACCATAAATACAGTATTTTAGTTCTTAACACCCCTTTAAATTTTATTTTCGGCCCTCATCATTGATATAGTCTGGCAACGTGGCGCCTAACCAGAAAACGTTGTGCACCTCTGATTTAGAGCCAAAGACTGATGACGTCATAGTGATATAATTGTGGGCTTGAATCTGTGTAGGTAAGAGCTGTGTATGTGCCCAGAATGTGAGACATTCCTTCACTTCTCACTTAGGGCTTATATTACTTTCAAGAGCATGCAGCGCTGCATCTGTGCCCTTAAAGGGGCTGTCTCATCTCAGACAGTGGGAGCATATTGGTAGGATATGCCCCCATTGTCTTATAGGTGCGGGAGCCGCACCTATATTGGGAACACAGCCCAGCAAAGTCGTGGCTGGAGGACTCTGGTCCGGCCACCACCAAGCGCTCTCCCAATAGAAGTGCATGCACGGCCACTTCTATGGGCCCTGCGGAAATAGCCGGCTATTTTTGGCGGCCCCATAGAATATGAATGGAAGGCCACTGCACATGCACAGTCTGCCCTCCACCACTTACAGGCCTCCGTTCTCGATATAGGTGCGTTTCCCAGCGGTGGGACCCGCACCTATAAGCCTATGGTGGCATATCCTAGCGATATGCCCCCATTGTCCGAGATGAGAAAACCCCTTTAACCCAATGTATACGTTAACATTTACATAGTCCTCCACCTGGCCATTGACATATAATTTTTGCAACTGTATAGGAATGTGCGACAGACTCTGTAACCCCACAGAGGGCTGCCATATAGGTTTTCTTACACTGGGGCCTTGTGGGTGACGGATGCCAATGTAAAGCATACGTCAGGCGTATACCCACAATGGTAGATCTGAACGCAATTGCATACAGAAAGACAAATCAAGCAGTCATTGGGGTCTGTCTTGTGCCATTCAAATTGGTTTATGAAAGCCAAGATGCAAGTGAGAATGCAGCCAGTCGCGTTCCCTCCTTCCATCAGTCCTGCAGGCACTGGGACAGCTGAAGCGTTTCTACCATGTATGTACCTGCTGAGGACTTCCCCAGGACCCCTGCGAGCAGCATATAGATGTACTTACTGGCAGAGAATGACACCGTCTCTCAGTCCCAGCTGGAAATTTTCTCCAATGCTCATGCCGGTGACCTCCTCTATCCAGGAACGCAGCTCCTCTTCTACTTGAGGGTCGTATTTCTGAGCAATCTGAAGAAAAGAGGAAAAAGGCCGTACTCTTAGAACACAGTTGCCGCCGGTAAGTAACCTTCCTACTGTATACATACATTATACATTCTGCAGTAGCATGTGTGAACTAAGCCAGATATACAGAACGCATAGGTCAGATATTATATCTGTCCTGGATCTTAGAAGGTTCGGCTGACTCAGGGACTAGACTGACGGCGTCTTGATTCTCGGTTATTCTGTCCACTGCAACCAAGTGCCGTATGTGAGGCCACAAAGACCGCTCCTGTGAACTGACTGTTCTAATATTTATACAATTTTCCATCTTACGTGGTCAGTGGTGACACCACATACACATCAAAAGAAGGAAAACGCAGACCAGTCGTAACATTAAGCATACGGTGACGACTGCGCAGCTAAATGCAGTCTATTGTTCTCCGTAATCAGCCTACCGTCACAGGTGAAGGGCCATTTTTGGAAGAAAGCACCTATATTTTTCTAATCCCGAACAACACCTTTAAAGGGTCACTGGGGGAGATTTATTAAACTGGTGTAACGTAGAATTGGCATAGCTGTCCATAGCAACCAATCAGATTCCGGCTTTCATTTTCCAAAGGAGCTGTGAAAAATAAAAGGTGGAATCTTATTGGTTGCTATGGGCAACTAAGCCAGTTCTACTTTACACCAGTTTGAAAAATCTCCCCCCACTGAATTTTCATAGAACTTTTAATATGTCAGACATATCAAAAGTTTTGATCAGTGGAGGTGTGAGTGCCCGAGACCCCCATCGATGAGAGAGAAGCACTCTTCTACCAGGCTCTATAGAAGTCTATGGGCCGGTCCCGATTCAGTCCTCTGCAGTGAGGAAAGAGACGGCACTATGAGAGTCCTCCTCTCATTCCATTCTATAGATCAGTGGGATCCCCACACTCAGACCCTCACCGCTCAAAACTCTGGATATGTCTCTGACATACTGCATCAAAAGTTTTTTAAAAACCTATTGACCCTTTACGCCAGAGGGGTCTCAGCACTATTGTAGCACGCACCCCCTTCATGGGTTTTCCCAAAGCTACCTGCTGAATAGGAAACTGCAGCACGGCCCCATATAAGAGAACAGAGGACAACGCAGCACTAACTAGCGTCGTGTATCTCCCTCATTCTCAGAGGCCGGAAACCCCGGGGATCACAAAGTGAAAGTAAATCTAATGTCATCACCTTATAAGATGGGATTAACCCTTTACTAATAATTATGAAATAGCCCATCAACTGTAGGTGGGTTTCTTCACTGAATCGGTACATCACGAACATTTTGGCAAACTTTCCGCCAATGTGTACGGGCAGTAAACAGAGTATTAAGGTGTTAATGAAGAAAAAAAAAAAAAAAAAACACGTCCCATTCTCTGCATGACAATACCTACTAGGAATACTGAGTGTGATCTCTAAAAAGCAGATTGATAATCCTTTCCATGTAGCAGCAGAAGACAAACACAAGATACAAAGTAAAAAAAAATAAAATCAATAGAAATAAACTACAAAATAATATATTGTAATGATGCAGTATGCTCCACTTGGTGACGGGTCGTTAATGTTAATAAGGCCTATAGTACCAATGCACACAATACAAGACCGAAAGCCGTTCATATGATCCACGAGACGCAAGCAAACACCGCCGATCACCTGGCAGTGTCAATGGCGACTCCAAACACCGCACTCTGTCCCACTTACTGTAGTGTTTACTGAGAGATCACAAGGGACACGGAAAAAACATGACTCCTGTCAAACACTACGTGTGCTCCAGTGCTTGTTTTTCTGTGTGTGCCCCCAGATACAAACAAGATGACGCTTATAACTGAAGCCATGTCTGTACCTGTTCCCGTATCCCTCACCCACCCACAGGGTAGGAGGCCGTCATACGGTACCAAGAACTCCTGCCTAGTAGATATGCTGCTCCGAACGCTCCACATCGCTAGCAATAGCGGTCACGTCCATGTTCATGGACTACATCTGCACACCTTTTATTGGAGAAAATCAGTTCCTTTCATCTGGATCCACGCACTCTCTGTCAAAACGGCCCCATTCAGATGGAACAAGTTCTTGGCTGAAAAAATTTCTGCAACAAAATCTGCTTTGCGTGAAGGCACGTTAATGGTACGTATGCACATGGCGTTTCAGCCCCTTTACCGCATGTGCTAATTGCAGATTTTGATGCGGATTTGCCCCCAATCTCATCCTTTGCATTGCAAAGGGTGAAACTTGCACTGAAATGAGCAAAAATCCACACCACAGGTCGATTTCCGTGCGGAAAGTTTCTGCACTGTGTAAGAGAGACATTGAAGACCGCATCGACTTAAAGAGGACCTTTCACCAATCCTGACATGCCTGTTTTAATAGCTTTATGCATTCCCCATGTATTAACAATTCTGGAACATCTATTCTTATGTCTCTATGTTGTGCCATTCCTTTATTATTTGCACTAGAAGTTATGAATGAATTGCTATTTGCCTTCAGTAAAGAAACAGAGGGGAGGTGACCAGTTGGGGGTGTGTACCTGCACAGTCAGAACATGACAGCACTGATTGGCTAGAGTCAGTCTGTGCAGGTACACCCCCCCAACTGGTCACCTCCCCTCTGTTCCTTTACTGAAGGCAAATAGCAATTCATTCATAACTTCTAGTAGAAATAATACAGGAATGGCACAACATACAGACATAAGAATAGATGCTCCAGAATTGTTATTACGTGAGGAATGCATGAAACTATTAAAACAGGCATGTCAGGAGTGGTGAAAGGTCCTCTTTAACTGGTACTGTGGTAAAATCCACACCTAGTATGCACTGCAGCATAAAAGGACATAAGGGGGATTTAAAATTCGCACTGCAGGTCAATTACAGCTGCAGATTTTTTTTCAGTGTGCATGAGAGTTTGAAAAAAAAATCCACAGCGGAAAATCCGCTGCCTATCTGCCACATGTGAACATATCCTAGAGATAAGCCATGTCCATGGCGTTTGAACCCATACGGATTATGTGACGGTTATGCCAATAACATGGCTTCAGAGATTTCTGTGGCTTACGTAGTGCAGACATATACTGCAGCGTTGTACGGAGATAGTCACCGTTCACACCAGTCTCTGCCTCCAATCGGATCGATTCAACTCAGTCCGCATCCGTATATATATGTGTTCCACGGCCCCGCAAGATAATAGCGAAACCCGCATATTTGACATTTAGGTGCCAAGAAATAAAAACTTCAGACACGAGGAGAAGAAACCGATAAGATATCGCTCCTCTGAATGACATACTGAGAACACCTGCACTCGAGCATTGTGGGTAAGGATGTCGGTGATGGCGTCTGCCACACAATCCGCTTCAACGACGCACAAAGTCTCCGTCCCATTCAAAGGATCGTTTCACTTAACTTTTTGCATGAAGCAACCAAAACGAAAAGTTTCACATGAGCTAAGGGAAGAAAAATCTGCTTCGAATTTCACCACCAGTGCTGGCGGCGCGCCAGGCCTTGTAAAACTTTTCCTGCACGGATCTGCGGCTGGGAACTTCAGAAGGTCTCCATAAAAGGATGTGCCCGATATGTAAGCGCCATCCACGTACGGAGCCCCTCTGCCCCGATCCCACACAGGTCACAAGAATGAAACATTTCATCTACGTCAATGTTCCATCAGCTTTGCCAGGAGCCGCCTGAACCGTTACCAAAAATCACAAGTGAAGCTTTCTTCATTGCCGTCAGGAAGATTTAGGCTCAAAGGGCCAGAAAGAGATAAAAAGAAGAAGTCAATGATTTCTCTTTCGAGGCCTGACACATGTTACATAGTGCTGCTCTCTGGTGAAAACAACAGTGCCCCCCCCCCCCCCGCCCCCCCGCCATACGAATTCTCACCTGCCTGTTACTTAAAGGGTCCCGCAGTGTTGCCATTTAGGCTACGTTCACACTTGCGTTGTTAATTCCGGTATTGAGATCTGGCAAAGGATCTAAATACCGGAATTAAACGGTCCGTTTTGATTTTGCACATCAGGATGCATCTGTTTCGTTAGGATGCAGTTGTGTGAAATAAAAACGGAAGAAAACGGATCAGTCACTAAATACACTGAAAGTCAATGGGTTACAGATCCAGTTTTTTTAGGCTCCTTAAAAAACGGATCGTTCACCACTGACTTACATCGTTTTCAGTGCCGATCTCTTTCCATTCAGAATGCATGAGGACTAAATGGAAACTGGAATCTTCTGCCGGATCTCAATACCGGAAAACAACAACACAAGTGTGAAAGTAGTCTTAGCTCTTCTCTGATGGAAATGTAGCAGTTTTAGCCATTATGTAAAATATCAGGTCACATGAACTGCTAGAGCAGGGGTCAGCACCCCCAGCTGCTGTGAGTCTACAAGGAAATCCACTGGAACTGCAGGCTTCCCTAGACAGCAGCCTGCTCTTATTTCATGATTTGCAAAGCAAAACCACAGAATATCAGGTCACAACAACTGCTAGAGCAGTGGTCAGCAACCCCCAGCACTCCAGCTGTTATGAAACTACAACTCCCGACATCTGCACCTATTTAGCTGTTCTCAGAACAGCAAATCGAGCATGCTGGGAGTTGTAGCTGACATACCAGAGATTGCCGAACCCTGTGCTATAGGGAACAGGTCCAATGATCTCGCCATTTTAGGGAATTTCCATGTAAACAGGCCGACTTCTTCCCCCTTTATCACATCTCCTAGTTAGAGGTGGAGCGCAGGAAAGGAACAAACAACCCTGATATCTCAGACCTCAGGAGCTGCGGGTTTTTCCGATGCATTGGCTCACATTTTGCATGGACAACATTCTCCTCGGTACAATGACATCAGCTCAGGTTTTGCATACACAGACATTTTGTACTTTACAGAATTTGATCTATCCATTACCAAGAAATCCACTGAAACTACAGACTTCCCCTAAACAGCCTGGTCTCTGGGTCCTTTTACACGTACAGATGATCGGGAAGAAAGCAGACGCTCCTGATCACTGTCAGATCGTCAGTGGAGGTGAGGGCAGCATTTACATGTAGCAATCACCTCTGCTGTATGGGGACAAGAGATCGATACAGCAGTTGATTCTCCCTATAGAGAATCATTATTCCTGCGCAGCACAATCTCCTGCACAGGAACAGTAGTTTTCCATGCCGGCAGAACCACACGATCCAACGATGCACAAGTGTTTGCTTCTTCATCAGGTGATTGCTGGCACTCTTCCCACAGGCAGATTATCAGGAACAACTATTCCCCACCAGATTGGTCCATGTAAAAGAGACCCTTATATCAGGTCATGTGAACTGCTAGAGCAGTGGTCAGCAACCCCAAGCTCTCCAGCTGTTGTGAAATCTACAACGCCCAGCATGGTGGACCTCAAGACCTGTGGATTTTTCCAAGGCATTGGCCTACATTTTGCATGCACAACTTCTGTGTGATGACATCAGCTCAACTTTTGCACAGATGGACACACTGGGGGTCTTTTAAGAACATTTTTACAGTGGTTTTTGATGTAAAAATGTCAAATGACCCATGTTTTTTGTGACTTTAGGAATACCTGTGCAACAATATCTTGTTGCGCTGGCTTTTTTGCAGCGTGTTCGACACACAGGAGTGTTGAGGGTGTGGCTGGGGCCAACCCAGGGCTGGGACTTGGGCCCTGACAAATTTACCAACATTTATGCCTGGAAACGACTGTAAATGTCAGCTAACAACTACTCCTGCCAGGGACTGGTCTAGTTTTTCTGCCAGGTGCACGGACGGCTGAAGATGCACCTAATTTATGACGAGGCACACACCTTATGAATTCCTCTAGCAAAGCCAGAACAAAAGCGGAGTAAAAGAATGGCGTAAAAAGATTGTCTTTGTAAATCCACCACCAAATTTTGTATTTCACAGAATTTGATCTCTGTGGAGAGACTTGGGCTTGATTTAGACGCAGAGATTCACCACTAACTGAGACTGACAGCACAGCAGAACAGGTTACTGTTACATGACCGAGTCCGATTACTTGTCCTCACTTTTATAAAATAAGCATCTAAAAGACAATGCCAGATTACTCTTATAAAATCGGGAATCTAATGGTGTGGAGACCCTGCTAATCCAACAAGCAAAGTAGTCTTGACATCAGATAATCAGAAATTTACCTAATTGTTTGGCGCTAGACTCTTAACATCCAAAATGTGTGGAATTTTTGTACTTGAGGCTACAGATAATAACCAGAATTATTTCCGAATATTCAGGAACCCCACAAGACATATATTAAAACTTCACTGGACATCAAACATGGAAAGAGTAGAAGATAAAAAAAAATTATAGGGTATATGTATAGGGTTGTCTGGCAAGTAAAGGCAAAAATGTTTGGTTCCCAGGGGTCTTGACCTTCTGGTCCCTCTCGACACGTGGGAGGTGACCACTCAGCTGGTCATTGGTTGAAGTGGGTCATTAGTACAGTCAGCGATTGGCTAAGCAGTCACTTCCTGTGTCTTGACCAGTAGGACCTTGGGAAGTATCAGAACTGGAGCAGCGGTGGACTTGTATAGAGTGTACAACTTGTATAGAGAGTATTCAGTTATACAGAAGCCACCAGCCAGTAACCAGACGCCAAATGATAAAAAAAGGTCTATAATATCATAAAATTCTAGCAAAAATTTAAGAAATCAACCCCTACTCCCTTCTTGATATCACAACCCCATTATTTCTTAATACAGACGGCAAGCCACAACTCAACAACTACCCACCTCTGCCGTCCTCCTTGCTACATGAAGAAATACCAATCATTTCCATCCTGAGGGAAGATCTAAGGAGGCATCCCGAGCCAGCAACAAATGTGTTCCTGAGCTTCAGGGAATCCGGAATGTATGGTTCCCCACCCAAACAAATGATAATATCGGATATCTTCTGCATTCCCTCCATGTATCCCACTTATTTTAGGATCTCAAATATACATTCCATACTGGAATCCGAAACCACAACAACTGTAACATTACTCATTTCTCCAAGAGATTCTCCATCCTCTGTGTGGACCATATTTCTCTGGAAAATCTTTTACTTTCTTTTTCCCCTCACTTGCAAAAATTCAGTTCTCTGCAATATTTCTATGTTCTATTCTCCTTTAAAGGGAATGTTTTTATTTTCCGATTACAGATTTTTAAAAAATTCTATTCCCTGAACATGATTATGGGGCGGCCATCTTGGCTCAGCTGTTGTCAACTGCATTTAGAGATATGTTTTACAGCAGGGGTGCACAGCGTTTTCTGGTTGGGGGCCACATTGTCAGTCTGAACCAATTCCAAGAGCCGAAAATAAAACTCAAAAGGGGTATTACCAACTGAAATACTATATTTATGGCATATTGAACATACAGTATATATCAAATGTCTAGTTACACTTCGAGGGCTCCCATCTAATGGGAAAATAGATGAAAGATACATGTGAGCAGCCACAAGACAGGCATACATGTCTGTTACCAGATTGTCAGGGGCCGCACAGAATGGTATCGAGGGCTGCATGTGGCTCCCGGGCCGCAGGTTGTGCACCCCTGCTTTACAGCAACCACCATGGACCATAGACACAATGGACTGAAGGGGACCACATTGACTTCTATGCAAGAGGTTTTTAGACATGTTCTATGACCTGTGCAGAGGTCAGGAGGGAGCAGATAAGCCCATCATGAATGGTGGTTATCATCTATACCCAAGTGATATTTCAATATACTCCTGCCTGTGATGAGATGGGTGCTGAAAAGTGATATATGCAGACCAAGAAGCGGCACCTGGTATTAGGCATAGTGACCAGTGCAAAAACTGCAGGATTTTTTGAACAAAAAAGTAAAAGAAATAAAATTCTGGTGACACATTCCCTTGACTTTCTTAGAAGCGATATCTGTCATTCTAATCCTGTCTGTGATGAGATGACGGCAGTAAAGTCCAGACCAAGAAGTGACACCTATTATTGGGCTTAATGGCCATTGTGAAAACTGCTAAATTTTAGGATAAAATAACCACCAGTTTGGCAAAAAAAAATTAAGGTTACCATTCTTATTAAAGAAAACCTAACGGGAAGAGAAATATTTGGAAGTGGAAAGCTTTCAATGGATGGAGACCGTAGCAGGAGAGAGAGAAGATAGACAAAGAGTTGTATGACTTCTGGTGGGAAAAATCCAGGCACCTCGGGCACTCACGTAGGACAATATGACTTCTCATTAGGAGGAGAACAATAGTAAATGTAAGCATCTGCTCCGTTTCAGCTGAGCTTGCAATCTGCCAGGAGATGTAGCACATCACAGGCTGAAATCTGATCCGCACTTGATGTAGGGGGAAGGACTCCTTTGTGCTGCTTCACGTACAAGTGTCTTAATTCAGTTCACAGCCAATTATACCGCTATAAATCTCCTTAATCCAAAAGATAAGTCAAAACCGCTTAGATAAATATCCCGCAAATTCTGCGACTAACAGGCGCTGCTATGAGAAAAGACGGCCTGGAGAGCAGGCCTCACACAATGACCCTACATGTAGCAGCTGTGGAGAAGGTTCTGGAAGAAGATGGATACAAGGCTCAAAACTGCTCCATCCATCTGCGGGGCGGCACTGTTCTTACCACCGCTGGTTAATTTATTAGTCTTGCTGCAGTTTCCATTTACTTTTGGCCTTTAATGGCACAATGAAGAGTCAGTAACAGCTTACACATCAAGTGTCGTAGCCTCCAGGAAGGCCCAGATGTTATCTACAGCGCCACCTCGTAATCCGTAACAAAGGGGTTTTCTGAGGTCGGAAAAAAAAAATAAAAAAATTGGCAAAAGGGAGAAAATGCCATAAAATAACAGAAGACCCGTTAGTCACATGTGGGTTCAAAGTACAGAGAGAAAAAAAAAAGTAAGGTACCACATAGGCCACCATGAGCACTGAGGTCAGTGACTGGCTGCAGCAGTCAAATAAGAGTACAGCACATTACACTGGCAGAAAAAAGACCAGAGGGGACCACCGAAGCTGGATTTATTGGGTAGATAATGGTTCTTTGGTGATTTTATGGCACTGCCACCCTTCAAACAAGTTTTTTTCAGATCTCTCAACCCTTTTAATATAATCGGAGCACCAGAGGGTGCTATGAAAGAACAACATGGGACTCTATCTGGTCACAAATGACTAATTTCATTCAAAATCTAATACACTGGGGGCATGTCTGATAGGTGCGGGTCCCACCTCTAGGACTCGTAACTCTCTCTAGAACAAAGCCCACAAAGTGAAGGATAGCAGATTGTGCATGCTCGGTGAATGGAGAGGACACTGCGCATGCGTGGTGTACTCACCTTCTCTTCAAGGGCCTCATTCTAGAGATAGGTGCAGGTCCCTGAGGTGGGACTTGCACCTATAAGGCATGGGGAGGGGGTGGGATATCCTAGCGATATGCCCCCAATGTATAAGATAGGCCAACCCCTTTAAGTAGCTCAAAATTATCCTTGGACAGAGCAGAGTAGATTTACAGCTGAGGACCTAAGTACTACAGTATGAAGTATCTGGCAATTAGGCCACCAGCTAAAAGTCACTTAAGGTTGTCCATGCCGAGTGGAAAGGTAGGTATACACGAGCGGTCACCGTCCATTACAATGAGCTGTTAGTTAGTGGTTTCCATATGGCCCCCATTGGGATCATAACAGCACAACCCATGCCTACCAGATACTTGATATAACAAACCTCCACTAGACAAACCCATGAACATTGGCTGATTTCTAGCGGTTTGGTTCTATTGGGGAGAATACATGTAGGAGGTCCTTTGCAGAGGGAATTGGCAAGTAGATACCAGATAATACATGAGCACAAGTGACATCAGTAGTAAACCAGCACGTGTTCAGCTTCCACCTCACTGGGAGCTATAGTACAATAAGGACTTTGTGGTGGTTGTGCTCCTCTGTGCCGAGAGCAAATGCAAATACAGAATCGTGGAAATGCTAAGGTTATCGATTTTTGGTAAATTATTAACATGAGAAAGGGCAAGCGAAATATAGGACACAATGCCCAGTGAGGAACCAAAGCATTACCATCGTACATTACAGGGGGTCATAGAGTTTAAACAACTTGTTGGATTGTGGAAAAAAAGGCAGATAGCAGGAGAAGGGCGGAAGGAGGGGGATCGCTGCTGGGAGTTCCTAATTGTGGAAGAGGTTTTCAACTCATGTCCTCAACACTGTTTCAGGGTTCTTGCCTTGAGCTCAGTACAGCTCAAGGTATTTGAAAGATTCCTTAGATGGATCTATGGGGGAGAGGTATTGTTCTCTATTAAAGAGACACAGCTATGTATAGAGACTTCTTTTTCGGGCAATGCTCCATGAGGGAAAAAAAAAAAAAAAGTATCCAAATTAAAGGGATTCTGTCAGCAGCATTTCACCTATTGAGTTATTTATACCATCGGATTCGGCCAGTTATAAGCAGTTCTAAATTGTAATTGTTATAGGTCACAGAGGCAGTTTTTGTGTAAAAAAAAAACGATTTTTAGTAGCTGTCACTCACTGTTAATAAGGAGCCCAAGGGGAGTTGCCAACCGTTGCAGGAGCCCGGCGATTCCTTGGAGCCCAGGCACGCCCACCTACTTAATATTCACTTCACTGACTCGCTCAGTGAAGCTTCGGCGCGGACGAAATCCCGCGCATGCGCAGTACATCAGGAGAGGCCAGTGCCCGCAGACTGAGCGAGTCAGTGAAGTGAATATTAAGTAGGTGGGCGTGCCTGGGCTCCAAGGAATCGCCGAGCCCGGGCTCCTGCAACGGTTGGCAACTCCCCTTGGGCTCCTTATTAACAGTGAGTGACAGCTACTAAAAATCAGTTTAACACAAAAAAATGCCTCTGTGACCTATAACAATTACAATTTAGAACTGCTTATAACTGGCCGAATCCGATGGTATAAATAACTCAATAGGTGAAATGCTGCTGACAGAATCCCTTTAAAGGGGTTCTCCGAGTTATAAATATTGATGACCTATCCTCAGGATAGGTCATCAATATCAGATCGGCAGGGGTCCGACACCCGGCACCCCCTGCCGATCAGCTGTTTGAAGAGGAGGCGCGTGCCGTATCAGCGCTGCCTCCTCTTCAGTGTTTACATGCTGGCCGACTCGGGGGTAGTGGTGAGCAGGTGTAATTACACCTCACTGCCCCATTCATTTCTATGGATAGAATCACTTCCATAGACTTGTATGGGAGCGATTCTTCCCATAGAAATGAATGGGGCAGTGAGGAGTAATTACACCTACTCACCACTACCCCCGTGTCGGCCAGCATGTAAACACTGAAGAGGAGGCAGCGCTGATACGGCGCGCGCCTCCTCTTCAAACAGCTGATCGGCGGGGGTGCCGGGTGTCGGACCCCTGCCGATCTGATATTGATGACCTATCCTGAGGATAGGTCATCAATATTTATAACTCGGAGAACCCCTTTAAGTAAAGTCAAACCAGCAGCGATCTTATGTGGTTCCTCATCAGTATGTGGCTGACATGAGATAATTTGCAAGCCTTCGTACACCACTGTGTCTCTTCAATAAGGAGAAGTACCACCCACACCCCCAAGCTCATCTAATCCACCAACCAGTATCCTGCTCTGTACAGAAGAAGGCCAAAAACCCAAAACTCTGTGATCCGCCAGAAACGAGCCAATTTGCAAACTGCTGTCCTCCAAAGTAAGAATCCGGACCTAAGTGTGTTCTTCTAGGGAATATACAAAAAGGTATCTCCCAAGAAAGAGAACCATCCCGCCAGCTCTAACTTTGGGAAGAAGCTCCCTACGAGTCAAGATCTGACCTTCCAACAGGCCTTGGGATTTGACATGGGAATATAGCCAGACCAGATACCCATCCATATACTTTTTTTTGGGTGCTTGCCCTTCATCGGTACGGAGCAGAATTCTGGCTGGCTTGACTCATAGTGGGCCACCTCCATTAGCTGGTGCCGGTGAGACGGTTCACTTTCTTGGGAGGTACCTCTTTGCATATACGTTTCCCAAGGAGCATTGCCAATAAGTCTTCATACCATGAAGTGCTTCTAGTAAGTCTCCATGGTCTCTTTAAGGAGATTCCGCACCCTGCCTGAGCTACTAGGAAATATACGGTAAGAGTCTTTCCAAACCATGAAGAAGTATATTCCCACCAGTTTTACATATACTTGCAATTCTTAAACCAACCATGTACCTACCGCCAGGATACGGGTTGTACCATCATAAAAGCAGATGATCAGATCAGGTCATTGTCCTTTTCTGCTCGTCAGATTTTCCACTACAGCAGCCAGTTCTCTACTAAAATCAGTGGAAGTTATGGAAAGACCGGTCGCAGCTGTGTGATGCCAATAGACCAGACCACCCATCCCCCCCCCATATTTACAACGAGCAGATACCTTTATTGCAGCTCGACTAATGACCTCACTGACAATAATAAGCAGATTACTGCCGTTCTCCCGAGATCCCCCATTAAATATTAACAAGGGCAGGTAAAGACCATGGTCGTTATTTTCCCGCAGACCCAATTTCCTCTCCTGTCCTACAGGCATTCACTGCAGAAAATAAACCTTGGAGAAATTATATCTTCAGAGGAATCTTCCTGAAATGTTTACAAAGCAAATATCACAAGTGGCACGAAGATCAGAACAGGACAAACCAGTCCCCTCAGCACGGGGCTGCAATGTCACCGGGAAGAGCGCCATGGGAGGCCGGTGGGGATCTGTGACGTCCTGACGGAGGAAGATCCTCAACCTGAAGGTTTACAGCTCAGATCTCCTGCTGCAAAACTACAACTCCCAGCATGCAAGCATCCTTCAGGAGTAGTAGTGGGCTACACTGCCGAACACTGACCTACCTTACCTTCATTAAGAATGAAGAGGCAAAGAACGAAGAGGAACTAGGTGTATTTATATGGTTCCTGTGAACGGTCATTCCCAACAACCTGGCCGTTTAAATGTGCCATTGATCACCTGATGAACGAGCGAAACGCACGTTCATCAGGTGATCCTGTCGTTCATGCAGGCACCACCGATCATGGCTTCTGAGTAGCTGATCGTGTGGTCTAAACAGCGATCTGCTGCTCGGAAACCATGAATCTATATGAGGACAAGGGATCCCAATAGCCATCCATGGTCACCATACTGTGGAGGAGATCACTGCATGTAAATCGCTTCACTGAACAAGCAGCCGACTGTCAGGAAGGAACGCTTCCTTCACAACAATCGGCCGCTTAGTCGGCCTGTGTAACTCCAAAAGGCCCCTCTCATGTCAGTGAATCATGGACGTGTGCTGTCCATGGTCTCCATTGACCACTCACATACCCATTGACTTTAACGTGTGTATTAATACATCAGTGGTGTTCCATGGCCGTGGGTCAATGGTGACACCACGGAGGCGTGCCCTAGATTTGTACGTGATTACGCGCATTATGGCATCCATGTTTAGTCTGTTGGTAGGAGATGCTCTGTATATTAATTTTCAGCCTAGAAGTGTCTAAGGGATACGGAAGACACACAGAGGGCAAAAAGGGACACATGGACCAACCACAGATACTTCACGGATGAACCACCGACCATCTTGTCATGGATGTCACATGAAAGTGACCTAACTTTAGTGTTAGTCACAGGGAGAACTGATAAGAAGCCAAAAACCTCAGCGATCATCACATCAATTTCTGAGAACCTTCTTAAACCCTAACATCAGGAGCTGCTTTGGGCTTTAGGTCTAATGGTGCTTTAAATACCCAAATCACATTCCACACATCCCTACAGAAGACCCCCCCTGGACAGCTGGTTACCACCAGTCAGGCTGAACTTGCCTCCTGGAATTTCTCCAGTATACATTGCGCAGCCAGGTTTTTAGGTTTTCCACTGCTGAACCGGTTTGTACGTACGGTCTAACTTTAAATGGAAAGTTCATTGTCTTCTGAACATCGGCATCCATAAAACTAATGGCGGGTTTACACGGGGCGATTGTGGGGCCCATTGTTAACCCACAAACATTAGCACAAACGCTCGTTCCCGATTATCAGCCTGTATAACGGTGCTGCAGATCACTCAATGAATAAGCAAACCGCTTCTTCAACGGGTGAAGTGATTGTTGATGCGGACATCTAAGTCATGGTTTCTGGGCAGTGGATTATGCTGTGTGAACAGGGATCTGATGCCCAGTAAAAAAAAAAAAAAAAA
This sequence comes from Rhinella marina, assembly GCA_900303285.1. NCBI lineage: Eukaryota > Metazoa > Chordata > Amphibia > Anura > Bufonidae > Rhinella > Rhinella marina. The sequence continues at coordinate 507,229 of ONZH01025936.1, forward strand.
AAAAAAAAAAAAAAAAAAAAAAAAGAATCTGTATGAAGACAGGCAAGGGCAGTAGCGATCTCTCGGCCCAGACACGCTCCGTTCCTCAATTTCCTGCCCGGTCGCATCGTGTACCTTTAAGCTGGAGACACCTCGAGTGACAACTTAGGCACCTTTCATACTAGCGTTTTATTTTTCCGGTATTGAGCTCTGTCATAGGGGCTCAATACCGGAAAAAAACGCTTCAGTTTTGCCCCCATTCATTGTCAATGGGGACAAAACTGAACTGAAGAGAATGGAATGCTCCTAAAAGCAGCATGCTGCGGTTTGCTCTCCGGTCTGGGCATCCGCACAAAGACGGATCCGGAATGTCCCCCAATGCAAGTCAATGGGGACGGATCCGTTCGGTGTGACAATAGTAAACTGATCCGTCCTCCATTTTCTTTCAATGGAGTTTATGACGGATCCGTCCCTTTACCTTTTCCCTGTCAGCTCCCTCCTCCCTCCAGCAGGTGGCACTGTGGTGAAACTTACCACTGTGCGCGCCGTCTTCCTCCTCGTCGCTGGGACAGTTCGGGAGCTGCAGGGAAAGGTAAGTCTAACCCCCCTCCTCAACACAGTGTCTTACATGTGTGGGGCCGGTGTGCGGTTCCGGCCCCACACGTGTACCTGTAGCAGCATGGATCCAACGGCACCCTTCACCTGCCGGATCCGTGCTGCCGCAAGTGTGAAAGAGGTTTTAGACATGGAATAAGGGGTACATTAGACATACAAATTAGAAGCATATCCGCCAAACCACTGTCCATCTCATGTGTACGGGGCGGTCGGGGGGGGGGGGGGGGTAGAAGACCATCAACACTATGATGGCTAACCTGTGGTAAAACTACAACTCTCGAGATGTACACTTGCTTGGCCGTTCTCAGAACTCCATAGAAATGAACAGAGCATGTTGGGAGTCGTAATTTCACCATAGCTGGAGTGCCAGGGGTTAGCCATCAGTGTTCTAACATAGTACTGCTTAAAGGGGCTGTCCAACCCTTTACATGACCTCAGGTTAGCCCATCAGTATCTGGCGGGGGTCTGACACCCTGCACCTCAGCCGACTGGCTGTTCTGCAGCAGCTCTGGAACTACACAGGTCCATCTGTGCTGCGAGCACTGACGTGAACAGGAACAGCACAGCAGTATCCAGCATCCTCCACTGCACAACAGGTTAGATAGTTCCAGCGTCACTGCAAAACAGCAGATCGGCAGGGGTACGGGATATCAGACCCTCACCAGACAGTGAGAAAAGGCAATCAATTGTAAAGGATTGGACAAGCCCTTTAAGACTAATAAGCGTCCATGGTTTCACCCGAAAATTTAAAGGGGTTGTCCAGGATTAGAAAAACAAAGCTGCTTTCTTCCACCCCCTGTTCATGGGCCGTGTCTGATATTACTGCTCAGCTGACGTGAATGGGGCAGAGCTGTAATACCGCACACAACCTGTGGACTGGGGTCACACTGTTTTTAGAAGGAAAAAAAGCCATGTTTTTCTGATCCTGGACAACCCCTTTAATTTTTTTCGGCCAATCCCAGGAGCCTTGTGGCCAGTGCACCTAGAAATATGCTTATCCTTCCTAGCATTTGGGTTGTTTCCCCATGGATGTGTGGAAGTTTACCAACGGGGGGAGAAATTAAAGGGGTTGTCCACCTTTGCTGTGCTTTTTTCAGCATGGCCACAGTGGTGAGCATACTTACCTCATCCCCGCTGCTGGGTTCCAGCCCCATCACTGCCCCTATTATACACTGCTGGTCTTGGGTGTACCTACGTCATCGGCCTGTTTGACGTGGGTCACATGACCGCCCCAGTCAACGACTGCGCGCAGTGGTGATCTTCGTGGTGTCATCATCTGAAAGAATGCACATCAAAGCTGGACAACCCCTTTAAGGAATACACTTGTTGTATCTACTGCTTTAGTGGCCCATACCATTGTTTAATACCAGTGTGTTCTGCACTACCCCAGACTGGGGGAGGGGGGGAAAAAGCAGCCAGTCAGAAGATCGCAGCAAGTAATGACATCACTGAGGCATATGGCGTTCCTCTAGCCCCCAGGAGAACATTACTTTCTGGTGTATAGGTTGATGACACGGACATCTTGGATAGCAGCAAGTATTTCCTTTGAAGTCCACTCCAATGACCCCCCTGGTACAGATGATCTCTGGCATGTGCACTACAACGGTCTCCAGAAAATTCTCCAAAAAAAGTCACTTTCTTCAAATCCCAGGCATTAAAAATCTGCTGCAGAAGCCAAACTTTTTGTTTTTTTCACCACGTACACAGGAAAGTTCTCGCCGTCAGCCAGCGACGAGAGAGAGCTCCAAGAAAGATTCACCGATGTCCTACAATCCATGTAATAAGAGGAAAGGGAAAAAAAAAAAAAAAACCACACAATAAGACGTAGCCGTTTCCCTGGGACGTAGGGGGGGGGGGTCGCCGGCATCTAGTAGCAGCAGGAGCGGTCACACAATGGACTGCCGCTGAGACGTTTTCAGATGCAACTAATAACAACGCTCCCCGAAACACGAGACGTCTCAGGGAAGATTTGATGGCGTTCAATACAAGTGCAGAAGAAAGAGTCAGCCTTGTATACAGGCAACGGGACGGCATCTCAAGTGGGGGCCCCACCCCCAAATTAAAAGGTGGCCCCATTCTGACAAGTTGTAAGACATTTATCTTCTGATCTGGATGACAACCATCACTTCTACCAGTACAACGCCCAGAATGGTTGTCACCTGGTTTACATGCTGGTCGCACCTGCCTAGTAATACATGCTGCATCTCCGGCCCCCACCATATAAATAGGTGCTATCCTTAGCGAGCCACGAGTGGTGTCCAAAGTGGTAGTCACTCAGCTTTCCCCCCCAAACTTTGAAGGGGTTGAACAAGATTAGAGACACGTGACCGCTTTCCTCGAGGAGCCGCACCACACCTGTCCATGAGGTAAACCCTATTGAAGTGAATGAAGCGGAGATGTAATTCCACACACGACCTATGGACAGGTGTGGCGCTGTTTTCAGAAGAAAGCTTCCACACGTAATCGCAGCGGTGTGCTGTCCCTGGTCCCCACAGATCCATTGACTTTAATGTGTGTATTTACACATCAGTGCTTTTCGTGGGACCAGTGTTGACACGCCCCATTTTTGTCCGTGATTACAGATCCTCCACGCACACGATAGTCTATGGGTTCTTGAAAACCATGGGCACAACGTCGATACCACCCGTGCATTGGTAGGAGATGCTCTACAAATTAAGGCATGCACGTGGAATACGGATGACACACGGAGGGCAAAAAAACGGACACGTGAACCAAACACGGATCCTTCAGGAACATCAGCTTGTCACGGATATGGACCTGCAAAAGAGGACTTTATTCTTAGGGCTTATTCACACGACCGTATTTACGGTCCATATCCGATCAACATTGTTCGCACATTTATCCATTTTAACGGGATCAACAGAACATCGCGTCCGCAAAAAAGATGGAATGTGTCCTATTCTGGTCTGTTTTGCGGACAAGTATAGCCATTTCTAACATAGGGAGTAACGTGCGGGACCGTATAACACGTAACGCACAAGGCCGATATCCGTGTTTTGCAGATCCGTAATTTGCAGTGTGTTGTGTGAATGGGCCCTTACACTGGACAACCCCTTTAACAACCTAATGGATTTTTCAGACAGAACCAAAATATTTTTCTAAATCTGATACAAAGTTTCCTTGTTTCCTTCAAATCCGCTACATTGTATCAAGAAGGGCGGAGACTTTAGAGCAGAAGCTTCCAACACTAAAAGGCGAATGGGCTTCTCCCGGTGTAAATAAAGTTGATCAACTTTGAAGAAAAAAAAAAAAAAAACTTCACACAAAGCTATATCAAGGATCCGATATATTGGCCACTGTATAATGAACGTGGATACGATGGGGGAGGTGTGCGTCAATGGAAGGAGCAGTCGTTACTCTTGGCAACCAATCCGATAGAATGACAGGAGGGATCCGATCGGATGCCACGGACGATTACAGAAATGGGGAAACGCAACACCCCGGCCGAGCGCCTAACGCTGGGAACATATGTTTGCAGCCAGCAGATTTTCCGTCTGGTTTCCGCCCATCTGGAGCGATAACAGACGGATCCGGAGAAAGTGGCGGAGAACTGAAGGGGTTATTGAAATGTGGAAACCAGCAGCAAGGCTTTGTGCTTCTGCTGCTTGGCTGGAGATGCTGGAAACAGACAATGAGGATTCTGTGTGCGGAGCCCACACCATTGGATGTTCCCCTGCCCAGAAGCCGTGAGGTAATGCCCCTGGAATGTCATGGGGGGGGGGGGGGGGGAAGGGGCGGTAGAGGGGGAAGGGGGGGGGGGGGTGAAAAGTGATTTTTTTTTCCCCCCTACTGAATTTTCCCAGACTACGGAGGCAGGGCGAAATTACCATCCAGCAGACAGCAACACCTTCTCCATCACTGAGCCCTACTTCTGCATGACGTCTCCAAGGGCAATTTTGCAAAAAAAAACACTTAAAAAAAATTCAAGCGACATGCAGACGCTGCTTGCTGACGTTACAGATTTTTTTTTTTAAAGAGATTCCAAAGAGCAGAAGGATCAGAGGCTGCGGATCAAAGGGCTCCAACCGTACAAGACGATTCCCAGAACGGAAAAAAAAAAAAAAGTTATGTTTGTCGAGAAGAAATTAAAGGAAACTTTGAAAACTTTTTCACTTGAGTCAAATCCCTAAACAAAATGGATTCGCCCCAATTTCTATGTTTTCACCCGCTGAGCTGAGCTCTGCTGCGTCACAGACGGGTAGGATTGTCTTCTCTTCCATGTCCTCCAGGCAGTATAAAAAAACAAATAAAAAGTTGCTTTTTTTTTTTTTGGGCAAATATAAAAAAAAAAAAAGTAATAAAAGGGTTAACCTGTAAATGGATGCTAGGAAAGTCATCCAGAATGTGGAGGAAGAGCCTACAGAAATGACAACAACCCTCATCGTGTTATCAGATTGCAGAACTTGTTTGGAGGACTTTGGTGGAGTCCAATAGATTGGCTATAGTATTGATTAGGGGGCTCCTTACTGACTGTTTCCCTGGGGCATCTATTGGCAGCTGCAGGAGGGGGGAGCTGAGCCCACACCCCACTGACTGCTGAGTCTGCATGGATCACGGGGGGGAATGAATAGACTGCTGTGGAACTACTACTCCCAACATGTGCACGGTTGCAAACATGAACCAGGTCTTTACCATAAGGAGCTGTTTTTGTATAACGGTTCTATAGTCTGGCAGTTACCTTGTTCTTGACCTCCGCGGAGAGTCCGTAGGCCGGTCCTCTGTTGAAGTTGGCCATGTCTCCTGCCCTTGTCTGTGTAAAGCCCGGGGTTCACTTATTTCCCAGCGGCTCCGGCGACGACACTGAACCGGCGCGAACAGAACCTTCTAGTCTCTGCTCCCGACAAGGGATCGCGAGGGGGCGTGCCCTCCAGCAGATAGGGGCGTGGACGTTCTCTCCAGAGGGACGAGGCGCCTCTGCCAATCGGAGCCGAGGACTTGCTTGAGAGGGGCGGGGAATGAAGTGAAAGCGCTCTCCGATTGGTCAGCGCCTCAAGCAGAGATTGCGGGATTGTTTGCTGGAATGAGACTTTCCTTCATTAACCTCTCAGCGCCCGGTGTGGATTGGCTGGTTTCGGCCGCTTGTCCCTCTGAGGCTTTGAAGGCTGAGCAATTGCTGACAGTACAATGTGAACTGGTGACAGCAAGAATGTGCATGTGGGAGAGATTTATCAAAACTGATGTATAGGGAAACTGGCTTAGTTGCCCATAGCAACCAATCAGATGACACCTTTCATTTTCTAAAGAAGCTCTGAAAAATGCAAAGTGGAATCTGGTTGGTTGCTATAGGTAACTAAACCAGTTTTGAATAAAACTCCCCTAAACTGTGTCCTAAAATTCAGTCCAGACTAAATCCCAGCTCCATTTCAGTTTTAGGCCTGGGGCACGCGGCAATATTCCAGATTCATGTTGTAAGGATTTATGATAGGGGCATATTCACACCACCGATGACTTTCAACCAGCATTGTGGCGTGTTTACTGCACCACAATCCACATGAAAATGGAGTGTGGTCTGCCATTGTTTTTAGAAGTATGGAGGATACATGCAGCAGCCATGTGACCCGTGTCAATCCGGATGTTGACACCGGGAGAGCGGCAGCAGAAGGGAGGGGGAGCGAAGGAGTTGGAACCCATCAGCAGGAAAGCAGTAAATATGATTTCCTCCACAGGTCCAGCCATGTGTGGCCTCCGAGGGTAAATAATCCAGAAGCCATAATCCCTGCAAAAATTGCGGCGGGTAGCCACATGCAGATTAGTGGCATTGAATGAGATACATGGCATTGAATGAGGGTCACACACAGATTTATGTGGTGTTTTTTTCATTTCTCAGTGTCCCATAGAGTCTAATGGGCCCCGCACTGGACCAGAGGTGAAACCTAAAGCCCCTGGTCCCCAGTGTAAGGCTACATTCACAAGGGCGTTGCCATAGAGTTAAATGGAGCAACAGTGGACATGCACAACCACTGCTTTATTCACATGGGGAAACGGGGCCCCATTCTCGTGATCAGTTTTCCCATTGGTTAGCCCCTGTGGGTCAGTCAATTATCCCAAATCCTATGAGTAGGGTTGTGGGAAAACCCCTTTAATTCATGTGACCATAGGAGCCAAGGAACTGTTGAAATAATAAATACGCCCAGGTAGGGCTGCGTTCACATTTGCACAAATTATGACAATAAGGTAGGTTACCCTATATTATCCGTCACAATGACCGACCCCCATTAAAGTCAGTATGGTCCGACAGGCGGAGTCGGTATTTGTCATGTGACAGATTCAGTGCTTCTTTTGTTTTTTTGGGGGGTTTTTTATATGTTTTTCAGTTTCTAGACTGGAAAAGAAAAACAGAAAATCCGCTGCAGATCTGAACCTAGCCTAAGCCAAATGTGGATATGTATTGAGAATTTGCTGGTCATGCTGGTCCCTCGTCAGTGTATTTCGTCAAAATGTACACGTAGGGCAGAGACCCCATACAACACTTGTCATGTGTCCCCACACTCCATAGAGCAAGGGGTCAGCAACCTCCGGCACTCCAACTGTTGTCAAACTACAACTCTCAGCAAGCCCCGTTCACTTCTATGGGTGTTCCGAGAACAGTAGAGCAAGCGTGCATGCTGGGAGTGGTAGTTTCACCACTGCCTGCCACAGAGGTTAGTGGAAATCACCAATCACAAAAAAGCCGCCTCGTACCTCAGGCATGGGGGTGTACAGGGACCCGTGTGACAGTGGATTATATAAAGCTGCACCTAGGCAGTTTATACTGCTCCTCCACCTCCCAAACTGTGTATGATATTATTACCGCAGTGAAAAGTAAAAGTGCAAGGTCGTCAGCCGCATTAATCCCTGGGACCGGCTCGTCAGACTCCCTTTTGTTCTGGGAGGAGGGGTGCGCAGTAGTTTGTGAAGCCAGTGGATGAAAAGGACCCATCAAAGGAAATTTCCCTTTAAACAAGTGGATGCAGTTCACTGTGATCGTCCCAGAGAATCCAGTTCACATCCCTGCCGCTGACATGACTCCATCCAGTACGGGTTCCACCCATGTGCAGTTGTGTTACTGAGGAGAATGGCAGGTGGATGCGCGGGATGAGCTGTCACTGACTCACCTGCATTGATTAGGATTTCTCACCAGGGTCATTCAGTTCACTCCATTGTCACATCATTGTTTCACAATTACTTTGTTGCAGTAAGAGAGGCGCGCAATTTGCTAAAAGAGCCCCACGCAGGGGGAGGACATCATTGTAATGAACAAAGCACTGAGGACTGGGGCCGAACAGACGATCAATCAGATCAATGGGTTGTGATCCCCCGACACCCAGATATTCATATAGGATAGAAATAAGGAGACATGGAAGCTGGGGACATTTATTAGGTTCGGACCAGATGCCTCAATCCAAGGCTGCCATATTAGGAGCTGATTCATAGTATCGTTTTCAAGAGCTGAAATCCTTTAGCACTCTAGATGCTGTGAAACTTTAACTCCCAGCATGCACTCTTACTCTTCTGTTCTTTAAAGGGTTATTCCCATCATTGACAATAAGAGCATATCGCTAGGATATGACCCCATTGTCTGATAGGTGTGGGTCCCACCACTGGCACCTGCACCTATATCAAGTACTGAGCACCCAAAGTGAAGGAGGGTGCACTGCTCATGCGCAGCTGCCCTCCATTCATTTCTATGGGGCCGCCGAAAATAACCAAGCACTGGCTCGGCTATTTCCGTCGGCTCCATAGAGATGAATGGGAGTGGTGGCCGCGCATGTTCCGTGCGCTCCCATTCATTTCTGCGCCTGGTGGTGGCTGGACCCGCTCCCCGCTTCGTTCTCGATATAGGTGCGGGTCCCAGCGGTGGGACCCGCACCTATAAGACAATGGGGGCATATCCTAGCAATATGCCCCCATTGTCTAAGATGGAAATACCCCTTTAAACTCTGAAGGAAGTGAAAGGAGGATTCTGGGAGTTGTAGTTTCCAAACAGCTGGAGTGCTGGAGGTTGGTCATAGACCACCAGTCTATTCATTTTCTCTCTTACCAACCCAAAGATAGATGTTGGTTGCAATCCCTACCCTGACTGCCATGCAGATAAACTGAGATACGAGATACTTTATTTTGTTGTTTAAGGGCTGATGCACATGACCGTATCCAGATTGCAGTCCGCAAATTGGCAGCAATCTGCATGGAAGGTCCAGAGGGGTGTTACCAGTTGGGGACGTGTCCCTGCACAGACTGACACTGGCAGCACTGATGGATAATGCGCCCCCCAACTGTTAACATCTAGATCAGGGATGCTCTTTTAAAACTACAACTCCCACCATGCCCTGCTGTAGGCTGATAGGTGTAGGCTGTCCGGGAATGCTGGGAGATATAGTTTTGCAAGAGCTGGAGGGTTGAACATGATCTAGATCGTTATGTGTTGCAGACTGCTGGCAGTTCATGCATAAGCTTCTAGTAAGAATAATAAACGAATGTCACAACGTATGGAAAGATGCTCCAGGATTGTTATTATGTAGCACATGTAAGTGGTTACTAAAACGGGACAGGTCCCTTAATAGAAAACTGGAGGAGATTTGGTTACATACTTTTTAGCACAACCACCAGATATGGAGATGAGAACCCATTTCCTGGTGAATCCAGAAGTAAAGCGAGGAAGAAGAAGGGTTAAACCTGAGGATTCTCAATTTGACTACATTGGAGGATTTTTATAGAGGTCTGAGCAAGGGAGGCCTGACAACTGCCCTTGGATATGGGGGTGCAACAATGTTTCTAATGGGGCAGAAATAAAGTTTAGGTCTTGTTGCCCTTGAAGGGCATCTGTCAGCAGATTTCTACCTATGACACTGGCTGACCTGTTACATGTGCACCCGGCAGCTGAAGGCATCTGTGTTGGTCCCATGTTCATATTTGCCCGCAGTGCTGAGAAAAATTATGTTTTATTATATGCAAATGAGCCTCTAAGAGCAACGGGGGCGTTGCCGTTACACCTAGAGGCTCTGCTCTCTCTGCAACCTTGCCAGGCAGTGTAAATGTGATCACAATTCCGATATACAACTCCAACACTTGCTTGGCTGTTCTTGAAACTCAAATAGAAGTCAAAGGAGGATGCTGAGAGTTATAGTTTCAAAGCAGCTGGAATGTCAGAGGTTATTGATCCCTGATCTAACCCATCACCAGGTGTCTAGGATTACACAACCTACCCAGCAGGGCGGATCTTGGAGGGTGGGTGTGCAAAGGGGCTTTTTGACCCGAGTACAACTATCACCCCCCTGCACCTCCCGTAGCTTTGCCCGTGGCCCTGGATCTCCTTCATCCACCGCAGCTCAGTGGCCTGTATAGATAGTAGGAAGATAATCAGCTGTAATGAGCAGATATTTGATCATTTCTAATAAGCATGTTCCAGGTGTAACATGTTATTATATGTGATGATAATTTATCATGGCGATGACTTTAACACGTTGCTCCTGGGGCGTGCACAGAGGCATTTGGCCTATTTCCTAAGAAACGGAGCACATGACTGCTGCAGCAAGTGAGGAATGCAGATGCCCTACGTGCCGGCCATTAGTATTCAGGAGCCACAATGTATAGCTCAGAGCTGCTGCACGGTTTACATTCTCAGTGCCCTACAGAAGGAGCATTTATTTTGTCAGATTACACCAATTTCAGCAGATTTGCTAACAGTCCCCAGTCCTCGTTCCTCGGGTGATGTGCGGTACCTTTACACAGGCAGATTACTGGGAACGAGCGTTCATAATAACTTTCATTCTCAATAATCTGCCCATGAACCTGCCATTAAAGACGCGACAGGAGCAGACCTCATTGACTTCTATGTGAGCTGTGCAGAGGTCAGGAGGGAGTAGATAAGCTGTGATATCACCTATAGTGAATGGTGGATCCTGTGTAGAGATGAGCGAACGTGCTCGAAACGAGCACTGTACCGCTCGGCTCCCCTGCGGAGGAGGACGGAAGCGGCTGCCTGCGCCCATGCGAGTGCAGGGGAGCCGAGCGGTACAGTGCTCGTTTCGAGCACGTTCGCTCATCTCTAATCCTGTGTTATCTGTCATTGTCATCCTGCCTGTGATGATAATGACGTCACTACTAAAATGTTACCTGGACAGGATAGAAAGTCTAATGACCTCTGCAGAAACTGCATGATTTTAGGGGGGAGAAGGGGTGTTTGTCTTTTTTAAATATGGGTAGTGATATGGAAAATGAAAACAAAATTTTCTAAAATATTCTGTTGAACATAAAAAAAAAAACATGATTTAAACAATAGGTTATTTTCTGGTGACACATTAAAATCTACTCCACATATCAAGTTATATGCAGATTTTCTTGCAGAAAATGTCCACAGCGTGTTGATGTGATACGTCAAGCTCTCATCTGCTGTGCTCCTAGTATAAACGCTGCAGATTTTCCGCACGTTAGTCCACTGCAGAAAATCTACAGAGTATATGCCACATGGCCGTGCCCCCCTTACACAACCCAAAACCTGGACTGTCTTACAAGGCATCTGTCAGCAGATTTGTACCTATGACACTGGCTGACCTGTTACATGTGCACTTGGCAGCTGAAGACATCTGTGTTGGTCCCATGTTCATATGTGCCCACATTGCTGAGAAAATGAAGTTTTAATATATGCAAATGAGCCTCTAGGAGCAACGGGGGCGTTGTCATTACACCTAGAGGCTCTGTTCTCTCTGCAACTGCTGGGCCCTCTACACTTTGACAGGGACAGGTGTGATGACGTTTATACTGCCTGGCCCTGTCAAAGTGCAGAGGGCAGTTGCAGAGAGAGCAGAGCCTTTAGGTGTAATGACAATGCCCCCATTGCTCCTAGAGGCTCATTTGCATATATTAAAACGTCATTTTTCTCAGCAATGCGGGCACATATGAACATGGGACCAACACAGATGCTTTCAGCTGCCAAGCGCACATGTAACAGATCAGCCGGTGTCATAGGTACAAAACTGCTGACAGATGCCCTTTAAAGAGAATCTATGACCAGAAACAGGCTGTTTTATTTAAAAGTAATCATTGGTGCCCTAAAATGAAATATTTTTCAAAAGATGAGTCTAAAAAAATGCACAAAATAATCTTATTGTATAGGTCTTGTGAGTGATAGGTAAATGATCCGATTCCCTGATGAGTCAGGACTGAGCCTCTTGGTTAAGTGATTCTGACATCCCCACAAGCAAGAAGTTCGGACCCAACGCTGCCAGGAGCCAGTCAGATACAGCGAGTTAAAAATGACATTATTTTAATTCATTCATAATTAGAAAATATTTCTTTTGAGGGGCTAATAATTTATAGAATAAACCCTAACTCTTTTCCAGGTTTTTCATACACTAAAGAATGAAAAAGAAAACACTCTCTTCTCTGAAAAGCATCCTGAGGATCACACCTGTTTAAAGAGGACCTTTCACGGATTTGAATTACTGTAGATAAATACCTCTTGTCCCGGGGTACCCCCCGCTGATGCTGCCACTCTGCCTAGTTTTTTAAAATACAGCTCCTACTCCCCGCTGTGCCCGCCTGTAGTTTTCGCGCATCGGTACAGGGAGGAGGAGACGCCGGCATTTCTCAATGGGCGTCTCCTTCTCCCTGGCTGTGCCGCGATCCAATCACAGCGGAGAGCGTCACAGCCAGGGAGAAGGTGAGGTTTTTTTTTCTCCCTGGCTGTGACGCTCTCCGTTGTGATTGGATCGCGGCACAGCCAGGGAGAAGGAGACGCCCATTGAGAAATGCCGGCGTCTCCTCCTCCCTGTACCGATGCTCAGTATTTACATACTGAGCGCGAAAACTACAGGCGGGCACAGCGGGGAGTAGGAGCTGTATTTTAAAAAACTAGGCAGAGTGGCAGCATCAGCGGGGGGTACCCCGGGACAAGAGGTATTTATCTACAGTAATTCAAAACCGTGAAAGGTCCTCTTTAAATGAAGCAGATATACATAGGGGGTCATTTATCTTTTGATATCCCCTGCCGGAGGAAACGGCTATGATGAGTTGCAGACCTTGTCATAAAATAGGGACATCCTTCAGCAGTCCGTGCACTTGGAGTAGATTTTCGTCATAATTTACACCTGTTTCCAGGAGTAAATGTTACTGATTTGCCCTATCATGCCCCCATCATTTCCCAGTGGCAAGGACAGCGTAAATACGCCTTTGTGAAAAAATTTTGGAGATACTATCTCCCCTTAGGGAGAGTGTGCCTTAATCGGCATGAGGAGACTTAGAGGACATACATGTTCCTCTGGAGTTCTGGGAAGAAAGGGATGCAAATGAGCTCTTAACAAGCTCCTCCTCTAAGTCAATGTTTGACCCTTTAAACAGGCCTTGAGACATGACTCGGATATTAAATAAGCCAGCACCTCATCTGCAAACAGCTGTTTTGGGGTAATTGCCCCTCTTCTGTGCAGAGCAGAGAGTAAAGTCTGGATTTGGGGGATACTATCTCTCCTTGGGGAGAGAGCACCTTAATCAACGTGAGAAGACTTATAGGCCATACATGCTCCTGTGGAATTTTGGGAAAAAAGGGGATGCCTTGCAACTTTATTTTATGCCAAACTGGCGTTAGTAAATGACCCCCATTGTTTTTTTTTCTAGTTCACTTCCAGTTAAAATATCATTGTCAGAAAAGCTCTACAGAAATAACATTTCTTCTAGGTGTAAGGTAACAGTGATTCAGCAAAGTGTCACGTCTCCATGAAAACACGCAGACACATATGAAATGTCTACAACAGCGGAGTGTGACCTCATACGTCTCCTTGTATGGCAGTCGGGAATGTTCCTTCACCTGATTAATGGCTTTACCACTTGACCTTTTTAACATCTTGAAATCCTCACTGAGGGATTTTTCCTCTTTCTTCCGGTGAAGACAATGCAAAATTTATATAATGTTCATCTGGTTAAAAATCAAGGCATGTATTACTGCCAGGCTTGAAAGAATCAAGGTTCAAATCCTAGATCTGAAGGCAATTTGTTCAAAAATGTTGAAATGCTGTTTCCGTCAGATTTCCAAAATTTGGCCTGGTCCTTAATGTGAAAATCGGCAATGTCCTTAAAGTGATAACAATGAAGTTTTTTAATGAATCGACTTCAGATCTATGATCAGAAGCTCGATTCACTGCACCTACTTGAAGAGGACCTGTCCCCTCTCCTGACACGTCTATTTTAGTAACTACTTACAGTGCCTTGCGAAAGTATTCGGCCCCCTGGAACTTTTCAACCTTTTGCCACATTTCAGGCTTCAAACAAAAAGATATAACATTTTAAATTTTTGGTGAAGAAGAGGGTCACAATTGTGAAGTGGAACGAAATTTATAGGATCATTTAAACTTTTTTTGTAATAATAAAACTGAAAAGTGGGGCGTGCAAAATTATTTGGTCCCCTTGCATTAATACTTTGTTGCGCCACCTTTTGCTGCGATTACAGCTGCAAGTCGCTTGGGATATGTCTCTTTCAGTTTTGCACATCTAGAGACTGAAATTCTTGCCCATTCTTCCTTGTAAAACAGCTCGAGCTCTTTGAGGTTGGATGGAGACGTTTGTGAACAGCAGTTTTCAGCTCTTTCCACATATTCTCAATTGGATTCAGATCTGGACTTTGACTTGGCCATTCTAAGACCTGGATACGTTTATTTTTGAACCATTCCATTGTAGATTTTGCAGAATGGTCCTGTATTTGGCTCCATCCATCTTCCCATCAATTTTAACCATCTTCCCTGTCCCTGCTGATGAAAAGCAGGCCCAAACCATGATGCTGCCACCACCATGTTTGACAGTGGGGATGGTGTGTTCAGGGTGATGAGCTGTGTTGCTTTTACGCCAAACATATCGTTTTGCATTGTTTCCAAAAAGTTTGATTTTGGTTTCATCTGACCAGAGCCCCTTCTTCCACATGTTTGGTGTCTCCCAGGTGGCTTGTGGCAAACTGTAAACGAGACTTTTTATGGATATCTTTGAGAAATGGCTTTCTTCTTGCCACTCTTCCATAAAGGCCAGATTTGTGAAGTGTTGGACTGATTGTTGTCCTATGGACAGACTCTCCCACCTCAGCTGTAGATCTCTGCAGTTCATCCAGAGTGATCATGGGCCTCTTGGCTGCATCTCTGATCAGTCTTCTCCTTGTTTGAGATGAAAGTTTAGAGGGACGGCCGGGTCTTGGTAGATTTGCAGTGGTCTGATACTCCTTCCATTTCAATATGATCGCTTGCACAGTGCTCCTTGGGATGTTTAAAGCTTGGGAAATCTTTTGGTATCCAAATCCGGCTTTAAACTTCTCCACAACAGTATCACGGACCTGCCTGGTGTGTTCCTTGGTCTTCATGATGCAGAATCCTGAGACTATCACAGAGCAGGTGCATTTATACGGAGACTTGATTACACACAGGTGAATTCTATTTATCTTCATCAGTCATTTAGGACAACATTGGATCATTCAGAGATCCTCAATGAACTTCTGGAGTGAGTTTTCAGAACTGAAAGTAAATGGGCCGAATAATTTTGCACGCCCCCCTTTTCAGTTTTATTATTACAAAAAAAGTTTAAATGATCCAATAAATTTCGTTCCACTTCACAATTGTGACCCACTTGTTGTTGATTCTTCGCCAAAAATTTAAAATGTTATATCTTTTTGTTTGAAGCCTGAAATGTGGCAAAAGGTTGAAAAGTTCCAAGGGGCCGAATACTTTTGCAAGGCACTGTACATTCCCAGTGTAATCTATTCTTATGACTCTGTGTTGTGCCATTCATTTACTATTCCTTCTAAAAGCTATGAATTAATTACTAGCAGTTTGCAATGAAGGTCCAGATGGGTGACCCTGCACAGTCTAACACAGGCAGCACTGATTGGACCGGTAACACCCATCTGGACCTTCATTGCAAACTGCTGGTAATTCAAACATAACTTCTAGCAGGAATAATAAAGGGATGACACGTCATAGAGTCACAGAAATAGGTGCTCCAGAATTGTTATTACATGGGGGATGCAACAAGTAGCTAAAACAGACATCAGGGGAGGGGACAGGTCCTCTTTAACAGATTTTGGGTCTTGTACTAGTAAATGGTTTTTTTTTTATTGTGTGGAGTTCTCCTTTAAAGGGTCACTTGGACCCCTGACTACTTTTTCTTCAATGCCTCACCTGTCTTTAAATTGAAGGTAAAAGGCGGCAAATGCCCTGTGGACCCTAGCATGGCGATCATTTATTCTCATGATTGGCCGAAACTTCACGATCACATATTAATGGCATATCCTAGCCTTCTAGTTTTACTAGCCATCGTACGGGTTTATATATGCAAATATTTGGCCGTATGAAAAGGGCAGAGAGGTTAATGGCTTTCCTGGTACAAAGTCTGTATCTGAATGACTGAAGAGAAGCAAAATCAAAGTTTGGATTGGTTTAGTCAAAGGGGGTTATTTACTAATAGGAATACGTCTATGTTGTGCATATTTGTGGCGCAGATTGCAGACTTTTCCCTGCTCAGGCCAGGTCTAAAAAAGTGGGCGGGGAAAGGGGATGGGCTAGTACGACCATCTCATTCATCATTTTCTACGCCTGTTCTACGTCCATTCACACATCCGCATTTTGCGGAACAGATGCGGACCCATTCATTTCAATGGCACCGCAAAAAATGCGGACAGCATTCAGTAAGCTGTCCGCATCCGCAGTTCCGTTCCGTTATGCGGATCCGCAAAAAAAATAGAGCATGTCCTACTATAGTCCGCAAATTGTGGTCCGTGGTCCTATTGTAGTCAATGGGTCCGCAAAAATGCGGATGACATGCGGAGAGCTGCAATACGTCATCCGCAATTGCAGATCTTCGAAAACGGAACGTAAATCTGGAAAGAAAAAATACTGACGTGTGAATGGACCCTAAATGTAAAACAGCAAGGGAGCTGGCGTAGACTTAGAGGCCGGCGCCCCCACATAACTCCGGCGGATCCACTGCCAGCGCAGGGCCCTATTAAGACCGGCTTCTAAAACTTTGGTCTTTATAAATGACCCCTAAAGTCTTGACTTGAACCCTAGAGAGAGCTAAAATTCCTCTATGGGCTGATATCCAATTATGGGCCGGATGGCACTGCAATTATCACAGGTAAAGTCATATCTCAGGTTCCATTTGTCCATTTAGTGGCAACCGAGGATGTCTGGAAGGGGTACACACATTCCCACTGTACGTATATTTTTATGATTCTTTCTGGTACTCTACGGCTTTTATCTTGGTGGAAGAGAGATGATGTAGCCTACAGAAACGGTGGTGACTGTCAATGACGTTCCTACTGATCGTTCTCCAAAAATGTCTTTAGGCAGAACATGAAACTGCCTCCCAATTACTGAAGCTTTTAACCATATCCCATGAACCATAACCTGTGACCTCCTCAGTGACAAGGATGGACATTGTGTATTCTTCCCAGAACCTGGTGGAAATGGGACGGATTAAACCTTTGAAGAATCTTGGGTCTTCTCCAGACTTGTCTATCACACAACCTCCAGGACCTCCCAAATTTATGGTGGACTTTGAGGATCTCTGCATCATGTGTCTATTACGGTAGTGTTTTTTTTTTTGTCTCAGAGTATGATATCAAAAGAGACTGAACAGATAATGGTATTAAAAGCGGTGGAAGCAGCTAAACGAGGTGACTGTTCCAGATATGTCAGAGCACCAGAACTAGACATTATTAGTCATGGTCCTGATTTCAGTGAAGTTTAATTCTTCATAACCTACAGTGAAGATCCCATGTACATGTTAAGAATAAGTGACCGGTCAGACCTGACTCGTAATTTGTCGGACAGTCTATGATGACTCACAGACTTGTCACTCCGACGTACCCCAGGAGCAGGTTCATCGTCTGGATTACACTAGTTTATACTACTGCAGGTGTCAAGAAACACTAAGGAATTTTCTACAAAAGTAGTCATTACTTAAGTTATAGCCCTGAGGCCTGTAACAGCAGCTGATCCCTGAAGAACACTCAGACAGTGTTTGCCATGCTCGTGGTATTGTGATATTTTTTGGAGATTCTGTAATTAAATGGCGGCTAGACATACGGTAGCTTATATGATTATTTTATGAATCTAAAGGCCCTTTTACACGAGCCGATTATCGTTCAAATAATCGTTCAAACGTTCGGATTTGCACGATTATTGTTGCGTATAAACACGGGTAACGATTTAACGACGAACGAGATTTCGTTCGCTTCTCGTTGATCGCATCTTTTGTCCCGCCAATAAATTAATCGTTCATCGTTCGAAAAATCTTCCAGTTTAAACGAAAATCGTTTAGTCGTTGGCAGATGGTAATGGTAATGCTTATGGCAAGGAGCAAGGAACGATCGTAATAACGATTATAAAACGACCGAAAGTACGAAGATTGTGAACGACTTCTCTTTCAGTGTAAACGGTATTTACATTGCATCGTTCGATCGTTCATCTACGATCGCTAATACGATTTATCTTTCCGTGTAAAAGGACCTTTAGTCAAAAGGGTTGTTTGATGTCGTGATGGTGGTTCCTGATCGAAATCTCAAGATTAGGAGAGCCTCTAGAACAGCTCATGTTATGTCATGTGACAGTGACTTCTTTAAGATGCCTACTTGGAGTAAAGGGCACAGAACGTCCACTGTACAGCCACACGAAGCAGAGGTAAAGGGGTTTATGGGAGTAGCAGCAGCGGCCGTGCGAGGACCAGGAGCGGCTCGGGGAGCCCGGTAAGTAGAATCAGTGTGAGGGGCCCAGGTGTATGGGGGCCATTTCCAGCCTCGGATAACCCCTTTAATGACCTATCCTGAGGATTGGTCATAAATACTTTACTCTCAGAAACCCCCTTTAAGCGATGTTGTCATTCAGCAGCTCTAGGCACTCAAAAATGTCCCCCTATCCGTGATTCTGGTAGACAGTGACTTGAAGGTGATTTCATATTATTGATCAACTCATTATAGCAGTTACACATATGGCGGTTAGCGGTTTTTAGTAAAATCACCTTGTTTGCGGCATTTTATCTCTGTTTTTTCTCTTTTGCCAGATGTAAAATAACAACGCACAGAGATACCCTGCACGTTATAGATAGGAATCTGTTTTGCTCCAAAACTTACAAAAAGTGCTCCGTTTGGGACCTTCATGAAGGATGGACGGCTTTTTGCCTGAAGCATAAAAAGCGGCATTTCACTGTCCAGCCACCATTGATTCCAGCGGAGGGCCACAGGGATTTGGGTTTATCATTTCCATGTGACCAGGTCAGTTTAAAAACTTGAGGGAACTAAGTCCTCCTTCTGGAAGGTGTGAATGAAGCCTTAAAAGCATATTTACTGTGACAGACAGCAAGAAGAAGAAGTAGTACGGTATAAGTTTACACAGGCAGCTGCGCTTGGCACCATATATCCTATGATCCTCCTTTAATGTGGTTTTGTCATTCTCTGAAACAGCTTGTTCAATGTGTTTGCAGCTGATCCTAAAGAACAAAGACTTACATCCAATAAAATACTTCATTAAATATAACAACCCTGAATCTACGCCGATTATTTTGCTTTACAGCTTAAACACTCCTTTGAAATGGTGTGAAATGGTTAAAACGTATACATGGTTTGGAAGCGTTTCAACAAAAATTTTCGGTAAATGCAGACACAGCAATTTCCTAATGTATTATTAAAAGAGATGGACAAAGAAAGAGCAGGGCGGCTCGAGATGCTACATGAGCTACAGGAGACTATAAGCAGATTAAATCCGCTCTGTGGTCAGTGGTGATCGACCTTCTCCATTATCAGAGCCTCTGATTTGGCCTTTGACTCCAGTGCTGTGCTGATACAATCACAGAAGAAAACGTGGTCTAAAATGGCAGAAAATTGCTCAGACCTCATATGCTGTTGCGCATATCAAACCGGGGGAGCAATTCCTGCACATGTGATCCGTTGCTAACACCAATCCCCAGCAAAAATGCATACAATGGAGGATGCCTGCAGCGGACCACATGTACCACAAAACCATCCTACACAAGGTAACAAATTGTACGGATGTGGCGAACTACATGATAAAGCAATCACTAATAAAGGTGCACTGCGGCGGTAATGCAATTGATAATATATGGCTACACCCTCACGCTGATGTTAAAATGAAACTTTTGCCAATATATTCTTATATCAAGAACATACCGGAGCCCGAGAACTGCGTCAAGGTATCTCAGAGTGGCTCGTGGCCTAACGCCAACCCACCTTGCCTTATGGGCAATTGCGGAAGGAGCATATAGGTCGACACACAGCGACCAACTCCTAGTTACCTCCAGCATGAGATCACACATGCAATGGAAGGAGGGAAGAGGCTGTGAGCCCCATCTACCAATGACTCATGTGACTCAGGCTGCACAGGTGCACCAGAATGTTACCATAAGATGTAAGTAATGGTACATTCAAACCCTCCTTCCATTGCATGTGTGATCTCACGCTTGAGGAAACTAGGAGTTGGTCACTGTGTGTCGGCCTATATGCTCTTTTCGCAATTGCCCATACGGCTAGGTAGGTTAGTGTTAGGTCCCGTGCCACTCTGAGATACCTTGACGCGGTGCTCGGGCTCCGGTATGTTCTTGATATAAGAATATATTGGCGAAAGTCTCAATTTAACATCAGCGTGAGGGTGTAGCCATAGATTATCAATTGCATTACCGCCGCAGTGCACCTATCACGCTCTGGTGTGGAGGGTATAGCCACACCAAGCGTAAACGGGAAGGGAAAAGACCAAACAAGGTGTCACGCGAGGTCGGCGTCGCGCTCCCTCTGCACGACATCGCCGGACCTCTCCGCCCCCCTAGAGACGAGCAATAGGGAATTGAAGTGCTGGTCTTGTCAGCCAGCACTTCATGAGTTAATTCTCTGTTTGGGTTTAGCCATGTGGTGCTGATCACACCACATGGCTACTTTACATATTGTTTGGACAGCTTGCTCTGCTTCAGGTCATGTGATGCTGGCCACATCACATGATCCTGGGCGGGCTATTTAAAGATGGCAACTGCCTCACTCAGATGCCTGTGATTAGTCTTCTGAGATCAGTGCTGTGTGTTGGACCTTGCTGTTGATTATTGGTGTATTGGATTTTGGCTTCGGACTTAGACTACGCTTTTGTGATTCCCCTCGGTATTTGACGTGACCTCCTGTTCTTGACTTGGCTTGCTGACTATTCTGCTATTGTGTTTGTTCTGTCTGTGTTCGTCTTTCCCTGTGTTCCCTTCCCTTCCCTGTGCACGTACTCAGCATAGGGACTGTCTCCAAGTTACGGTTTTGCCGCCTAGGGCATCTACTGTAAGTAGGCAGGGAAAGAGGTGGGGTTCAGACAGGGCACACTATCCCTTGTTTCCCTGTCGTGACACAAGGGAAACGGTCACCTCCTGCAGGAATCCCTGAAACTAGGCCCTGGCTGACTACCAGTATGAACAGGCCTTAGTTGTAGGAGAGTTCATACACAGGAACCTAATAACAAACTGACCCTGTACAACCCTGCAACTAGTGACAGGGGAAGGAGTCAACCCGTTCCTCTAAAAGGACAGACGAACAGGAAACTCCAGAAGGCAAAACCACAACAGGGAAAAGTAGGATAAACACAATAGGGAAAATGACACTTATCTTAATGCAGATATTGCAGCAACCGGATCTCAGCCGAGAACAACAGCACACACAACAATGTCAGCAGAAAGTATAAACCGCAAGGAATACTGGGAGAGGAAGGGATAAATAAGGGAAAGATAATCACCACACCCACAACAGCTGAGGGGAAGGGGTGTGGTAAACAGCAACCAAACCAAGAGGAAAACGTGTCAAATTATGTCACTTTTAAAAGCCTAGCCGAACGCCTGCAACGTGACGCAAGTACGTTTGTGACAGCACCTTTATTAGTGATTGTTTGTTCCAGTGCTGTGCTGGTCAAACATGTGTAGCTACTCTTCATCATAGTTTATGCAGAGCTCCTACTTCTGGGCCCCTTTTAATATTTTAGGCTACTTTCACACTAGCGTTAATATTTTCCAATATTGAGATCCGTCATAGGGTCTCAATACCAGAAAAAAACGCTTCTGTTTTGTCCCCATTCATTGTCAATGGGGACAAAACGTAACTGAACAGAACAGAGTTCTCCAAAATGCACTCCGTTCCGTTCTCATACCGGAGAGCAGCATGCTGTGGTTTGCTTTCCGTCATGGAATGCGTCATGACCCACGATGCAAGTCAATGGGGACGGATCCGTTTTCCCTGACACAATCTGACACAATCGAAAACGGATCCGTCCCCCATTGACTTTCAGTGGAGTTCATGAAGGATCCGTCTTGGCTATGTTAAAGATAATACAACCGGATCTGTTCATAACGGATGCAGATAGTTGTATTATTGTAGTTGTATTATCAGTAACAGAAGCGTTTTTGCTGCACCCTGCCGGATCCAGCAATAACGCTAGAGTAAAAGTAGCCTAAGCTAGAGGAAGCAGGCACCAGAAAGAGCATACCATGCCATCTACATACTTTGAGAACAGCGCCTAACTCAACATAAATGAGGGGTTTCAGCATACCTGCAGTGAAAAATAAAAACATTATTGCGCTCTTCAGTCATTATGCAGATCTCCCTTATGTCAATTTCTTCCTAATTCACTAAGAAGAAATTGTTGTCATTGTCTTCTGGAGCTGCAGTCGGGTCACAGTCACTGTTTCTAGCCTCCTAGCTCACAATATATTTACTTTCACGCTGCAGTGACTACTTGCTAGAATCATTGCCAATGTTCCAATAATATAATTGGATTGAGCCATTCATAGGGTTTTTCTGACATATTTTCCAACCCATCCCTCCATCCTACATAACTAACAATCAGTGCCTTTTACATTGGCTCACTTTTAAATGCAACC
Organism: Rhinella marina; assembly: GCA_900303285.1. Classification (NCBI taxonomy): domain Eukaryota; kingdom Metazoa; phylum Chordata; class Amphibia; order Anura; family Bufonidae; genus Rhinella; species Rhinella marina. The sequence continues at coordinate 529,699 of ONZH01025936.1, forward strand.
GCATTCACCCTTCTCTGGATCTGATCACGTAGTGATGGGGCACTATGATTTCTCCGGAAGTGAGGATGTTGCATTTTCAGTTTGTTCCAGAGACCTAGGGATCAGAATTTCATTAATACCGTGAGGCTTGGGATGGAGATGGGTGGATGCACCTGACTGCTGAGGCCGTTGACTGACTGCAGCAGTCACGTGCTGGCCACTTGTAAACATAGACTGGGAGATTGCCGGGCGATAGAAGTGAGTATTGGGGGGGGGGGGTTGTTGTTATTTTAAAACATTTGTTGATATTTTTATGTTTTATTTATAAACAAAAAAAGAACAGAGACAACATATTTTATAGGGAACCAGTCATCAACTTTATGCTGACCTCACTGAGGGCAGCGTAAAATAGGGACAGAAATGCTGATTTCAGCGGTGTGTCACTCATGAGCTAATAGTAAGTGGTTGCTGAGAACCAGAATCATAATAATTGCAGCCCAGGCCATGTAAAGAGTCAAATCTGCCTGGGAAGAGTCATGGTTATTCATAATCTCCTGCTCTCCCCCACCATCTGCTGATGATTGGCAGTTCTCTCCTAGATAGAAAGCAAGAAAACTAGGTAGAAGACTGTTAGTCATCAGCAGGTGGGCAGGGAGAGCAGGAATTCATGAATAACCAGTAGAGTGCACATGACTCTTCTCAGGTGGCCAGGACTCTTTTCCAGGCCTAATCTGCAATGATTGTGATGTTGGTTCTCGGCAATCACATACTTTTTACTTATAAATGACAGACCGCTGAAATCAACTCACCTGTGTGTACTTTATTCTGCCATTAGTATGGGCAGGATAAAGTTGATGACAGGTTTCCTTTAAAACAAAGTCTTTAGGGGTTATCCCATTAGAAAGACTTATTCCCTATCCATAGTATAGGGCAGGGATACCCAACCTGGGCCCTCCAGCTGTTGCAAAACTACAACTTTCAGCATGCCTGGACAACCTAGAGCTATCAGTCTACAGCAGGGCATTGTAGGAGTTGTAGTTTTACAACAACTGGAGGGCTGCAGGTTGAGCATCCCTGGTATAGGGGATAAGTGAGTGACCGGCTGGGGTCTGACTACAGGGGCCCCCACGATCATGAGAACAGGGGCCTGTGTTCCCTCGGTTGAATGGAGCAGCAGTAACACAAGTACAAGCTCTCAGCTATCCCTGGTAGCTCCATAGAGTTGACTGTTGGCGGGGATCCCAGTGGTTGGACCCATGCTGATCTGATACATCCTGTAGCATCTTACTAATGGGACAATCCCTTTGAGCCAGTGACACAGCATTTCATCTGAGCTGTGCTTGGCATGCTGGCAGGGACAGAATAAGGGGCAGGCAGAATACAGCGGTGCATAAGGCATCATCAGGGAGGTGGTGCAATGTATGTATTTAAAGAAAAAAATGACAATGTTCTGCCACTGTGTGTTTTTTACCTCTCATTGTTTGCTTGAGAACTCTAGGGATTAGCCTGAAAAGATGTTACAGCAGACACTTAAAGAGGACCTCTAACCTCTCAGAAACAGCATTAACAACAACGTTTTTGAATGAATTGACTTTGGATTTGTGACTCAACTTGATTTAGTCAAGCCTAATTACTGCACCTACTTGAAGAGTAGCTGTCCCCCTCCCCTGACATGTCTGTTTTAGCAACTACTTGCATCCCCCATGTAATAGCAATTATGGAGCCTCTTTTCTTACTACTCTATGATGTACCATTCCTTTAGAATTACTGCTAAAAGGTATGAATGAATTACTAGTGGTTGGCAATGAAGGTCCAGATGGGTGTTACCAGTTTGGGGTGTGTCCCTGCACAGTCTGACGCTATCCAATTAGTACTGCCAGTGTCAAACATCCTTCTGGATCTTCATTGCAAACTACTAGCAATTTATTCATAACTTCACGCAGGAATAATACAGGAATGGCACAACACAGAGACATAAGAATAGATGCACCAGATTTGTTATTACATGGGGAATGCAATTAGTTACTAAAATAGACGTGTCAGGGGAGGTGACAGGTCCTCTTTAAATGCTGAGAATCAGGGATTGGGGCACATTCTTAAATCATCACTTGGGTGCCAAGAGAGCTTGTCTTGCAACCACATGCTTGAGAAAGGCTTGTAGATTCAAAACTCATCACTAGTGTGTGCATTGGTTTTAACCGCTTCCGTTCCGTGTGTAAAATGATGATAATTACCACCAAAATAATCTAGTCAAGCACCAACAACCTCAAAAAAACATGTCCATTTGTTTTCACAGCCCGAGAATAAAAAGTTGCCTTGCTGGACGGTTGGCAACTCTGGTCAACAGCGCCTTCCAGCTCTGCCCTTCGTAGGAGGAGGATAGCACCTTTATCCGTCATCAGCAGATAGATTTATTTAGGTGGGTCCGTGCCCTCCCTGCAGGACATTTCTTAAAACCTTTGTAAAATACCCACTATCTGGTTACAGCTTATAATGGCATGCATAAAGACTGGAACTCCAAATATTTCATGGATCAAGTACAGTTTACATCCAGTTATGTCACATTGTTCGCATACTTTAAAAATGCCAGATTAAACATGAGTTGCTGCCGGGGTTGTTTCCCTATAGATTGCTTATGTTATTCTGGCATGAGGAGGGGGATAGTCTGTGTCCTGGAGAATGATACGGAACATCTGCCAAAAGCAGCACCGATCCCGCATTAATTCCTTCTAATATATATTATAATGTACATACTAATATAAAGTATATTACATAGTCTGTAAGGCTGCAAAAAGACATCTGTCCATCCAGTTCGGCCTGTTATCCTGCAAAGTTGATCCGGAGGAAGGCAAAAAACCCCTGTGAGGTAGAAGCCAATTTTCCTCACTTTAGGGGAAAAAATTCCTTCCCGACTCCAATCAGGCAATCAGAATAACTCCCTGGATCAACGACCCCTCTCTAGTAACTATAACCTATAATATTATTACCCTCCAGAAATACATCCAGGCCCCTCTTGAACTCTTTTAGTGAACTTACCATCACCACCTCCTCAGGCAGAGAGTTCCATAGTCTCACTGCTCTTACCGTAAAGAATCCTCTTCTATGTTGATGAAGAAATCTTCTTTCCTCCAGATGGATTACAAATAATAACATAATTGTTACTCATAAATGGAAACATCTGTTGCAATGCGGTGTATAATGATACATGTTAATAAGGCTATATACTGTATCTTAACTGGGACGCTCCCTATTACACTCTACACAGGTATTAGGGTGATGACACCCTTTTTATCTAGTAGGTTCACGGATATTGGCATCTTTCCAAAAAATTCAGTTCAGTTTGTTTCTCTTTGAGTTACGAGTGAATTACTAGCAGTTTGCAAATAAGGTCCAGATGAGTGTTACCAGTGTGTGTCCCTGCACAGTCTGACACTGATTGGATAGTGTCATACAGTGCAGGGGCACAATCCCAACTGGTAACACCCATCTGGACCTTCACTGCAAACTGCCAGAAATGTGTTAATATCTTCTAGCAGGAATACTAAAGGAATTGCACAACACAGAGTCTTGCAAATAGATGCTCCAGAATAGTTATTACCTGGGGAATGCATGTAGTTACTAAAGCAGACAAGTCAGGAGAGGGAACAGGTCCTCTTTAAGTTATAAATCAACATGGACAATGGAAGTGATTGGGTGGAGTGTCATGCTGGCTATACACATTAGATAAATTGTCAATGGGGACAAAACTAAACTGAACAGAAGAGAGTTCCATTTGGTTGCGTTCCCATAGAGGACAGAAAACCGCAGCATGCTGTCAAGCATGGGACGTGGAGCAAAACGGATCCAGCATGACCCACAATACAAGTCTGTGGTGCCGGATCCGTTTTGTCAGACACAATAGAAAACGGTCCGGGACCCATTGACTTACCATGGTGTTAATGCCAGATGCGTCATTGCCATTTTAAAGATAATACAACCGGATCTGTTCATAACGGATGAAGATGGTTGTATTATCAGTAACGGAAACGTTTTTGCTGATCCCTACCAGATCAGTCAAAAACCCAAGTGTGAAAGTAGCCATAGCTGTCTGCCAAACGAGCATTCGGCTGATGACTATCTAACATGTCGGCCAGCCTTAAGCCTGTATTAGACGGGCAGATTTTCTGCCAGATGATGGATAACGAGCGTTCGATGATCTGGCAGTGTAATACTGCCACCGATTGCTCGTTCATCGGGCAAATCAAATCTTTTGACAGGTTTAAAAATCATCGTTTGCAGGCGGCCGATCATGCTGGCTAATCACAATCTGCTGCCGGCAAGCAATGATTCAGTATAGGGATGTGCGATGGTATATGTGGAGGAGATCGCTGCATGTAAAAGCTGGAATACCCCTGTCAGGATCACCGAAGAACATTACATGTTACTGTCCAATAACACAGGCATTTTACCTATGACAGTACTATGGGACTCTTATTCTTCTGTAATGTACAACCCTATCGACCCTTTTAAGTGCAAGTCTAGGTTTACTGCCAATCAACCAGTGTAATGTGAACAGGACTTGTGGGTCCTTAAAAGGCGACACATGCATTATTAATTAAGCAGAAGAAGCCATTATTAGTAAAAGCATTGAACAGGCTGGTATATCCCTAATCTTAGACTGTAGAGTCATGATAGTGAGCATAGAAATAACTGTAGTCATCAAAAGTAATGTAAAATGTAGAAATCTGGAACAAAATGGTTTTAACGTGGTTGTCCCACCATAAGAACGTATTCCCTGTCTGCAGGATAGAGGATAAGTATCTGATTGGTGGGGCACAGTGTTACAGTATGTACCTCAACCCTACTGTTATGTGCACCCTGTATTTGTATATGAGAACTATATGTCACTTAAAGGCTATGTACACCTTAAATTTTTGTTTCTGATTGCATTTTACTCATTTTTGGCTAAAAATCATATTTTAAATTGGCCTTTATTTAAAAAAATGGAGCCGTTCTGTCATAAAGGGTTAACTGTTTTACTAACTGTGTGACTGGTACTTTCACTTTGTGTCCGCCATCTAATAAACCTTATCTCCAAACTACTAAGAGGTCATAAACACTTTAAGCCACATTCTTATCAGTAAGATAAGGATTGAGCTTTGATGAGTGTTTATAATGTCAGAGAGCAGATATAAGGAGCCCGTCTGCTCCCCAGATGACGGAAAAGAGATAAAATCCAGAGGCAGCTGCTAGAGCATCTCAGCTCTGTACAGAAAAAAAGGCTCCATATCTTTAATAAAGAATTGGAAAAAAAAAAAGATTTTTTTTTAGCTCAAGTACAATGCAATAATAAACAAAAAAAATGCCCCAAAGTTGTACATAGCCTTTAAAGGGGTTCTCCAGGAATGATTTAAAGAGCATCTGTCAGCAGATTTGTACCTATGACACTGGCTGACCTGTTACATGTGCGCTTGGCAGCTGAAGACATCTGTGTTGGTCCCATGTTCATATGTGCCCACATTAATATATGCAAATGAGCCTCTAGGAACAATGGAGGCATTGCCATTACACCTAGAGGCTCTGTTCTCTCTGCAACTGCAGTACTCTCTCACAAACATGTGTCTGTCTGTAAGGCAGCTGGCTAGTCACAGAAAGATTACCCTAAAACAATAACCTTTATTGATATGTATTAAAATATATTTGGTCAAAGCCAAATCCGGAACACTACAAAACACATAACATAGGACAAAGATAGTGAGTAGGCTCAGGATAGAGGTAATAACGAAGATGAAGTAGCGAATGGTCGATCTAGGGTGTTATCAGGGCCTAAGAAGAAACACTGGCCCTAAAATAACCCTATATGTAGTACGTCCCTACCTAAGACGGAATGGCCGCCCCGATAGGGGCGATCCCGTGCCTGGAACCTCCTAGAGTCCCTAGTAAAGTCCTGGCACAGGAAAGACCAACACCACCCTGTAGCCTAAGAAAGAAAAAGTACACCAATACCAGTGGAGAAAATAGTGATACAAAAAACAAAAAACTGCAACTCATGAGATAAAATCGTAATCTGTTCTGGAAGTGCACCTGCTAATGATGTATCGAGGGCAGGGCAATAAACAGAACAGAATAACGAATTGTTTGCTGTAAGATATATATATAGTTATGAAGGCCCGATATATATAATCATGTAAAAGCCCAACGCGTTTCACCCGGCCAAGGGGATCATCAGGGGCTAGGCAGAGCAATATAATCTTGCAAACAGAACAAAAATGCCGTTAATGCAGCAAACAAAGAGTCATCAATTTGATAACATCTAGTGTAGCGCCGTTAGTACGGCAGCTATCCAATATAATGATAACATATGGTGCAATATCGTTAAAACAGTAACTGTCCAATGTATATAATCAACAAAAACACCTTGTTACACTAATGTTACCGGAACATATAAAACCACAGCGGTTATGCAATCGGCAAGGGTAGCCAGAGATGGAAATAGGCCTAAACGCCAGACCGGCGTGGGGGCCTAATACTTGCGCGTCCCGATGGTAGGGAGGAGGCCGTGTCCGATACCGCAAGTGATGCAATGGTTGCAAACGTCCCAATAGTAAGGACGTCACTGTGTCCAAGGCCGCGAATGATAAGATGGTTGCAGGGGGGATGGTGCATCCTCAAATGCCTTATTTAAAGGCCGGCAAAGGTGTACGTCAGATGCCAGTCACCTGACGTAGTGCATACGATCATGTGCCATGTGACGTCAGGAGGCTGGCCAAGAAGATGTATTTGCATATCTAAGGACGCAGTGTTTGCTGAGGCAACAGTGCGGTCACGTGACCGGAGAGCTGTGTCACGTGATCGGGCCCGGAACAACGCTGTGGAAATTGTTCAAAAGATGAAAGCAAGTGATTCGGTTGGTTAATATAAACCAATCAAAGCGTGTAAACAAGGGTTAGATGAGATAGAAATTATACAAGGGCTTGTGTTTGTAAGAAATTTTTTTATATAAATTATTTTATTCTTCTTTCCGGATGCCCGATTGTAGTAAAGGGCAGAAGCAAAGGCAAATAGAAAATTGTCCTAAAAATAAGGGATAGTGAGATAGTGGAATGGTTCAATGCTTCTGTCAATGTTAATACATACGTATATTTAAAGAATAGCTTGGCTAGTAGTGCTGATCTTTAGATGAAGCAGGTGAAATCTATAGCTTCATTTAGACCTTGAGGTGCCAACGTTCTCAATGTGTGGATCCATCGGCATTCTTTTTGTCTAAGTAGTTTATCTTGGTCCCCACCTCGTATAGAGGAACGAACCACTTCAATGACACTGAAGTCAATCAGGTTCCCTTTGTCATTTTTATGCATGTTTTGAATATGTCTGGATATGGGTTTGTCTCTGTTTTTTCTGATATCCCCTATGTGTTCCAAAATCCGAGTTTTAAAAGCCCTGCATGTCTTGCCTATATATCTCAGACCACACTGACATTGGGCTAGATAGACCACCCCTGTAGTATTACAGTTTGCGAAATCCCTACAATTGTAAATCCTCGATGTCCTTGGATCAAAGAAAGTATCACCGGTTCTAATGTATGTACAGGCTTTGCAGTGACCACACCTGAATGTACCTTTTTGGCGAGATTGTAGCCAGGTGCTTTTTTGAGGTGGGTCAAAATGGCTCTTGGTGAGTGTGTCTTGTACACTACGGCCTCTCCTGAATGTGACCAGGGGGTGATCGGGAATTATTTTCTTCAAATCTGGATCTAATTTTAGTAGAGACCAGTAGCGCTCCAAAATCTCTCTCACAGCTCTATTGCCTGTATCGTATGTGCCAATCACCCTGAGTATATTCTCCGATTTGCGAGTACGGGGTTGGAGAAGAGTCAATCTATCTTTTCTTCTGGCTTCAATCCAGGCTCCTTGAAGGGGTTTATTTGGATAACCTCTGTTGTGGAATCGGGAGCAGAGACGACCTGCTTCCCGCTCGAATTCCTCCCCACTGGAGCAGTTTCTGCGTACCCGCAGGAACTGCCCCTTAGGGATACCCTTCTTTAGGGGCAAAGGGTGAAAACTGCTCCAGTGAAGGAGGCTATTTGTTGCTGTCTCTTTTCTAAACAGAGTAGTTAAAAGGCAGCTGGCTACAGCTGGCTACAGAAAAAGCCTCCCCCATTGCTGAGTCTGCAGTTGGAAACCAGAAATGCCAACTCTTGGTCTGTTTTAACTCCAGCCCTTTTGGCTCACTGTCACACAGAAACGGGGACTTTAAATTGATGGACCATTTTAAAGGCTATGTACACCTTAGGAGGTAATTTTTGTTTATGATTGCATTTTACTCATTTTTGGCTAAAAATCATATTTTCAATTGGCCTTTAATAAAAATATTGAGCTGTTCTGTCACAAAGGGTTAACTGTTTTTCTAATCATGTGACTGGTACTTTCATTTTGTGCCAAATAATCCTTATCTCTAAACTACTACGAGGTCATAAACACTTATTTAAGCCACATTGTTATGACCTATAATGAGTGTTTATAATGTCAGAGAGCAAGGAGCCCCTCAGCTCCCCAACTGATGGAAAAGACAGAAATTCCACAGGCTGCTACTAGAGCATCTCAGCTCTGTACAGAAAAAAAGTCTCCATATTTTTTAATAACGACCAATTGAAAAAAAATGTTTAATTTATTTTTAGCTCAAAATGAGTACAATGCAATAATAATAAGCCCCCAAAGGTGTACATAGCCTATAAATGGCGTCCTATAAGGACAGTGTGGAATATGGACTGATTACATTTCCTGTATAAAGAGAATATACAATGATTGATGTAGATGCCCCAGCGCTTAACCGCACAACGGTTAAGACAAAAATGGAAAGGAATGAAATTAACCCCGTGTGCTCTGCAGGATGTCTGCAAGACTGCACGTTATAAACGAGACAATCCATACTTGTGAAATGCTGCACAGCGTTGATACAATGTGTCCGACAAGTGTGAAAACTCTCAGACCTTGACTCCAATGTATAATTAGAGGCACAGGAACACAGCGCAGACCGGCAAGGCCTCCTCCTGTGTCCTACGGGAATGGTTCTTATTTTACTTAGCGATCTTCCTTCCTGAGCCTTTGTGACATCTGCTTTCCTCTTCATAAATACTTAAGGGATGAACGGTACAATGCTGACTACAAACAGATCCATACAAATGTCACAAATATGACCGCCTGTTTGGTTTCTCTACAAAGCCCTTCACATTTGAGAACTATAGGCTGAGAAGATAGGCCGAGGGGACAATCCTTCTCTAAGAAGACTTCCCGGCCTAGTTTCCAGATAAAATATTGGGGGGGAGGGGGGGCTCCTGATGCACTCCGTTGCCTTACAGATAGAGACAGGCCTACTACACGATTTTTTTTTAAGGGGCGGGGGATAAACTCTTGATTTTGTCAGACAGAGGGAAACTATAGAAAATAACAGATTGGTGGATCTCGGTTACTTGGATAGCTGGACAAGAAAAAACAAGGGAATCTCTGGCAGCGCTGCAAAGAAGGATCATGCGGCATCCACATACATGGAAGAACCAGCTTTACTGATGACAAATCAGCGCATTTCAGGATCTGACTGATCCCTTTGTCAGGTAAGTACACCGAAATGCGTTGCGTTGCCATCAGTAAAGCTGGTTGTTACATGTATATGGATACCACATGATCCTTCTTTGCAGCGCTGCCAGAGATTCCCTTGTTTTTCCTGTCCAGCTATCTACGTACTCCAGGATTCTTGAGACCGGGGGGAAGGCGAACAGCAGTGAAAATTCTCCCTATGCTAGAAGGTGAGCCGCTCTACACTATCCCTCCTGTCACCCCGTCCGTGCGATCCTTCACATTCTGCTCTCCTCTTTCTTTTCCTTATGTCCTTTGGACCTCAGTTACTTGCCTGTCCCCTCCCCTGACATGTCTGTTTTAGTAACTACTTGCATTCCCCATGTAATAACAATTCTGGAGCATTTATTCTTATAACTCTATGATGTGCCATTGCTCTATTAATCCTGCTAGAAGTTATAAATGATTTGCTAGAAGGTAGCAGTGAAGGTCCAGCTGGGCGTTAGCAGTTGGAGGTGTGTCCCTGCACAGTCTGATATTGGCAGCACTCATTGGATAGTGTTAGACCATGCAGGGACGCACCCTCAACTGGTAACACCCATCTGCAAAATGCTAGGAATTCATTTGTAACTTCTAGCAGAAATAATAAAGGAATGGCACAACATAAGCAGCAGCACTCTGCAAACACTAATAAAGTACAATAATGCCATAGTTTTAGAGAATATTCTGGTGCTAATTAGAGATGAGCGAATCATTCAAAAAATTATTCACCGAACATTCGCCGAACTTTTCCTAAAATTCGTATATTTGATGAATAGATTCGTTGTATTTGCGTACAAAATATACGTTATTATGTGCTATTAGTGAACATTCGCTCACTAATAACGAACGTTCATTTACAAAATGTACGCAACTTCTTAGAAGACGTACGCATGAACGTACAAATAGCTTACGAATCTCAGCATACTATTGTCTAAGCGATTACGTAATACGCAGGCTCGTACGAGGAGAGGCCGCGGCATGCACTCCTCAGAGGCAGAGCGAATATTCGAGACATATATATGGTAAAGTACAAATACATTATTATAAGTATAATATAAAAATTTTAAATATCACCTACCTAGTATGCTCACGGACATGTTTAAGTCTCTTTTCTTCTGACGCTTGTCATAGAACTGGAGCAAAGTCCCAAACTCAGTCGCAATTTGTAATCCACATAGGTAAAATTGTAATCCAAATGGGTAAAAAAAAAGCAGCAAAGGTTCCTTAAAAAACCCTCTTTCAAGGGGCTCCCCAAATAACCTGAAAAGGGGGAAAAGGGATGAGGCGCACAAATGCGCAACTTAATTTCCTCAGTTGTCTAATCATTCTCCCGCTGTCAAGGTTGGGGTAAACAGACAACAGAGGAGCGTGTGCCCTGAGCTTACCCAACCCTCTGTCCCTGCCTATTGCCTCACCCACGCTAAGCCGTGGGGCGACAACCACGAGGACTGCGAAATACACTGTATAAGGTGCAGGGAACAGGGACAACAAACAAGACAGACAAAACACCAAATGGATAGTCAGCTAGCCGTGTCAGAAACCACAGATAACGTCAGTACAAAATTGGAAGACGGTAGAATAGTCAGATACGAGCCAAGGGTCAAATCAGCAGTCAGGATACACAATACTACGCAAACAGGAATAGCAAGGAATTGCAAAAACCAGCAAGGAGCAGAGAGAAAGATAGGTATATAAGCAGGAAGATATCCCACCCCCAGGTTCTGAATGGACCAGATTCAGAGAAGCCACTCAGCCCAGCACCTGAGCATTAACCCTGAGTAGACAAACCAAACATGAAGCTGGGCGTTGGCTCCCAAACAACCCACAGTGTGAACATGGTTCAAGGCAAGGCGTAGGCACTAAACAGAAACACACAAAACTCAGAATACCAAGCAAAACATAGAACCTATGTTCTCCGATGACCAGACCTGACACCCGCGCTGGAAAAAGGGGCGGAACTACCAGGGAGGAGTCTGCATCGCTGAATTGAATTTGTACGCAACAGCGTATAGAGTAACTAAATTATACGCAGAATAGCGTATAATTTATAGGACACACTACGTAGCGAATGCGTACAAAAGCGAAGCAAATCACCTAATATTCGGATTCGCTTCGCAGCTGAAAAATCCCAAGATTCCATACGAATCTACGAAGCGGCGAATAGATTCGCTCATCTCTAGTGCTAATACTACGCTTATTTTGTAAATTTGAGATTCTTGGCAAATACATTTTGTACAAAATTATTTGGTCCCATCTGCCAGCATCAAGGCGATCTGTATATGACAGGAACCTAACACTAAATACTACCTATTATGTGCCATAACGGCCACCATAAAATCAAGGGAATGCAGGTACCAACATGCATGCCGACAACATAAGAATTGATGTTATTACATGGGGGATGCAAGTAGTTACTACAACAGACATGTTGGGAGAGGGGGCAGGTCCTCCTTATAGGGGTTTTCACATCATGGTTGATAGGTAGTATGGGCAGGTCAGCATCATACATGGCAGTAAGGAGAGGACTGGTAGAACATGGAGTGGCATGGGATGGGCGGTAATCAGTACAGTACATTTATACTGTATACATCTGTCAGGCCCTGAATTTATGCTCTGGGTACTTTTGGTGAACCTAACAGACCATACTAGGGAGTTGCTAAAATAGAGTTGTAATGATTGGAATAATTCTCTTAAACGCCTGGAAAGTTCCCAATATACATATCAAAGGCTGCGGAGAATTTCTAGCTCCTCCTTCACTGCAAACCGTCGGCAGACATATTTCTATAGATTCAAACACAGTCCATAGTAGAAATAGACACTGATGATGGCTGAGCTCATTGGGATTTTTATCAAAACTGGTGTGAAGGGCTTAGATGTCCATAGCAAGCAGTCAGATTCCACCTTTCATTTTCCAAAGGAAAAGTGAAAAAAGAAAGGTGGAATCTGAGTGCTTGCTATGGGCAACCAAACCAATTTTCCTTTACACCAATTTTTTATAGGTATCTGCATATAAGTAATTCATGGAGAGATGCTCAGAGAAAACTATATAATGGATCTGCTTGTGAATTATTTTATATAATACTGTCACGGTGAAGCTAAAGAAGTAATTTGAAACTCCTGGGAGTCCTTTGGCCTCCTCATATGGGGAAATTAGATCTTTTTTGGGCCCCCCTCAGACTCTAGGACCCAGTTGCAGTCACAACTTCTGTCCTTCCTCTGCAAGCAGAGGTCAAGCATCCTAAATGTCCTTACCCTGACTCCAATTCTTCTGGTCCATGACTGACCAGTGAGGTTCTGAATGTTTTTTGGCCCCTGCTCTCTGCCTTCACGTGGGATCCAGGACAACCCGCCCGGCTCTGAACAGGTCCAAACCAGGTCTAAACCAACACAACCCTTGTCATCTTGTACTGAGACCGGTGGGTGAGGCCTGGCACAAAACACTAGAACTGTTTTTCTTTTTTTCACTCGGCAGTACTATGCCATTTACAATGAAATACAAAATGTTATCCTTCTGTAACACAGAGATTTAAAGATGTAAGGGAAATGGGTTATCTGCAAGGTAATCCTTGTTAGAATAGTATGAGGATGACTGGGATAGGCTTAGGCAAACATGTCAATTATAGGGTCCCAGGTTCAAATCTGACCAAAGGCAACATCTGGATGGAAATTCTATGGTCTCCCCATGTGTTATTGCTTTACTGCCACATTTCAAAAACACACTGATTCCTCACATGGACCCATTCGTTTCTGAGGGGCTGCAAAAAATGCGGAGAGCACACAGAGGTCATCCATGTGCTGGGAGTATCCGTGCGGCCATGCCACAAATTATAGAACATGTCTATTGTGTGGACAAGAATAGGCATTTCTACAATGGGGGCAGCGAAAAGTGCGGGATGCACATGGCCAGTATCCGTATATGGTATAGCCACAGTTTGTGGACCGCAAAACATATACGGTCATGTGCAGAAGGCCTTAAATTGTGAAACTTGATAGAGAGTACCTGTGGGATAGAAACTGAGTGATGGTAGTCTCTGCGGCCTATGTTTGCAAAGTACAAGAAAGGGGTATTCCCATATTACATAGCCGAAGGATACGCTATAATTGTGTGATAGATGAAGTCTCAAGGTTTGAACCCTATTGGGTTGTTATCCCACTTTGCCAATGCAGAGTGCCCACTTTTCCTACTGAAATCAGAGACAAAGTGTTCATGCTTCTGCCCGTCTCTCTCCATTGATGACACTCGGGGGACCAGAACCGGAGAAGAAGGGAGTCTGGTACTGTAGAAGGGGAGCATCTGTGGCAGGTAAGTCTTAATCCCTGCACCCTGCCTGGCAATATTACAAGGGTTCCCAATTTCAGAGAACCTCTTCAATTTCCTCTTGATCCCTTCTAGTTAGGCCAAGGGGGACAATCCTGCTCTAAAAAGACTTCCCAGCCTAGTTTCCAGAATATTAGGGGGAGGGCTCCTGATGCACTCTGTTGCCTTACAGATAGAGACAGGCCTACTGCATGATTTTTGGAAAAGGGCGGGGGATAAACTCTTGATTTTGTGAAGTGATCTTTATAAGTTTCTCACAGTTATGATTGATCCTGTTCTGTTACACATTAGAAAGAATAGAAGGCTATTGGAATTGCTGTTTTTGCGCGTTCCTTTAATACTTTTCTAGATGTCTACGGCTAAGCAGTTACCCCAGGATATTGCTTACCAGATTCACGTCACAGATTAGCAAAGCACACAGTCCGTTATTATAATAAACATCATTGTCCGTTTCGGCGGGGTTTATATGGACCCGCTGAGATTATTTACCTTCTTGCTGGTCCAGTTACAGAAAAACAAATATGCAGCATTCCTCAAACGTCAAATGTTTTCAGGCAGAACAGACATGTACAGCACACCAGTCCCAACATTAAAACCACCTGCTTCATACTGTGTAGACTCCCTTTATGCAGCCTAAGCAGCTCTGACCCATCAAGGCATTAAAGGGGTTATCTGATATCACAAACAGCCCCCCCATGTGCCGGGCCCCTCAGAGGGAATATACTTACCTGGGTCCCGGCTCCCTGCGCTGCTCCTAGTTCCTGCACCACTGCTGATGCTTCTCCCTGTACCTGGATGAGAAAACCTGGTGTCGGGGGGAGGCAGCCAATGGCAGGCGGGAATGAGCCTCCCTAGCGTTCCCCCCCTGCCATTGGCTGCGACCCGGTGCTTGGGGGGGCTGAGCGTTCCTGTCAGGCTGCTCTGCCATGATGGCATACCGTAGGCAGGTTCACATCATTACCATCTATTGTAGATCAGTGCAGTGTATAGTGTCTATGCAAGTGGTAGCAACCAGCCCTACTCAGATTCTAGGACAGGTAGCCATCAAACATTTTCAATAATTCCCGGAGAACCCTTTTAAGTTGCAAGTCGGGGTCTTCATGAATCAGAACTTGTTTTTTTCCCCAGCACATCCCACACATGCTCAATTGGATTGAGATCTGGGAAACATGGAGGCCACGTCACCACCTTTAAGGAGTTATTCTGGAAAAGATAATGATGATTTATCCGCAGGATAGGTCATCATTATAACATCAGCAGGGGTCGACATCCCATCTTCCCAGCTGTTTCATGGAGCAGCTGTGCTCACTGAAGCTATGGTGCGTGATGGAGGCTCACAGCAGCTTTCCAGGGACAGCGTCATACATCGTATAGTGGCAACACTTGGTAATTGCGACCATATCCCAGCACAAGACTCCTGGGAAGTGTCTGCAGCATCAGGTCTCTGCCTCTTCCACTCTCAGCTTGAATGTCACAGATGCAAGCCTGCTTGAAGCCCTGCTGGAAAAAAACCTGCCCTAAGACACATCATCATTGCTGACATCACGTCTGCAGGGCAGGATCCAGGAGAATGAGCGGAACACCAGAGGTAAAGTCATTGACAGGGAATAGCCTTACAAGTCTTGCCCCACCTCAGATGTAGAAGTCATGTCATCGGGACAGGGAACCAACATGGCAGAAAATGTCACATGACCAGGAAGACGGGATATTGCAGATAAACAATCACTATGAGTGATAACGTGTTATTTCCTGTCCACCGGAATATAACCCTTTAATATGCAGTAAAAGCACTGCGTGGGAAAGCCTATATAACCAGGAATATGCAGAAATATGACGAATCTCTGAGATCCTGCTTAGTCATATACAGTATCAGCATTATAGATCAGATGGCTCGTCTCTAAATAGCGCCGTCTGTGATGCATTACTCTAAATGGCCTAAATAAAAAGGCAGACGATCGCCGGGATTACCATTTGTCCAGCTTATAAATGACGAGCATCATATAATTTCCCCTAATGACTGTGCTTAGATACAGAGCTGTGCAATTACCTTAATGATACTTTCTCTCTCAAACAGAGCTTCTCTTCTAGAAGGCACAGCCGCCTCATTGTATCTCCCGGCCGAACACAGAAATGTCCATCAGGCTGCAGCCCCGCTGTGGAGCCACGTTAGTCATGATATTAGTGAACTGTATAATCATATGTTCCCTACGATGCATATACTGCCCAAATCTCTCCATTTACTGGTGGGGGTGATTCAGGTCACAGGGGAGAGCAGCTCCAAAGAACGGTCATTCCTGAAGTCTAAAGCAGGGTATGACCAGCCTGCGGCCCTCCAGCTGTTGTAAAACTACAACTCCCAGCATGCCTGGACAGCCTACAGCTTGAGCATGGTTGAGCATCCCTGCTATACATGATGAGGAGCAGGATGCTGCTTAAAAGGGTATTCCCACCTTAAAGGGGGTATTCCAGGGCCTATCCTCACAATAGGTCATCAGTATCTGATTGCTGGGGGTCTGATGTCCTGCACCCCTGCAGATCAGCTTTCCTTGTAGCTCTGGCACTGGAAGTTGGAGGTGAAACTAGACAGAGTCATCCATTTTGTATTGGACGGAGGCTGTAATTCACTTCTATGGGAACAGCACTGCAGTAACCATCTCCATCCACTACACAACATATGGCGCTATGTAGTTCCAGTGCTGACTTTGGGCTCCGGAACTACTACAGAACAGCTGATAGTGGGGGGTGCAGAATGTCGGAAAGACTCCCTTTAAGCGAATGGGGCTGAGCTGCGATACCAGGCACAGCCGCTATACAATGTACGGCACTGTGCTTGATGAACTGAGAGAAGGCTGCTGACAGAGGCAGACTGGAAACTTAAAGTGGCCCTGGAAAAAAAAAAATTTAAATTAAAAGTGGCCCCATGTGGTAGGTGGGTTCAAATTGGCAGAAGAGATGCCAACACAAGGAGGGAGGAACAACAGAAGTAGGCGAAGCAGAAGTACCATAGTGCGGTACAAAGTACCACCCCTGCAGAACCAAATAACTCTGTGCAGCAAAATATGCTGCCTCAGCAGAATCAAACATCACAGTGCAGCACATGATACTGCCACCCATGTCACAGTATTCAACTGTATCACCATCCTGAGGATGGCAATACAGTTGAAGTCAGATGCTGGCCAGGTGCATAAGTACTTAAATGGAACCTGTCACCTCAAAAAGGCATATAAAACCACCAGCATTACCTTATAATAGCCCCCATGCTGTTCATAATCATATATTTCCTCTGGTACTCTGATGCTCAATAGATTAGAAAAATTATCTTTTAAGCGCTATGAGTGCTATCTTGCTGGTCAGCTTCAAGTCAAGGTAAGGCAGCCCCCTAACCGTCCCTTCTTTGATTGATAGCCTGGAGTGGGGCCGGGAGCGCAGAGGTCTAGCGCATGCGCGGTGCGCTCCTTGGTAAGACGCGATCCTGTCTCCGGCTGCTGCTGTTAGTTGGGTTTCAGTGGTGCCGGCACTGGCCGGCGAATGCACAGTGCGCCACTGAAGCCCGGCTAACAGCAGCAGCCGGAGACAGGATCGCATCTTAGCAAGGAGTGCACTGCGCATGCGCTAGACTTCTGCGATCCCGGCCTCACTCCAGGCTATCAATCAAAGAAAAGAAGGGATGGTTAGGGGGCGGGCTTACCTTGACTTGAAGCAAGGAAGACGCTGCCCCCTTGACTTGAAGCTGACCAGCAAGATAGCGCTCATAGCGCTTAAAAGATCGTTTTTCTAATCTATTGAGCATCAGAGTACCAGAGGAAACATATGATTATGAACAGCATGGGGGCTATTATAAGGTAATGCTGACGGTTTTCTATGCCTTTTTCAGGTGACAGGTTCCCTTTAATGTTGCTAGCATTAATTAATACTGAGAGCATCAGATTGTTATGTACCTGGCCTGCGGCACTAGGGAGGGCTCAGATGCCCCAATCCCCCACACCAATACCTGTAGAGTCTATGGCCAGTCCGTCCCTTGCTGCTGCACTCACAGGAGTTTTGGTGCCTTCTCAAACAGCTGATCTGCGGAGAGTCGGACCCCCACCGTTCAGATACGGATATAGTCATTGCTTTTGACACCAAGACGCTCCCAATCTCTCTTTTGAATAGGGCATCTGTACTATATGCTATCAGCATCTTCTAAGTGCTAATCAGAGGGCCGCAATTAGTGTACCTCATTCTCAGCTACTTTAGTGTCCATATTAAAGCTACATCCCATGGACCTCCAGCGATTCTACTGAACCCCGAAACTAAAACACCAGAGGACCTTACGGTCCACTTCAGGAGAACTGCAGCAAGTTTGTGGAATTTGGCCATAATACGGACTCTATAAAAAGACAATTTTAGAAGAAGGAGGATTTTTTTCTGTATTATTTATGAGCCAGGACTGCAAGTAAATGAGAGAATGCTGAATGCAAGGAGAATTTGCTTCCCTGTGTGTTTTTCCAGGTGGCACAAGACGTACATACATTGCAATGAGAAGACCAGGGAAGTCAACCAGAACAGCATGTCTGGCAAGAAGAAAAAAACCTCTCACACCGGTTCCTTGCATCCATAACCTACAGGGAAACGGCAGAGTATTTTGCATGATGACTGACTGCATAATTGTATTCAATTTAAATACATTACAATCTACTGTGGACACAGGGAAAACCAGGAAATATACTCCAATATGTCTACTGAAGTTGTAATGGGACAACCCAAGTATCTCCTATTTACAGGATAAGGGATAAATGCTTGATTGGTCCAACTGCTGGGGCCCCCAATGATTATGTGAAGGGACCTGTGTAACCCCATTTGAATGGCGAGTGGAGACAAGCATGCAAATCTGCTTCTCCATTCTAACAGGGGGGAACCTAGGTCCTGTTCTTGACAGGGGCCCACTGGTCAGACCTTCTCTGATCAGACGCTATTGTGTGGACTTATTTTTAAAGGGGTTTCCGAAATTTTTGAGCTGATGATCTATCCTCTTTAGAGGTCATCATCAGTATCTGATCGGTGGGGGTCCAACAACTGGGATGACCACCAATCAGCTGTTTGAGAAGGCACCGACACTCGCAGGAGCGCTACGACCTTATCTCAGCTCACCAAGCACAGTGCTGTACATTGTATAGCGGTTGTGCTTGGTATCGTGCTCAGCCCAATTCACTTCAATGGGGCTGAGCTGCGCCTGGGTTATGTGGACGATGAACATGAGGTCCCATGGCCTAGACAAAGCTGCAAGAAGACCCCTAGGGCTACTGCAAGCGCTGGAGCCTTCTCAAACATCTGATCAGTGGGGGTCCCGGGTGTCGGACCCCCACCAATCAGATACTGATGACCTATCCAGAGGTTAAAAATTCTCAAAAAAACCCTAATCAGATTTGCCATAGAGCTATAGTGGGGTTACAACTCTTGGGGCCACCACTAGGCCAATTCTTGGCAAGTGTCCTACTACGGTATGTCTGTTTATTGGGAGAGACTAATACATTGCCTTTAAATTAAAGGGATATACAATCACTGGCAGTAAAGCCAGGCAAATATTGGATCTGACATCAAGCATCTCTACACCCCCATCTAGTCTACAAAGAGACCATTTATTACAAAGTATAATACAAACTGGAACATCCATAAAGTGACGGTAACATGTGAGGTCTCCACACAGTATATTTTGGGGAGGTCGATCAAACGATTCTTCCCATGTATATGGCGTTTGGATACTTGTCCTTGAGAGGAGGCCACTGGACGATGAATTGGTCTGCAACATGGTAGAGGATTTTTCCAGACAGCGACAGAGATTCTACTCGACATAAACTCTCCACGTAGACAATAATGATTTTCTTTATGCCCAAAACGCCAAGGAAAAGTGCAGAGAAACACACAGGGATACATGTTCCCGGTCCATTGCATAAGATCTAGAAAGTTAGAAGAAAAACAGAAATCAGACACGTGATAAGGAGTGACAAACGACTAGTCATTTACCCATCAGTCACACCAATTATTGCATTTAGACGATTGACGTTCCTGGCGTGATACCACTGATATAATTAGTAATGTGCCACCCACTGGCGTGTACAAGTCCAGCGTCAATACCAGTGTGATCGTGCTAACGCTAAGTGGCTCTATAATTATATTAAGAGAAGAAAGACAAACCCAAATCTGCGTGATCCCCGCTGAGGAACTTATAAAATGAACAGAGGGAAGATAGGATTTGCTGTCTCTGGAGATGCCAGCACTTCACCAGTAAATTCTTTCCATTAATGTATCTGAAGGGTTTGACTTGATATATACCTATTAGTAAGGACCTGCCTCAATTAATTATGATCACGGGGCCACCAACCAAGCAAAATCCCTTTAATGCAGTTGTCCACATTGGACTATCCATACTTGTTGAATGGTTCTATTGAAAGTAAGCAGATCAAAAAAGTTCATCTGCTCAAATTCCCTGCAGGGAAAATTAAGCATTACGCAACATTCATTCAGATCAATCAGATAGTTGGCCTGGCCTGAGGATAGACCATCGCTTGTAGAATCCTGGACAACCCCTTTAATAGAGGAGCATCTTTTTTTCAGGATCTTCATCTGTTGGCCAGAGAAAAGTGGTTAGGCCTCTTTCACAGTAGCAGCAGCACGGATCCGGCAGGTGAAGGGCGCCGCCGGATCCGTGCTGCCGCAGGGACATGTGTGGGGCCGGAACCGCGCTCCGGCCCCACACATTTCACACAGTACAGACATACACACAGACATATACACATACATACTTACATGCTCCCGGCAGGTCTCCACAGCACAGTACAGGAGCAGGACGGCGCGCACATAGGATGATTCCACCTGGCGCCCAGCAGAGGGCACTGTGGGGAATCGTCCTATGTGCGCGCCGTCCTGCTCCTCCGGCGCTCTGGAGACCTGCCGGGAGCATGTAAGTATGTATGTGAATTTGTATGTGTATATGTCTGTATGTGTGTATGTATGTATGTGTGCAGGTGACGGATCCGTCATGAACTCCATTGAAAGTCAATGGAGGACGGATCTGTTCACCATTGTGTCACACCAAACGGATCCGTCCCCATTGACTTTCATTGGGGGTCATGATGTCCTGGTGCGGATGCCTGCACCGGAGAGCAAATCGCAGCATGCCGCGGTTTTCTCTCCGGTCTGAAGATGGACAACTAAAAAGCATTCCGTTGTCTTCAGTTCAGTTTTGTCCCCATTGACAATGAATGGGGACAAAACTGAAGCGTTTTATTCCAGTATTGAGCCCCTATGACGGAACTCAATACCGGAATTATAAAATGTTAGTGTGAAAGTAGCCTTAGAAAGAACGTTTCTCACTCTGGAGGACCTGTCCTGTCCTACAACACTTAGATAACTATGAAATGTAGGACAGGTCCTCCAGAGTAAGCAACGCTCTTTCTAACCACTGCCCACTCAGGCCAAGAGATGAGGGTCCTGAAAAAAAGATGCCAGGATAGTCAAGGATTTTAATATTGATGGTCTATCCTTGATCAGTTGGGGGCCAAAACCCTGCACCACCGCAGATCACCCCGTTCTGAAGGATCTCCAACTCCAGAACTATTCAGCTCCATCCATTGTGTAGTGGGCAGAGCTGGTGACTGAAGTGAATGGCAGCAGCGCTGCAGTAACCAGCTCTGCCCCCTACACAAATATTATTATTAAAGCACTATTCATTCCATGGTGCTGTACATATCATAAGGGGCGCACATACATAATACAGACAATTGCACTAAGCATGAACAAGAAGAGTTAAAACTGGTATAAAAGGAGAGAGGATGGAGCTGGGCAGTTCTGGTGCCAGAGGTACTCTGTAAGAGCTGATCGGGGGTTGGACCCCCATATATCTGATCTTGATGGCATATCTTGAGGATAGGTTATCAATATTAAAATCCTGGACAATCCCCGGTAAGGTGCTCATACACAGACTATCAAGTTGATGAAAGTGGATGATTTCAAATGTATTAAACATTCATTTCAGCCGACTGATGGCGCAGCGTCCTCATCTCAAAAGAAGTTAGCCATCTGATTTGGTGCATTTGGCCAATGGAAGATCGATTATTCCATGAAAGATCATTCATCCTTCGAACGTCATTTCCGGAACTACATTGGCCGTTACCTGCGTGGTGTAACTGAACATGTATGGGTGCTTTACAGGATCAGCAGCAGTGCAGATGCGTTCTATCTTTATTGAAGTTATTTCTTTACAGAAGAACCTGTAACCTTTACACAACCTGTAATGAAAGAACTTCAACAAACATACATTCAAAAGATACAACGCTTCTGGACTTATCTGGTTGTGCTGCTGCTGATCCCGCACCCTCTTCTTCTCTGGTTCTCCAACTGCGCATGTTGTGCCTGGAGGGTGAAGCCTGGCAGCACCAGTGTCATTACTTACTCTACAGGCTGCATCGGGTGTTTCGCTCCCAGCACAACCTTTCCAGGTGACTTTTGAGCTTACCCGCTTCTTAACCGGTTCATCATCCGATGAAGTTCTGCTCTTGCTTTGTCTTCTAGTATCCCACTTTAACAGTCAGTATCAAGTAAAGCCTGGGCGTATGACCGTGTTGGTGGAGTGATCATTCACCACATGAACCATCAACCAGCCTCTATCTATTCACCTTGGATGCCCCATGTTATGCATGACCATCAACTCTGATCCCCACCCACCGTTAGTTGGAGAAAAGCACACATAACAAACAGCATGAAAATGCTACTTATAAATGTTCACGTGGCACCATTTGACTCTGGAAGTTTGGCGCGGATTCCTGGCGCTGTCCGTGTAAGCCATTGTTTTTAAAAGGAGGCCATGCTGCCATTTCTACAGCCACGTCCTCTCTTGATGCGGTGTCCGGACAGCTGAAAGCCGCCGCGGGTGTCAGTTCTCGGTTTAGCGCCATTCAATGTGCTAAACTAAGAGTGGGACGTGGAATATGAGACTGAATTTGAGTGTCAAAACCCGCTGTGTGAACATAGCCTTAGAATTCTGCGCTGAATAAATTTCCCATAGTTTATTAATATAGCTGGCCTCGTTCCATCGTTATTTTACATACCTTGACCTATAAGTACATAGGCTTACTCGCCATTGCTGACTGCTGAATGTTCTGCTGCCCTGGATTCACGTGCATTAACCTCCCCGACAAACTGATCAGTATGCACAACCTCTCTTACATTTAGGATAAGAATAATTGACCCCATTCTTCCTCTGCTTGATTGATCTGTGAACATGGGTCTCATGACAAAATAATTACATGCTAGGAACATCCCAGCAAGAAGTAATTTACGGCCATTAACATATGCACAAGCTCCACCAGCAGAACAGCTGACGCGGTATGAAAATCAGACTGACACTTCTGGGGGGCTGGCCGCAGTTTGGGAATTCAGGGGACAGAACCTTCTCACCAGCCATGTGAGCCAATACACCAGATCACGGTCAGCAATGGTGCTATTTCTGGAGGAAAGTAGCTGTTAATTAACGGCAGGGTTTTTGGGGGGGGCAACGACCCTGTAGATTCAAGGAATGTCAAGGAATCAGGGCAACGTCTGCAAGGAATGTGTAGGAAAGCCACAGCAGGAGAACACACAGAAACGTCTTTTTCTTCCTACGAAACTATTCTGAACTTCCAATATGAGGCCGGGCCGTAAGGCTACGTTTATTGATGAGCGAATCGAAGTCCACAAAGTGTTTCCGAATTTCAGGATTAATTTGATTCGTCACGAAGCCAAATTTCCTCATGCTTCTTAGTCGTGAATCAATTTAACCTGAAATATTGTAAAAAAACAAAAAAATAAAAAAAAATGAAATTATCCAATCTACTTTCTAGCGACGGGCCGGCCACCGCCATCTTGCTTGAATATCTGGGTCGAAATCCTGCGTGCGGTGACGTATGATGTCACCACGCCGTCCAGCGAGATGTCATCTCAGCCGGCGAGAGATTTCGCGGCAGACATTCAAGCAAGATGGCGGCGGCCAGCCCGTCGTGAGCAAATGGAGCAGGCAAGTAATTTATTTATTTAATTAATTTTACATTGTATTATTGCTATCAGATGCCGTGATCAGCTATAAACGTGGCATCTGAGGGGTACAATGACGGGGAGCGGCACAATCACCACTCTCTCTCTCTCATTGCACCCACTACTTACAAAGAAATGCACTTCGTTACAAAGTAAGTTGTCACAAAGCTGATTTTTTTTGTAAAATTTGGCAAAGCAGCTGAATCGAATTTTACAAAACTTCGCTCATATCCGGTATTGCCGGACACAGCCGGGCACCACCGGATTCTCAATGACTATAATGGGATCCAACCGATCTCCGGTATAAATTCTGACTTTCAGCTGGACCGGAACGAGCGGATTTCTTAAGAAAAGTGTGACTCCAGCATAAGGGAGTGCATTCTGTGTACATCACTGTGCCATATACAGTGCAAGAGAAAATCTAATCTCCTTTCGATGGGAAAAATACCCAATTAACACTAAAAGAAGGATAATGGTTTGGCATCAACCCAGGTAAGGATACCATTTGAAAATGACCTGTCCCCTCTCCTGACATGGTTGTTTTATTAACTACTTGCATTTCCCTTTTAACACCAATTCTGGAGCATCTATTCTTATGACTCTATGATGTGCCATTCCTTTATTATTCCTGCTTGAAAGTATGAATAAATTACTAGCAAGGTTGCATTGAAGGTCCAGCTAGGTGTTACCAGTTGGGGGAGAGGTGTCCCTGCACAGTCTGACACTAACCAATCAGGGCTGCCAGAATGTAAAGTGACACCGCCCCCCAACAGGTAACACCCAGCTGGACCCTCACAGCAGACTTACCAGTTGAGGGTGTGTCCCTGCACAGTTCGACATTGGCAGCACTAATTGAATAGAGTCAGACTGTGCAAGGACATGCCCCAAACTGGTAACACCCATCTGGACCTTCATTGCCAACTGCTAGTAATTCATTCATAACTTCAAGCAGGAATAATAAAGAAATGGCACAACATAGAGCCATAAGATTAGATGCCCCAGAATCTTTATTACATGGGGAATGTAAGTAGTTACTAAAACAGACATGTCAGGAGAGGAGACAGGTCCTCAATGATCTTAACCATGGGTTAATGAATAATCACGTATAACCTGCTATATCTTATTATCAGTAACCAAATATTAACCAAAAGGGTAACAAAGGTCTATTCAGAAACATCTAGACATGTGAAGCACCCGTTACAAAAAATAATATATCACACAAATTATGCAATGCAAGAAAAGTACACAGCGTGCGGACAGGAGACAACAGCTAAATGAGCTGAATGATATTTCTACACTGCTTTCTTTAGAGTGGAAGATCTGGCATATGTGACCAGGTTCTCAGACGCAGATCTATGAAACCAGATCAGATACGCAGAATGATGTCAGGTCACCGAGAGCCAGTGATTACATCCAGAGCTTCCAGGAACGCAGAAAACATGAGTTATCAGTCCGTCTTCAAAATCTGACAAAACGTCATCCTTAGACTGGCCTAAGTCACTATACCAGGAAAGTCAATATATAAGGAAACATGGCACTGCCCCTAATGAAGGACTTCTGGTGAGGAAAGTGGATTTGGTTCTAGACGTATTTATTAATGTCCTAAGACTTGGAAGTGATTCACCATAAATGGGTCCTTGTATATGTGTCTGGAATAGGGAGATTAGATGGTGGATTTGTGGTATCTACTGGGGGCATGGAATAAAGTGACTACAATCTGTGGATAGTGCTCAGAATATGTTGTCACAATTTAAAGGGCCATTCCCACCCTAAAAATCATCAACATTTTGGTAAGAAAATCATGTGAAGTGCCTTTTTGAATATACACGTCAGACAGTCAGTCATTTCTAGCAGCCTGCTATGTTACATAGTTAAAATGGTTGAAAAAAAGACTTAGGCTCCATTCACACGTCCTGTTTTTCTTTCCTGATTCGATCCTGATCTGGATCCATTCATTTCAATGGGTCCTGAAAAAATCAGGATCGAATCAGGAAAGAAAAACAGGACGTGTGAATGGAGCCTTAGGTCCATCAAGTTCAACCAAGGGATGGGTGGGGACGTGAATCCCAAGGAAGTGAGACTCAGATTTCTACACATTTTCATAAGCATTAGGGCTCGTTCACACGACCATGCCGTATTTTGCGGTCCGCAAATTGCGGATCCGTAAAATACGGATGCCGCCCGTGGGCCTTCCGCAATTTGCAGAACGGAAGGGGCGGCCCATTATAGAAATGCCTATTTCTGTCCACAAAACGGACAAGAATAGGACATGACTCTAAATTTTTGCGGGGCCACGGAACGGAGCAACGTAACGGAGCTCCGTGTGCTGTCCGCATCTTTTGCGGCCCCACTGAAGTGAATGGGTCCGCACCCGAGCCGCAAAATATGCGGCTCGGATGCAGAACCAAACCACGGCCGTGTGAACGAGCCCTTAATGTCATTTACTTTTAAGAATTCATCTAAACCCTTTTTAAAACCGTCCACTGTTCCTGCTGTGACCACGTCCTGAGGAAGTCTATTCCACAGATTCACAGTTTTTAAAGTAAAGAAGCTTTGACGCTTCTGGAGACTGAACTTTTTCTTCCCCAGTCAGAGGCAGTGCCCACTTGTCCTTTGAGGGCATGTTACATGGAACAGTTTTTCACCGTATTTTTTGTATGGCCCATTTATATATTTGTATAGGTAAATCATGTCCCCCCTGAGACGTCTCTTCTCAAGACTAAATAAATGTACTGTATTTTTTGCTTTATAAGACGCAGAGTTTTATAGAAGAAAAATAAGAAAAAAATATTTTTCATCAGACCTCATATCAGATCCTCAGATCAGACCCCCATATCAGGAACTCACATCAGACCACTATCAGACCCCATCAGACCTCCATGTGAGACCCCCATCAGACCTCAGATCAGAGATAAAATAAAGAACTTCACTTACCTCTTCAGCTCCGCTGCTCCTCTGCAGGTCAGTAGATCGCTCCTCCAGGCACGCTTCCTTGTCTTCTCTGGCCCGCTCTGTGCTGTCATCTGACTGCGTGCAGCGTCGGGTCATAGTGCGCGCACTACGTCCTGACACTGTACGCGGTCAGGACCTGCAGTACAACGTGGCCCCAGGGAAGAAGACAAGAGAAGGGCGAGTACCAGCAGCACTCTCAGTGCTTCACCTGCTCCCCGCACCCAATGCATACTAGTGAGTGCTTCCATACTGGAAGCACTCACTAGTATTCACTTTTTAAGATGCACAGCCATTTTTCCTCAGTTTTGAAGGAAGAAAGTGTGTCTTATAAAGCGAAAAATACAGTAATTGTGTCACTCTTTCCTCGTAACCAAGACCCTCCATGCCCCTTATCAGTTTAGTTGCCCTTCTTTGTACTTTTCCTATCTCCGGGGCATCCTTTCTATGGACTGGTTCCCAGAACTGAACTGCATATTCCAGATTAGGCCGCACCAATACTTTGTAAAGTGGTAATATTAGATGTCTGTCCCTTGAGTCCATGTCTCATGACAATATCCTGCTAGCTTTAGAAGCAGCTGATTGACATTTTATGCTGTCATTTAATCTATGATCTACAAGGACACCCAAATCCTTCTCTATAAGCGATTCCCTCATTGTTCCTAGTATGTAGTGTGATATTTGTGGGCTCTCTGGGGATATCACAGTAAGACCATTGATCACATGTGTGCCGGTTTTAGATTATTTTTATGAACTCCTGCCAAAACCTTGGCATGGGAGTCTAATGACCTCCCCAATGTACGAGGGGGTTTATCTTAGGGCTGTATTACACCAACAGATTATCTGACAGATTTTCTCACCAATCATTGGTCAGATGGCCGATTACACACACAGAGCTTTTATTATACACACCAACTATTGGTCTGATTGGAGAGAAATTGGTTAGATAATCTGTTGGTGTAATACAGCCCTTACAGTCACATTTCAGATTGTTAGATACATCGGTCATACAAAAGATAGAGCATCTGTTTTGGCCATAATGGCGGAAATGCATGACACCCAGCTCTACTGTAGTTGTTTCCAGTAGATATAGGACCTCATAGAGATCCCAAAGGTGCTCTTAGTGGGTTTTCCTATCATAGAGCTGGAAGAATGGTAGAAATGTGGTATTGGCGTCTCCTTTTTAAGTTTTTTATTGTGTTCTAAGAACATTGTCATATTTGCATATACCAGTCAAAATGGCTGTTAGGCGCTGTCATGATCAACCTCCAAACCAACGAGAAATCTACTGATTGTCGGTAGTCCCTCTATTGTTCATTGATTTTCCACTGCTCAATAACCTTGCGGTTTTGCTTGATTTAGTTTTGCTTGTTTAAAGGTATATTAACACAACAAATTTGGCGCACAGCACAAATACCAGTTTTCAGGCACAATTTGGAGACACATGGGATGGTAGGTCAAGAGAAAATAAGAGACGCAGACTTCAGACCTAAGAGCTGGACGATGGAAAGAGGATTTTATATCAAATTTCTCATTCCTAAAGGGCCTTTCTGAAATGTTTCTTCCAATATGACACACGTTACTGTAACCACTAAATAATATATTTTTTATTTTTTTAAAAATGTGACATTTACACTTTGGGTGGAGAATATTAATAGAAGGTAAGAACTGGTACATTTTTAGCATTTCTCAGTAATCGGGACCATATGTCAGTTCTATACACAGTCTGCCAGGACATAAGGAGTCTGTGTCTGAATGAGCAGGAACCCCTCTGCTTTCTATAGAAAGGATGATACTGGCATAGGAGCAGGAGAACGGAAAGGCTGAACGCTGATGTGAACGAAGCCTAAGGCGTATTTCTGGCGCAAATTGCAGCGCAAAAGTTCTTTGCGCAGCAATCTACAACTTCTCTCTACTCACACCAGGTCTAAAAATAAAGTGTGCATGGCGAGGGCGGGGAAGGGGACGGGCCAGCAGGCCATCTCATTTACCAGGCGTAGAAAATGGTGTAAATGTAAGACAACTAGGAAAGATGCGCCTCGTCATAAATTAGGTGCATCCTCCGGCAGTCCGTGCACCTAACCAAGAAATCTATGACAGCTCAGAGCTACCGTGGATTTCTGGCTTGATCTGCGCTAGAAAACTGGAGTACATGAAGATAAATTTGTCAGGGTGGCTGGCTACGGCCCCTTCCCGCCCTTTAGAGAAAATGGCAAGGGTAGCGTAAAATCAGAACAATACAATTTAAAAAGTCACAGTTAAAACGTCGCAGACACATGGGGGTCATTTATTAAGACCGGCATGTTAGACGGCGGTCTTTATAACCCTGCGCTGGCGCTTGATGCGCCTATGTAGCGGCGCCGGCCTGTACATAACTTTGGCGCTGGCTATGTGACGTGCTCAAATCTATGCCCACTCCCTTGCTGTGTAGATTTAAGTCATTTTGTACACCAAAAACAGGCATAGAAAATGATAAATGAGACTGACCATCCAGCCTGCCCCTTCACTCACTCTCTTTTTCCGCCATCTCGGAAAAGTGGCGTGGGCGGGGAAAAGTCGCAGCGGGCACTGGCCGTGTGCACACCGCATCACAGATGCGCACTCATTCACTTGAATGGGTCCACAATCCAGAAGGTCGGTGCAGAACGGAGGCACGGAACCCCACAGAAGCACCACTTTTTTTGTGGTGCGGACTGTCAAGTGAATGGGTCCGCTCTTGCATGCGGAGGCCCTACAGTCTGTGCTCATGCATTGCAGACCGCAATTTGCGGTCCGCAGCACGGGCCCGGCCGGCACACTTTCGTGTGTATGAGGCCTTATACAATGACATTATATACAGTGACATGACATACATTATATATGTGTAGGAAATGGATGGAGCGGCTGCCGGGCCCGGTCTGAGAGAGCGATCTTGGCTAGCCGCAGGGGTGGGGGTTACACGAGAGGAGGGGGTTACTGGTGGCACTCAAAATTCTGCTGTGGGGCCCAGTCTGTTCTAGTTATGCCACTACCCAGACCCCTGTTCCCTGACCAATTTTAACAATTCTTGGAGAATCCCTTTAAATTGCTTTCATATACAGAAAGTAAATGTATAGAGAGACGACTTTATTTCTTCTGTCTTGAACGTTCAGGCTCTTGATGGTGAAATCAATGGCTGAATACAGCAATCCGATCACTCAGGAGTCAGTATTTTGTCACATAATGAAATGTCTGCCTAATGGTAGCAGTCAGAAGTCTTGTTGATGAGGAGGAACTAAAAGGTATGAATAAAATATGTCCATTAGGTAGAACCAAATAGGAAGAGGGTTCGCTATGGAAACCATCTCGGCGGTGGACAGTAGAGGTCTAATGTTTACTGTAAGGTCGTAAACTGCCGTACAAAAGGAAAAGGGAAAAAAAAAGCGGCTACTCAGTTATGACCAAAATCAGTATCGGCTACTGTACATGCTACATAAGCACTGATTTGGTCGGAAAGTAATTGCCCCTTTAGGATACATCCACACGTGCCTGAAAATACAGTGGAAAAGTTCACCGCAGTTTTGGCCACAACAAAAAAACATGAAAATAAAAAAAAACAAAAAAGCAAAACAACAGTGGTTACATGGGCTTTTTGCTGTGGAATTCACCCTCCCCATGGTAAAAGGTGAAATCCACGCAGGAAATCTGCAGCATAAATTCAGATGCTGGAGATTTCAAATCTGCACTAAGGCCTCTTTTACACTAGCGGCAGTCCGGATCCGGCAGGTGAAGGGTGCCGTCGGACCCGGACTGGCGCAGGGACATGTGTGGGGCCGGAACCGCGTTCCGGCCCCACACGTCACACAGTACCTTATACACACATACATACACACAAACACATACATACTTACATACTCCAGCCAGGCAGGCAGGCCGCACGTCTTCACGCCCAGGAGGCGCGCCGCTATGACGATTCCCCACAGCGCCCTCTCCACTGCCTGGAGTGTGTATGTGTGTGCGTGTCTGTATGTGTGTGCGTGTCTGTATGTGTAGGTGACGGATCCGTCCTGTACTCCATTGAAAGTCAATGGAGGACGGATCCGTTCACCATTGTGGTCACACCAGACGGATCCGTCCCCATTGACTTGCATTGGGGGTCATTCCGGATCCGTCTTGGTGCGGATGCCTGGACCGGAGAGAAAACCGCAGCATGCTGCGGTTTGTTCTCCGGTCTGAAGACGGAACGGAATGCTTTCAGGAGCATTCCGTTGTCTTCAGTTCAGTTTTGTCCCCATTGACAATGAATGGGGACAAAACTGAAGCGTTTTTTTCCGGTATTGAGCCCCTATGACGGAACTCAATACTGGAATTTAAAAACGCTAGTGTGAAAGTAGCCTAAGCCAATTTACGCATTTGGCTGAAATTTCTTAAGGGGAATGTGTCATCAGAAAATGACCTATTCTTTAAATCCCGTTTTTTATATTTAACATATTTTTAAAGAGTTTTTTTTTTATAATCTTTATTAGAAACTAGCAGAAGGACCCGGGTATATTTCATCCATTTCATTTAATGTTTCTGTGTGTCGTTGCAGAGAGAAAGTCAATGCAGCTGACAGAAATTTTTACCTTCATTTTTTCAATCCCCTCTGGCTATGGAGTGGGAGGGGCGTTACCTGACCGGGTCGGGGTTTAGCGGGACCTGGGGGGGGGGGGGGGGGAGTGCTTTTAAGTCCTTATTTTGAGGGTGGCCTGAATTACAGGTCAATGCCATGGTAATTTAGGAGGAAACACAGTGGGTAGCAGTGGAAGAAAACATCTTTTATTACTACTGAAAGGTCTTAGTCTAAAATTTGTGTATTTCATCTATTTCATTTAATGTTTCTGTGTGTCGTTGCAAAGAGAAAGTCAATGCAGCTGACAGAAGTTGATTTACCTTCATTTTTTTCAATCCCCATTGGCTGGGGAGTGAGAGGGGGCGTGACCTGACTGAGTCGGCGGGCGTGGTTTAGCGGGACCTTGGGGGGGGGGGGGAATTGCTTTTAAGTCCTTCTTTTGAGGGTGGCCTGATTTACAGGTTGATGCCATGGTAATTTATGAGGACACGCAATGGGTAGCAGTGGAAGAAAACATCTTTTATTACTACTGAACGGTCTTCCTCTAAAAATAGTCTAAAACATAACTTATATTTCTGGTAACCGGAATACCCCTTTAACAGTGTCATCCACAGCGCTCTGCCCCTTTAAAGCAGTGAAGAGAAATGGCTGGGATGTTATTAACTGAGCTCCTCAGCTGGCTGCTAATTACCTGGCTGGGTTGTTATGGAAACCAATGTGTATGTGGAATAAATGGCAGTAGGGTTTTGAAGTGAAATGCTGCCAGGCTAATGGAGATCATATTTTGGGAATATATTGGGAACGGTGCGTCCTAGAGAGCTGAGACCTGGTCTAAAACCTTCCTGGACATCTGATGTACCTGTGTGCCGAATTTGGTGAAAATCGGTCCAGTAGTTTGCTCGCGCATGGAGAACAGACAGACAGACAGACAGAAACTCATTTTTATAATATTAAGAGATAAGACATATACAATAAAAATTATTTTCTTCCTAACCCCAAGAAAAAATCCCTACCCCTCCACCCCTACCTAATGCCCCCCCCCCCCCAACACATTTTCTCTGGGCATTTCAGGAATAAAAACAAAAACTCTCTCCTTTGTTTTTTTTACTATAATCTCCTTTTCCCTTTCAAACATAATAATCATTTTCCCTTTTATTCCTCTTCTCCCCCTTTTTACACCAAAAGCTTCTTATACTTAGAGATTATAAAATTTTCCCAGGCCAAGAATTTTTGATGGTTATTTTTAATTGCTCATGTCAATATCTGCATTTAAACAAAAAACATAAAATCCTGCAGTTTTCCCACTGGCCACTAAGCCTAATTGGCACCACGTCTTAGGCCCCATTCACATGACCGTGTGAATGGGGCCGTATCTATTCCGCAATATTGCGGAATAGTTGCAGCCCCATTCACCTCTATGGAGCGGGGAGCCACGGCACAGAGCTAGCTCCGTGCCGCGGCTCAGATGAAGCACGTCCCACACGCCCGGACAAGTATAGGCATTTTGAATGGGGCCGCCCGGCGTGTGTTCCGAGCGCATTATTGCAGACCCGCAATAATACGGCCGTCTGAATGGGGCCTTAGTCTGTACAGATCTCTTTACTGCAGTTATCTGCTTATCTATACACAGAGGTTATATCATTATAGGTGGGATTAGAATGACAGATAAGACAGGATCCACCATTCACAATAGGCGATTGTCAGAGCTTATCTCTTCTTTCCTTGTACAATTACCTCTGCACAGTCACAGAGCCTAGAAAACTCTCCCATAGAAGTCAACAAGGTCTCTTCCTGACCAATGTGTCTATGGGGTGGCTGTGAAGCAATTTATTTTGCAGTGCTTTTAGACAAAGATTTTGGATAGAAGTCTATGGAAAATATTAAAGATTACCTGTCAGCAGGATCAACTATACTAAACCAGTCATACTGCCTGGTAGGGTTGATTCTGTGGATAAAATGATACCTGTTCTGTTAAAAATCGGTTGCAGTGTTCCCAAGAAAAAAAAAAAAAAAAAAAAAAACGACTTTTATTCCTTATGCAAATGAGGACATGAGTGCACCAAGAGGTGGAGCCTAGCCACTCAGTGCACCTCAGCTCCTCTACTTCCCTGTCCACGGCCCTAGGTGTACAGAAGTTTTTTCTTTGGAACGTCACAACCGATTTTCATAAGACATATATCATTTTAATCAGCTTTTTCAGCCCTGCTAGGTAGTTTGTCTCACATTTTTTTTCCAAGCGAAAAAAATATAAAAATAAAGCATCACCCTAAGGCTGGGGCTACACAGCAGGAGTCACATGACAGCAAGTCACAGAAACGTTACCACCAGATCACAGGTAAGTCGCAGTCGCACAACTTGCATTGTTGTCTATGATCGGAAAGCCTTGTGCGACTTTCACCCAAAAATCCAAAAGTCTGAGATTGTCGCGTTGCGGAGTGTCGCACTGCAACACCACTGACAATTATTTCATGTTGCCGTGTAGCCCCAATTTAAAGGGGTTTTAAGGTCTTATCGATTACCTATCCTCCCTAACAATACTGCAGCTGAACCATCACCGGCAGCCTCCAACCTCCTCTTTTTGTCCCTGTAGTAGTTTTGAGCGTAACCCTTAACGACTGAGTGGTGACAAGCAGCTGCTATTAAAGCCCCAATTACAATGCATGGTACTGAACCCAGCTCAGAGATATCCTCTGACTGATGCACAGGACATTACAGGGTTAGCAGAAACCTTCATAAAATTTATAGATTCCAGAAACCAGCTGGTAACAGACAGGTTCAAGGAACGCTGGTCAACGTCAATCAGGCTGAGCATAGGAGCAGAGTAACTGTGTCTCCATACACAACAGCTGGTCATTAAAATATCTTCTGAAGATGCCAAAACCCGTGAGTCATTTTTTTCAGGTTTTCCAGACTAGTCATACAATTGGAAGTGATTGGACTGTGAGATCACAGTCTAGGTTGAGCTTGGGGTCTTCTTGAAGCAAGACTTGGTTGAGGGATCCTTGATGAACCCTTGGTCTGTGATATCACAACCCATGTTGGGTTCAAGAACTTCAGATTGTTCCATCAAAATGTTCTAGACTCTAATTATGTGTGAGCATTAACTCTGACCTATAACACAAGACTACCTATTATTTTCCAAGCTGGTCCAGCATCCTGTTGTTGGCTGGTGTATTCAGCCATTACCCATTTAGCGCCTTAATGTGTATAAATACAAAACATGTTAACTACTGGGAAAGTTT
This sequence comes from Rhinella marina, assembly GCA_900303285.1. Taxonomy (NCBI): domain Eukaryota; kingdom Metazoa; phylum Chordata; class Amphibia; order Anura; family Bufonidae; genus Rhinella; species Rhinella marina. The sequence goes on from ONZH01025936.1 coordinate 564,397, forward strand.
CATCTTCTTTGTATTTGCAACCTGGGCTTTGTCTGAGCGACTTCTTACAAAGGAACTGAATGCTGATTTTCCCCATGATTCTATAGATCATTGGGGGTGGGTGGAAACTCTTTCTATTTGTGGAGATCCATCATGTGGGCAATGATCCCATCCATGGGAAAAAGTAGGCAAGTTAGCTCTCCTCCATGAGGAAGAACACAGTCTCTCTAGTGCTACCTATAGGCAGCTACTCTGTAAGTCAATGTCTGACCTTAAAACATGACTAGAGACCTCAGCCAAAACAAGTCTCCACCAAAAGGAGGAGATACTCATTCAGAAATGGCTGACCCAGTTCTTTAATAGGCTGCATATTGACGAGGGAAACTACCTACGGATGACACTAGAGACAGTATTCTTCCTTCCTGAGGAGCAGTATGTTGCATACTTTGTTCCCAGGAAGCATTGCTTGTAACTAGTGTTGAGCGAACTTGTGTTTTCAAGTTCGGTGCACAAGGTTTGCGTTCGGGTTATCTAAGAATTCCGTTATGGATTCTGCTACCACCGACCATAACTTATGGTCCCTGGTAGCAGAATCCATAACGGAATTCTTAGATAATTCGGACCTCGTACACAGGTTCGCTCATCCCTACTTGTAACACTCTTGTCTACCAGCTGGATCATTTCAAGAACAACCAGTACCCCTGAAAAGCTATGTCAACCATCTCACCAGACCAACCCTGCTCTATACTGATAAGGAGCAAGAACTCTACAACAGTTGTCCAGCCCATCCTTCATTGCAGAATATCATACGTTTGTATCTGACAGCTGATGGAAATCCATCCGGTCCAGGGAACGTTCACATACTGACTTTACTTTAGAACATTCCTACGTGCAATGCAAGTAAATCTATGTTCTGACAAAGCATCTATGGAGACACAAGGCACTGGAAAAAAAAGGTCAATCTATGGAGAAATGAACAGGCTGTAAAGAAGTAACAATACCCCCCTCAGAAGATCTCTATTCTGGAAAGAATACGGTACAAGCTTATCATCCACAACACCGGGGTATAAGATTTTCCAAATGTCAGCACCCAGAACAAGATGTTCTTATCAGCTCAGCTGCAGCAATGTTTTCCAGTGCGTTCTACAAGACAAAGGCCTCATACACAGAGACCACATATGCCGGACTGCTGAATCTGCTAGACGGGCCACGTTTCATCACCACTAAAATGACGCTTATGCTGCAGCTCTCAAAATTACATTTTTCAGGACTCTCCTGACATCTCCGATTTCTTACATAATTGTATTCTCCCTGAAATAACCATTCTCAGCCATTTTTAGAATTTTACTTTTCGTTGTCCATCTGTTATACCTTTGTCAATGGAGTGTGTCCCTATACACTAACACTGTCCGGGCAGTGAGGACAGAGCACAAAGGTTAGTTATCGTTTTGTATAATGGTAACTGCTGGTCAACATAAAATGATATATGTCGAGAAACTGCACATGAATCCATAAAATAAGTGGATATGGCCACAATGTCCCAAATCACAGAGTACCTCGAATAAAACAAAACAGCAAAACCTAAATTAGGTGTTAGTATACATGTAAACCATGTGAGGGCCCAGAGCGCAACGGGTGAACCTAAATATCCCCGTACACCCCTGTCAGTATAGATTATAAAGGTCTCTACGTTGGTAGTAATGGTCATGAGTGAAGTCAATGTTAAAACACCTGCTTTACTCCAAAGGAGCGATCTTCTCCACCAACAATGCAGGCACTGTCCCCTTAATGGTCTCCTCGTCGACGTTCCTTCCTGTGGACTTGTATGGATCACCACAAGTTGCTGTAGATGTCCACACTGCAGCCCCTTTCAAACCGCTGTATAACAGCAGGAGCTGCATATCTTGGATCATGATCCTTCAACAGTCCGACAACCCCTGAAGAAGCCTTGGGAGACAAAACTAGTTGGGAACTCATAAGCTCCATCCTGAGAAGATTCCCACAATTTTACTACATGTTTTATACAAGACATTCATCTTGCGAGTATCCTGCAGGCTGTTTTACTGTGAATGATCTTGCACGAGGTTCTGTCTCTTTGTCTCTCCATATTCCTGTGACTGTTGGAGGACTGTGGTCCAAGACACGTAGATCCAGCTGACAAACAGTGATTTGAAAGTATGAGGGGCTCCAGTGTGGACATCTACAGCAATTTGTGGTGATCCATACAATTCTATGTGAAGGAACGTCGGCAAGCACGCTATGAGGAGACCATTAAAGGGGTTGTCCAAGTTATGGAAAAAAAAATATAGCACTGTAAATCTGGTGGGTAGCAATATATAACTAAGTTCAGCAAGTTTTAGGCAAAAAAAATCTATATTTCCTCATTTCCCTGGTTCTCTTCTGGCCTTTGTTTACATGCAGTAATAACAATCTCTGCCCCTCCCCCCTTCTCTGCAAAGGCAGTGAATACAAGTGCTGTGAGTACATGTCTGCCTGCTGGGATACTCAGCAGCATGTTGTTTGTGTAGGACTACAAGTCCCAGCTGTACAATGACACTGCTGATACACACAGGAAATTCGCCCTACCTGTTCTTGTACAATACAATTCCTCTTTAGCTCCTTGCCCTGCATTTGTCTCCTCTCATTGCTGCAGCTACTATTTGTTGTAAAGCCCTGAGCCCTCAGTGTGTTCTGGCTGAAGGGGTTAATATTTTATCTGAAGGAAACCAGGGAGAGAGCAGATAGCAGGAGCCTGGCAAAGAAAGGGGGCGTGGCCAGTGAGGTCTCGTGTACAGACTGTTATCTGAGGCTTGTGAACGAAACATCACAGACCAGGGAGATAAGGTGACATCACAGGTCATGTGACCCTGAGTCAACTCTGAGAAACCAGCAGCTTTGGAAACACAAAGTATATGGGAAAGTTGTTATACCTGACAAGTTAGAAACATATAAAGAACAAAAAAATAACTCGGACAACCCCTTTAAGGGGACAGTGCCTGCATCGCTGGTGAGAAGATCGCTCCTTTGGAGTAAAGCAGGTGTTCTGACATTGACTGTACTGCTGACCATTACTACCAATGTAGAGACATTTTAATTTATACTAACAGTGGTGTGCGGGGATTTTTAGGTTCACCTCTTTCTCTCCGTGTCCTCACTTGGTTTATGGATATTAATTTGTGGAGAGGTACGAGACCCGTTTGAGCAGGTTGTTTGCTCTCCGTTTTTACCATATTTGTGTTTTTATCTTTTTAGTTAGTATACTGTACAGGTGCAGTCCCACCCAACGGTTTGAAACTTGCTGCGGGTCCTGTAGTAATGGCTGGGCTCCACTTGATTCTACAGCTGTCACTTGTATTGCAAATGAAGAGTCCACCTTGGACTTGTGTTGAGATGTAATATTTATAGTTAAAGGGGTTTTCTGGGATTACAGTACTGATGACCTATCCATAGGATTAGAGGTGAGCAAAATTCTTAAAATTCGATTTACCCAAACTGACGGACAGAGTCAAAGAAAGTTCTCTGACTGCCTGGAAAAGTCTCTCTCGCCTTGATTCTCCCAAATCGTATGAAACAATTCAGGTTTGGTATTGAAAAATTCAGGTTGAGTTTCCAAATTTTAGAATCGATTCACTCATCTCAACACAATAGTGGTCATCAGTATCTGATCCATGGAGGGGGGGGGGGGGGGGTTCAACTCCCGACACCCCCATCTATTAGCTGCTTGAAGAGGCTGGCGAGCATACTGTGTCCTTCCTAGGCCAGTGATGTCACTCATTCATTGGTCACATGGCCTAGGAGCAGCTCGGTCCCATTCAGTTGAATGGGCCTAAGCTGCAATAAGAAGCACAGCCGCTATACCAGGGGTCAGAAACTTTTGGCACTCCAGCTGTTGTGAAAGTATAATTCCCAGCATGCTCTGTTGATTTTTATGGGAGTTCTGAGAAGAGCAGAGCACATATGCACGCTAGGTGTTGTAGTTTCATGACAGCTGGATTGCTAGAGGTTGACTACCCCTTCACTATACAATGTACTGCGATGTGCTTGATGAGCTGTGAGGAAGCTGCAGCGCTCAATGGAGCATAGCGGCCTCTTCAAACAGCTGATCGATGGAGGCCCCGGGTATCAGACCCACATCGATCAGATACTGATCACCTAGCCTGAGGATCGGTCATCAATATTCTACTCCTGGAAACCCTTTTAAAGCTGTAACTTGGCATAATTAGTGCTCATGCCTATACTGTACGTCCAGGAAGATCCTGAAGATTCAGTGGCAGTAATGTACTTTATGGAGGTCCACACATATTGCACTTACTTATATAAAGTCCCTGTCCCCGGTGGGGCTCACAATCTAATTTCACCATCAGACTCACGCAGTTCAATACAACATACCGGTGAGTGACACAGACCAGAGCGTCAGGTACGCCCGTCTGTGATGAATGGCATTTCTGTAATAACATTTTCACCATCCAGTTATTCCTTACAGTGGAAGCTTCTGCACGTACGGCTAAACATTAGCGAGGGCCACAAGGAAACACCATGAATAGACCAGTGTTTCTCAGACCGAGCACTGAAATACCAGCAGCAGGTCATGCTTTACAATTTCCTTTCCTTAAAGGGCAACCAGACCTACCACAGAGGCTGTCTTCATATATGAACCGCTCCCACAAAGATCACATAGAGAAGATCCTGCACCCCAACTTATCTTTCACACCCCCTTTTTTATAGTTCATGTGGAGGACAGGGACTGTGTAATGCAGGAATGACCTCTCTCCGTACTGAAGGCTTTAATACAAGGGCGTTCAGGGATCTCCTGACATGATCCATATACATATTTGTGGTTTTATAAAGCTCACATCAGATGAAAGACACCTCAAGACAAAAATGCTCAGGCAAAAGGAAGTAAACAAGACTTAATGGGGTATTTTGTGGTTCTACTAAGGTTTCCAAAACCCGAAGGAAACGTGGCACATAGATCTGAAGACAACGTGCTGTGAGTGGCGGCTGTCACATCCACGTATCACGGACAACTGTTTATTTGAGTGGCACGGTGGCTCAGTGGTTAGCACTGGTTCCTTGCAGCGCTGGGCTCCTAGGGTCGAATCCGACCAAGGACAACATCTGCATGGAGTTTGTATGTTCTCCCCGTGTTTGTGTGGGTTTCCTTCCACACTCCAAAGACATACTGATAGGGAACTTAGATGGTGAGCCCCATTGGGGACAGCTTGATGCTAATGTCTGTAAAGCGCTGTGGAATATGTCAGTGCTATATAAGTACATAAAATATTAATGTACTGCTAAATTGCCCCACTATAAAAACTATAGAATGTTTTTTTCTTCTTTTTATCGCCATATTTATAATTTATGTCCATGGAGCTGTGTTAAGGCTAATTTTTTGCAGGGTGATCTGTAATTTTCAGTGGTAACATTTTGGGCTGTATATAAATTCTTGATCACAGAATTGCCAAAAAAATGGCGAATTGGCCGGTTTGAATTTTTTTTTTCCCCAGTGGCGTCATTTGCCATATAGGATAAATATTTTCTAAATCAGGAAAGGTGCTCCTGAAGTGAAGAGAGACCAGCAGTGCATGCACAAACACCCTCTAATTCACCCCTTGGGAGTTCTGAAAATAGCCAAGCTCTGGATCGGCTATTTTCCAACAGCGAATGGAAAAGTGGACCGGACTGCGCTTTACGGCTATGCAACTTCTGAAAAGTCTTACAGCAGTGAATGGAGAGGACATTAGACGCCCAGTTATGGAGATAGAAGCAGGTCCCAGATGTGGAACTTGCGACTATTTGACATTTGTGGCACATCCTAGTGATATTCCACAAATGTTGAGATGGGACAACCCCTGTAATGACAACCTGTACAGGATGCAACCCCTAAGATCTGAGCTACAAAAGTCAAGACATTAATGTAACGGACCTTGTGGTCCATGCTGCCGTTAAAGGAGTTTTCCAGGATTTTCAGAATGATGGCCTTTTCTCAGGATGGGTCATCAATAGGAGATCAGCGGTGCCTGCCAATCAGATGTTTGAGGAAGCCGCGGTGCTCAAGGGAGTTCTGGTGAGCGCTAGGGATGAGTGAAGCGAGTTTTGGATCCTAGATCCGAAGTCATTTCACTCAAAACTTCAGTCAGTTATTCCCATTTGGTGAATAACGTCGGTATTTGATTTTTAAACTGGGAAACCATTTTAAAATCTGGATCCAAAGTTGGCTTCGGTTCTGAGGTACCAGTCCAAGTTTTAAAATGGTTTTCTAGTTTAAAAATCAAATACCGAAGTCTTGCGAGACTTCAGGAAAAACTGGCTTTGCCTCGTCGGAGGCCATATATTTTAATGCTGTAGAGAGACAGATCTTCGTACAGCATCAAACCGAAGTTTTGAGCAAAGTGACTTCGGATCTAGGATCCGAATCTCACTTCGCTCATACCTAGTGAGTGCCACAAATCAAGAGGCCGTCCATTGTATAGCGGCTGTGGTTGGAATCCCAGCTCAGCCCCATTCACTTGAATGGGACTGAGCTGCGCCTTGGCCACGTAACCAATGAACGTGATATATGAAAGTCTTGGAAAATCCCTTTAAGAGATTTAACAATATCTATGACCTGCAGAAGGCTTACCGAGAGGCGGCTAGACTATGTTTTTACCTAAATCTATTCATATATTCTGTGTTTGCTGAGAGCATTATACATTGTACAAGAACAGGAACGGCAGCATTTCAGCGCTCCGAGCAGCATTGTCTTCTTCTGATTCTTCACAACGGTTTAGAATAACAATGGCTGAAAATACCATCGGTTTACACTGCTCCGACATTGTATACAAGTGATACAGAGATCCTGGGACTGGCGATTTTACAATGTGAAATCAAACAAAGGAATATAAAAAGCTACACAGAAAAAAAACCTATGCATTCTTATTCTCCGAGGACAAACTGGAGAGGACTATGGAGACATCTTATGCCATTGTCATCCGCGTCCATGTGTGACTACCGGGTAACTGCGAGTGCTGTAGAATATACAACAGCTGTCCAACAGAGAATTACATACCGTTCTTGCAGTGATCAGAACCCCCATCCTCCAGTTACATGACGTAACTGAAAGCTAATGGGTGGAATAACACACACAAGATACAAGCAACTCCACCATCTTGTACAGAACAGTTATGGAGGTTGCCCAGCTGGAGGACACACTTTTTTACTTCAGCTCCCCCATTTACATCCCATAATTGTTGGTCGGTTCCTCTTAGGCTACTTTCACATGGTCAGTCTTGAGGCAGGAGTGAGTTCAGAACATGGAAGAGGCACAAATCTTTTCACTATATTTTCCTCTGTGTTCCACTTCTGGTTTTGGCTTATGGATGCAAAATAATGACCATGTGAAACTACTCTTAAAGGGGGTTTCCAGAAACAATTAAATCAACCTTCTGGTTCAAGAAAAATAATTCACGTTAACTGGGCAACAACAGAACATTTACCTGGTGCCCTCCTATTCATTTTTTTCATCTGTAGATCGGCCAGTTCCTGGGCTCCTCTTCTGTCATCCAAGATGGCAGCACCTCTTTTCAGACTGATGACACTGTGTATTTGGTAGCCCAAGACACTTCATGCGGCACTTGGATTGGCCAGCATTGCTCATGTGAACAGAACTGACCAATCCAAGAGCAGAGATGGACAAGCAGGAAGTGTCGTGGGCTACAAAAGGCATAGTCTGAGAAGCGGTGCGGCCATTTTGGAGCAGAAGAGGAGCCTGAGAATTAACGGATCTGCAACTAAAAAGATGAAAAGGAGGTCACCAGGCACGTGTACTGGTCGTTCCCCCAGTCAATGTGAATTTGTTTTGTTTAGCTCTCATTCACTACAATGGAAGTTAAGGAAATAATGTCGGTCTTTTTGGCTGATACCAGAAACATGGCCATCAAGGGACGGTGGAAATAGTGAGATGGGACAATCCCCTTAAGATATCTGTCAGAAGGCCGCTATTCTTCCTGAACCCCCCTACACAGCTCAGCCGAGTGTGTGTGTGTGTGTTCTCAATGAGAAGACGGGGATAAGCTGCTACCAGGCACCTTTGATGGCAGCTCATCTCCCATGAGAATTAAAGAAAATAAAAACAAATTTAAAAGGGTTGTCCCACAAAAAATATTCTACAGTTTTCAAACCAACACCTGGATCTGAACACTTTTGTAATTGCATGTAATTAAAAATTTTGCATAACCACCGAGTTATTCAATAAAATGTATCTGTATAGGGCCACCTGCTGCTTGTTTTTTTTCTTAATTCTTTGTCCGTCTCACTGAGAAGGCTGCACATGCTCAGTTTCATCCTTCAAATGCCTCCTGAGCTGTGATAGGGAGAGCTGAGACACGCCTCCTGAGCTGTGATAGGGAGAGCTGAGACACGCCCGCTTAACTGCAGCAGAAAAGACACTCCCCATGAGCTGTCAGCTTGATATAAATCTAGCAGAGCAATGAATGTGGAGATCTCTGGATCCATGTGAGGTACAGGGCTGGTTCTAGCTGTGTTAGAAAGAGATTGTCATGTACTATATAATGTCTGATTTTCATTTTTTATATTAGTTATGGGACAGCCCCTTTAACATGGCCAATCCTACTTTACCCCAGCATGTGCTGTTACACAACAACATCCGATAACCTCTAGATCAGGGATGGCCAACCTGCGGCTCTTCAGCTGTTACAAAACTACAACTGCCAGCATGCCCAGACTGTCTACAACTATCAGCCTATAGCAGGGCATGCTGGGTATTGTAGTTTTACAACAGCTAGAGAGCCACAGGTTGGCCATCCCTGCACTAGATGATCGACCAGACCAGACCTGCAGACGGTCATTCATTCAATATGTATTGGAGCTGTTGGTACATGTTTGCTGCAATGACATACAGGGCATCAACACATGATTGCCGCTTGATCTGGTGGAATGATATTGCAGCAAGGTTATCCTGATACCATGTTCACCATTTTAGAGGTTTATAGCTGGTGGAGCCATACTGTATGCCATACTACAGTAACTTCTGAGCGCTCCCTCTATTCAGGAATAACTACCTGTTGGAGCGGTCAGTGTACAGAGGGGAACGCTGGTACACCCTGCTGACGGATATTCCGTGTATATTGTATGCACCATGTTTCTGCCATAGACAGATCCTTACATGAGGCCCACTGGTCACTGTCACAATTCTAGGAAACGTTTGCTTTAATTTGCTGTTTTACACTTTTCGTTACGCCACGAGTATGATTTGCTTTTAGAACCAGTGACAGGACAATACATTATGTGACCATGACTGTGCGGCACGCTCAATGCTGGACTGGTATTCATTGTACCCAGCAGATGGAGGACAAGATGGATGGTGGCACTCAGCTGGAGGAGGCACCTCTCTTTATATTTAAATGCATCCGGAATAGTGAAGACAGATATCTATCTAATCTCATATCTATGTATCTAATCTCATATCTATGTATCTAATCTCATATCTATCTGCTATTGATTAGGTACCTGGGGTCAGATATCCCAAAGGAAGGATTTATAATCTCTCTGGTCCTAAACACCAGGTCATGAGAGATTACCATATTTTTCGCTTTATAAGACACATCCCAGATTTTAGAGTAGGAAAATAAGAAAATTTTTTTTTCCATCAGATCCTCATATCAGACCCCCCCATAAACATCAGGACATCACATCAGACCCACATATCAGTCCTCCATGTCAGTCCCCTATCAGACCTCAGATCAGCCCTTTCAGACTCCCATCACACCTCAGATCAGCCCTTTCAGACCCCCATAAGCCCTCTGATCAGCCCTTTCAGACTCCCATCAGATCTCAGATCAGCCCTTTCGGATTCCCATCAGACCTCAGATCAGCCCTTTCGGACCCTCATCAGCCCTTTCAGACCCCAGATCAGCCCTTACAGACCACCATCAGACCTCAGATCAGACCTTTCAGACCCTCATCAGCCCTTTCAGACCCCCATCAGACCTCAGATCAGCCCGTTTTAGACCCCCATCAGCCCTTTCAGACCCCCATCAGACCTCAGATCAGCCCGTTTTAGACCCCCATCAGCCCTTTCAGACCCCCATCAGAGCTCAGATCAGCCCGTTTTAGACCCCCATCAGCCCTTTCAGACCTCAGATCAGCCCATTTTAGACCCCCATCAGCTCTTTACAGACTCCCATGAGGAATTTCAGACCTCCATCAGACTAAAATATCATCTTAGCAGCAGTCTTCCTTCCTTCTTCTCTGGCCGGCGCTGCACCTGACTGCGTGCAGCATCAGGTCATAGTGCGCGCACTAAGTCCTGACACTGTACGGGGTCAGGACAGTACAGCGCCGACAGGAGAAGAAGGAGGAGCGCCGTCCCCAGCAAGCAGTCCAGGGAGAGCAAGTATCTTCCCCACTCCCGGCACCTAATGCATACTAGTGAGCACTTCCATAATGGAAGCGCTCACTAGTATTCGCTTTATAAGACGCACTGTCATTTCCCCCCTGCTTTTGGGGGGAGAAAAGTGCGTCTTATAAAGCGTAAAATACGGTATATCCAGAAAGGTCTACAGAAGTGTCATATTCAGCCTTCGGTGTTACCTATAGTAGCTGGTTTCTTTTTTATCAGCAGAAAGGACGGTGGACTCAGACCGAGAAAAAGACTGGTATTGTCCTTGTGATAACAAAGGAAGGCTAGATTGGCATTTTGAATTGCGCTTAATTGTCTTTCTCACACACGAGCACTTCATAGTTTGGCTCTTGTTCTTGCAAATGTTCTCACTTGTCGCAACAACAAATGGCATTTTGAATTGCAATAAACAAAATATAATTCAAAGTAAGCTACACTTGTTCTTATAAAATAGCGGAAGAACAAAGAAACAAGAGACAAAAAACAAGAGAAAGATACCAGTATTGTTCTCACTTATTGCAAAAAGGAAGGCTAAGAATGGCGACGAGGACCTCTGGAAGGGAGTATTTTATACTTTCCCGGTTTGCCTTTAGCATTTTATAGAATGCATAAGAAATGTGTGACATATTAAAGGTTATGGACACCTTTGGAGAAAAATACGTTTTATGACTGCATTTTACTCATTTTGGGTTAAAAATAATTTTTTCAATTGGTTATTAATTCAATTATTCAATTGGTAACTCCTTATTAAAAATATTGAGCCGTCCTGTCACAAGGGTGTGAGCTATAATGAGTGTTCATAATGTCAGAGAGCAGAGATAAGGAGTCTGTCAGATTAGCTGGCTGACGGAGCACAGAGAAAATTCAGATCCCTCTATTAGAGCATCTCAGCTCTGTACAGAAAAAAGGGCTCCATATTTGTAATGAAGACCAATTGAAAAAATGACTTCTAGCTCACAATAAGCACAATGGAGTAATAAAAAAAAATGCTGCCAAAGGTGTACATAGCGTTTAAGCATTTCATATTTTGCCTGAATACTTTAGGCATTCTATAGAACATCCAGGCATTTTATAGAATGACTGACTTCATACATTGTGTGATATATATATTATTACAAAGCAATAGACAATACATACCACATCAGGCTTTAAGCGATAAGTTAATGGAAAAGAATAAAATAAGGACTGGAGGGTGGTCAGAAAGGACGAGCTCCAGGACTGTCGGACTTCTCTGCTCCTGGGGATGCGATGGATGGTATACTGCAAAGAAGAAGGAGGAAAGGTATAATGTGCTGACAGTCTGTGCTGGGCAGGGGCGGATTGACCATAGACCTTACAGGGAAATTTCCTGGTGGGCCGATGCCCAGGGGCCGCCTCCTCACGGCCGGCCAGTGGAGGTTTTTGGGGATGTACTTTGTGCTGCTGGCAGTATTTTGTGATAGACTGCAGTATTTGGCTCTGTTGGGGCGGTATAATGTGTCACAATTATACACGACTACTTGTGCTGACCCTGCCTTTCATCAATTTGGACCAGACTAAAAAACAGGGCAACTTTAAGTTCCCAGTCCGCCCTTGGTGCTGTGTATCCTCTACATATAATTTAAATCAATTAAAGGGTAATATCAGCAAAGTAAGAAAATTTAAAAAAATATTCTCATCTGAATCATTTAAGGAAGAGGGCAAGACAGAAAAACAGACAAAGTAGTAGTTAGCATTCTAGAGTGCCGAGCAGAAAACCTGGAAAGGTTTCAGAAGTGATGAGAGTAAGCGTCGGGCATTAGCAAAGCAGAGGGCACGGATGGACTGTAAACAGACAGGAGGAGATATAAGAAGGGGCAGAACTGTGGGGAACAGAGTAACCAGAACTTTGCAGAATATTTTCGACTGCAGCAAGTACAGCGAACGGGTTTGAATGAGTTAAAAGGGATTTTTCCCACCCCGTGATTGGCAGATCCTCTGCAGTTTACGTTAGAACGTTGCGCCATCTAGTGGAATACAAAGGAGATACATCCCATTTAGAGATGAGCGAATTTCATATTTTGAAATTCGTTCACGCTTCGTTTGGGGGTAAAAGGTGAACTGCGTTATGGATTCCGTTACCACGGACCATAACGCAATTCTATGACGGAATACCTTTAGAGGCATTCCGTTATTCATTCCGTCATAACAGAAGTCTATGGCCTGCATAATGGAAACTGTTTTTCAGCCATCGACTTCTATTACGACGGGATGAATAAAGGCAGTCTGTTATGCATTCCGTCATAGAATTCGGGGGGTCCGTGGTAACGGAATCCATAACGCAATTCACCTTTTACCACCAAACAAAGTGTGAACTAATTTAAAAATGCTAAATTCGCTCATCTCTAGTCCCAGTGTATGAACTGTACCATGCAAACCAGTGACAACAGAATAATGATAACAACATTTGGCGGGCACTATGTGTCGGACTGCCGAAGTGAGGGTCATTAAAACATGTCAAATGATGCCACTGGTTGCTGTCTGCGAGTACAGAAGGGCATAGTCAGTCCTAGAAGTCTGTGTGTGTCCTCCACCGATTACCTTTTGGACTTATGAGAAATGCCTAAATCTGAACCATCACGTTCACAGGGGCGCTGATGAGGTGAGCGAGGGAGCCTCATTCCACTGTCTAACCACAGGCCATGGCAGCTTCTGACAGCAGACTGTAAAGGGTTAAATGCTGAAGATCAGAGTGATTTCAGATCACGGCTATTGAAGTAGGATCTCAGCTTTGTATGTGCCTTGTAATGCTTCCTGGGTTTAAGAAGCAAATGTTAAGAAGAATTGAAGATTTTGTGCACCCTCCATTAATATGGTAAAAATGTTATTCCAAGATAAATGAAAATAAGTGCCATAGATCCAAGACATATAAAAATAATTATCCTCAGAGGAGTTGTGCCACAAAACACATTCTACATTTTTCAAACCTGCACCTGGATCTGAATACTTTTATAAATTAAAAATATATTATAGCCAGTGAGCTATTCAATAAAAGGTATCGGTATAGCGCCACCTGCTGTTTGTTCTTTTCCTTATTTCTTGCCCACCTCACTGAGGTGGTCGCACATGCTCACTTTAAACCTTCAATTGCCACCATCCATATCTACTGTTCGGCTACTTTCACATATGGAATGTCCTTTCCGGTTTTGAGATCCGGCACAGGATCTCAAAACAGGAAGAAAACGCTTTAGTTTTGTCCCAATTCATTGTCAATGGGGACAAAACTGAACAAACTGGAACGGAGTGAACCAGAATGTATTCCATTCCGGTTTGTTGCTTTCTGAGACCGGACACAAAACCACTGCAAACTGCGGTTTTGTGTCCGGTTTCTGAAACTGAACAAGCCGGATCTGGCACTAAAAACAATGAAAGTCAACGGTGCCGGTTCCTTTTTCTCAGACAGGAAAAAAAGAACGATCCGGCACCTATTTACTTACAAACCACCCATTGCCGGTTTGGTCACTTTTAATTCAATACAACCGCATCCGGAAGGAATGGATGCCGCCGGATGTAATAAATCAAACTGAAGCGTTTTCTTCCAATTTCCAGATCCTCTGCCAGATATTAAAGCCAGAAAGGAAATTGCATATGTGAAAGTAGCCTTAAAAGCTGTGGCTAAGGGAAAGAGCTTCAGCAGAAAGGGTCCAAAAACAGAGCCTGGGAACTATAGGCCGGTAAGTTTAACATCTGTAGTGGGTAAACTGTTTGAAGGTTTTCTAAGAGATGCTATCTTGGAGTACCTCAATATAAATAAGCAAATAACTCCATATCAGCATGGCTTCATGAGGGATCGGTCATGTCAAACCAATTTAATCAGTTTCTATGAGGAGGTAAGTTCTAGACTGGACCGCGGCGAATCAATTGATGTCGTATATCTGGACTTCTCCAAATCATTTGACACTGTACCACATAAAAGGTTAGTATACAAAATGAGAATGCTTGGCCTGGGAGAAAATGTCTGTATGTGGGTAAGTAACTGGCTCAGTGATAGAAAACAGAGGGTGGTTATTAATGGTACATACTCAGATTGGGTCACTGTCACTAGTGGGGTACCACAGGGGTCAGTATTGGGCCCTATTCTCTTCAATATATTTATTAATGATCTTGTAGAAGGCTTGCACAGTAAAATATCAATTTTTGCAGATGACACTAAACTGTGTAAAGTAATTAACACAGAAGAGGACAGTGCACTGCTACAGAGGGATCTGGATAGACTGGAGGCTTGGGCAGAGAAGTGGCAGATGAGGTTTAACACTGACAAATGTAAGGTTATGCATATGGGAAGGAATAATGCAAGTCACCAGTACATACTAAATGGTAAAACATTGGGTAACTCTGACATGGAAAAGGACCTAGGATTTTTAGTGAACAGCAAACTAAGCTGTAGAAACCAGTGTCAGACAGCTGCTGCCAAGGCCAATAAGATAATGGGTTGCACCAAAAGAGGCATAGATGCCCGTGATGAGAACATAGTCCTGCCACTTTACAAATCACTAGTCAGACCACACATGGAGTATTGTGTACAGTTCTGGGCTCCTGTGAACAAGGCAGACATAGCAGAGCTGGAGAGGGTTCAGAGGAGGGCAACTAAAGTAATAACTGGAATGGGTGGACTACAGAACCCAGAAAGATTATCAAAATTAGGGTTATTCACTTTAGAAAAAAGACGACTGAGGGGAGAGCTAATAACTATGTATAACTATATCAGGGGTCAGTACAGAGATCTCTCCCATCATCTATTTATCCCCAGGACTGTGACTGTGACGAGGGGACATCCTCTGCGTCTGGAGGAAAGAAGGTTTCTACACAAACATAGAAGAGGATTCTTTACGGTAAGAGCAGTAAGACTATGGAACTCTCTGCCTGAGGAGGTGGTGATGGTAAGTTCACTAAAAGAGTTCAAGAGGGGCCTGGATGTATTTCTGGAGGGTAATAATATGACAGGTTATAGCTACTAGAGATGGTCATTGATCCAGGGAGTAATTCTGATTGGAGTCGGGAAGGAATTTTTTTTCCCTAAAGTGGGGAAAATTGGCTTCTACCTCACAGGGTTTTTTTTTTACTTCCTCTGGATCAACTTGTAGGAAAACAGGCTGAACTGGATGGACAGATGTCTTTTTTTGGCCTTATAAACTATGTTACTATGACATGCCCCCTAAGCTGTGATAGGGACAGGGAGGGAGCTGCAGCAGAAAAGACACAGCCCTTAAGCTGTCAGCTTGATATAAATCTAGCAGAGCAATGACTGGAGAGATCTCTGGACCCATGTGAGGTACAGGGCTGGCTATAGCTTTGTAAGAAAGAGATTGTCATATACTATATGATGTCTGATTTTTATGAAAAGAACAATCTGCATCATAGGTTGCAATCAGACTGCAAGTGGAAAAATCTCTTGCAGAACAAGAAGGACATCCCCAAGGACAAGCAACATTAATCTATCACTCCACAAATTGTTCATTCTCCCTAAAGCCTGTATTACACCTGATGATTTTTCAACGTACATGCTATATTATTAAAAGGGGTTGTCACCCTAGTGATATGCCGCCATTGTCTGTGATGAGGCAACCCCTTTAATATTGCGGCTTATGAATGCTGGACTCCTCCTGTTTTCCCATTCATTGTGCTTGCCTGCACCTGTAGGTGCCGGAAATACTGTAGCTGAGGACTGTACTTGGCCATCTTTGGTGGTGACGTGGACAATGAATGGAGTGTCAAGGTGCCTGTTGGGGCCTCCGTTCTGGTGATCGGTGAGGTTCCCAGTAGTCAGACCCCCACTGACCTATCACGTGGATGGGGATAGCTTTTTATAACAGAACATCCCTTTAATCTAAGCATTTGAACGGATCCCCACCAGCTATAACAATTATCCTATGTCAGGAATGCCCAACCTGTGGCCCTCCAGCTGTTGCAAAACTACAACTCCCAGCATGCCCAGACAGTCTACAGCTCTCAGCCTACAACAGTGCATGGTGGGAGTTGTAGTTTTACAACGTCTGGAGGGCCGCAGTTTGAGCATCCCTGTCCTATGTAAATGACCAGCTTATCATCTGGAGCGAAGGACTTACCAGTGGATCTGCTGAGGTCTTATCCTTAGATGCTTCAAATGAATGAATTTTCTCTTCGCTCATCTTATCCGTCTCGGCCAGGACATAGTGTGTCGGGTAGTAGGACTTGGACAGGCAGCTGAGCAGTCTCAGGAGTTCAGTGGTGTGTCCTCCTGAGAAGCAGAGAAAACAGGAGTTTACATTACCCCTCCCAGTACAATGAAGGATTTGTCAGTGTAAAAGATGTGACGAGGGGACATCCTCTGCGTCTAGAGGAAAGAAGGTTTCTACATCAACATAGAAGAGGATTCTTTACTGTAAGAGCAGTGAGAGCCTCAGTCCTGAGCTGTATGCAGCCCTGCTCTGGCGGGTTGATGATCAGGAAAATATCACTCCTGTGGCGCCACAGCATTTTAATGTATCGTTGAATGCTTGGCCATTCTCGCGCGCTCCCTCACCTGGTGGCGTGTACCCCTAGGGGTATGCATACCGCAGGTCAAGAACTTCTGGCATAGACTGTACGCCATTGTAGACAACTCATCTGTGAAAAGTAGTCCGGAGATCACGTGACTGCTGCAACTTTAACTCCTGAAATCCCGGACAATTAGCTGATATTAACCAGCAACCTTTTATCCCGTCAGGGGTGCACCTAGCCTTTCTGCTGCCTGAGGCGAAAACTAAAACGGTGCAACACTCCCCCCCCCCCCCAAAAAAAAATCCTAATTTCTTAACCTAACCCCTTTGCCACAATGCAAGCGCTCATTGCTCATGGCCCTTCCGCTGCCCCCCTCTTGCCCCTACCTGGTGCTGCCTGAGGCGATCGCCTCACCTGGCCTCATTGGTGGTGCACCCCTGCCCCTGTATAATACAGCATATGGGCAGGGGGTGTCTTGATGAGCTTGGTGAAGCCCCTATGTCTCATAAGTAATAGGATTGTTTCAATTTTACTTAGGCCTCTCAAAAGAGCTTAGCATAAAAATAAGAAAAAGTGACTTTGCTATTCACTGGCGTTTTGTTCCAGTGCCAAGCCTTGTGGCCTGGAATGGCAATATATCCCATCTGTCATCACACACACCACTGCAGCCATTCATTGGCCTCTGCAGTCAATACTCCTGCGGATATTTCACCGCTGAGGCCAGTGAGCAGCTGCAGTGGCGCACATCACATCGGATATCACACAGCCACTAGGTGTAATGGTAACGCC
The DNA here is from genome assembly GCA_900303285.1 of Rhinella marina. Classification (NCBI taxonomy): domain Eukaryota; kingdom Metazoa; phylum Chordata; class Amphibia; order Anura; family Bufonidae; genus Rhinella; species Rhinella marina. Next base: position 582,041 of record ONZH01025936.1, read on the forward strand.
CCCGTTGCTCCTAGAGGATCATTTGCATATATTAAACCTTCATTTTTCTCAGCAATGCGGACACATATGAACATGGGACCAACACAGATGCCTTCAGCTGCCAAGCGCACATGTAACAGGTCAGCCAGTGTCAAAGGGTCAAATCTGCTGACAGAAGCTGTTTAATGGGGGCTATTCACATGATTATCTATATGTGTGGCTCTCTGTCCTGGTTTATAGAAGGAGGTGCCATTGAGGAGTCCCTGCCCCATGATAGCCATACACATCACCAGGAAGGACCTATAAACATCAGTGATGTGAAGCCACCAGTCCCCTCGCTGCTATACTGGACCTTCCTGAATCTGGGGGACGCTTTGGATGGGCACTCACCAGAACCGGCCACCACCAGCAGGCTGACATGGCCTTTCTTGCCGGGTTTGTGGTCTCCAGGTCCCCGCAGCACCAGCGCTATCCTCAGCACCAGCACTAGGACAGTGAGCAGAAAGCCGATCCCCGCCGGCAGCAGCCACTCCATCAAACCGGCGCGTGACAACCAGGCCGCCCTGGAACGCAAAGCACTTCCGCATTGGTGACGTCAGGCGATTAGCGTCCTTCCATGGAGACGCTTGGCCATACTGATTGGCTGATGGTTCCATGACGTAACGCTCACGCCCCACCCTATCTTAAAGGAGTACACGTACTAGCCGCACGTGTCTTAGGTGTGTATTAGTATTACGTAGGCATTAGGCAGTAGTCTTACATGTGAACGTACCACCAGCAGAGGGGGTTGGTAATGGGTTACACTAGCAGCATGCTGCATCCTGCACTGGTATCATGATATAGTGTCTTCTTGCAGATGGGAGAAGAGGGTAAATTGCAAAGAGGGACAGGTGACTATAGGAAGAGCTGTACCTGTATGGCTACAGCCTGGAATCATTACATATGGTGGTGCCAATGAGGGCTCCATCCAGGACCTGGGTACAGCTTTTGGACTAAATCCCAAGATATCAAACGATCCCAGTTACAGATCAGTCATCTCCATTTATGCTGGAGGGGAGGATAGAGAATGACATGGGGTTCACATGTTGCAGCTGTGTCTCATTTGCCTTGATTTTGGGAACGTGAAACCAGCCCAAGTCTAAGGCAGCTTTCACACAATCAGTATTTGGTCAGTGTTTGATCAGTGGTTTCTATCAGTGATTGTGAGGCAAGACTAGGAGTGGTTTAATGGGGTTGTCTAAGAATTGATAATGATGAGCTATCCTCATAGGTCATCATTATCACATTGGCGGGAGTCTGGGTGCCAGCTCCCCGCTGATCAGCTGTTTTAGGGAGCCGCCAAGTTCACCTGAGCTTTGGATAAGCCAGCTCCCCGCAGCTTTCCAAGCACAACCACGTACATTGTATAGCAACTGTGTTTGGTATTGCAGCTGAGCCTCATTCACTTCTATGGGGCTGAGCTGTAGGGATGAGCGAATCGAGCGAACGCTCTGTACAGTATTAGAATGTATTGGCTCCAGGCACGTAACTGCCACAGCGGCAGACCATGCGACTGCTTTGAGGCCCAGGGCAAGAGGGGGCCCGGTCTTAGTTGGGATCATCTCCTCTTCTACTGGAGGTGGAAACTTGGTCAGGACTCTACCTTCTAAAGGAACAACTTTTAGCAAATGAAGCAGTGAAAAAAATAGCGTAAGGACCATTGAAAGGAGTTTAGACGGAAACCCTTCTGTCCTGTGTGGGGGGCCTGGTTTGATCCTTGCTATGGGGCCCTTACTTCTCTATGTACGCCACTGATTGGCTCAGATGAGCTGAAGTTAATACTTTGCGTACTAATTTAATAAATTAATTTGTACTGTAAAAAAACCTGTAAAATCTTTTTTTTTTTTTAGTACAAATTAATTTATGAAGTTATTACGGGAAGTAATAACTTCAGCTCATCTGAGCCAATACATTCTAATACTGTACAGAGCGCTTATCCCTACTGAGCTACAACTAGGCCATGAGACAGATGAACGGTGATGATGAAGGTCACGGTACTCACGCTGTCTCCTCCTCTTCTAATAGCTGATCGACGGGGGTGCCAGGTGTTGAACCCCCGCCAATCTGATCTTAATGAACTATCCACAGGATAAGTCATCAATATAAATTCCAGGATAACCCTTTAGGGCTGTTTCACAAAAGCTAGTCCATTGCGGGAATCGCGCTCTGTGTGTGAGCATGTTCCTCCGTTCTGGACTTGCAGGAGCGCACGGCGTTATCATGATTTATAATGCTGTGTGTCTCTGCTTGACCTTAATGCTACAGAATTATACTTACAGCTTTATCTCACTATCATTCTGTAGAAGTAAGGTCATGCAGGGACACACAGCATTATAAATCATTATAATGCTGTGTGCTCCTGTAAAACAAGCAGTGTCCATAACAGGGAAGTACGCTGACACACGGAGTGTGATTTCCACACAGGACACACTCGCCTGAAACAGGGCTGAGGCTCCCTACACCTGGCCATGTTTGTATTTTGTTCCACAAACTACGGCTGTGTGAAATTCAGATACCTTCCATGTGCAATCTTCATCTTTCTCACTCCCTTCCACAGAAATGGCTTTTCTCGTCTGCAGTGCGGCCCAGAATAGGACATAATCTATAATTTGTGGAATAGCCACATACGCAAAAAAGACATATGTATGGCTCCATAGGAATTAACGGATCAGTGTGCTATCCACAAAAAATGTGGAAAATATGAGTTGGAAGATGTTTGTGGTGGTTACGCTGACCGTACTCAACATACCGTATGTGGTGTGATTACTAGGTAGTAGCTGAAGATGGCCGTCCAGTTTTGAGAAGCAGATTCATAGCCACCACACCAAAACGAGAAAATGCCAGTAAGGCCGGGTTCACATCACCATTTTGTTTTCCGTTCTTCACATCCATAATAATAATAATAATAATTTAAAAAATATATATTTATTTTGAGCATCTGTTGTACTTATTCTCCATCCGTTTTTGTCGGTTTCATCAGAGATCCATTATTTTAGATCAGAGAAAAATAACAGATCTCTGACAGAAAAAAAGGTGATATGAGCATGGCCTAAGGGCTCATGCACACGACCGTATGTATTTTGCGGTCCGCAAAAAAAAATGCATGACGTCCGTGTGCATTCCGTATTTTGCAGAATGGAACAGCTGGCCCCTAATAGAAAAGCACTATCCTTCTGCGTAATACGGACAATAGTAGGACATGTTCTATTCTTTTGCGGAACGGACATACGGAATGCACACGGATTTACTTCCGTTTTTTTGCGGAACATTGAAAAGAATGGTTCCGCATAAGGTCCACAAAAAAACGGAACAGACACGGAAAGAAAATACGTTTGTGTGCATGAGCCCTAAGTCTGTAAGTACGAATATTATAATTCCCAAATTTTAGCTGCATCATTAAAGGGGTGTTCCTGCCTGGGACATTTATGGTATATCAGTAGGATATGCCGTTGAAGGGGTTATCCAGTCCTGTAACCCCACCCCATGCCCCAAATGCCTTGGTCCCTCATACAGAACACACTTACCTAGTCCCTGAATCCCAGATCTCTACCTGGACGCTGCTGAATCTCTCTGTCGTGCAAATCACAACATGGTGCAGCCAATAGCAGGCCGCGACTGTGACTTGTTCCCCTAGTGTCACGGGTGACGTCACACATTATGCAAGGGGGCAGGTCACCGTCGCGGCCTGCTGTTGGCTGCACCCCATGTCACCAGATGTTGTGATCTGCACGACGGGCTGATGCAGCAGCCGTGCAGGGATCCGGAGGGGCGCAGGATCTGGGACCAGGTAAGTATGTTCTGTATGAGGGACTCGGCATTTAGAGGGGCTTTTACAGGATCTGATAACCCCTTTACAAACAAAATGACCATACAAGGTTTTATGGGTTTGGAATCACTAGTTCATTATATGCAATTATGTGTCTTTACCCTAAAGGCTCATGCACAGAAACGTATTTTGTTTCCGTCTCCCTTCTGTTTTTTTGAGGCCCGTATGCAGAACCATTTGCTTCAGTGGGGCTGCAAAAAGCGGAAATGACTGGATTCCGTTTCTGTATGTCTGTTCCACAAAAGAAATGAACATGTCCTATTGTCCACATTACGGACAAGGATAGTACTGTTCTATTAGGGGCCAGCTGTATGTAGGTACCGCAAAATACATACGGTCGTGGTGATTAATACCCAATTCTCCCAAATTTGTATTATTTCCAAATAAAACATAACCATTATTTCATATACTGTATTATTAGAAATTAATTCATAGTTAAAAACACAATTGCCCATCCACACAAATGTATAGCCCAGATGGGGTTAAATTTCTTTAACATCTCTTCTGGATATTGTCACTACTGTGCCAGTGTTATTCCCCATGCACCCATCTATGGAGCACGGTCCGTGAAAACCCAGACTGCCCTCCTGCTGATTGCACGAGCGTACGGCGTCATTGGTTGCTATGACCCCGTGCGTTTCGTGCCGCCGCCGCTGTACAATGACTGTGTTACTGTAAAGCGGGGACGGCACAATGCACACAGCGTCATAGCAACCAATGACGCCATGCGCTCGAGCACTCAGCAGGAAGGCATTCCGGGTTTTCACGGACCTTTCTCCACGGATGTGTGCATGAGGCCTTAGTAAAAACCGCTTCACTGTAATCTGTGTATATACTACAGGGTGAGATTCATCAAAACTGGTATAAAATGAAACTGGCTTAGTTGCCCATAGCAACCAATCAGATTCCACCTTTCATTTTACAAAGGAGCTCTGAAAAATAAAAGGTGGAATCTGATTGGTTGCTATGAGCAAGTAAGCTGGTTTCATTTTACACCAGTTTTGATAAATCTTCCCCATTGAGAACTGATTCAGTGAAGCATCTGTATCTACTATCTATCACCATTGACATCACTACTATTTTCTTGCTGCACAGTAATACAGTAGCGTTGTCTGTTGTACTGATGGACGGGCTTCTGCCATTTAAAACAACTAGAAACTGATCACCTCCCCCCAGACGTGTTCTGCTGCGTCGTCCTCAAGGGTCTTGTAGCATAAGCCACTGTGATGAATTTGGCACATCTTCAGACTCTTTATGTTACATTTTAGAGAGGGTTCATACATCTGCTCCATAGTGTGACTTTAATGCATTTAATGGCAGTAACGGTTGTGTAACCTCAGATGACATGAATCCAGTGTGACCATGCAACCCAGGCTTTGAAGGGGTTGTCCTCTGAATAGGTGATCAGTCTCTGATCGGTGGGGGTCCAACTACCGACACCCCTGCCAATCAGCTGTTTGAAGAGACCGTGGTGCTCCATGTGTGTTGCGATCTGTTCCAAGGCCAGTGATGTCATGTTCATCGATCACATGGCCTAGGTGCAGCTCAGTCTCAAGGGACAATTACAGGAGTTGTCCGAGTTATGAAAAAAATATATAGCACTGTAAATCTGATGGGCAGCAATATATACCTAAGTTAAGCAAGTTTCAGGCAAAAAAATCTATATTTACTCATTTCCCTGGTTCTCTTCTGGCCTTTGTTTACCTGCAGTAATAACAATCTCTGCCCCTCCCCCTTCCTGCTCTGCAAAGGTTAGTGAATACAAGAGCTGCCCTGAGTGACATGTCTGTCTGCTGGAATACTCAGCAGCATGTTCTATGTGTAGGACTACAAGTCCCAGCTGTACAATGACACTGCTGATACACACAGGAACTTCCCCCTACCTGTTCTTGTGCAATACAATTTCTCTACAGCTCCTGTGCCCAGAATTTGTCTCCTTGCTGCCTGCAGTGTAAAGCCTTGAGCCCTCAGTGTGTTCTCGCTGAAGGGGTTAATGTTTTATCTGAAGGAATCCAGGGAGAGAGCAGATAGCAGCCCGGAAAAGAAAGGGGGCGTGGCCAGTGACGTCTGGTGTACAGACTGTTATCTGATCTCTGAGGCTTGTGCACGAAACATCACAGAGCAGGGAGATAAGGTGACATCACAGGTCATGTGACCCTCAGTCAACTCTGAGAAACCAGCAGCTTTAGGGTACATTCACAGGACCGTGTTGAGTCCTTTCCGTTTTGCGGTCCGCAAATAACTGAACCGTGTGTCCGCACTTTGCGGAAGAATGGCTTCCGAATGTGTTCCGCATGTCTTCCGTTTTTTACGGTCCGCAAAAAACGGAAGGTTTAAAAAAAAAAAAAGAGAAAAAAAAAAAGAATTCATAGTTGTCAAGGCCTTCAATTATACGGATCCGTAAAAAACGGATAACATACGGAAACCATTCCGTATGTTATCCGCAAATTGCGGATCCATAGACTTGAATGGGGCTGCGGACCGATCTGTGCGGACAATAGTAGGACAAGTTTCATATTCTTGCGGACCAGAAATGCGGAAATACGGATGCGGACAACATACTGAATGTTGTCCGCACATTTTATTCATCCATAGGAATGAATGGATCCGCATCTATTCCGCAAAATGCGGAACGGATGCGGATCGGACGCGGATAAAATTATACGGTTGTGTGAATGTACCCTTAGAAGCACAAAGTGTATGGGAAAGTTGTTATACCTGACAAGTTAGTAAAATACAAAGAACAAAAAAATAACTCGGACAACCCCTTTAAACAGATTATCGCTAACGAGCGTTCATAGTAACACTTGTTAGCAATGATCTGGCAGTGCAAATGTACCGCCGATGAACGAGTGAAATGCTTATTCATTGGGTAATTGGATTGTTTGTGCAGCACAAAAAATCATTGTTTCCCGGTGGCAGATTGTGTTGTGTAAACACGATCTGCTGCCCGGGAAACATCGAGCCTGTATGGGGAAGAGTGATGGCATTAGCGATCGCTCCTCCCCGTACTATGGAGGAGATTGGTGCGTGTAAATGCAGTGGTCTCCTCCACCAGCAATCAGTAGATTGTTGGGAAGGAACGCTTCCTTCCCGTCAATCTGCTGGATCAGGGATGCTCAACCTGCGGCCCTCCAGCTGTTGCAAAACTACAATTCCCAGCATGCCTGGACAGCTTTCAGCTATCAGCCTACAGCAGGGCCCGTTGGGAGTTGTAGTTTTACAACAGCTGGAGGGCCGCAGGTTGAGCATCCCTGTGCTAGATCGTCGTCCCATGTAAAAGGGACCCTTATTCAAGTAAATAAGGCTGAGCTACAGTACCAAGCATAGCCGCTAGCCAGTGGATGATGCTGTGCTGAGCAAACTGTGAGGAGGCCATGGCACTCAACTGAGCCCCGCAGCTGATCATCATTAGACCCCACTGATCACATACTGATGTGCTTGTATATGTGCTGCCGATGATCCTGTCACTCATGCAGGCCCTCGTCTGAGTAATCGCTCGTCCTCATACAGTGAAGGAGATGGCTGCATGTAAATTAAGCGGTCACCTTCACTGAGCGAGCAGCCAACTGTTGGGAAGGAACTCTTCCTTCCCGACATTCGGCCGCTCAGTCGACCTATGTAAATCCAGCTTATGGGCTCATGCACACGACCATAAGTATTTTACGATCTGCAAAAAACGGATCCACAAAAAATACGGATGACGTCCGTGTGCATTCCATATTTTGCGGAACGGAACAGCTGACCCCTAATAGAACAGTCCTATCCTTGTCCGTAAAGTGGACAATAATAGGACATTATTTTTTTTTGTGGAGTGGAAATACGGACATACGTAAACGGAATGCACACGGAGCAATTTCCATTTTTTTGCAGACCCATTGAAATGAATGGTTCCATATACAGTCCTCAGAAAAAAAAAATGAAACGGACACGGAAAGAAAATACCTTTGTGTGCATGAGCCCTAAGAGAAAGCAGCAGGAGAAGCAGTATCAGATTGTTAGGACAACCCCTTTAAGTTTCCCATGCACCTTTAATAGCTGTTGGCGAACAGCTATCTCCTCAACTCCCCCATACACACTCAGCTGCACTTGATCCTTCTCTCCTCTAATATCATATGTCCGGGGAGAGTTGGAAAGCTTTCATACACATTAGACTGTTTTGATGGTCACGTGGAAAACGGCAGGCCACAGGACTGACCAGCAGGTGGTGATGTGCTGTCAAAGGAGAAAGACACGCTTAACCTTTCTGTGGTGAATATTTCCAGTAAAAAGTTCAATCTTAAATCCAATCTAATTCTTTTCCAGCACAATATAACATTCAATTCTTGCGGCCGTTTTTAATGCAGTTTTTTCTAGCAAAACACAGGAGCGGATACAAAAGAGAGAAGAATCTTTTCCGCCGGTCTTAATTACCCCCTTGAACAGAGTTTAGTCGGCACTCCGAAGTTGCGCAGCGGTGCACGTGGTAGGCAGACGCCGGAGTTGTATAAAGGAAAAGCGGGTGCCGGGATTTTCCTTTAGGCTAGGGCTACATGGCGACAGTTGTCGCGCGACACCCGTCGCAGCCAGGATCCCTGAGTAGCGGGGATCCCATAGAGATGAATGGGATCGCCACGGCAGTCGCAAGAAATCCAACACGGTTGGCTGCGACGGGTGTCGCCGTGTAGCCCTAGCCTTAATTACCCCCTTGCGCTGCCTCTAAGGGCTCCTGCACACAAGCATATCCGTTTTTTCAGTCCGTGAAATTAAATCTGGAAAACACAGATACCGGCCGAGATCCTGCCGCCATTTTTTCCCCTCCTTCAGAAATGTCCTATGCTTGTCCGCAAAACATACAAGAATAGGACATGTTCTATTTTTTTGGTGGAACGCAGAATGGATTTACGGATGCAGACAGCACACGAGTGTGCTGTCCGCATCTTTTGTGGCCCCGTTAAAATGAATGGATCCACACCCGGTCTGCAAATAAAAAAAACAAAACACGGATTGTATGTGGACCAAAACTATGGCCGTGTGCATGAGCCTTAAGAATCATCTAATTTATGATGAAGCGTGTGCACCTTGTCATAAATTTGGCGCATGTTAGGCAGTCCTGACGTAGTTTTTTAACAACATTTAAGCCCTTTTCCAAGCGTAAATGTCAGTAAATTGGCTGCGGCCTGCGTTCCGATGCCCTACATGACCCCACTCCGTCCCCTTCCCGCCCAACTGACAAACACGTCATGAAACAATATTTAGTCACACGCCCGTTTAGTAAAGGATCCTGCGACTATATTAGGGCTCGTTCACATCAGCGTTATGCTTTCCGTTTGTGTTTTCCGTTATAACATGGTTATAACGGAAAATAACGGAAACCATAAGACGGAAGTCAAAACGGAAGCCTTTAGAGGCATTCCGTTTTGATCCGTCATAATAGAAGCCTATGAGAATCATAACGGATCCGTCTGAGTTCCGTTATGCAGAACGGAAAAAAAAGTCCTGTCGACAGGACTTTGTTTTCCGTCTTGCATAACGGGAACCAAATGGATCCGTTATGATTCTCATAGGCTTCTATTATGACGGATCAAAACGGAATGCCTCTAAAGGCTTCCGTTTTGACTTCCGTCTTATGGTTTCCGTTATTTTCCGTTATAACCATGTTATAACGGAAAACACAAACGGAAAGCATAACGCTGATGTGAACGAGCCCTTATTTGTATAATATTTGTAAGTCCCTTAATAAATAATAATTATGCGGACCAAAACTATGGCGTGTGCATGAGATCTAAGATTCATCAAATTTATAATGAGGCGTGCACCTTGTCATAAATTAGGCGCATATATGGCAGTCCCTTAATAAATGACCCCCAATGTTTTCAGAATTTTTTTGATCTACTCCTGGCATCGGCTCCAAAAAAACGACATCAAAAATCAATCGAATGTTGCGAACTTTGAGCTACGTTCAAATCTGTGTCAGAGAAACATTGAGGGTAAATGCCCACATTCAGGATTTATGTGCGGACAATCCACAATGAAATAACAGGGAATGTTAACAGGGAAATCCGTGCAGTCAATCCTCATCAATCGGTGCGGATTTGGTGTGGATTTTTCCGCATGTGGATTTTACTGTCCCCATTGAAGTGAATGGAGAAAATTTGGACAGGAAAAATAAAATAAATTGACATGCTACGGATTTTAAAATCCGCATCGTAGGTCAAAATCCGTGCGGAAAAATCTGCATCATGTGCATGAGAATTAAAAATTTTCATAGAATATAATGTGGATGACCTACAGTGCGGATTTTCCGCACACAATCCTGATGTGCATTTACAATCCGTGTGCATTTACCCTTATGCAGCAAAATGATACGCTATTCGTTCTTGTACCTTATGGTAAATGGTAAATTCAGGATTTATCTGCGGACAATCCGCACTGAAATCTGCAGGTGTTCGCAGGGAAATCCGTGCGGTCAATCCGCATCAATTGGTGCGGATTTGCGTGCGGATTTTTCCGCATGCAGATTTTACTGTCCACATTGAAGTGAATGGAGAAAATCCGGACAGAAAAATAAAATAAATTGACGTTACGGATTTTAAAATCCGCACTGTAGGTCAAATCTGCGCAAAAAAATCTGCAGCGTGTGCATGAGAATTTCAAATTCTCATAGACTATAATGTGGATGACCACGGTGCGGATTTTCCGCACGTAATCCTGATCGTGTGCATTTACCCTTACAGTGGCGCGGATATGAACCTGGCCCAATGCTGTCTGCATTTTTTTGTAGTAACAGCACAGAGGACATTCGTTACATTGTTTCATTTGTTTATTTTGATTTGTCATTTCTGTATTTGTAAACACAGTTGTTTTGTGCACAGATACAGAATGTCTTTGGACAGCAGCACATGGAGATTCTTGAAAGGGAGGTGTTAGATGCATTCCTCCTATGAATGGGCAGGGCCAGCAACAAAGGTGGCAGCCACAAAGGCTGGCCGCAGATCACATTGGAACAGCAGATGCCACATGACTTCCATCAGCTATATTGCCATCCACTGTATAGCCCTGTCTTCCTACAGCAGCATCCCCTATTCAGCTTTCATCACTGCCTCCTCCTACTGAGCGAGGCCCAGGGAGGGGGCAGAGATCTCACTCACACATACAGCAGTGTCTAGCAGCAGAGCCCCTGCCATAGCCTGGATGTGAAGCTTCTCTGCCTGGATCAGCATTGAATGCAGCAAGCCAGCATGGTCTCCCTGCAGCCAGGACAGCAATGAGCTCCCCACTGCCTCCCTCTGACCTGCACGTAGGACCCCTACCCACAGGTAATGCGCTGCTTGCCAGCTTAGGCCTCTTTCCTATGCAGAATGGTCATATTGCATGTCAATCCCTATGCATTCTGTACACTTCTGTCTTGTTTTTCTCCCTTTGTTCCCAATGCATTCCCACACTTGTCATCATGGAGAACTGTCTGTGTGATACTGCCATGGTGGGAACAAGTATCCATACTCTGCCTCTTAGAAATTGTCGCTTTATCTGCTAACGCTACCAGCGCTATCTGTGACTACAGATGGCTCCAGCTTTTTGTTTGCATGCTCCAATTTATTTATTTTTTTACAAGAACGAATAGCGTATCATTTTGCTGCATGTTTGTCTAAGGCTACTTTCACGCTTGCGTTGTTAAATCCGGTATTGAGATCCGGCAGAGGATCTCAATGCCTGAATTAAACGGATCCGTTTTGATTTTGCACATCAGGATGCATCCGTTCCGTTAGGAGGCGGTTGTGTGAAATCAAAACGGAAAAAAACGGATCAGTCACTAAATACATTGAAAGTCAATGGGTGACAGATCCGTTTTGTTTTCCGTTTTTATGAGCGGACACAAAACTGCAGCTTGCAGCGGACACAAAACGCAATGCTGCCAGAACGGAAGACATCCTGATGCATCCTGAACGGATCTCTTTCCATTCAGAATGCACGAAGACTAAACGGAAACGTTTTTTTTCCGGTATTCAGATCCTCTGCTGGATCACAATTCCGGAAAACAACTACGCAAGTGTGAAAGTAGCCTAAAGTGCTCTTAATGTCAAAAAAGAAAATGTTTGAGATGTTGGTAGGTGTCCGAGCGAACGGTGTAACTCACTCATAAATCTGGAGACATGCGCCAATGTTTCCTGTGTACATAGGCCTGGACTTGGAGTGCAATATTGATAAATGCCCCCGCTATATGGTGACACAAAATAATTTCATCACATAACCATACACATTAAATCATTCAGGGTCTGACTACATGGTGACACTAGTCGCGGCCAGTATAGCAACGTTAAGGAGATCCCATAGAAATGAATGGGATCGCCACGAAAGTCGCAAGAAATCCGGCGACTCATGTGGTGATCCTATTCATTTGTATGGGATCAACGCTCCTCTGCTATCCTACGCCATGTAGCCCACTTTCTGTATTGCAGCGTGCAGAGTTCACGACGTTCCACAAGGTGTTGCTGCTAGTCCTCACTTAAATTACGTAAAACCAGGTCGTCTGTTATAACTTGTACAGCAGCACCCACCCAGGAGCACACCCTATCCATACATAGCTTCACTGACAGATTTTTCACCAAATGTCACTTCTGAAGTGCAGTATTTTGGGGACGCAATCACAATTTACTAAGCATCAATTCACTTCTACAGGACTGGGATGCATCAGTCTTCATCATAACATGTTTTCATAATTGGCTAATGGTGAATCATTCCTTGGCATAACCAGATTAAAGGGATTACCTCATTAAGGGATATTCCCATTGTACAGTGCCAATGGCATATCGCCAGGGTATGCAATAAATATGATTGGCAGAGGTCTGGCACCTGCCTATCCTGAGGATGAAGGAATTGATGCCCCTTTGGCGATTTTCTTGCACAGTGGTGCTCACACCTGGACGTGTGTGAAACTTTCTAAGGTCACAAGGTATATGTTTATTACTGGATACCATTGTATGGAATGGCATAGTCTGGCACACTTTTGGCCTCCACTCTGCCAGGGATGCTCAACCTGCGGCCCTCCAGTTGTTGTAAAACTACAACTCCCACCATACCCTGCTGTAGGCTGATAACTGTGGGCTGTCCGGGCATGCTGGGAGTTGTAGTTTTGCAACAGCTGGAGGGCCTCACTCTGGGCACCCCTGCACTAGGCTATTGTAACTCTATGAACATATTTAAAGGGGTTTTCCAGGATTTACATATTGATGGCTTATACTCAGGATAGGTCATCAGTATGAAATTGGAGGGGGTCCTGTTCCCGAGACCCCTGATGATTAGCTCGCCTTGAGAGCTTAGGCCTCTTCCTCAACCATGTGACGTCATGTTCATCAGTACAGCTCAGTCCCATTAAGGCCTCTTTCACATGAACAATACGGATTGTGTCAGAGTGCGTTCAGTGAAACTCGCACCATTTCGCAAGCAAGTTCAGTCAGTTTTGTCTGCAATTGCGTTCAGTGTTTCAGTTTTTTTGCACAAGTGCAATCAGTTTTGATGTATTTTTCACGTGAGTGAAAAAAACGGAAGATTTACAAGCAACATCTCCTAGCAACCATCAGTGAAAAATGCATTTCATCCAGATGCAATGCGTTTTTTACTGAAGCCCCATTCACTTCTATGGAGCTAGGGCTGCATGAAAAACGCAGAATATAGAACATGCTGCGTTTTTCATGCAACGCAGAACTGATGCGTGAAAAAAACGCAGACCCATTAAAATGAATGGGTCAGGATTCAGTGCGGGTGCTATGTGTTCACGTCACGCATTGCACCCATGTGGAAAACTCGCTTGTGTGAAAGGGGCCTAAGATCCCAATGAAGTCCAGCCCCATTACATACGTACATGCATGCTTCCTGTGTGGCCTCATAAGAGCTGCTGTGCCCCATGTCAGCCACAGCCGTCGTAAGTTTCAGCCTCGGTCCCCACCTCTGCCGGCAGCAGTGGCCCCATACTGTCACTTCCAGCTACTTTGCAACCAAGCACCAGTGCCTCTGCACAATTCACTTACAGAATTTTACAAACGTCAGCCACACTGACATGCAGTGGAAAGTGTTATAGTTCAGATGATTCACTAAATTGAGGCAAGTAGTAGCAGCAGCAGCAGTACCACTTGATCTGAAAGTCAAGTCATGATTAGGAATGAGCGAACCCGTGGACGTTCGGGTTTGCCAGGTTGGGACGAACTTCAGTTCAATGTTCGGGACACGAACTTGACCCTGAAGCCAAACACATTGAAGGCAACTTCACTTTATTATTTTCCTTTTTAACATGGTTATTTCGGAAAATAATAGCATTCTTAAGACAGCAAGCAAATGGAAATCTTTAGAGGCATTCCGTTTTGCATTCTGTCATAATAGAAGTCTATGGGCAGCATAACAAATAACATTATTCTCCCATACACTGATTATCATTGGTAAATAGCATATATTTCTTTACTGTCTGCACACAATCAAGACCAAGGAGAGCTTAAAGGGGTCCTCAAGGCATTTAAAGTTATCCATCCTTTTTACTTGTACTGTCCTGTAGAAAAAAGTCAGTTTGGTTAATACTTACCCATCCCTTGTTCCACTGCATTCACACAGGCTTAGGTTCTCCTCCACCCGTGTCCTGATCAGGTGTGCCCTTCTTTTTCCGGGCTCAGCAGCATAATCGTAAATGTAGCTGAATATATCTGGTCGAGACCCTGGGAGGAAGAGTCTGCAGCCTGTGTCAGTGCGGCGGAGGCGGTGGCATTGCAGAGTGAGGGATGGGTAAGTACTAACCTAACGATCTTGCTCCCACAGGATAGTATATGGATGGTTTACTTAAAATGCCCTCTAATGGGGTTTCAGATGGCCAGGCAGGTTGCAATTATATTAAAAAAACCTAAACTGTGACCGGTGCTCTGGATCCAGCATCACGTTCTCCTCTGCAAGTGAAGATACCAGAGCTGCAGATGGGGGAGTTAGCAAAGCTAAAAAAAGGTGAAAATTACAGCAAGTCACTGAGCAGACTTGGCTCTAGCGCGAGAACACAGGGCTAGACGAGAAGTCGCCTTTGCTACTCAGGGGCATTACGCTAGGGGTGCTTCTAGTGCTATGGCCATCCCCTTGGTGCTCCAAATAGGTAATTTGAATAAATATAAAAGTTATATATTGCAGCAAGTCAGCAACTATTCACCTTAATAAGAAATCTATCAATTTTGTCAGCATGATCAACCCTACGGGGCAATATGCCTGGTTTAAGGTTGATCATACTGACAGATGTCCTTTAACATCTGACAAAGAAGCAAACACTGTCCCATGTGCCATGCATATTTTGTATTCCTTGTGTACTGTACTTTGTCAGCTATTTAAGAAATTCTTACAGCAATGTCCTTCAATGTATTTGCAACTCGAAAGTATGGACCATGGAGGGCAGCATACCAGAAATGCCTCTCTCAAAGTTAACGCTTTAGCTGTGATACCTGCATATTTCTAACCAATACCTACCATCAAGGTCTTGGAGCACTGCTAGTACCTGCACATTTCTAACCAATACCTACCATCAAGGTCTTGGAGCACTGCTAGTACCTGCACATTTCTAACCAATACTTACCTTCAAGATCTTGGAGCACTGCTAGCACCTGCACATTTCTAACCAATACCTACCATCAAGATCTTGGAGCACTGCTAGTACCTGCACATTTCTAACCAATACCTACCATCAAGGTCTTGGAGCACTGCTAGTACCTGCACATTTCTAACCAATACCTACCATCAAGGTCTTGGAGCACTGCTAGTACCTGCACATTTCTAACCAATACTTACCTTCAAGATCTTGGAGCACTGCTAGCACCTGCACATTTCTAACCAATACCTACCATCAAGGTCTTGGAGCACTGCTAGCACCTGCACATTTCTAACCAATACCTACCATCAAGATCTTGGAGCACTGCTAGTAGCTGCACATTTCTAACCAATACCTACCATCAAGGTCTTGGAGCACTGCTAGTACCTGCACATTTCTAACCAATACTTACCTTCAAGATCTTGGAGCACTGCTAGTAGCTGCACATTTCTAACCAATACTTACCATCAAGGTCTTGGAGCACTGCTAGCACCTGCACATTTCTAACCAATACCTACCATCAAGATCTTGGAGCACTGCTAGTAGCTGCACATTTCTAACCAATACCTACCATCAAGGTCTTGGAGCACTGCTAGCACCTGCACATTTCTAACCAATACTTACCTTCAAGATCTTGGAGCACTGCTAGTACCTGCACATTTCTAACCAATACTTACCATCAAGGTCTTGAAGCACTGCTAGTACCTGTACATTTCTAACCAAAACTTACCATAAAGGTCTTGGAGCACTGCTAGTACCTCCACTTTTCTAACCAATACCTACCATAAAGGTCTTGGAGCACTGCTAGTACCTGCACATTTCTAACCAATACTTACCATCAAGGTCTTGGAGCACTGCTAGCACCTGCACATTTCTAACCAATACCTACCATCAAGATCTTGGAGCACTGCTAGTAGCTGCACATTTCTAACCAATACCTACCATCAAGGTCTTGGAGCACTGCTAGCACCTGCACATTTCTAACCAATACTTACCTTCAAGATCTTGGAGCACTGCTAGTACCTGCACATTTCTAACCAATACTTACCATCAAGGTCTTGAAGCACTGCTAGTACCTGTACATTTCTAACCAAAACTTACCATAAAGGTCTTGGAGCACTGCTAGTACCTCCACTTTTCTAACCAATACCTACCATAAAGGTCTTGGAGCACTGCTAGTACCTGCACATTTCTAACCAATACTTACCATCAAGGTCTTGGAGCACTGCTAGTACCTCCACTTTTCTAACCAATACCTACCATAAAGGTCTTGGAGCACTGCTAGTACCTGCACATTTCTAACCAATACTTACCTTCAAGATCTTGGAGCACTGCTAGTAGCTGCACATTTCTAACCAATACTTACCTTCAAGATCTTGGAGCACTGCTAGTAGCTGCACATTTCTAACCAATACTTACCATCAAGGTCTTGGAGCACTGCTAGCACCTGCACATTTCTAACCAATACCTACCATCAAGATCTTGGAGCACTGCTAGTAGCTGCACATTTCTAACCAATACCTACCATCAAGGTCTTGGAGCACTGCTAGCACCTGCACATTTCTAACCAATACTTACCTTCAAGATCTTGGAGCACTGCTAGTACCTGCACATTTCTAACCAATACTTACCATCAAGGTCTTGAAGCACTGCTAGTACCTGTACATTTCTAACCAAAACTTACCATAAAGGTCTTGGAGCACTGCTAGTACCTCCACTTTTCTAACCAATACCTACCATAAAGGTCTTGGAGCACTGCTAGTACCTGCACATTTCTAACCAATACTTACCATCAAGGTCTTGGAGCACTACTTGTGGCCCTGCTGTCAGGTGTTATTTATTTGCTTTGGTTAGATTTTAGTGAGTGGATTGGATGGGGCTGGGGGTGGCTAAATAGGGATTGGAGGAATATTACTGTGGGGGCTTAGGCGGTTCCCATGGGTATTTTATTAGTACTAAACAAACTTCAGTAATAATCCTCCTTATTAACTTCACAATGACTAAGCTCCATGCATGTAGCTCTTGCAATCTAGCGGGAGCAGGTCAGTGACAGACGAAGACCCCGAGGAGAAGACAGTGGTTTATTGGTTTATTACTGCTTCAGTCTTCTCCTTTGTTAGTTCATAGCGCTCAATGAGGGATATGCAGTGAATAGAGGAAGCGGCTATGCCGATGATCATGTGATCGGTGGTGTCTTTGGAGCAGAGCTCCTGGGTTCAGCAGACTCTGTGATCAGCTCATCTTGTGTTAATAAGGGCGTGTCCACAGGTTAGGGAGTGCAATACTTTGCTTGCTCCGGTGACTGGCAACCCACTGCCACGTGGCCCCAGCCTTAGGGGTGTGTATGGGCTGATGGTCTATATAAGAATTTATTTTTCTCCTGGTACAATATTTGTGTTAGACTTTGTGTATTTATTCTCTATAAATACAAATTTATCTAGCTTTATGTTCTGAAGTAACATTGTTTGTACTCCTGGTCTTGTTGACCTGCACTATATGGCCTCTGGTGGAAATCCAGCATGTTTTAGA